>JACEII010000005.1:1912108-1996396 GCA_014332785.1 Antheraea mylitta | reverse complement strand
TCGCCAACGAGTGGAACGCCTACACGACACAACACATACACTCTACACGTCGCGACCTAATAGTCCAAACCTCGCCATGCACCAACTCTTCATTTTATATACTTTATACCAATGGTACTCAACCTTTTTTTGGAACGAGCCACAAACACGTTTTGCTCATGGTTGCGGGTAAACTACACATAGTTATTAAATAACAAAACGTAATTTCAAATTAACAACATATTAATGTTGTGAAAAATGATTGTCCAATAAAACTAGCTTGTTTTAACAGGAACGGTTGTGTTATCTTTTTTTTTTTTTTTTTTTTTTTTTTTTATCGTGGGGAAATCCCTTATGGATACCCACCCTCCCAGGGGAGAGGATGAGTTATGTCCGACTCGCACGGACTAAAACCCCACGGTGTACCGACAGACCGTGATGTTGGGGCGGCAAGGGATCGTTCTACGCTATTCCCCTTGAATAGCCGCCCCAACGGTCCACCCGGCGGAAGGTTGCCGCCGGGCTCCTACCTATAGAGAGGCAGCTGGGTACACGCCAGCTGCCCCTCCCCGTCCGCCAGACCTGTGCAATGAGGGGATGAGCCCCCCGACTGCATCCCCTCAGGTCCGGCTACGGGGGCAGGAGGAGTTGGGCAAAGCGCCGCCTCCTCCTGCCGGTCCTCCGATAGTGAAGACGGCCACTGAGGGGGTCCGCCTCGCGGGCCCTCTCCGCTGCCTCCTTTTGCGAGATGACTTCCTCGCAAAAGGAGGCCACTGCTCGCCACGCCTGTTCGCTGCCGAGCATGGACGAGACCACGCTCGGCAGCGACAAATCCTCTCCTACCACCGCCACCAGAGTGCGGCGCTCGACCGCCCACGCAGCACACTCAGAGAGAGTGTGCTGCGCGGTATCTTCCTCAGCGCCGCACTCATGGCAGGCGGCGGTCGGCTCCCTGCGAGCGATCCGGTGCAGGTACCACCCGAAACAACCGTGTCCGGTCAGCACCTGCACCAGCCTGAACGACAGGGAGCCCCATTTTCTCCCAATCCACTCCCGCAGGACTGGGCGGACGGCGTCGACGGTGTGCCTCCCGAAGCGCGCGTCCGCCAGGTCCTGCATCCACCTCCCTATAGCCCCCTCCCGCAACTCCCGCCTTTTAACTTCTATCTCCCTGGGAGCCGGAGGCTCCTCACTACGCCTCCTCGCCGCCGTGAATGTATACACGGCGGCGAGCACTCCAGCTTCCAGCTCCCAGGGAAGGGAGCCGGCGAGCGTAAAGGCCGCCGTCGATGACACCGTCCGGTATGCCCGGATTGCCCTCAATGCCACCGTACGCTGCGTACTGCGCAACGCGCGCACGTTGGTGGCACCGAGGGCATCAGCCCAGACCGGTGCCCCGTAGGCAGCCATCGCCCACACGACTCCCATGAAGAGTCGACGGCACCCGGCACCCGGCCCCCCAATATTGGGGAGCAACCGGCCGAGTGCCGCCGCCGCCCTAGCAATTCGCGGCCCGAGCCCCGCAAAGTGGGGCTCGAACCGCCAGCGCCCGTCCAGGGTGAGGCCCAAGTACCTCATGTGGGCACTCACCCTGATCCGGGCGCCCTCCACTATGGCCACAGGTGGTGGCCCCCGCCGAGGCCCATGAAAGAGTATGGCCTCGGTCTTCTCGAGGGCCACCCTGAGGCCCAACCTTTTTATGCGCCTGACCACGAGGGTTGTGGCCATCGTGGCCAGGCGCTCTACCTCTCTCCAGTCCCCCCCCCCGGGCTACGACTAGGGTGTCATCCGCGTAGCAGATTAGGCGCGCTCCATACGGGAGCGCGCCACGGAGCACCCAGTCGTAACCCATGTTCCACAGGAGCGGCCCCAGGACCGACCCCTGTGGAACGCCCCGCCTTGTAGCCCGCCGGACCATCCGCCCGTCGCCGTCGACGTAGACGACTTCCCTGTCCTCCAGGTACGCCTCCAACAGCCGCCGCAGGTACGGAGGCACTCCGAAATATCGGAGAGCCTCTCGTATGACACCGTGCGGCAGGCTGTTGAAGGCGTTGGCGATGTCTAGGGACACCGCCAAAACCCTCTCCCTTTGGGAGGTCGCCTCCGTCGACAGCGACTTTAGGAGGCACAGGGCGTCCACTGTGGAACGTCCTGTCCGGAAGCCGAACTGCGCGTCCGACAAATTCGGCCCCACTCCTTCCAGGTGCTGGACGACTCGGGAAGAAACGACCCTCTCCAACACCTTCCCGACGTCGTCCAGCAGGATGAGGGGCCGATATCCGGACGCGCAGTCCGGAGGGCGGCCCGTCTTCGCTATGAGGCAGAGCCGCCCCAACTTCCAGAGCCTCGGAAACTGCCCGACCGCCAGACACCGGTCGAACAGCTCCCGAAGCCACCCCCCCAAGATGGCCCAGCGCAAGGCCAAGCACCCGGCCCGGGACCCCATCAGGGCCGGGCGCTCTCCGCCGGTTGAGGAGGCGTTCAACAGCCCTCCCCATCTCCCCCTCCGTGATTGGGGGAGGACTGTCCAACACCTCTTCAACTTCCATCCGAGGCGGAGGCATGGGAGGAATCGAGAGCAGCGGAGGGTCGGGGAATAACTGTCCCACGATCCTCGCCACCACCTCTGGCAGGAGGGACTCCGTCACCGGAGGCGCCCAAGATCGCAACTTATTGCGTACGATCCGATACGGGCGCCCCCAAGGATCCCCCTCCAGCGTCTGCAGCAGTTCCTCCCATGCCGCTTCCTTCGCCCGGCTGATGGCAGTCTGCAGGATCTTCCTGCGCTCCCTGTAGCTGCCATACAGCCGGGCCTCCTCCTCGGGGTCCCGGTGCCGCCGCCGGCGGCTGCGCGTGAACAGCCGCCGGGCCGCAGAGCAGGCCGCCCGGAGATCGACGATCTCCGGCGACCACCAGTATACCGCCCGTTTGTCTGGGCGGTGTACGCTCCGCGGCATTGACGCGTCGCAAACCTCCGTGAGGGCACCACGGAGGCGGGCTGCGGACGCGTCGACATCGTCCTGCAGACGAGGCATGGCCCACGCCTGGACGATGGCCGCCTCTTCCGCTAGTTCGCGGTTGAGGCGGCTCACCGTCCAACAGGGGAACTTCGCGCCCCTCCAGGGGCGGGTGCCAATTGCAGCTTGGGAGGTGGAGACCTCGAACCTAATATATCGGTGGTCCGATAGGGTCTCCACCTCCTCAAGCACTCTCCACCCCCGCACACGGCGTGCAACAGACGGGGTGGCAAACGAAAGGTCTACCACAGACCCCCCGTTCTGTCGCACGCACGTGTGGACGTCCCCCTGGTTGAGGAGGGACAGTCCTACTTCAGCTGCCCACTCCTCAACGGCCACGCCCCTCAGGTCCGTGGCTGCCGCTCCCCAGGTCCTTGATTTAGCGTTTAAATCACCCATAAGGACCACGGGGAGCGGCGACAGCCGCCTGACAGCTCCCTGCAGAGAGCCAAGGAACCTCTCGAACTCCCAGAGGGGCCTGTTAGGGGAAAAGTACGCCCCCACAATGGCGTACTCTCCCCAGACAGCTGCCACGAACCCGACACCCCTCTCTCTTACCGCCAGGGGCGAACCTCGGCCGGCCACGATCGCCACGGAACCAGCCCGATCCCCAGCCCAATGTGGCTGGGAGGGAACGCAGTACGGCTCCGCGGTGACCGCGAACCCGATACCCCACTCCGCCACTGACTGCACGAGCAAATCCTGTGCAGCGGCAGAGTGGTTGAGGTTCGCCTGGAGGAAGTTGCGTATGGTGTGGTCCATCAGTGGTCCATAGCAACTTCCTCCTGCCTGGCGGCTGCCGCCCTAGGGCTTGTTCCCACTACTGGGAAGTCCCTACCCTTCGTGGTGGGGGGCCTGCAGTTGCGGGTCCCCATCACGTGCCCCGAGGGCTTCCCAGCGTCTGCGCAGATGGCGCAGCGGGCTGCCTCCGCCTTGCACTCGGCCATTTTGTGACCCGCTGTGCCACAGCGGTAGCATCCTTCACCTCTGTTGGAGGAGGAGGGGCACAAGGGGCGGGTGTGCCCCAAGCCCATACACTTAAAACAGCGCATGGGCTTCTCCTCCAGCAGATGGACGCGCACGACGCTCCACCCTACCAGGAGCTTGCCGGCCTCTACAAGCTTCCTGGCCGCCTCCGCGGGGAGCGTCATGTGGACTGCACCAAGCCCCCCCCAATTTCGTCTCACCTCTCCGACCTTAATGGCCTCCGCCTTGCATTCGGCCTTTGCCGCCACCACCGCCAATACCTCCTCCCCGGACACCGAATCGTCAAGGCCGACGATTCGGATGTCCACCTTTTTAGTGGGGATGGCGACCGTGGCGACTCCAGCTAGCGCCACCTCGAGCTTCCGGGCCAGTTCAGCGGCCTTCTCTTTGTTCTGGCCCGGTAGCTCGATTTTGCGAGCCCCCGTGGCCGTCGGCCTAACCCGCACGTCGCCGATGCCCATATCGGGCAGAGCGACGTGCTCGCGTGCCTTCATCATTACCTCCCTGTAGCCCAACCCATTGCTGGCTGCGGTGTCTTGTAGAGTTACAATAACCGCAGCCGATTGAGGGACGGGAGGCAATTTCGGCCTGGCAGGCAGGGCCGTAGGGGCCGCAGTTGGGGCCTTTGTTGCCGCAACCTGGGCCTTGGTAGCCTTCTTCTTGCGGCCCACAACTGTGGACCACGCCGCACCGTCCGTCGCCACCGCCGGGGTCGGCAGCTCGGCCCAGTCCATGCCCAACGGGGCTACTGCTGGGGCTGGAGGCGCCTTTACGACCGGCTTCGCCGCGCCATTCCCTTCGCTCCTCCTCTTGTCTCCAGCCAGGGACGGCCGAAGGGACGGCTCTGGAGGGAGACGCCTCTCCAGATTCTCCACACGTGCGTTCAGCATATTGCCGAACGACGTGCGGAGAGTATCGACCGCCTCGGTGAGGGCCTGCCGCCACTCAGGCTCAGCCAGTGCTGGCATGGGGGGAGGAGGCGGAGGCATCTGCCTCTTAGCGTTCGCCTCTTTTCGCCACGCTGAGACCTCCGCATTCAGGTCGTCAACCTGTCGGCGGAGGTTCTTTACCTCCCTTTGCAGCTTTTTGTTCTCCTCCCCCTCGGTTCGCTCCACCAACGATTCGACGACCTCCTGCAGGGTCCTGGCAGCGGCTTTAAACGCCCCCCTGCAAGGGCCCGCGAGGTTTTTCGACTTTCTCACTGTCTCGTAGATACGTGTGATCTGCGAGCCAGCGAGCGCCTTCAACCTCTGGGCGTCTAAGACGTCCACGTCTACCCCCTCTGACTCCGCCTCGGAGCTAGGTAAAGAGCCAGCAGCTGAGCCGGCACGCGAAACCACTGCGGAGCTAGCGGCAGAGCCGGGAACCGACTCCACATTAGTCACGCCACCAGCCAAGGCCCGGTCAAATGACCCGTCGGCCTCCCCCATTACCCCCCGACCACTCCCGCGCATCCTCGCAGACCCCCTGCCCCGCGTGCTCACTTTTGGAGCCGCCCCGTCCTCCACCTCCGTGTCAGAGGAGTCGACAATCTTTCCCACCCCGCTAACACTCCTAAGCCTGGTTTTAAAAGTCCTTTTCGCACTCATGGTGCACTGGTGACCAAAAGGTCACACAGTGACCAAGAGGCAGTAACTCAAAGTCCAACAGACACGCCAAATCCAAACAAACAACAAGAAAACAGTCCAAAAAACGAAGCCAAGTCAAAATAAGAAAATCCACGTCAAAGTCCAAAAACAAGCCAAGTCAGAGTCTGAAACTAGTTCATCAAACCGTAAGCAAGCCAGGTCAGTAATAAAATCCACAACACAACACCAGAAACCACCCATAAACAACGCAGAACAGGACTTAGTAACGCAGGTAAGCTAACTTATTCATAAGTGTCCGGTTGTGTTATCTGGGATCTATTTAATTTACTTAGTGAGCTCATAGTTATTCTGATGGACACGAAATTTAAAGCAAATGAAAATAAATTATAACCTGGTGGGCCAACTACAAAGTCCCGCAGGCCGTAGGTTGAGCATAGTTGTTTTTTTATACCATTAGTTCCCAATGTTAACATGACAAAAAAATGAGGGTTCACAATTCTTAAACAGGGGTGGGCCACAAAAATTTATCTGCTTTCAACAGTGAAAAACTAAAAGGGGTTATGTTTGCCATGATTGATACTAAACTGTGTGATAGATGATATGAGTTACAATAACATATTACAGGCTGCCAACGCACTTGTGACTCCCCTGATATTGCTAATGTCTATGGACATTGGTGATCACTTAACATAAGGTGACCTGCCTGTTTGTTTGCCATCTATGATATAAAAAAAAATTGATAGTGTATACCTGTTTGATGTGGTGCGCCGTCGCACTATGCTCGTGAAGTCTATGCACCGGTGCAACCAACAACTCCAAAAGTTCACGTCGAGAACATCCAGCAACATCAGCGGACACTAAAGCGCTTAGCACTCCCACCATAGCTTTCATTGCACCCCCTACAACACATAAAAAGCTATGTTACCACTATGAAGGGTAGAGGTAATAATTATAAGTAAAAAGGTGTAGACCATTACCCACATGATATTTTTGTCAAATGTCAAGATAATGCACACATTTATCAAATAATATTCTAACGCCACAGAATCTTAGGTAAAGTGTGGAAGTAAGATGGATTATTCTCAATATTGATGTTCAAAAAGAAATAGTTATATGTTTCTTAGATACGGACGGATTGACAAGACGTAGTCGAAGCGCTTATCTATACTAGTCTATTCTAATATTATAAAGAGGTAAAGTTTGGAAGTTTGTGACGTTGTATGGGTATTCTCAGGAACTACTGGTCCGATTTGAATAATTCAGCGTAACATAGCTCATTTATAAAGGAAGGTTATAGACTATATATATCACGCTAAGGCCAATAGGAGTGGAGCACAGATGAAAAATGTTTCAAAATCGGGTTTTTTTTTCTTTTGAGAGCTTCTGCTGCGTGTTAGCGTTAGCCCAGAGTAACTATTACTACGCGGACTAAGTCGCGAGCAGGGGTTAGTGACATATATAGCTTTTTAGTTATAATATCACTAAACTAAATAACAGTTTGAAGACCAAGACCTGACCCAGAAAACAAACAGAATCCTAACTACCCAAACGGCAGCGCTTTTACTATGGTGAGTGACTAACATCATTCGCCACATGTTTTTGGTAAACTGAAAATACTTTTCGAATAACATTTTTGCTAATGTATTTGTTAAAAGCCTCACTGATAATTTCTACAAAACAATTTATACATATTATTCGTTATGTATCAAGTTATTTAACATTTTAGAGACAGTGTAATCATTTGATAAAAAAAACTAGTAAATTTTTAACAGGAACGTTTTCATTTTACTCCAAAACGTACACCTCATTTGGTTTTATACATTTATGCTAATCTATCACACTCGCAACTATTGGTGTCATCGACATCCATTTGCGACAGCAGTATGACGTCAATTTGCGGTACAGTTTCATCGTCAATTTGCCACCAAAAATGTTACTGTGGGTAATAGTGAAATGGGTATGAGTTATGACGTCATAGGGTATTTATTTACCTTGTAAGAGTGGAGAGTTGGCAAGCATGAGTATATTGGGAGTGAGTGCGGCACGAGCTTCAGGTGTGAGCGCTCGAGGTGCACGCAAGCAGGCAGCGCGCACAACACTCAGCGCAGTCTGAGCACAATGCAGGTCCTGTTCGCTCACAAGCGCTGGCACTTCTGTTAACACCTGTACCGATTTTTTTTTAACTTTTACGGTGTTATTATAAAAAGTTAAACACGTATTAAAAAAATTGAGCAGTCCTGGGACGCCTGGCAGATGTGAAACATCAAAATTGTTATGTATCAGTTATATGCATAAAAGAACAGATTACGATAGAAATCAGTTATCGCATAATAAAAAGATAAATCTAAAAAAAAATTAAAATTAGTTCCATAACATAATGACTGTTTATTTATTTTATTACATAAATATTCATTTTTATTAAATACAAAAATTCAACTAGGCGCTGGCGCAGTGTGTTTGGCGACATTTATCAAAGGGCGCTAGGTCGTTGTTGCGTGTCATGTAACACTAGTAGAACAAGTGGCCTACAAGATTACAAATGTTTTCGAGTATTTCGTTAATAATGCAATGTTCATGTTTTGCGTCGCCACGCCAACAATCAAGTTTACACTCCGTCTATAGATGTTTCATATCAATAAATGCTTGCTCTAGAAGGATTTCGTACTAAATGCACCGTACTCGCCCGAGGCAAGTTCGTGTTATCCTTTTTTTCGCAAGTATAACCTAACCTAACCAAAGTGACACAAAAGAGCAAGATGAACATTCAGTGAGCGCGGTGCATTTAAAACGTAACTTTTTTAAAGCAAGTATTCATTACGTATTTAACTTTTATTGTAATAACACCCTATAGGTCTTAGCGTTTGACTACAATTTCATCTGATGTTATATGGCGTCGTGGTCTAAGATGATAAATACGCCATATCTAGAGGGGACTGGCTCTCAAGTGCGGGTGCCAAAACACGCAATAGGTGCTTGGTACAGTACATACAAAATACAAAATATTACAAAATATTACAAAATACAAAATATTACATACTAGCTGCGCCCGCGACTTCGTCCGAGTGGAAGCTAATGTAAAAAAACAGTGACTAGTAAAATCATCTGTATATTATGTCCATTCACTTATCCACTTTGTTCTTGTTCTTAAGTTGTGCCGTCATCAAAATTACAATAACTTTTGATAACATGGGCCGATATTAATGAAACCAAGACTAAATGTTACTAGATGATATACTTTATGATTCTGAGGTTTTACCGTGAAAGCAGTACTTTAGCGGTGATGCGTGTCCAAACAAACAGACAGACGGACATTAAAAGTATTTTATAACTTATTCTAAGACAGCTGCTACAATTTTTTCAGAAAAATCTAAATTAAATTAATTATTAAATTATTCTTATTTACATGTATAGAGGAAATTAAAAGAACATTTTACCTTGCTCAAAAGCTCAACGCTGATTGAATCGCTATAATTTTGAACTAGAGTATCCAATAAAACTAAAGTTGACAATTTCAAAGCTCGCTGGTTTTTCCTTAAGAACGACCCGAGAATGGGCACCGCATCAGCCTGTAAAATGCATTCGAGTGAATTTTCAACACAAATTGAAAATAATTATTTTATATATAATCAAAATTATATATACCAATATTGGGCTCAAATCAACCCTCAGTGGGGAAGATGCAACTTTCGTGAGGGCCTTGACAGTAGTCAGACGGGTTATTTCATTACGTAGCCGCTCTAGAAATATTGGAAGACAAACTGGTAACTCATTCTGTGAACAGAAAATAATTAAGATTATTATAATAAAATTTTATTTATTCATATAAATAAAAATACCTGGGCAGCCGAGCCTAACGAGCCTAGCCCAGTTCTTTAAAAAACATTTTTAAATTAAAATAAACTCTTAGGTTTGCCTCACAAAATTAGCAATTTTTTACCAAAAAAAATTAAAATTTAAATAAGATAGCTCTCTTGCTGTCACTTGGATTCGAACTGGGATTACAGGGATTCTCGAAGCAACCGATTTCCATCTGAGCTATTTATTTTTTGACAGTGGCAGTGAAATTTACCTTTATATTGTAGCTATATTTTTTCATTGCCTGAAAACTCTGTTAAAAAAGTGTTCTGTGAATAATATCTAGCTAGATCGATTTATCGTCCCCGAAACTACCTACATACTAAGTTTCACGGAAATACATGACGCTGTTTACGAAATCCTGAATATAAAACAATATAAAAATATAGAAGAATTGCTCGTTTAAAGATATTAGATATAGTATAGAGGTATACTGTTGTGCTCACATCATGTAAAAACTACTGGATAGATTTCCTAGATATAAATATACATCAGGATATTTTCATTTAACATAGTTATTAGAGTTTTAAAGAATTTCGATTTTTATAAAACCTATAAAAGACTACACCAATTTTTTAAGTGAAGTATATTTCGGCTCTCCTTTTTGTTTTTTTTTTTAGAGTATATAGTGTGAAAGATCTGAACAAGACTGGTGCAGAACAGAAAACAATGGCGTTGCAGTGAAGAGGCTTATACCTGCAGTGGCGAAAAGAACTGTCCAGATGATGATATCAAAATATTGATAAGATAACAAACATACCAGAGGAATTAGTGGATATCAGTTAATATATTATGCAATTAACTATAAATAACATTAAATATTTATACCACCTGATGCATGAAAATGGTTTTGTTGTTTCATGAAAACTATGTGTTTTACACAGATTAATTTTGGGTTGTCTATATTTTTTAAATATTATTTTATCTCTCCTACTTATCTCCTAGAACATTTTTACTGATATTTACAAAATTCTGTTAAATTTTATCATTACTGCTTAACACTATGGAAATGAAATGTAAACCTGGATGAATCGTCTTCTATATTCAAGTAAAATTATTATCCAAATTTAGAAAATTAACACAAATGAACAACAAATATTTCAATGTTATTTATATATGTACAGATTGTATAAAGAGACAATGTCTATGAATATATTCCTGGAACTACTCTTCTAACTGTGAAAAATCTTAACACTAATAGGAAATCACATTATCCGTAAGTGTTATACACAACATTTTATTGTTGTCATATTATATAATGTAATTAATTCGAAGTCACAGGTAGTACTTAGTATTGTATTGATAATAATGAACATAAAAGTCAGAACTTGTAGAAATAATTACCTTGAATTGTTATCCAATAATTACCTAATACATTTATTAACATGGCTAGATATATTTTAATTATATGTGAAAAAATAATCTCAAACAACATACGTGTAAATAGTCCCCGAAATGGCACAGCAGCTGTCCGCAGGCTGCAATTGCGCGTTCTTTCACCTCCTGGTCCATATCTGTAGCGCGCAGTCGGACCAGAATACATTCATACATAGCCGGGATGAACTGCCGCAACTCCTCTGGTGGAGGCTCCACCTGAACCTCTTCCTCGCCTTCAATACCTTCTACAGTATCTACAGAAAAACCATCAGCAATTTGATTGTAAAGCTAACGGTCAACTTTTTTAATGTTGTGGTCTCGTAGATACGAATTCTGCCAGTGTCAAGTCAGTCTTAGTATCATAAGTAAATTCAAAAATTACAGAGATTAATACATTAATAGATACAGTGATTCACGGGGAAGATTTGGGTGTATAGTTTGTCATTTTCTATAAATTGGTTGAAATATACTGATAAATTATGTGAATTTAAGTAATCTAGTGATCTTTGTTCATTGGTTGTTTGGCGCCGACTTAAAATCACTTAGGTATACTTACATTAGTTTAAGAACTTAGTTATTAAGATGAATAAAGTAAAAGGTTTATTATTTTTTGCTTTTAAGTTTTTTCGGCGGTTTAACTTTTTGTTAAGTTAATAAAATTAAAATTTATTTTTTTATATAAAATGCTAATTTTGTGAGGCAAACCTAACAGTTTATTTTAATTTAAAAATGTTTTTTAAAGAACCGAGCTATGCTCGGTCGCCCAGGTACTGAGATATTAAACGACATAGAGGAAGTCGCGGAAATCAGCCAGTATACTCTAAAGGATGATATAAAAAGTAATACCAAGTGGTCGCATAACTTTGATGAGGGTTTGCAGCACGCGGAGTGCCTCAGCGGTGACCTTGTAGAAGGGATCGTGCACGCACGCGAGTACAGGCGGCAGCAGCGCCGCGACATGCGCGCGCATCGTGCCCGCGCCGTGCCCGCGCACGAGGCACACCACGAACACCAGCGTCTCGATCTTCATCGACGACGCTGTACTCTTGTCACTGTTGCAATTATCACATTTTTTATGTGAAACAGGCGGGGGTAAGTAAACCTCATTGTTGGAGTAGCGAGACGTGGCGACGCAAAACACGAACTTTGCACTATTAACGAAATACTCAAAAACGTTTGCAACCCTATCTGTGTAAACATAAGATTCGAACTGTTTTGTCAGCCACGCATTCTACTAGAATACGACCTAGCGTTCTTTGATAATTACCGCCAAACACACCGCGCCTATGCTTTCTTTAAATTTTTGTAATTAATAAAAATGAATAGTTATGTAATAAAATAGATAAACAGTCATTATTTACATAACAAAATTGTAATGATTTATCTTTTCGTTATGCTATAGCTTCCTGTCGTAATCTGTTCTTTTATACATATAACTAATAGAAAACAATTTCATATCTGCCTAAAGTCCTGTAGCGAGCGTACAACTAGTCTACTGTACTAAGGAATAAAATAGTAGGCTAGTACGTTCAAACGCTCCACGAGCGATAGTAAATAATTACCGAACAATGGACTAAAACACACCATTTTTAAAATGGCTACACATAATGGCTAATCGCCGTGCTCAACGCGCCAGCGTCATAAATCCTTCGACCGACATTCTATATAAGCTAATGCATTGTACCGCACACTCTTGTGAATAAATCGTCGTACGCAAAGGTTGTGTTTTCGCTTCCATACCCTCGAGTTAAAATAAAATTCATTTAAATAAAATTTAAGTGTTTAAAGATTCGAACTCCATCTCTAAAACCTCTGAAGTCCCATGGAGGAATTAGTTGTATTTTGTTATAATTGATTTTTTTTTCTTTTTAGCTATTTTAGGGCGTAGTATGAAAAAACAGTAAAGTCATCTAGAGAACCATTATATTTCCTTAGTGGGCATTGTTCTATGTGTGCTATGGATTGGATATTGGCCCCGCAGTGCCAGCGCGGCGAATAAATCCATCCGCACCGGTATTTAAAATCTGCACACGGCCCGTGTCTAGTAAATAATCTGTTTAATTTGCACCAGATACTTCAGGTAAATAATCACAACCGAATTCTTTCATTCAATTTTTTTTTTTTATTTAACTTTTCTCGGAACAGTGTGAATTGGATTTTATGAATCGAAAATGTGTAAAGAAATAAAGATAACTCTTTAAATGTATATATAAATTTTAAGATATGAGATTATCAGCTACTATGTATATATTATTAGTATAATTATTAGTTAACTACTCGAAATATATACAAAGAGAGGAAGGGAGGGAGGAAGCCAGAAAGGGAGAGAGAGATGTTGAAATCTTATATACTTTACCATTTATATATATTTGAAGTCACTTAAGTTTTGTTAAATTTTTAGCATAAAAAAACCTTGTATATTATACTAATTGTATTCGAATGTATCAGAGATAAACAATAGAAAATCAACATGCTTTTTAAAAATACATCACTGTGACTTTGATTAAATTGTAGGGCTAATTTTTTCGAACTGACTTCCACTATTGGTCTAATGGGACTAACCAAATTGATTGGACTAAAATTTATAGGATTATAACCGCATGAAATACATAGGAAATCTATTATAGTATGATGGTGTTTGTTAGGGTAGTGTATAAATGAAATGAGGTACCGACGTGAGCGGTGGAGTGAGTGCACGCAGTACACGAGGCGCGTGCTCGGCGAGACAACCCGGCGCCGCCGCCAACAGCTCACGCAGTAAAGCGAGAGCACACCCACGTGCGCGTGCGCTTCGTCCGCACACTACGCGTAAAGCACCGCGAACCACCCCCGGCACCTACATATTACAATATAATTGTCCATATAACATGTTCAATTTTATTAAGATTTCAAGTTATACACAGAGAATGAAGTACCAATTTGGCTTTCAGAATCATATCATCAGAAATAAAAGTGATCGAGATCTATCCATCCATCTTTTGTGTTTTGCACAGACAACTGCACACCTCTATCATTTTTATACAGACCATCAATTCTCAAGTAACAGTAAAAGTAGTCCGGTGAAGTTGTTAAGACCTTGCTGGGTTAATAGCGTAGTCATTTCGAAAAAAAAAAAAAAAACAAGTAACAGTAACTTCCTAATAAATTCAAACATAAGACACCTAAAGCTCATTAATCAACCAGTTATTCCATTCCATATGCTCATTAACAAATAAAATATTTGTATTAAAGAGCGCACTGAGATGGTACCTCATGGTAAGTATTATTTTGTAATCTTGGCCTGCATAAACACTTAGTATAAAGAAATATCAAACTTAATAGCTTATAAACAAGATTAAACATTTGAATTAACTTACCCTTTGCAGAAGTAATGCTTGTGGAGAATTGTCAGCAGGTATGATCGACATCTGTATTGAGGGCGGTGGTCGAGTGGCACGTAAAAGTGCAGTATATGCACTCAGGATGTCGCATTTCACATTTTCTTCACGCTCTATATTAAAAATAAATCATTATAAGAACATAAATGAAAAAAACCCACTGCTTTAATATACAAACAATAAGTACCTTTAAATCTAGCAATTAGAGCAGGTGAAACTGTATGATACATTTCAGCTAAAAGCTCGTGACGTGTCGCAATGACAGACTCTAAACATTTTGCAGCAGCACGTCGTACCTGAAATATATGTTAAAATTAGTTTTATTGTCAAATGATATTTTTTTTATATATTTTAATTAATGAATTTAATTATTTTCATAAGATCAAATTTTGATTTTTCCATAAAGTTTTTTTTCTTTATTTTTTACATGTACAGAATTTTAATATCCTAACAATAACCTAAGACATTAGGAATGGATAGTCCAGTAAAGATGTTAAGAACTTGCTAGTCAGTTCAAAAAAAAAAGGAATGGCTAAAATTGGTTTTAAGTCATTATAAACTGTGAGAACTAATTTAGTCTCATTTTGATGTGAAACATCTATAGGCGTGGGTAAACCTGATGACATGCGCAAGCGACTGTGCGTAATCCCTCTTGCCGCACTGAGCTTGTATACCCTATAGTGTAATCTGAGATTCGTTCGATTCGAACAATTTCGATGTTTCACATCTGCCAGGCGTCCTGTGACGGCTCAAATTTTTTTTATCAGTACACCAGAGCCGAGGCTCGTCCCTCACATATGGGATTACTGCAAATAAGATTTTGTAGAGATACTCACCTTCCAAGACATATCATCATCATCTGAGTATTCTTCTGAATCTGATTCAGGATCAGCTTCAGGTGTGTAAGATTCATCCTCCATCTCTTCATCATCACCATCGCCACTGTCTTCTTCATCCTCGTAGTTATAGTTAGGATCATATGTGATCATTTTCAAACATAGATCGATTATCTACAGAAAGTAACTAAATTAAGATAACTTTCCTGACTTATTGTGTCCTAAAGTTAGTGTGTTTTAACAGGAAAGACACTTTTAAGTTCCCCCATTATGGATTTTATAAGTGTGGAAAAAAACTATTTTTTTATCAATAAAACGTGATATAATATTCTCTAACCATAATCTAATCTAATAACTTTAAAGGAGCAATTCTTGTATATTTTTATACTGTTATATATTTAAGATCTTGGAAACGACGTCATCTATTTCGGTGAGACTTAGGTGGTTTCAGGGCCGATAAATCGATATAGCTAGATTTCTTTCATAGAAAACTTTTTTTATTTGCGTTTATAGACAATGAAAAAATATAAAAGGTAAAATTCGCCGCCGCTGTCAAAACAAAAATAGCTTAGATGGAAATCAGCTGCTTCGAAAATCCGTATACACCTCAGTTCGAATTGGAGTGACAGCAAATGAGATATCTAATTTTTTTTTAATGAAAAATGGTAATTTGTGAGGCAAACCTAAAAGTTTATTTTAATTTATAAATGTTTTTTACAGAATGGAGCTAGGCTCGCTTGGTCGTCCAGGTAATATTCTTTAAAGACACTGAAAGTGATAAACATGCGAAAGCTAGAGGGGACTGGTTCTCAAGCTAGGCAGTTTGATTGTAATTAATTCATTGACATTAATTCTTATTTTAAATTATTTCTTATTATAGAAATGAAAGTAGAATCGAATATTACTTACTGTTGGAATGTGAGGCTGAACCTCCTTAGGACATTTAAGTACAAAAGCTTCAAGGGCTTGTAAACAATGTTCACGTAACTCCTCATCAGCATCTGTGGAATATTCCAGTACTTGAGGTGCTACCCTCCACAGCTGCTCTCCAAATCTGTGTCCTGCTTGACGGCTGGAAGAAAATTCATCGACATAAAACACCAGAACACACATAAGACAAGGGATAATTTCTAAAATAATTGAATAGAACACACTGATCTATAATCACTGAAAAAAAATTAGTATATAATATATAGTTATTATATTTTCGTTTTATTGCAAAATTTTTTGTGACAAATTTTATATGAAAAGGTTCTAGTAAAATTACACTATAGTATAGATATATTATGAATAATTAATAGATTTTATAGCACGGTACCCAAAAAAATATTATATTTGTATTATAGGTATTTTCTAAAACAATCTTACCAAATAGAAGCTATGCACTGTATATGTGTACGGCTGACACTGGAAGATGTTGAAGAAGTAAGTCCTTCAAGAAGATGATCAATCAGTTTGTTGTATAAGGAAGCATTACAAGACATCACCAAATGTGACAGTGCTACTATAGTGCGTTTTCTGACAGCCTGGAAATAGATATTTTAAGAAATTATTATAGTAAAATATATTACAATATAATATTTCATTCTGAAGTGATCCTAAAGATATTTTGTATTTGGAAAAAAAATATGCCATTGCCTATCTTGTTGATGAAATGTTGTAGACAGAAAATATATTTCATGCCAAAATTTATAGCATATATAAATTATAGTAACGATTTTTATAATACCAATTTACCATAACTTGCCATCAAGTGTGCTAAGTTATATTAAATCATTATTGAGTTTATACTGTAATTTAACACAGATAAAGTCACATATGGTGAATAAATTTTAAAAACAATTCATACAAGTAACGTCATACTGATTGAAAATGATACAGTATCAATTACCTGTCTTGGAGATGCAAGTTGAGGAAGTAATGAATTTAATAACATTGGATGAAAGGAAATGAGTAGGCCGCCAAATCGACTAAGTAAATCTGATAAAATATCTAAAGCCTCCAGTTGGACAGAAACATCTTCTTGCTGAAAATATAACAATATTAGTATAAAAAATATATGTATAAATAATTATATGTATAAATATATGTAGATATATTGGGGTGTAAGGGGTGACGAGTAACATCTTAAGACTTGAACCACCCAAGCCAAACTCACATGCACAAGGTGCACCCTGCTGATCAACGAAAGAGGCAATGGCGATAGAGGGGTGGTAGGGTTTTACAGCCCGACTGGGTCGCAACCACCATGTACATGGCGAAAAAGCCCGTCATAGTGACTCGCTTTTGCGCGTCGCGTTTCGGGATCAGCCTGTGCATATCCAGTACCGGGTGACTTTCGTCATTATGGCCGGCATGACAGCGGCGACCGACGATGGATAATCTGTCTTTCGGTGGTTGCCACTATTTTTGGATTGTACTATGCTTACCATCAGGCATAGTGCAGTCACTTTGTCATGCTTCGATAAAAATAAAATTACAATTTTATCATTGTGTATCTTTTATATCAACAGTATCTTTGAAAATCAGACAGACTTCACAAGATTTATTTTTAAATACATTACTATTGCTTTTTAGACTGAATAATTGTTTTCAACATCTGATCATAACATCTTCATTAGCTTTATAAAATAAAGCTAGCCGATTGTGGATTGAGATATTAGAATTCCAGAAATCATAATAATAGTGATGCTGATGTTATATCAGTTTTGACCTATGACAATTGTTTATCTATATTAAGAACTGACTCATGCCTGCTTCGTTAGGCACTCATTGTTAAGGCAGTATTCGTAAATAATGTTTTAATTCAACTGTTTTTTCTCTGACTTACTTTGCAAATCTGACTACCACGAAAAAGTCTTTTCATTTTTCAGGTTTATATAGCCTATGACACTCACAAATAATGTGGCTTACTATTAGTAAAAGAATTTTCAAAATCAGTTTTGTAGAACCAGATATTACCCTACAACATCACAAACTCAACTTTACCTCTTTATAATATTGGTATAAATGTAACATCAGTAATGTATTTTTTATTATATTATATATTATCCATGTTTAATAAATATACAACAATACCTTTTCTATGGCAGTACTTAACTTGCCAGTTATTTTTTTGCAAACATTAGCAGCTAATGTGTTAGAACCAAGTGGTAATTCAGATATCACAGTTTTTAATCCAATACTACTGATGTCTCTTAATTGTTCTGTGTCTGACAGCATGTTCGCACAGAGTGTGTCCACAATGCCTTCTACTTGGTATTCCTTTACTTTGTTTACAAGTGGCCCAAGACTAAAAGCAAATTATATTTTTAAATTATCCAAGAACTTATTAGATAGAATAGAAAATATTTTTTTAGAATCATACTTCTAATATCCTTATATACATGTTTTAAACAAAATATTTTACTAAGATAGAGCTTTACAAAGCAAAAGAACAATACTGATAGTATGTTGATCTATAAAAGTCAATATCTTTTTATATAAGACAGAAGAATACAAATAAAAGTTGACATTTTAATCTTCTACAGATTTCTTATGAATAATTGATAAATCATAACAATTATGTGACTTTGAAGACTTGATAAAACAATCAGGTTTGTGTGCTGAATAGTTATAATCACAATGAAACATATTTTTATATAACAGTTTGAATGATACAAAAGTTGATGTGCTACAGCGCCAGCTAGTAATGAGATAAATAAAATAAGTAGCATAGAAACCTTACCTACGAAAAACCAGATGTGCCAAGTTTAGTGATGAACATTCAAATGAGGTTGGAGTTCACCATTTGACCAATCACCATAAAACAGAGTACATCTAAATGTTTTTTATTTTTTTGTTAATGAAGGAGATTTTTATTTTATTACAGCACATCTATTCATGTACTTTTTAAACTCTTTGTAATAAAAATAATCACCTTCAGACCTGATGGTTTTATCAAGCTAGGTGATTGAATCAGATACATAATAGTTTCCTAATGACCAAAAAGTATGACTTTACTTTTATCTGTACTGAATATCAAACTTAGATAATCCACAGTATACAGAGACTGAAATTGGTATAAACTTTTCACTAGTGTGAAGATTTACTGATAGATACTAAAACCTTCTCAACAAATCTCTTCATTTTTTATATATATAAACAGATCACACAATAAATTATTATGCCACAAGGAACTTAACAAGCATATACTTATTACACACAAATTACATCCAAAGCAATAACAATAATTTTTCCAATCAAATCCTTTACAAGAATTAAACTCAAAATAATCACAGAGATGATGAAACCACTATACCATTATTGCAATAATAAATATTTGACTACTTTTAAATTGTAGGGTTTTAATGTATTTAAAATAAAAGTATGTTTTATTATTAAATTATCACAACCATAACAAGACCGCACATTATAATAACAACTTGTATTAAAGAAAAGGAAAAAATCCTTTTATTTAATGGCGACCGATGTAGATAAACAATTTCACCAATATCATGTAATTACAGGAATTGCGATCTGGAAATGTAGTTGAGGCATCTCTGAGCTTAGTCAGTTTGAGAAAAAAAAAAGTCATCTTAATTCAGAAAAAATACAACAATCGACAATGAAATCTGTGTATAATTGTCTAATAAGAGTTGAAGTGTCCACTGGTTAACGTATCAAGAATAAGACAACAAGACAAACACTACAAATATTTATCTTACCATTTTACTGCCAAATTTTGTACCTCGCCATTCTTGTCCTCAAGCAGGCGTAGAAGCATTTTTACCACTTTTCTCTCAGAGTCATCATCTAACTTTATGCTGTCTTTTTGTAACTCAGTCATTAGATCATTAGTAGCCATAAATCTGAAGTCTTTATCATTGGATGTCATCTGATGATAAAGGCATGTTTCAAATAAGCTAATAAAAAAAATATTGCATTAATACTGATCAGAATCAACCGGCTTACCTTCTCCAGAAGATGGGCAATGTGATACGAAACATTAGCCATTTTGCAACAAGTTCGGTTTCCGATATTACCACATTAAAAGTTATATACCTGGAACTAACACTAGATTATCATTTATTATTATCACTGATGTGAATAAAAACCATATAATAATCAAAATTTAGAAAACAAAGCACAGAAATAAGATCGAACAATGATCTTACCAAAAGCAGAATATCAATCATCTAGACTCTGTGGCAATTTTCCTATAATATAAAGTACTCTAGTCTGTGGTGGTAATGTTTCAGTGCCACCACAGACTACATAAATGGAGTCTACAATATGTATAGTTTCACCAAATACCACAAAAGCACAAACTATAACTATGTAGTGTAAAGGTAAGGATAACCAACTCGGTGTATGGAAATATGTCCATAAATATGTGAGTCAAAACACGTCAAGTGGATCCCCCTTTTCCACTTGATTATTAAATTCAGGTATGAATATTTGTTCATGGAGTATTTACTATGAACAATTAATCCCCAGAACAGTTTTTGAAAATTTTTCTTTTAACCACATTTATTTTAAATGAAAATTTTTATGACTTCTAATTAACAAATCAACAAATAAAAAGCTTTTAAATATATTTTAATGAAACTTTCAGGATTTATAGTTTAATAGTTGTAATTTGACAAGATATATAAAAGTAATTTTTTTTTGTTCATATTGTTAATTAACTTTTTAGTTAACAAATGCAAATTTCAATGACTTCTCCCACAAAAACAAAATTCTTTTTCTCTTACGAACTAACTAACGAATAACTATAACTCTAAGAATGCCAGAGATAAATAAGTCAACTTGCTACTCAGAACTTTTACATCCCAGAAACAAATACAAAATTCTGTATCCATTTCGAAACATCGAAAAGTCTAAAATTTCGAGTTGCCTGTGATAAAACTTTCAAAATTTGTGCTTAAATATCCCTACGAAATAAAACAATTTTAACATAAAATACTGTTTTTTTTTTCTCGAACTGACTACGCTATTGGCCTTAATTCTTTGGCCTTTACAGCTTCACCGGACTACTAAGGCGAGCGCTTAAGGCACTCAGCCGATTTTGTAATGGTAACTAGCTCAAGGGTGCTCGGCACACCTCGGCTTGGCCGTTACCTAGAAAAACCCGATATATCCTAGCTAAACTGTGCTAAGCTAATACATGTATCCGTTTTTGGATCATACAATTAAAAATTGCATGATACAACAACACAACATGTAATTCGAAAAGAGATAAACTAAATCTACTCGATTCAGTTCGATAAGGGAAAAAAAAGTAAGCCCTTCCACCAGGTGTGTAAGGTGCATGTCTAATTAACTCTGTATGTGTGAAATCGATGTGGTGTGTACTGTATCGCGATAGCAAAATCTTTGCGTCCACCCGGGTGGCTTCGAACAAAGACATTACCAAGAAAACGCGAACAAATGATGACGCGAACGCACGGGACAGGGATTCGCTATGTGGCCGGCCACAGAAAAATGAAAGAAAGAACGAATTTACAATGTAAGAGGGCGGTACCGGTGCCGGGATCTAAAAATAGAAATTACGAAATTTTTTAACGGTTTAGGTGAAGATAGACGCAAACATACGAGTTTACTCTATCTTATATTGAAAAATTATTATTTTTCGAGACGGCGGCGCGCGCGAGCCGTTGAATCGTAGCCGCGATGGCGGAAAATTTCACTATCGCGCGAATGGGGCCCTGTTTGGGGTCGTTCGCGACCTCATCGTATGCTGAGATCTCGAAGATATCGTGAAAAACTAGAAGCTGTGCGGACCAGTCCATGCCGGAGAGAGAGACTGCGGGGTCAGCCTGTGAAGGCTTCGCCACCTGGAGTCCGGGATCGAGTCGCGTTGCGATCTGCGGTGTCCACGGGACCGAAGGGGCCCGCGCGGGGAGGGGGGTTGCGTTAGGCGCAGGTGCGGACGCTGCCGGTGCACGTGACGCGCGCGGCAGGCTCGGAAAGGCCTATCGAGAGTGACTGAGGGTCCTTCAGGAGTGCCGCGAAAGAGTTCCTATCAAGGTCCTCTTCCGCGGCAGAAACGAGCGACGGCACTCGACCGCCCTGGAAGTAGTCGTACGCTTCCCTGCAGAAGCGGTCGTACTCCGTAATGATGTCTGGATATAACTTTGAGATGAACTTCCGAAAGCGCGCGAACTCACACTGTTTGGAAGTCAGATTGGCCATAGCGGGGCCTGAGGAGGGGTGCAGGGCGGGGGAAGACATGTGAAACCTGCCTGCCAGAGGGGAAGGGGGGGGCGCCTTTTTGAATTTAACGGACTCCGGAGTCCGGGCCAAAAGGAAACTGTGGGCGAAGTGCAATGCCTCACAGGGTCCTACAGTGCCTAGGGGGAGGCCCTAACACTTCTTTCTTCGACTGCGCGACGACATGGAGCTCGAACCACGGAGCGAAGCACGAAGCGCCGAACTCCTGGAACGCGAACCGGCGACACGCAGCACACGGAAAACACACTAAAAAGTGCGATTAGAATTGCACCGAAAAGTGCAAACAACAAAAAATTCACATCGAAAGAGCACTGCGCACGCGTCCGACCCGCACGGCGGCACGAATCGGAGTCCATAGTCGGAGTCCCTAAAAAACTCATAAAATACTGTTACGATCAATCCTCACCTACTTTGTAGTTATCAATGATATAACATTGAACACATTATTAGTCCGGTGAAGCTGTTAAGACCTTGCTGGGTCAATAGCGTAGTCATTTCTCAAAAATATATTGAACACATTATGTATCGGCTCTAACTCAATGCAAAATGGCACCTTCAAGAAGACCTTGTTTCAGATACAAAAGATGAAATAATTATATAAAGGATGCCTGACGTGGTTTTGTCTTAATTAAATTCTGTTTTTAAAAGAGTTTTTGGCGGATTTTGTACTGGATTTTATTCATAATATTGTGTTATTTGATAAAAGATATATTTCATAGATAAGAATAGTATACTGGAGAAGAAATAGTTATTCGATAAAAATTATTTTAAATCATACTCGATTTTTTTTTCTCAGGTTTTATGTTACTATAGTGTATGTGCCATGACTAGTTGACTACAATTAGACTTGCACGAGCAAGCAAGGGCAGCTATAGGCGTGACGCGTCAATATATATTCAACTAAATGCACTAAAAATAGGTCTTTTGCAACCCTTCAATGTGCATCTTTCGTTTTCTCAGTAAATATATAATACCATCAGTGCAAATGCTGCTATTAGCGTTTGTACAGTTTATAAAAGAAATGTAATTTAATTTTGATAAAGCGTTGTCACGGGAGAGTTCAATTTATTTATGCAAGATTCTAACCCACCTTACTCAAAATAGCTATTAGGAGTCTGTCTATCGTTTGCCAGATCGAGTTGGTGTCATGCGAATATCTTTTTCAAAATAAACCAACTCTTGGTTGTTGAATAGTTTATTAATAAATCTTTGAATTTCGTAGTCCGGTGAAGCTGTTAAGACCTTGCTAGGTCAATAGCTTTGTCAGTTCGAGAAAAAAATCTATGAATTTGTGGATTATGAATTCTAAAATTATTAGTACGTATTCAATGGTTTTAATATAAAACTAATTCCTTTATCATTTGCGTTTTATTGAAGTGAAACTTTTAATGCGACTTCCAACAAGGTTGCGTTAAACGCTTAACGCTACCATTGAGGGGATATGAAAGCATTGTCGCGTTAAACGCTAGAAACAATATGATTTCACTAAAAATCAATTTTTACGCCTTCCTATATTCATTTTTACATTACGAACTTTCAATTCTTCCGCGCGGAGGGACTCCACGCACTATTTCTGTATACAATTTTTCTAGATATATTTGGTTTATTTAAAATAATAAATATATATCGAGCTTAGATCATCTATTCATTACTTACTGATATTTTAAAGCATTCAATGCAAACGTCGATAGTTTTTGAAACTACCTGTCTTACATTCCATCATAATAAATATTATATATACCTATTATATATAAATTCTATGATAATCATTGACACTTTATAATGAATGCCAATTAGAAAATCGGGCTCAACCAAATCATGAATTCACTGACTTGGCAATTGCATAAAACAATCTTGTTTAATACAATGTGTATTACTTGTGAGATACATTGTTTTCATGTGATGGCCACTTCAATCTATTTTATTTAAAACATAAAAGACTTTAAATATTGCTATAGTCACTATAAGATGTTGTTAGGTTAATTACGTGGTAACTTATGCAGAAGGTACTTTAAAGAGGGTCTTAACAAAATAACTGATTTGGTATTATTACATGGATCTTTCAATTTTTTACAGTAAAAGAACTGAGTTTCAAAACTTTTCTTCCAATTTTTACTTTTGACAGCATAATACTAACAAAAAGTACAACCTATGCCAATTATTGAAGTATTGTAAGATTAAAATACAAACAACCCCCCCCCCCTTAATTATTTTACTGTCTTGATCCATTAAAAATCTTTACACGGATCGCATTGTGTAGTATATGGACATGAAACACTGGTTGTAGGAGCATTAAAACTAATCACTAAAACAGCACAAATTACTTTTCTTATCAAAGATTGCTGTTTACTTATGATGGAAATCATTCATCATCATCAATGTAGGTATCATCACTCCTACAGGTACATGTTTATATAACTGTAAACATATAAGTAAAATTTATCGAAAAATAAATCATATTGATGTTGCAAATCATGAAATACATGTATGTCTTGAATTAACACCATATGTGGAAAAATATAAAGCTCTGGATTTCTGTTTGAAAACAGAAATAAATTATGGGTTGGCATAGCATTTATGCCCAGACCTTTCTTCAGGAAGGGGTATATAGCCTTTCACTGAAAGCCACTGATGTTAACAGTATTACCTATACCTACTAGTTAATTTCGAAGTTGATTCTTTAATCAATGCATAACATAGTAATTTTCACTGTTAATTTCCTACAATCAATTTGCCAACATAACAGACATTTAGTATACACCACCATGCTCAAAAATATTTTTAATAAAAAGTAGAATTAAAGTGACCAAGTTGATTTTTTGTAAATTATTATTTCAGTACTGATACATATGTAATGATAAACGAAATATAATAAAAAAAACCTTCTTTAAACAACCACTTCTTTTCTAGCTAATTAGTTTTTGATCAAGGTCAACAATTATAACTATGGGATTTACACAAAAAGTCCATTTTAAAATAAATACTTTAATATCACAAAAGCTTGCATTGCACCTTTCTTCACAAGAATTGAATTACAAGTATAAATTCTTAAGCTTGTTTATAAAGCATATTAAGGAAAAAATACAAATGACAAACATTTTATCATTATTACCAGCTCAGCAAATACTTATTCAGCTGCAACTAAAGCTATCACTGTGAAGAGAACTTCATTAGGGTCACGAGCCATAAATTCTTTACAAACTTTTGCTGCATCTTCCAACAATGTATCAGATGAAGTTGGCCCATGATTGATTGGAAATGCTTTACGGCCATCCAATTCATACAAAGCCCCATCCTTATGAACAAATGTGATAAAGTGATGATTCACTGGATCTTCCGCACTGGGTGTGTTTGTTTGACCTTCTTGAGCTAATTCCTTATGGGCATTAATAATACCTTCAGATTTTTCCAACAACGCACCACGAGCAGCTGCATCTAGACCTTTAGCATCTTCTAAGAATTTTTTCAAGTGACCCTCGGAAAGCTCGATTTTATCAGTATTATTAGCGACGCTATGTACGAGAGCAATTGTTCCGCAAGCATTACTGATATTTTGTTTCATATAAAAAATGTTGCTGGAAACTTCCTGCCCTTTAGACAAGATTTCATTTTCTTCCTCTTTCTTATGATTTTCATAGTTCTCGGAAAGAGGGAATAAAAGCATTACCGACAGAACAGGGCGAGGCACCCACGAAAGAACATCAGAATCTAAACCCATAACATCAACAACGTTCCAGTTATTGGTAACACCTAGTTTTTGAAGAAATTTGTTCATTACTTCAGGATTCGATTCTAAAGGGATTAAAGTTTCAGTCGCCATTTCTATCTGAAAATTATAAATAAGGTTACCGGTGTTTGGCGGTCGAAATAATCAAACTGTTTCAACGAGGTTTATAATTAAGTTCGAAGAGAATTAAATCTTACCTATTTCCAGGATAAACCCTACCTTCACAAAGAGAACAAAAGCGAAAGTGAATTATCGACTGTCTCTTTACCAGCAAAAGGACAAACATGGAACTAAAAAAATCAATAACATTCTTTACAAGTTTTTTGTTTATTGAGGCTACAGGATATAAGTTCTTTGAGACCCAAATATTCAAATTACTAATTGAAATTTTGCAACAATTTTTACAATAAATTTATAAAACACGATTTAAAAAGTATTTATTATTATTATTGAGAACTTGATGACCCGGTATACTTTGTATCACTTATTTTAACGACATGAAAACTCTTTCTTCGATAAAATGGCTGAAAATTTTGATTTGTAATTTAAGAGACTGGTATGGAAGGGACGAACGTCAAAAGTTTGACAGAAACTTTCCTGTGTAGAACAGTTTATATGGGAAAATGAAATAGTTGTTTTTACTATCTTCCTCTCATTTTTTCCATATTTTTCTCCTTTATTATTAAACCTTCCCTGAACTACGACAAACATTTCAAAATCAAAATCAGCTAATTCGGCTCAGCCATTCCCGAGTTTTAATGAGATTTACGAACAGCAATTGATTTTTATATATATAGGTAGATAATCTATAAATGAATTAACAAAAATGATAATAAGTATTGATTTTTCTACTAATAATGTCAATATTTCGATATTTTATCTTTAGTTCTACCACAGTATATCCTCATTTTAGCTTGTGGTTGAACTATTATAGGAATGCATCATCGTTCATTAAACAACGACTTTTAAGAACAATATTTTATTCTTTTATAAAAAAAAAAAGGAAACAAATAAAATACAATGAAAATGTATATTGAAAACAAGTGGGTCGGAAATAATACCACGAAGCATGGATTCTCACTTGTCACAAAAACTCCCAGGAAAGTTCTAACAAGATAGCCACCATCTTGTTATTTTCTTGAAATTATATCAAGAAACTTGAAATATCGTTACCCATTAAACAATAGTAGTAACAGTTTACTAGAAGATAGGTTGCCGAAAATAAAATAGAAGAAGAAGAGTGATGTATCGTCAATGGCAGACAATTGATATTAGTAATAAAACAGCAGAAAGCAGAGAAAAGTTGCGGACGAAGTGTCTGCAGAAATAAAACATAAATATATTATTTAAAAATGTTCATCACTCAAACATCGGTGTTTATGAACGATGTATCGTCTATGTTCAGTCTTTGAACATCGATGGTAAAATATTGACTTTTATAATAAATCATCAATGTTGTAAAACAGATTTATCGATTGCATCCATAGTTTCAGTTTTCAGTATATATCTTAGTGATGAGCAATATTAGAAAAACATCGATGTTGACATCGATTTAAGAGTATCCGTGTACGATAAACATCGATGACTGAAAACATCGATGTTTTTGCAAAATGTTCTGTAAAAACACAAAAAACACAGGTCAGCGACGAAAAAAAAGGTCATCCAAAGAAAAACTATTCGTACAGCTTACAAATTTGGTAATTTTCTAGTCTTTAGTTGCAACGTTTGCACATGCAACGTTTTCATAACGTCGATGTTATCATAATCAAAACATCGAGGTGTCATTATTATTGACATCAAAATATCGATGTTTTCAGCTAAACATCGATGTTTCTTCAACATCGACCATCCCTAATATATGTATTATCTATGATCCGTAGGTTGAAGTTTATATAAGGTACCACAGAATAAGGTACTTTGTAGATACGTAGTATCCTCTTAGTAGTAGGACTGTTGATATTTTTAAAAATATCGGATATTCGATATATCGATATTTATAAAAATATCTATATCGAACCTCGATATATTGGAAAAAAATATTGATACTTCGATATATCGATATATATCGGCTATGTTAAAAAAATGTAATTCAGCTTAACATTGATTTACAGTTTTTAATCCAGTATATTTGTACAGTTTATACCATATATGTTTTAAAATATAACGGTACAGTTCTAAGAGCCACTTGCACAAACGTCATTCAATCATATTGATAATCATCATCATTATTGTTTTATCTATATAAGATAATTATGTGTACCAATATTTTTCAGTCCATCGGTTACCAAGTTTTTTAAATAGTGGTAGTCTATTTGTTTCACTAGTAAAATAACATTTCGATGTCTGCTGGTTAGAACCCCGGTGTGTAATAATGAATTTTACAAAATTCGCGTACACTTACTAATTTAAATTGGTAACAGTATCGTCTGACGGTCAAGGAAAACCCCGTGAGAAAACCTGAGCCTGAGAAATGTTCTGGTAGTAATTACTATATGTGAGCAAACGTACAATTGTGGTTTTCTCAGAGTTTGAAATTGCCAATACGCCGTGGGCTAGTGTGGTGATTATATTCATACCTTCTTTCAGGAAAAGGTCTGTAGCTCTGCAGTGGCTCTCTTACAGGCTAATGGTAATGAATATTTTTCAGCAAGAGATTTTTAAAATACTATTTACTTCATATGTTCAGCTGTTTCACTAGGTACTACGATTAATACTAGCCTGCTTCATATTCATTGATCCAAAACGTGACAGTGTAGACAATAACGGAAGGAATAGGATAAATGCAGGATGCACGAAATGGAGAAAGATGTTCAGGTTATGCGATCCACGAACACCCTTGAAACTCACGGGAAAGGCGTATAAAATTGTTATAATACAGTCATACTGCATGCATCTGAGTGCTAGGTTACAAAAGAAACCGATGAGAAAAAACTGTACGCGGCAGAGCTGCGATTGTTAAGATGTATGGTGTAACTAGAAGTGATAGAATAAAAACGTATCAGATAAAGATTGAAAACATCACCCGTGACAGAAAAGTTGAGAAATAATAGGTTAGCATGATACAGGCATGTCATAAAGAGAGATGAAAGACTTATAACTAGAATAGTTTTAAGTATGAAGCTGAATAGATATAAGAGTAGAGGAAACCGAAAAAGTATGGATAAAGTATGTAAAAATAACATATGTAATAGGTGTGAATTCTGGAGGAGGAGACTGGAAAAGAAAAACATAATGTATCGAGTCAACCTAGGTGGAATAAGGCTAAGAAAATGATTATGAATAAAAAAAATATCGACCGCCGATATCCAAATTATAATATCAAAATATCGATATATCGGCCAAAAAATATTACTAAAAAATATCGATATTTTAAGATAAAAATATCGATATTTCGATATATCAATATTTTATCAACAGTCCTAGTTTGTGCTTTGTGGGTTGAAGTACCACAGCACAGGTTCTACCTCCGCTAGGAGTAATATTATTCTGTGGGTTCTACGCTAGGAGTAATATTATTCTGTGCACAGGTTGAACTACCTATTGTAAATAAAATATAAATCACAATGTACATACATATAACAAACTAAGGAACAAATACTTGCGAAGAGAATTAATTCATAGTTTCCGAATAAATAAATATGGATCTGTTCATTATAAACAGGTAAATTTGTAACTCATGTTTTATTGCGGTTATAATATTTCAAACAACATGCGCTTATTTTATTTATTAAATAAACACAGTATAAATTCAGTATTCTCTAGTAGATATATTTTATTTTGGGTCTATAAAACTTACTACGCACATTATACTATGATATCACGTAGTATTTGACTGCAAAAATCTAAAAAAAAACTTCAACATTTATAAAACTGTAATTTAAGTACATTTGATAATTTATCATTGTAAAACATTTTTTCAATATACCAATGAACTGAAAAACCTTAAGGAGATAATGTACACACCAGCATAGAAGTTTTCTATGCCCCGAGAAAGAGTCATACATAACACTTATTTGAGAGTTGTTAGCATGATCTTAGAATGTCATGTGGTCTTTATATTTTATTCATAATCTTGTGTTATTTGACTCTATATTGTGTAATATCGGTGGCATTTTACATAATACAGTTAGGTTATTGTGCCCAAATGAAGTGGATCAGAAATAATACGACTGAGCATGGATTCTGACTTGTCACAAAAACTCACTGAAAAGTTCTAACAAGACGACCATCTTGTTAGTTCATTGAAATAATCGTAAGAAACTTTTAATATCATTATGTACTTGACAGTGGCAGTAATAATGTACTAGAAGATAGATTGCAAAAAAATAAATAAATACATTTAATACAATATTTGTCATCAAGGTGTTTTGTATCTTGTAGTCGATTGTAATTAATAAATTTGTAATTTCTTAATAGTACCACTAATTTTTTTTTTTCTTTATGTTTGCTGGGTATATATAATAAAAAAATTCATTACGTTGGTCATTTTATTATACTTTTTATTTATTAACTTTATTGGTATATATTAACAATGTTGTAACATAGGTACAGAGATCCTGTTGAAGAGTCAGACATAATAAATCAAGAGACTGCACACTTAGAAAAGTTGAAACAAATTATTGAAAAGAGAAAAGCAACTTATGCAAGTAAAAACATTTCTGAAGTAATCACACTTACAGAGGACAAACTTTCTGTAAATAAGTCAAATGATAATGTGCATGTTAATGAGGAATACAATACTTCTGAAGCTGAAGTTACAAATATCTCTTCATTAAATAAGGAGACTAGAAATGTCGGAGACAAAACAAAGCAGTCTGAGTTTAAGGTTTTAGGAGGCAACGATTTTGAAAAGAAAACTAAGGTGAAATAAAAACATCTGTTTATTATTTTTCATATATTATTGATAAAAATAGTTGAAAACGACATGTCATATCTTGATATATATATTTCTCCTGCATGTGTGTATGACACTGAACTCCATCTAAATGTTGGGATCGATTTTGATGAAATTTTGTGTGAGTATTGCAGTAGATTTGAAAATGGTTTAGATTCACAATTGAACCCGATAGGTAGTGCTGCAATTGAGTTTTAGGATTTTTTATATTATCAAGCCAGGACAAGGTCTGCGGGGCCCGTTAGTTGCTTATAAATTTGTTTTAAAATATAATATTTTAACATTATAAAAATGATGTAACTCTTGCTTATGAATAAGGAAATAGGATCATGCATCATCAAACCAAAAAAGAAATATTTTTTAAGATATATCCTTTTGCATGATAATTATGTTCACTCTTATTACATTATGAAACCAATCATCTTACTTATGTTAATGTACTAATAACTACAGTGGACATTTGATAAATATTATAATTATATCTTTCCTAAATGGACATTTGCATATGATATTTCAACCAAGCTATAATTTGTGCAAGTAAGTATAACAGATTAGTATGTTGGTTGGATGGATGGACAGTTTGGTGGTTTATAATACCTATTTACTAAGCATCTATGGTTGCTCACATTTGCCAGTCTTAGATTCATTTTATTTTTATTTTTTATGCTGTTACTGCTTAATATTAGGTGAAATTATGATTAAACAACCTATATGGCATTAAGAAAATCTGAGAATATATTTACCCTTTAGATTTGTGTTGAAATTAATTTATTTGTTATACCAAGAAAAAAGGGTGGCATGTGGCCAAATTGGGTTAAATGGGCTTCAATAACCTTGAAATTCTGGGGATGTAATTTTGTAATAACCCATCTATTTTATTTCAGGTAGCAAGGTTATTACCCTATTGGTTATCCCATCCATTTATCATTTCAACAGATTTACAAAATTTGTCTTGTCCAGTAGAAGAACAAAGTTGGTTACATGACACACTGAAAAGTAATTTACTGAGTGAAGGCTTAACAAATTTCTTTCCAGTACAAAAAGAAGTTGTTCCTTTCATAATAAATGAACATAGATATCCAAAAGTTTTTAGGCCGCATGATATCTGTGTATCAGCTCCCACCGGCAGTGGAAAAACATTATCTTTTGTTTTACCAATAATTCAGGTATGAAAATATTTTTTATATCTATATATTAATACGTGAAGCAAAAAAATTGTACCCCTTTTTAACCTATTTCCCCTTAACGGGTGAACTTTAAATTTGGTATAGTTAAAGTTCATATGGCGGAGAAGTGCAGAAAAATATTTATTTTATATAAAATGCATTGGAAGTACATTAAATTAATTAAAATAAGCATTAATCACACTAATGCTTGAATTTTACACGATATATACACACATGTAAATAAAAAAGACCTTTTGACAGCCGTCAATAATTACGAAGTTCAAAAGAGGTTGTGAAGAAGGTTGCTATGCTTGACTGTATGTATTTTTTAACTCTTACGTTCCAATTACCATTTTTCATCCTACATTCAACAATGATATTATAAAATATAACTATTATTGTAATGTTTATTATTTTTTATGGCGAACTCTCTTCAAATGATGATTTAATAAAAAATGAGCCAAATAATACTTTGTATAATCAAAATAAGAATTTTGTTCATAAAAGTAATCGCCTTTACAATGTTGCAATTCAACCTCATGTAGCAACAAAATATAATTTATTTTCAAAAGCTAATGGTAGTATTAAAAACATCTTTGTCTTGCATTCACCATTTGATTGTATTGTGCAGCCATTAATTTTTCAAAGGATGATACTGGGCACATCACTATTTCTCATAATAAACAGACTACATTTAATTCAATATCACCCAGAAATACCACCCCATGGTGTAAATTAATTGAAAATTGTGTCATGGGTTGTGATAAATCTCTTTATTTTCGTAAAGTTATGTTTGGTTTAAATTTGAGCTTTACCACGTGGTTTTTGTTTACAATTTATAATTAATTTTCATTTTCATTTACACAAAGATTTTTTTTAATGATTATATAATAATGATCATCGCAAATGGCAAATAACTGAGTAGCCATGATGAAAACCTTTGATTATGGAAATATACCATTTGACAAAAGAACTCTAATAATGTTTAAACTTTAAAAAATCAATTAACTATGGTCGAATGTCGACTAGTCACTAGTCCATATAGTTTTCTATATATATATGAAATATAAAAGTAGTGCTTAAAACTGGTCACAAAAACTTCAATATACATATGTGGTTATAGTTATAAGATAAACTTATAATATTGTAAATTCAACCTTACCTGAATGATTTAAAGTGGTTTTTACAAGGATGCAAGTGACACGAGACTATTTGAAATGACTGCATCCAAAATTATGCACTCATTTTTGTGTACCGGCTGTGAGACCTTAAGTGTCCATCTTGGCATTTTCTATATCAATGCCTGTATCTTATAAAAATATATCAACTTTGTTTCTGGGATTCAAATCAACCTTCATAATACTGGTACAGAGAATTACGTAATAAATCATATATGGCTCTGCACATAACTATATCATAATGGTTTTACATATATATATATATAATACACCTGCCAAATGAGACAAATAAACTCATCAGAATCAATCTCCTATAAAATTATTATTAACCATATTATTTTACAATTTTTACTAACTTTATTGTTTTATTTTTCAGGTTTTAATGGATGAATTATGCTGTCACGTAAGAGCACTAATAGTGCTACCTGTACAAGAACTAGCAACACAAGTTGCTAAAGTTTTTAAAAGATATTGTTCGAAAACCCATCTAAAAGTTGTTCTACTTAGTGGCTCTACACCGTTCCACCAAGAACAACAAAATATTATGAAACAAAGTGAGTTACATCTATACAACTTATTAGTATTGAACACTAATTCCTTCTGTCAAACTTTATTAATCAAATACCTTACTAATATTATATATTTAATTTTTTTCTCTACTATTAAAGGTAGCATACATAATTCATCATTAAAAAAAGTTTTATGCTTTTAATGTTGCCACTAGAAAGGTGTAGCAATGAATCTACTTTTATATTACTCGAAAATTGTTGAGAAAATAAATAAGTGAAGATATTTGAATTTTTTTATGTCATAGGAGGCAAAAGAAACAGATGGGTCACCTGATGTTAGATGATCACTACTGTCCATAGACACTTGCAACATCAGGAGAGTGGCAAGTGCGTTACCAGTCTGTGATTAGGAAGAGGGGACAGGGAGGAGAGGAAATGGAAGTAGGTCTCCGGCGCTCTCACTAACCGAACGAAACGCAACAATGCAAGCACTGTTACTTTACGTATGTTTTCTACGAGAGGTTTGTAGTACCCCAGGCGAGCTGACCCATTCATGCTAAAACCAGTTATCGCTTCAGTATAGCTCTACCACTTACATTTGAATAATAATAACATAGAAGTGGGAAAGCTTAATTACTGATTTTTATTTTTGCATATCGACGGAAGAAAGCAGAATTGTCGTAACTTGAAAACTTCTCAAAACTTCAATATTTTTTATGTGTAGTGCTAAAACTGGACAGAAAACCAAGGTCGTATCAATGACAAATTGAATCGTAGGAAAGCGATTCAAAGCGATATTTATTTAAACAAGAATACTGTAAAAAGTTATTTAGTCCAAAATGCAAATTACGACATCTCCGCTTTCACTCCTTTCACTCGTCGATATGTGTGTTGCAATAGAATTAATTTTGCATGGCATTTGGTTTACAGCTGAATCTTTAGGGTGGGTCACTGATGTGGATATCATAGTTTGTACTGCTGGAAGATTAGTTGAACACATACAAAACACTGAAGGATTCTCATTGAAATATCTAAAGTTTTTAGTGATTGATGAAGCTGATAGAATAATGGAGCATATACAAAATGACTGGTTATATCATGTTGATAAACATATCAAATCGGAGAACCAAATAATGAACGGTAGAATTGCTAATCTTAATTGGCACACACTCAATGAACAAAGATTACCTCCTCACAAACTGCTGTTTTCTGCGACATTATCTCAAGATCCAGAAAAGTTAGAACAGTGGAGTTTGTTCCAGCCAAAATTATTTTCTGCCGTACCAACAGGTGAATTTGAATATGATAACCAGATAAGGCAATATACAACACCCGTGGAACTAAAGGAACAAATTATTATTACCAGGGCAGAAAATAAGCCTCTTGTCCTGTATCATTTGTTGGTCGAATTAAAATGGGACAAAATATTATGTTTTACAAATTCATCAGAAACAGCACATAGATTAACAGTTCTCTTGAACATATGGGGTAAGGAACAAATTAGAGTGTCCGAATTGTCTGCCTCTTTAGATAGGTCCACAAGGGAGACTGTATTAAAGAAGTTTACTCACTCTGAAATTAATGTGTAAGTATAAGTTAGTTACTATGTAAATCTATCTAATACCTTAAACAAGCAATTCTTGTATATTTTTATATTGTTATATATTTAGGATCTCGAAAACGGCGTCAGACGTTGTTTGAATTCTGTAAAATGTTGAACTTACATCACATTCAACGAGATGAAGTATAAGTCAATACTTATCTCAAAAAGCGGCCTTTGCTCTAACATAGAATTTTTACAGATTAACATGATTACAAACTTGTAGAATGCAGGTTTAACACGATTTTAACCAATATCATAAAATTTTAGTTTGCTCGTTGCTTAGTATATTCCTATGTAAGCAAACTTTAGAAATTGTAAGACAGATTTTTATCATCTAGTGGTCGGAATTCGAACATAATTGATCTAATTTTCAAGTTTCAACATTAAGGAAAAGAAAAACAAAGCTTTTCCATTTTTTTTTTTATTTATAACACAAACACGTGTATGTTTGCTAAATAAAAATAGGAAAGAAATTCGGTTGAGATACAGAGCCGGATAATTAACGTAACTGATTTGTTTTTGTCAATTTATACTAGCTGAATGGTTAGAGAATGTTGATTACTGTGTAGTCATTTCTGGTTCTAAATCAATAAAGAATATAAGTGCTTAATATTTGACCTAGTTATCTATCTCTTCAAACGCAAAACTGAGAAACTAGCGAGTCCCGGTATATAAACCTGTGCTCCGCTTCCTTTTGTTCTACCATGTGGCATTCCCAAGATAAGCAGTAACGTAATGATTAACCTTGAAAAGAGCCCCTTTAAAATTGTTCATTGGACCTAGGCGTGATTTTTTTACATTTAAAAGTATCGTTCCCATTAACTAAGGTTTTCTTTATTGCTTATTAGTATTTGTTTTGATATTATTTTATATGTTAAACCTGACCATAAACTATCACACAGTAGAAGTGTGGCACACTTTAAACATTCACCTGGTATATAGGAATAATTGTGTTTATTGTTTAATATTATATCAATAGGGTTATATTCTCATGTGTCCTTTAGATTGATTGGTACGGATGCTCTAGCAAGAGGAATTGATATACCTGATTGTAATTATGTAATATCATATGATCCACCAAGGAACATAAAAACCTACATACACAGAGTAGGTCGTACTGGAAGAGCTGGAAAAACTGGACAAGCGGTAACTGTATTGTTGCCTAATCAAACTAATTTGTTTAAGGTATCATATTTTTTACATTTTATTTTCAAGTATATCTTATTGCATTGACTATACAGAGATTATGTAAAACAACTAGTAACTTGCATCATATGTTTAAATCATTTAATCAATCTATATTTCTATACTAATATTATTAAGAGGTAAAGTTTGTGAGTTTATGACATTGTAGGGGGTAATCTCAGGAACTACTGGTCCGATTTGAAAAAAATTATTTCAATAGGCTATATATCATCACGCTAAGACCAATAGGAGCAGAGCATTAATGAAGAATGTTTAAAAATCTTTTTTTCCTCTTGTGAGCTTCCGCTGCATGTTAGTGTTAGCCCAGAGTAACTATTCCACGCAAACAAAGTCGCGGGCAGGGGCTAGTATGTACTAATATTAAAGATGATATACTCTGTCAGCCATAGTGAGAGTTATGGCTTATCGATCATGATGTGCCAGCTGTTTGATGCTTGTTTCAATTAATAGTTCAAGTTAAAAGTCTAGGTTCTAGTATCACATGTTCTGTTATCGTTAAAAGTACTCCAAAAAGTCAAGATAAATAATTTAACTAGCTTTTGTTCGCGGCTTCGCTCGCTTTAATATAGGTTTTATCTATTCCTCGGGAACAATATGCTTATTGCTGATAGCTACCCTATATCTTCTTTATACTACTGACAGTTTGTATACCAAAATTTCACGATATTTGGTTAAATAGTTAGGCAAACGAACAGGTGGGTCACCTGATGGTAAGTTATCACCACCGTCCATAGACACTTGCAACACTAGGGGACTCGCAAGTGCGTTGCTAGCCTGTGTTCGGGGAGGGATGGGGAGAAGGGGAAAAGGGGAGGTGGAAGGTGAGGTGAGGAGGGCTTTCGGCGCTCTCACTGACCGAATGCAAGCACTGTTACTTCACGTCGGTTTTCTGTGGGTAGGGTAGCACTACCCCGGATGAGACGACCCATTCATGCTGAAGCCAGTAATAGCTTCAGCGTGGCTCTACCACCTACTATACTATACTAATGAGTGTAATGTGCTAATGTGGCATCGTAAATGTCGCTTTCTTTCGGCACTTTGATTTTTGTAGTTTATCAAATTCAGATACATAAGAGACAAACATCCATATATTCTAAATTATCTTCTTTAAAAGATAGTTTCTATTTGTCACAATATGCCAAATGTATCTAAAGTTTGTAATGGAATAAGGAGTTGACATGTTACTATTGTAGAGAGTATTCTATGTTGTTTCACTGAATATTTGGCAATTAAGTTTAAAACATGTATTGCCTACATAGGTAGAGGCCATACCGAAAAAAAAGGGATTAAGATTATATGGATCACAATCCTATCCCTAATAACCAATTATTAAAAAACATGGGAAATATTAAATGATTACTTTGGGTTTTTCTTAGTAGATACCCATACACCATTATAACATTTCTGTAGGCATTTTTAAGATGTACAATTTCGGAGTATATTATTTTAATCGTAAGATTTAGCTAGCCTTACTAATATTAACAGCCAACATCTACTTAGTATAGCTACATAAGAATATGTTGACGTCTTTCGACTTTATATACATATGATATATATGTGTTATACATATAAACCTCCTGAAATAAATTATGCTAACGATATTTGTATCCACTTCTTTCAGGATCCCTTACAAATACATTAATATTATTTTTATATTCTAGGAAATTATTGTTTCGGGAGGAAAGTCGGAGATCCCGGAAATTGAAATTGAGTCGCCAGTCTATGACCGTCTTTCGGAAGGGTACAGATATGCTATTATGGAGACTAAAAAACATATTAGTTCAGAAATTAATACACAAGTTCAAAGATCAATCGACATAAAAAGAAAATACAAACGTAAAATACAGAAAAAAATGAATAATAATAAACAATGATTAAAAAGAATTTAATTTTTTTACTTTGTATTTTATTTTACTATTAGCAGGCCCGGTGAACGTTGATCCGCCCTGATAATGATAAAAAAACCTTGATAAATTATATACCTAAGTTTTCCTCATGAATTACTACTGAATCATGAAAATCCTTTCAATAGTTTTTGAGTTTATATGAGCTACGAATTAAAAACATATATATTTTTATACGTTAATACCAACAGTGAGGCAGGTAGGATTTACCACCAGCAATATATTTGGAACTTTAACCCACATGTAACCCCCTCAGTACTCACACTATATAAGAAACTCCTAATGAAAATATCAATTATCTGCCTAAAGATCTCATTAAATTTTTACTTCCATACAAAAGTGATTGCTTACTTTCTATCACACTTTCTATTCTAAACTATTTACTTGACAGTCTGCGATATGTCCCAAATACTTGTATTTGGTAGAAATATCGCATTGTCATAGTCTAAATCTTGTGACTTAAATAAACAGATTTATATATTTCTAATCGATCACACAATGTCTATTAAGATGTGTGTTAAGAATAAATGTAGTTACGTAGATTTTTTTTTAATCTTTATTTTCGGCAATCAATCATTCAGATTATTACTGCCATTGTCACGTAGTCAATAATATTACAAGCATTGTGCAATCACTTCAATAATAAGCATCGTGTCAGTCAATATTCTAACAAGATGGTGGATCCCTTGCTAGAACCTTCCAGGGAGTTTTTGTGGCATCTCAGAATTTCATGCTCCGTGGGTTTATTTTCCATTCACTTCACTTATGCACAATAAACTAACTATATTACGCAAAACACCACCAAATTTACAAAATATAGAGTCTAATAACACAAGATTATAAATAAAATTTAAAATCCACTACATGACAGACTGAGATCCCGCCAAAACTCCCGTAGATTGTTTGTTTATTTATTAGCCGCGGTGGCGGTGCCGCCAATTTTAGACTTGGCGCGCAAGTCTACTACCAATTAAATCTCTTTGATATGGATACCTGGTCAGCCAACATAATAATAAAGTTGGATAAATTGGCTGCTCTTCAAGGTACTTTCCTTAATGTGGTCTATAATTAGAATTTTGTTTTTTCCTACCTGATGAAAATTTGAAAGGTGGAATACAAAATAAAATAATTCAAATAAAAATAATTTTATAAAAGATTTCAATCTCAAATTTGTTTCATATCGTGGTTTTCTACATTGATCAATCATTTTCTAGGCTAAGGTTTAACCACTGTCACATCGCCGGATACTCGAACAAGTTAAGAATTAGGGATTCGTTAATAGCCTGAAAAAAGGGTTCATAAAGAAAAGAAACAGGTACAGCAAAAAGACAAATTTCATCCTATACTCGAAAATTCAGTACCTACCTAAAGTAAGTAGTACTTGAAGAGGACTGGATTGCCAAGATTAGAAAGAACAGCCCAGAAGTTAAAGAGTTTATTGTGATAGTAAAAGACGAAAAACACAATTCAGCTTTTTAAAATATTCAGTTATGGTTTTTTTTCCGTAGGATGATTACATTTCAAATCAGTCTAATCGCAAGACTTTAATATACGAGCGATAAATAGATTTATAGCTTTTGATATTTTTCCTCTTTCTGAACATTTACTTTCATTGTGATCCTTATATTTCATATAAATAATTTCATGTTTCACTAGTGGCAGCACTGTACTAGAGATGTTCATGTGAATAAAAGTTTATTTCTTATGGATATCACAAATTGTATAGTTAAATTGATGTTATACACTATATTGAACAAAAGCATATTTCCGATAAATGGTAAATATTTTTTCATTATTTACATTATCTGATACAAAAGGTACAAGAAAACCATCCATTAATCATGATAAATATAATCAAAATGAGAAACTACTTGAATGTTTATAATCTCAGATATTTCGTTATTCAAATCTTGAATACGTAATACTTTGTCAACTTTATTAGCTTATATTTTGCTGACTAAAAACTTCTTTTTTTATATATCATAGGAGGAAAACGAATAGGTGGGTCACCTGATTTTAAGTAACCACCACCCTCCATAGACACTTGCAACACCAGTGGAGTCGCAAGTGCGTTGCCAGCCTGTGTTGGGTGATGGAGGAGGGGGGGGGGGGGGGAAAGAAGATATGGGGAAAGTGAGGAGAGGTGGACCTCTGGTGTTTTCACTGACCGAACGAAACGCAAAAATGCAAGCACTGTTACTTCACGTCAATTTTCTGTGAGAGGATGCTACTACTCAGAGCGAGCCGACCCATTTATATTGAAGCCAGTAATAGCTTCAGCGTGGCTCTACCACCTACTAAGTAACTTACTGAGATGATACACATTTGAAGATTATATTCTACAATTATTTAATCATACATTGAAAGAAAATTAATAAAATTGAATGACTAGTGCCTGTAAACAAATAATTTTTCAGAATCATTATGTTAATGCACTTTCTAGAAATGAAGTCTTCGCACATATGTTCATGCGTTAAAATTTCGGGGCGGCATTTTAACTATCAGACCTTAAAAATTATATAAACAACAATTTGTGTTTACATACAGATGTTTTCCCATTAATTTGTTCAAATTTTATGAAACTTCATTCTAATATATTAAAAAGTTCTTTCTATATGTATTCATTAAAATGTTTATAAAATCATTTGATGTTAGATATAATATTAAACACATTTATTATTATTAAAAATATAGTATACTGAGAGGCGGTAATTTGTCTCTATGTACGGGACGGCAAAATTGCAAAATACCACTGTGAATATTATTATTTATTGTCTAATTTAATTACAATAATTAGTTTTGATCATACCACAGAAAAATCCGAAAGATTAATCTTTTTGGAAATATCGGAATACACAAAATTCTAACCAAAACTTACAGCTTTCTCAACTATTTTTTTTTGCATGTAAAACAATCATTCTAGTGTATTATAAGGTTAACTTCTTTAACGTTAAATATATCGAAAAATATACAATACAGTAAGTCATGTAGGTCCAAATATAGGTTACCTGTTTCTTGTGCTCGAGTTCTAACTAGGGTGCGTTATTTGATTTATATTTTTTATTAGTCTAATGAGAAACTCTTTTCAATATAAAAGAAACTAGGCAACGAAAAAAAAAAAGAAATTTTACGTCATTATCGAATGTTTCGATACACGGGGTTACTTTGTCATGCCAAATAAAATATCGATATTTTTTTGGTTACTGTAGAAGACTCGAACCCTAATCTCTAAGAAAAGTTCGTTATTTCAAGTTTCAACATATAAAGTCGTTTCCGTCAAAGTAAATTTTTTGTTTTTGTCTCAGTGATTTTTATATTTTACATTTATAATATCTTCATCACGTACAATCAAAATGTTAGTTCAATGCGCACAGTTATTAAAAATAAATATTTCGGATAATGTCTCTAGTTTTGAAACTCAATTTTCGTATCCTAAACTAGTTATTTTTGAAGATACTCAAAACTTTCGTATTCTGGATTTGGATTGTAAAAATGAAGAAGTTATTGAAATACTTAACATACAAGATGATGTTATTATGGACAAAGCTGTTAAAGATGGACTTCTTTGGTATGTTCTTCAGTCGGGTAAATTAAATATTGTTAATTTATTAAATGGGAATAAAACTGAACTCGCCGATGAACGTTTTAAATTCAGTCACGTAAAATTAAGAGACAATGAGATATTTTTAATTAGTGAAAGTGGAGAATGCCTGCAAGCTCCATGCATTACTGAAGAAATACGTGATAAAATGGATACCAGTCAATCTAAATTACAAGTATCGTTGAAGAAAGTTAATACTCATGTCGATTGGAGTTCATATATTGAGATAGACGGACTACAATCCTTTATCGAAAGAGGTACAATAAAAACAAAGTGTCCAGTTACAGGATTGATGGAAAATGTATCTTCAAATATTGTGTTTGATTATATTTTGTCTTGGGATACTACCACAATATTATCAAACAGTTCAAACATGTGGGTTGTTGATTTTAAAGAATCTAATGTTATTTTTGAATTTGGACCCAAAATGACACCTTATTGCCCTATAGGAATTCACAATAATATTTTGTATTATATTGTTAAGAATGAAAAAGAGGTAAGCTATTATTCATTATAATTTTTTAAAAAAGGCTTGAATGTGCATTTTTAATATTTTATTACTCATTCTATATATATAGTCCATAATACTCTTGATTACCTCTGTTTAATGACATATATAATCAATGCCTATCATTAATAAATGAGTCTCGCAGGCTTATTTAGATATAAAAAATTGGTAGAGTTATTTGAATTCAAAAAATAAGTAGCCTAGAATCATCCACAATGAATTCTACATCAAATGGTATGATAATATGTTCAGTGGTTTTGTTGTAATTGAGCCTTATAAGAAATATTGATATGAAACATCTATTGGCACGGGTAAACCTAATTGTTGGGGCTTGACGACGGCATGCACAAGCGACTGTATGCAATCTTTCTTGTGGAACTGAGCTCACATAGCTATAGTGTATTTTGAGAATTTGAGATTCATTAGATTTGATCATCGAACATCGAATGTTTCACATCTGCCAGGTGCCTGTGACGGGTTTTTTTTAATGGTGACAGTCATCAACATCTTAAATAGCTCTACTCCATAAATACACTCATAGACATATTTCGAGGAAGGCAATAATAAAAGGCAAATTAAAATGAAAACAGATATAATTGTACAACATAAGAATTTACAATTTGTTATATAGGATAAATTAATGAACTTTAGATTTATTAATACAAAAATATTGGATTACACAAAAAAAAATTAGAAGCAGTAAGACCAGTACTTTACCTGTACATTTTACCTAACATTATGAAAATTGAATATTGTTCTATAAACTGTTTTTCTCATAATGCATTTTCCATACTTTTCTCCTAATGTCACCATACAAATTTTGCTGTAAATAGGCGAAGTTGCAGCATTATACTCAATGGACTAGGGTGAGCAAAGGACACCTGGCGGGCAAGTATGCCCATATACCAGCTGCATTAATTTTTCTTGAATAGTTTTGGCGCACACTGTTATTTGTTGAGCGTCCTGCATCTAGATTCGTATCTCGGAAGAAAGCGAAGTGTGGTTTTTGAGGACACTCGTTACAATGAATATGATGTTCTCTGTTGTTACTGTTGAGAGCTTGTCTTTTACATCTTGTATACTCTCCAGTCTGCTGGTACTGTTTAAGATTCCGAAAAATCATAGACTTGGGACACTCAGTACTGTTTAAGTTACTTTAAGTACTTCATTGTAAGTGTAAACATTTTCAATTAAAGTTACAGCTTCAGACACCTGAGTACTCAGTGTTATGAGTTTATTTAAACTTATCAAATGAAGTACACATATAATAACTTATGGTCCAAAAATGGAATATTAAATTTATTATGTACAACAAAAACCTGCAGAATTTCATACACTACCTATCAAAGAAATGAATGGATAGCTAGAAAAACAAATGAAAGTCTGAAAGTTGTAAGCGAAATTCTATTTGAATTCTATGAAATAATAAAATATTTACTGTTATTTTAACTTTTCATGTGTTTTTCTAAATATACCTACTAGTATATATTATAGAAAGAGTATATGTACAGTATATATTTATAGTGTTTTGTCTACATGTAGAAATGTTAATACTTTTATTCATTTCAGATTCAAATAAATTGTGCTCGGATATCAACAGGAGAAGCTAATGATAGCAAAGATATTTCAAGTAATTTTACGACAGTACTTACCTCTCAAGAATCACTCATCCATGAATTGAAATTGTTAGTAGAATCAGTTCTGCATTCATCCAAACTTGTTAGTGTGCCCTCAAACATTCAAAATTTATTTGAAAAAATTGATAACTTTGGTGAACTTATAAATATTGGGGTTGAATTGTGTCAACATAATTTACTATTTAAATATTTATTGTATTCATTACAAAAAAGGATATATAATGGACAGGAAACTCATTGGATGAATATAATATCTGATATTATTATTAAAATAGATTTACTTGAGTATATAATTTTTAGAGAAATACACACTTATGACAATGATAATTTATTCAAACAGAATTGTAAAGATCTATGTATGATGTTTCTATCTAATTTGGATGTGGATTTAGCATCTATTTGTTGGCTAAAGTATTCTTGCTTAACATTAGCAATTTCATGTAATGATATACTAGATATTCTAAATTCTATACCATATAATACTAAAATAGGATCAATTATTATATGGTTACGAAATTTTGTACCATCATTATTGGAAAAAAACCCATTTTATATTGAATTATTTGTTAGATGGTCAACAGAAAGAGTTTTTCAACTAGAGAAATCTACCTACTGGCCAAAGATAGGTGTTAAATTTATAGAATCTATTATAACACTCTTAGAATCATCTTTAAAAACGATATCTATACGGCCTCTCTCTATGGATGATCTTGATGTTTTAAAAGATCAAATTAATTATATTTTTGAATTGAAGGATAAGTACAAAATAAATATTTTGCTAAGTGAATTTAGTTCACAGGGGTCACGTGAAGTTTCTTTGATCATGTTACGTCGTTGTTATACTGAGGACTTGGAACATTTTTTACAAGACTTTCTGTCGCCTTATTCTTTGCGATATTTACTTGATTTAGATGATTTACTTCAATCATTCATAGAGAGTGAAGCTGCTATTAGCGGTGGAGAGATTGATGGACTTCGTCTCAAAATACTACTTAATGCATTCAATTCACCTGGAAATAAACTTGACTGCTTACTTCAAGTTTTAAAAGTTTTAAATGTACCATGGAATAAAGTTGTACTTGAGCTAGCAACTGCAGCAGCTGCTTCTTTTTCTATAGATTTTACTTTATCTGAATCTGAAAAAAGTGTTGCTAAAGAAATACAAAAAGAAATAAATTATGCTTCAGTGAAAGTAATATTAATGAAGTACAATTTACCACTAACTTGTACTGATTACACAATGCTTCTCTATAATGTTGTTAATGCTAATATAGTAGACTTAAAGGATCTTAATGTATTGAAGAATGTTTTACTTGGTAATGTTCATTACGTCAATATTCTGTATGTCAATAGATGTCTTCAGGATTGTGAAATAAAATTAGGCCTAGACTATTTCCAAAATTTATCACAAAAGGAGAAGAAGATTATTTTGAAGTCAATTATAGCTAAATTTGAACAGATTATAAATAGCAATGCCACTTGTGCCACTAAAGAAAAAAATTATCTAGATTTCATAAAAGGCACAAAATTTCTTAATGAAATACAGTTAAAAGATGTTGAAGATTTATATAAGTTTAAAAATTTTCATGATTGTAAATTTAGTACTAATGATATTAATATTGAGCGATCTTATGTAGACAAAGAGGTTGCTGGATCATTAACACATATTATAAGAACTCGCCAATCCCCTAGTTCTATTTTGATAAGATTGTTGCAATGTACTTCCACAAGTCATTGCGTTCGTAATTTTGTTGCAAATTTAATACGATCTTGTGAAAACGACAATTATTCCTTTTTATCAATTTTTGAAAACGGAAATAACTTCTCTATTTTATTAGAATCTTTCAATGTTTTGACAGAACTAGCCACAAATTGTAGAGGAGAACATTTACATCATTTGATAAACCAATTAACTATTTTGAATGCTATAATTAAAACTAACACAGTACTGAGAAATTTGTCAGCCACATGGAAATTTCAATATATATATTTACCTGTACCACCAAACAATTCTATTAATGATTTGATTAACTTTTACAGAGCAATTGTTTCTCTCCCTGGTTCACAAATAACCAATTTTGAAGATAATGATGTATGTGATTTTAATATATTTAGATTAATTTCTTATATCACGTTAACGGGTTCTACCTTTAATTGTTCCGATTTGCATGGTAAATTGTTTAAGCTTAAAAATATTATGTTAAAGAAAATATTAAATAAAATGATTGCGTCACAAAACTTCGATGAAGCATTAATAACTAGCTTATTACTCGTTATAAAAATAATAGATAATACACATGACAATACATGGATAATAGATGCACTTAGAGGACAGAATGATATCTTATCCCCGATTATGAATTCCTATATTTCGTCCTCAGTAATACGTAATACTTTTGCACTAGATACAATTGTAAGTAGTAGTACAACATCATATCCCCCACAATATGTACTTATGACTAAATTTAATATTATATTATCTGATATATCACTACCAGAACATGCTGAAGAAACTTGGGATACGAAAGTTGTTTTATTATACGTATTGAGGCAATACCCTGATACAACATCTGAGCGGCTTGAAGATTTTTGTGGTGTGTTAAATGTGTCCCTTAATGATGGACTCTCATTACAATTAATATCACTGGTATCAAGTTGGAATTTAAATTATAAAGTATATCAAGATGAATTTGGGTGCCGACAAATTATTATTGAAAACGATAATAGAATATTTAATAGTTGTCTCACGATTTGGGAAAGTATTGAAAATAAAAATTTTGTAATTGATATATTAAAGGATTTTTGGAGAAATGGTGAAGTTACTTTACACGGACGTGTCATATCCATCAATGCTTACTATTACGAAGTATTTCTTTGTATTTACTATCTGCTTTTTGAATCGAACGCGGATTTAAAAAATATGAGAGAATATTTTTTGTTAAACTTTCTGAAGGAATATAAAAGAAATAGCTCTCCGAAACAATACGAATTTGAACAATTTTCCGTAAAAGGCATATTTCCTGAAATTGGATACTTTCGATTACCGTTTCATCTATTCATGCGAGACGATATGTGGTCCAATTTGAAATCGGAAATTACTTTAGACTCTTATGAACGTTGGTTACCTGTTATTAGTTTACTTTCACTTGATTCCGATCGACAGACAGCAAGAGATATGATTTGTAGCAATGCAGTGAAACAAACTATGACTACAAGAAAACGTCAAGAAACCATTGATGACATTTCAAAAGAATATGAACCTTGGCGGCTTATTGCCAAAGAAGAACCTTTACTACGTTCTGCTCATCGATGTGTCCGACACATCGCCAATATGGAGTGGGCGGGAGCATGTCTTTTTTACGTGTTGCAGGGTGGTGCTCGAGGAGCAGATCAGGTAGCTGCAGCTCATCTTTGTTATCAATTTGCTCAACATTGGGCTGCGCTTCAACCTGGAAATCGTGCAGTGCGACAAATGGAACGTTTACATGCCACATTGTCCACGCGACATGCACTTTATAAAATAGAATGGGCATGTGAAGAATTACTTCGTCTTTCTACTGAACCGTCACAGCTTATACATGCTCTTTATTTTCATGCAGATTTTATTAAAAAAATTGCACGCTTTGATGTGAACAGAGCAGCAAACGAAATCGCTGATAGGAACGGCATCAATGTTAGCTCCATTAGAATTCAAATTCTAGAAAACTTACTTGAGAAAATAGCCCATGAAAATAATATCAAAGATTTTTCTACTCTGAACAATACAGAATTAATCACAGCAAAATACATTTTAAAAGCTACTTGTCCTAAAATGGGAGTAATATATTTGTCCAGAATTGCCTTCGATGATGATAACAACCATAATAAATGTAAAAAATTAAGAGCTCTTCAATGCCTAATGAGTATTATAGACCCAGAAACTGCTATCAAAGTAACAAATTTAGAAAGAAATGCTTTATGGATGTCACTTTTAGATTTATTGTGTACTGTGCAGTTAGAAATGATTGATTTACCTTGGATTGTTATGACATTCTTCCAAGATAAAGTTCGTGCTTTGGAACAATTACTCCAGGCTGCTGACGGTAACCCAACCGGTTTAAAAGTAGCATCATTACTTGCTTTAAGATTTGGTAACACAAAAACTGTTCACGACCTTATAAATCTTTTATTACGTGCTCAGTTGTATAAAGAGATGATACCTTTATTATTAAAAGTTTCAGCGAATCCGCCTGACAGTGTTATTTGTGCAGCTTGGAGAACTGTTATATTATCACCATTCCAAAAAGCGGACTATCCTATATCAGAACACCAAAGAGTAAATTGCCTGAACGCTGTTAATTTACTACCAATATGTCCGGTCATTAAAGATGAAGATTTAAAAGAAATATGGACAAATTGCATAAGGTGTAAATGTCTTGGATTAGGTTGCTTAGTATTACCATATATGACTTCACAGACAAGACAGACACTAACAGAAATAGCGAAGATTGACAGAAGAAACTTAATATCCAGTTTGAAAAATTTACATTCTGATTCATATCTAGTTGCCGGTGCTATGCGTGTTGTTGAAAGTATGGCCTCAAGAACCTATCGATAATATTTTAATTTGAATAGAACTTTTAAATTACTTCATTCACTTGTTTTATATCAAATGTCTCTAAAACATAATGTTAATTTTGTAACAACTTTACATAATCAAATCTTCTACATATTAAATGTTATTCGTTTCCATTATTGAAGTGTGTTATATGTATTTTGTATGGCAGTTCTTGTTTAAGATAGTAGCCCTTTATTTGCAAAACTAAAAATAACTACGATATTATGTTTATTTATTTTAATGAGCTATAATTGTAATGTATGAAACTGTGTGTGAACAAAGTTTTATAATATATTTATTATATAAAGTTATGTTATCCTACTATGAAATATATGTGAAGTCTTTTTATTCATCATATTATAGGTCGAATATATTCTAAGCATGAAAATATATTTTTAGTTCAGAAGTTAATTACGGTATGCAATAATAACGATATTTCTTTTATTAATTACATTATTTCTACATGCATACCATTCATTAATAAATTGTCCGTTTCAATTTCTGTGAATATAATTAATGTGTTATGTGAATATCAAAAGGAAACTATATTTTATAGCATATTTGGAAAAAAACTAGTATTCCGTAGTTCACATGAGAGCCACGAGTAATGTATGATTCAAGATTAAGTTATATGTATTTTGACTTACTGTAAGGTCATACTAGTCAGCACTTCTTTATTATAAATTAAAAAACCGTAATTATGTTAGCGATAGCTAAAGTGATTAAAGATCTTTATTACTATGGACTCCTTTCATTTAGTCAGTTTTTTTACATTATGTTTACAAACATAAAATAAAATTTTCATTTCTCTTTTTATTTAATTAATTGATGAATCACTGAATTACGATTATTTTTTGAGAATATTCAACATCAACAGTTTTATCGTAATTGTATACGTACCGATTCACCAATGATTTCTTAGTTTTTCATGTTTCCAATTTTTGGGTAGGTACCTATCTAACAAGCTGACGTACAATTTTTGAAAAAATAAATTATACAAATTTTTATGTCTACCGGATGATTTGGTACCTGAATAAAAAATATGATATTTTTTGTAAATGATTATTTACACGATACTGTACATTATATTTAAAGTTAAATATTCTAAACGAATGTAACAAAATAGAAGAAAATCTTTCTTAAACTACTTAAAATTATAATACATGCTAATTTAACAATATGAATAATACTAAACTTGGAAATATAAAGATTATTCGTACAAATAAACTTCTACATAGGTGTGAGAGCTGTACCCAGATCAACGACACTCATTTGTACGTTGAATCTAAACCAGATCATTTCGGTAGTGTGTTTATGTTGTGAGTATAGACACTTGAGCGTTTCTTTATACAATAAAGTAAAAACGATCGGATCCGCCATTCAAGAGCTTTTGATGGACAGTTAATTAACCGTACACCGGTGACCCACACAAAACAGAAAGTAAAGCTGACCTTATATTTCTGAGATGATGAAAAAACATTAAAGGATTCGTCTACAGCATCACGCTTAATTCAAACATACATATTTGTACAACTGTATATCTATCTTTCAGGGTTAATTAAGAAATATGATAATGATAAAGGTCTGCTTGTTGTACGCGTCTAGGATTCAGTCCGATTTATCAGTCATCAGGCAGTAAAGTTAAAAACCTTTACAGCGATTGTGTTAAATTGATATAGGTTTTAAATCTCCTTTAGATGCCAACCATTTTCTGTTGAATACAATCATAGGTTGAAATAATTACATGGCAAAGTATATATAACCTCGCAAAATTTGGTCTTATCCGTGAGGATCCTCTTGAGTGGTCTGTGGATGAGTTAATATGTTCTCTTGAATTACAAATTGGATGTGGCTTTATCTTGATGGCTCCCAGGCTTAATCAGAAAAGTGACAAAAGGAAATTCCAGCTGGGATCTGTACATACGTACATACTATCGGTTATACGATATACGTACATACGCAGTATATTGCAGGCACAAACAAACAGGTACAGTATATAGAAATGATATACATATAACGGGGAACATATGCCACTTGACGATCAGGTAAAATTACTTAATGTTAATACTTAGTGGATAAAAATTAATCGGTGTTCCTCACTTTAATTGTGCCCTAGAGAAATGCAAAGAAAATTAATAAACATCATGTTTTCATGAAAAAAAAAAACTGTTAATATGTTACGATTATAAAACTATTTTTTATTATTTACTAGCTGACCGGTTATCTCTTTCGGGCTAATACCACCCTCTCACAGAAAACTGACGTGAAATAATATTGCTTGCATTGTAGTGATTCCTTCGGTCAGTAAGAGTGCCGGAGACCTACCTCTCTTCCCCTTTCCTTACCCCTCCCCCATACACAATCCCCAACCTGTGTTGACAACATACTTGCGACACCCCTGATGTTGCTAGTGTCTATAGACGGTGGTGGTCACTTAACGTGACCCAACTGTTCGTTTGCCTCCTATGATACAAAAAAAAATATATATTAAAGAACCAGGTATTCTAAAATTCTTGTTCTTCCAACGTTGCCGGCTCTTGTACTAAGGTGTCGCAAAAAAGTCTAGTTACGTTAACTACAAATTTTTATTTTTCGTTATACTGGAGAACCCCTTGTGTTTTATGGGACAAAAAGTATATTTGACGTAATGTCGTAATATTAGTTATCACTATGTCAAGTTTCGTCGAGATTGGTTCTGTACTTTCAGAGTGATGCGTGTTCATAGGGACAGACAGACAAAAATTCTAAAGAGATTATTTTTGGTTTCTATATCGATAACATAGTCTACCCTGATTAAAATTAAAAAAAAAAATTTAATATACAGATTTCGACTTGTTACAGTTTTATTATAGTACTAGCTGACCCGTGCAACTTCGTCTGCACCAAATTGGTTATCACTGGTTTCAATTGTATTTTTAAAAGCAATAAAATTGAATAAAACTGACACCCGATTGCAGCCACAACTACCGTTTCCAATTGTGAATCCTAACTATCCCCGGTCTCACTCAAACATATACCCAGATTATATGTGATTTTTTATGTAAACCATCTATAGGCGCACCCTAAACTTAAATCGGCCATGGCGACGTTCGTGGTGATTACACACAAGCTTCGCACTATTAACGACCCTATCAGTAAAGCATAAGATTCAAATTATTTTTCTAAACTATTATAATAAAGAGGAATCGTAGTATTTTTGTATGTTAATTACGAATAAACTCAAACTACTGGACGGATTTCGATAATTCGTTTACCATTAGAATGCTACATTATCCCTTAGTAACATACCGGATTAGGCCTCCCACGGCAGTGGCTGAAGCCTAGGTTCGATCCCTCGGTAGGGAGCCCTTGAGTGCGTTGCTTGCACGATACGGTGACACACAAATATACATCACTGCTACAACACTACACGATCACCCCCACACACGTGCCCGCTACACGCTTACACATGAAAGTTGAAGGGTTTACTTATTCCCCTTATCGAACTGAAAAACTTTCAATTTTCCAATAACATATATATGGAGGAGTTGTTGAGGCGTGTATGCTTGGTACACATATACGTTTCAACAACTCATACATATATAAATAGTTAGCTAGGTTAGCTAAGATAGGTCGCGATTTTGTATGCAACAGGCAACAGCCAAGCTGAGGTGTGCCGTGCAAGGGTGCAAAATAAAATCGGATGAGCGCCTTAAGCGCTCGCCTTATTAGTCCGGTGAAGCTGTTAAGACCTTGCTGGGTCAATAGCGTAGACATTTCGAAAAAAACCCTTAGTAACATAGGCTATATTTATTTTTTAGAAAAAAATTGGGATTTCTACTAAAATTTCAATAATGTAATCAAAGGTATGAAAAAAATTTGGCATAAAATGTATTTCATCGCATGCGCCCCGATAACTATGAATGATAGAACAAAAATATGTTCTACAATATTAAAGAACATATTATTATCTATAAAAAAACCTCGCGGCAGCATACATATGTCTACCTATTGTGATTATGTCACTATAACTACATCTATACTATAATAAAACTGTAAGAAGTCGAAATCTGTACATTAAATATTTTTTGAAAATTTTAATCAGGGTAGACTATGTTATCGATATAGAAGCCAAAAATAATCTTTTTACAATTTTTGTCTGTCTGTCTGTCTGTCTTTCTGTCTGTCTGTCTGTCTGTCCCTATGCACACGCATCACTCTGAAAGTACTGAACCAATCTTGACGAAACTTGACAGAGTGATAGCTAATATTACGAGATTACATCAAATATACTTTTTGTCTCATAAAACGCCAAGGGTTCTCCAGGATAAAGGATTAAAGTCTAGAATATAAACCCGAATTACTCTGAAAGTACAGAACCAATCTTAACGAAAGTTAACACAGTAATAATTGATATCACAAGGCTACATCCAGGATACTTTTTGTCCCATAAAACGCAAGGGGTTCTCCAGGATAACGAAAAACAAAAATTTGTAGTTAACGTAACTAGACTTTTTTGCGACACCTTAGTACAAGAGCCGGCTACGTTAAAAGAACAAGAATTTTAAAATACCTGGTTCTTTAATATATCAATATATATATATTTTATGTCATAGGAGGCAAACAAACAGGTGGGTCACGTGATGTTAAGTGATCACAACCCTTTATAGACTCTAGCAACACCAGGTTTGTCGCAAGTGCGTTGCCAACCTTTATATGGGGGAGGGTAAGGAAAGGCAAAGGTGGAAAGGAGAAGAGAGGTGGGCCTCCGGCGCTCTCACTGACCAAACGAAACACTACAATGCAAGCACTGTTATTTCACGTTGGTTTTCTGTGAGAGAGTGGTATTAGCCCGAAAGGACACTTGGTAGCCGGTTAACTTTGTATGTTCAATGTGCATTTTGATTTATGAATAGGTTTAGGAACATTTTTTTTCAGTAACTTTTAAACACAATTAAAAGCATGAATTTGTTACAGTCAGACACAGTTCTTTATAAACAATCATTTATATACTCTCTGATATATTTTATAAATAAAAATAATAAATTTCCAACCAATTATTTTTTTCCATAGCAAAGAACAAATTTCATTTTATTATTATTTTAAACATTATTTGTATTAAGATTTCACCATAAACAATGAAACAACGATAAACGTAAACGTATGACTTGGGATTGACGCCACCTTAAATATATCCGTCGTCGACCATCAGGCTATACGAAACCGAAATACCTTGGGCCGGTGAGGTGAAATATCTCGGCGTCACTTTAGATAAACACTTAAATTTCGATTCACACACAGATAGACTGCGAAACAAAGCCGCTATGGTCTTGGGTCGTCTCTATCATTTGCTTTGTCATAAGAGTAAAATGTCCCCCAGACATAAACCCGCTTTATATAAAACTTGCATCCATCCGATTATGACGTACAGTTGTTTGGTCTTTGCACATGCGCAAAATCGTATTCAAAAGTTGCTGTTCTCCAGAACCGAGCCCTACGTAAATCACCGGTGCCCCATGGTATGTCTGGAATAAGGATCTCCACAGGGACCTGGAGATGCTTTCTGTCTGGGCGTATATAAAATCACTCACACGTAGTTATTTCGAAAAAGCCGCGAATCAACCCAGCCCTTTAGTGGTATCCGCTGCGAACTATGAACCCGTACCCAACGCTGCGTAGTATAGAAGACGACCGCGACACATTTTTACATTCCCTCCTGATTCAATAATGTCAGCGAAAGATCAGTACCAGCCTGTCTCTTCAAACAGAGCGTGTTCACGTCCACGCCTGTATAACCAAAGATCACGCCGCCGTGGTCTGGGGGTAAATTTCACTCCCGCACACCAGATTAGGCCCCGCTCGGCAACGGCTCAAGCCTAGGTCCGTTCCCTAGACGGGGAGCCCTTGAGTACACTGCTTACGCGATACAGGGATACAAAACTTTATATCACTGCTACAACATCAAACACATCACCTATACACACGTGCACGCTACATGCTTACACGCTGTTTTTCTTTTGCAAAGATATAAATGACAAAGAGTTCTACCCTTATTTTTCCCTATCCTATCCTATCCTATATAGTTTAGAGAAATTTTTCCGACACAAAATACATATAGGAAGGAGTTGTTGAGGCAGGCATGCTTGGTACACATGCATGTTTTAATAACTTATATACGTATATCCAGGTAGCTTAGCCTAGGTTAGATCAGACAGGTGGCGATTTTTGCACAAAACAGGCGACAGCCCAAGCCGAGGTGTATGTACTGTGCACCCTTGAGTTGGTCGCCCAAACATCCCAAGTCGGTTGAGTGCCTTCAGCGCTCGACTCAATAGTTCGGTGAAGCTGTAAAGACCTAACAAGGTCAACAGCGTATACAATTCGAAAAAAAAATGCGTCGATAACACACGCTGCCGCAATTATCGCTATCTTTATCGTGCAGCCAGTACTGCACTAAACTATAGCTATAGCTATATTCTATACACATTATTTTTATAGCAATAAATCGGTCTCAATATTGAGTAATAACTGAATTAGTGTGGAAGATAAAATTTGTACTTATTTATATCTAAATATAGTAATAATAAAATTACTGCTATTCTAACATGGGGTAAGATTACTTTTATTTTTATTTCCAAAAAATAGCATCAAGCACATTATTGTCAATACCAAAAATGTCTTTCAATAATAATTCCATTTTAATAACGTTTCTAAGTTAGTGGAAAAAACATCCTAAAATTATTTAAAAATCAATAGTTTTGTCTGTGAAGGTACGATATGCACAAATAAATGCAACTCTTACCGGCAGCCAGGTAGCCCGTTGTTAGGATGAATATAATGTATAAAACTGACTTGATTGATTATTTCCGGTATGGCCTCTGCCTATATAGGTAATTTCGCCAATATCAAGTGCGACAAATACACGTTATGTATTTAATGCCAAATATTCAGTATAACAACGTAGAATAATCTACAATAGAAACATATCAACATGGATAAATTATCAAGAAGTGATAGGCACTATGTTGTGAATGGTTATTTATAAAAATGTATTAGAAATATATTTGAAATACGTTTTCAAAACAGTTTATAACTCTTAGACTATAGTTTCAAGCAAGTGACATTTGACGCGATGTTTGACGCTTCGATACGGTGTTCATATATTTTTCTTTAATATAATGGAGTATAAAAAGGTTTTAATACAAGTTGAAGATGGTTATGATAAAGTAAGCGGTAGAGATGTTTATTTAGTTTTATGTAGGTTAGTTTTTATCTTAATTGAACTTGGTAGATGATTTTTTTTTCTCGAAATGACTACGCTATTGACAGAGTAAGGTCTTAACAGCTTTACCGGACTACAAACAACGGAGTGGTAGATGATGCTACGAACGGGTACTAGGCTTATTTAAAATAAAAATTACATGTGATCTGGGTATATGTTTCAGTGAATCCGTGGATAGTTTGGATTTTTGGAAGCGGTAGTTGTGGCTGCAACTGGATACCAGTTTTATTCATTTTTTTTCGCGTTTAAAAATACAATTGAAACCAGTGATAACCAATTTGGTGCAGACGAAGTTGCACGGGTCAGCTAGTTTTTGAAATAAATCTTAATAAAAACTATACCATGCGTAAAAGACTATGTTATTCATGTCTATATATTAATCCATATCTAAACTAAGACTGTTTCAGTACCTGTAGATAACTTTTTGAATTATTAAAATTGGCCATTACATTCAAAAGATATTACGAGTTTTAAAATGTCAATCTAAACGAAATACGCGGGCACACAAAACGCAATCTTTGCACTATTAACGAAATACCTACTCAAAAACCTTTACAACCCCACTTGTATAATTGTAAGATTCAAATTGTTTCTATTTAATATTATGTAACGTCACAATAATGGCAGAGAGACGCGTGGATAGAAATGTTTTGTCGTCAACGTCGACCGGTTCATGTCCGATCTCACCAAAGTTAAGCAATGTCGGGCGCGGTCAGTGCTTGGATGGGTGACCGCCTGGAGATATTGCGTGATGTTAGCTTTTTACGGTTCAAATTAATCTTCAGTAATTTTTTTAATGTATAGGTATATGTATTTTTTATATTTTTGAATTAGGTGTAATATAATATTTTTATAATATTACGGAATTGGTTTTTTTAATCTTACTAATATACATATACACTGGCCAAAGTCTGACCTAGATAGATTTCAATTACATGTTTTTATTTTTAAAAGAGAGGAGGCTTATTTTCTGCATTAGGTCGAGAAGAGCTGCCAATGATGATGATGATGAAGATTATGGTTTTTTGTGACGTTACATTTCCGAAGCTACAGGTTATAATACGAACTTTGCACTATTGACGAAGTACTCAAAAACATCTGCAACTCTATCTGTATAAACATAACATTCAAATTGCTTTGTCGAACACTCGTCGTACCAGTTTTACACGGCATGCACAGAAGACCTTGCGCCCTTTGACATACCGCCAAACACACCGCGCTTGCACCTTTCACTGATTTCTTTGTTACTATTTAATTAGACAATTGATTGTCACGGATTAAACTACGCATTTTTAACGCTATTTATAAATTATGAAACACCGTTCGCAGTTGCGAATGTAACCAGTGTTTTAATTGAAAATATGTCGGACAGCGATAATTTCGGAACTGAACACCCTTCTACAAAGAAAGTAAAATCACACTATGACATATATCTTGATAATGCTATATCTAATACTTTTATAACATACTTCAGTTATCATCGACCAATTTTCACAGTATTAACCAGCTATTCTAAATTTGAAACCCTTGCGTTTTATGGGACAAAAAGTATTCTGGATGTAGCCTTGTAATATCAGTTGTCACTGTGTTAATTTTTGCTTCTATATGGATAACATAATCTACCTTGATTAAAATTTCCAAAAAATATTTAATGTACAGATTTCGACTTGTTACAATTTTAATAGTATAGATTAGTAATTAACAATTTTGTGGACGTTTTTGAAGCAGTTGAAATTTTTAAACGGAATTATTATGTAAGCGTAGCCTAGAGGTTAAAGTTGGCGACTCTATACTATTCTCATGACCGACGGGGAGACGGTTCGAACCCCGTCATTTTTTTTGGTTATTTGTTTTTTTTTTATGTAGCCTATATAGCTTGAATTTTTAACTAATCTGTCTGCTGTAAATAGCACAAAGGAAAATTACCAAAATCCATTAAGAATCTCATGAACTACAAATTTTTTACTTTCGTCCGTTATTCTGGAGAACTCCTTGCGTTTTATGGGACAAAGAGTATCCTGGATATAGTCTTCTAATATTAGTTATCACTGTGTCATATTTCGTTAAAATTGGTTCAGTACTTTCAGAGTAATTCGGGTTTATATTCTAGACTTTAATCCTTTATCCTGGAGAACCCTTGGCGTTTTATGAGACAAAAAGTATATTTGATGTAATCTCGTAATATTAGCTATCACTATGTCAAGTTTCGTCAAGATTGGTTCAGTAGTTTCAGAGTGATGCGTGTGCATAGGGACAGACAGACAGACAGACAGACAGACAAAAATTGTAAAAAGATTATTTTTGGTTTCTATATCGATAACATAGCCTATCCTGATTAAAATTTTCAAAAAATATTTAATGTACAGATTTCGACTTGTTACAGTTTTATTATAGTATAGACTAGCTGACCCGTGCAACTTCGTTTGCACCAACATGGTTATCACGCGAAAAAAATTTTTTTTTTTATCGTAGCACGGCAAAATACCTGCACTATGCCTGATGGTAACCACAGTATAATCCAAAAACAATAGCGACCTCCGAGTGACACACTATACATCGCTGGTTGCCACTATCATGCCGGCCTACAGAAAGCTGGATATGCACAGGCTGATCCCGAAAAGCGACGCGCAGAAGCGAGTCACTATTACGGATTTTTTCGCCAGGTACATGGTGGTTGTGACCCAGTAAGGCTGTAAAGCCCTACCACCCCGCAAATAAAACTGATACCCGATTGCAGCCACAACTACCATTTCCAATTGTGAATCCAAACTATCCACGGATTCACTCAAACATATACCCAGATTACATGTTTCTTTTTTTTTTAAATAAGCCTGGTACCCGTTCGTAGCGTCATGTACCAGGATCAATTAAAATAAAAACTAACCTACATAAAACTTAATAAACATCTCTTCCACTTACTTTATCATAACTATCTTCAACTTGTATTAAACCTTTTTATACTTCATTGTATTAAAGAAAAATATATGAACACCGTATCGAAGCGTCAAACATCGCGCCGAAAGCGTCAAATGTCACTTGCTTGAAACTATTGTCTAAGAGTTATAAACTGTTTTGAAAACGTATTTGAAATAAAATATTTCCAATATATTTTTAAAAATAATCTCTGTACCACTCACAACATAGTACCTATCACCTTCAAACCAAGCCAATTTTATACATCAGGTTCAATCCCTCGGTAGGGATCCCTTGAGTGCGTTGCTTGCGCGATACCGTGACACACAAATATACATCACTGCTACAACACTACACGATATCACCCCCACACACGTGCACGCCTACACGCTTACACATGAAAGTGGAAGGGTTTACTTTTTTCCCTTATCGAACTGAAAAACTCTCAATTTTCTGATAATAAATATATGCAGGGGTTGTTGAGGCGTGTATGCTTGGTACACTTATTCGTTTCAATAACTCATACATATATTAATAGTTAGTTAGGTTAGTTAAGATAGGTCGCGATTTTGCATGCAACAGGCAACAGCCAAGCCGAGGTGTGCCGTGCACCCTTGAGCTGGTTGCCAAAATAAAACCGGCTTAGTGCCTTAAGCGCTCGCCTTAGTAGTCCGGTAACGTATATACGTATATAAGTTATTGAAACATGCATGTGTACCAAGCATGCGTGCCTCAACAACTCCTATATGTAGGAAAAATTCCTCTAAACTATATAGGATAGGATAGGATAACGAAAAATAGGGGTAGAACTCTTATGTCACTGTATTGTGTGAGCAGCGTACTCAAGGGCTCCACGCCGAGGGAACAGATCTAGGCTTGAGCCGTTGCCGAGGAGGGCCTAATTTAGTGTGCGGAAGCGAAATTTACTCCCAGACCACGACGGCGTGATCTGCGGTTATACGGGTGTGGGCGAGAACACGCTCTGTTTGAAGAAACAGGCTGGTATTGATCGATCGCTGACGTGATTGAATCAGGAGAGTCGTTAAAAATGTGTCGCGGTCGTCTTCTATACTGCGCAGCGTTGGGTACGGGTTCATCGTTCGCGGGGGATACCACTAACGGGCTAGGATGATTCGCGGCTTTTTCGAAATAACTACGTGTGAGTGATTTTATATACGCCCAGACAGAAGGCATCTCCAGCTCCTGTGGAGATCCTTATTTCGGACGTACCATGGGGCACTGGTGATTTTACGTAGGGCTCGGTTCTGGAGAACCTGCAACTTTTGAATACGATTTTGCGCATGTGCAAAGACCGAACAACTGTACGTCATAATCGGACGGATGCAAGCTTTATATAAAGTGAGTTTATGTCTGGGGGATATTTTACTTATATGACAAAGCAAACGATAGAGACGACCCAAGACCATAACGGCTTTGTTTCGCACTCTATATGTGTGTGAATCGAAATTTAAGGGTTTATCTAAAGTGACGCCGAGATATTTCACCTCACCGGCCCAAGGTATTTCGGTTTCGTATAGCCTGATAATCGACGCATATATTTAAGATGGCGTCAATTTCAAATCATACATTTACGTTTATAGTTGTTTCATTGTATATAGTGAAATCTTAATATCAATAATGTTTAATAAAATGAAATTTGTTCTTTGCTAAAAAAATAATAGGTTTGAAATTTATCATTTTTATTTATTAAATATATCAGCGGGTATATATATGATTGTTTATAGAAAAATGTGTCTGACTGTGATAAATTCATGCTTTTAATTGTGTTTAAAAGTTACTGAAAAAAAATGTTCCTAAACCTATTCATAGATCAAAATTAATTAAATCAAAATGCGCATTAAAAATACAACGTTAACCGGCTACCAAGTGTCCTTTCGGGCTAATACCAACCTCTCACAGAAAACCGACGTGAAATAACAGTGCTTGCATCGTAGTGTTTCGTTTGGTCAGTAAGAGCGCCGGACGCTCACCTCTCTTCTCCTTTTCTCCTTAGCCTTCCCTTACCCTCCTCCAATATACAGGTTGGCAACGCATTTACGACACCCCGGTGTTGCTAGTGTCTATAAAGGGTGGTGGTCACTTAACATCACGTGACCCACCTGTTCGTTTGCCTCCTACGATACAAAAAAAAAAATTGATATATTAAAGAACCAGGTATTCTAAAATTCTTGTTCTTTCAACGTTGCCGGCTCTTGTACTAAGGTGTCGCAAAAAAGTCTAGTTACGTTAACTACAAATTTTTGTTTTTCGTTATCCTGGAGAACCCCTTGCGTTTTATAGGACAAAAAGTATCCTAGATGTAGCCTTGTAATATCAGTTATTACTGTGTTAAGTTTCGTTAAAATTGGTTCAGTACTTTCAGAGTAATACGGGTAAGGATTCTAGACTTTAATTCTTTATCCTGGAGAACCCTTTACGTTTTATGGGACAAAAAGTATATTTGATGTAATCTCGTAGTATTAGTTATCACTATGTCAAGTTTCGTCAAGATTGGTTCAGTAGTTTCAGAGTGATGCGTGATCATAGGGACAGACAGACAGATAGACAGACAAAAATTGTAAAAAGATTATTTTTGGCTTCTATATCGATAACATAGTCTACCCTGATTAAAATTTTCAAAAAATATTTAATGTACAGATTTCGACTTGTTACAGTTTTATTATAGTATAGATAGATATAGATAACAGTCATTGCAATATAGGATAAGTGCTAGTTGATTAATAAAGTTGTATTTTAATGCTACCGTTTCATTTTATTATCTAGTTTCCACGAACATACGGATTACAAGTAAAAGCTAGGGATCGAATATATGACACTTCTGGAGAAACCATTTCATACAATACAGAGTAAATACCGTGACGTCTTGCAAGATCCTTAGGAGTTTCACCAGATTTATTAGATTTTCCTATTGTCTCTACTAAATCTTCCCTTAAGAAGAATATTAGTAATGTAGATTTACAATGACTGATTGCTGATGCCAAATGCAATGGTGTTTGATCTGTAACAGAAAAAAATAATTACTTAAAAAATGAAGTCATGATGGCTCAGTAGTTAACATATTCGGATACTAGGATCCTCCACATATGTTCAAATCCTTGCTAATGAGACGGAGCTTTCTGTGAAGAAAAATATTGTTGCAAACATGGTAGGGCTTTTTCTAAGCTAGCAACCACCCTCATGTTAGAAATTTGTTGCCAAGCACTTATAGGTGTGTTCCGGTATCTGCGCTTGAGAGCCAGTCTTCACCTCTCGGTTTAGAGAATTTAGCATCTTATATAGCATCTGTTGAAATTGTGGTTGAATGCTAATGCATATATTTATAGCGTTTTCTGCCTTTTATATGTTAGTAAACTAATGGTGAAACTTTGAAAGTGGTAGAAATGCTGAAGCTTTTACTGGTTTCAGCATGAATGGGTCGGCCTGCCCGGAATAGTTCCACCCGACTTACAGAAAATCAATGTGCAATAACAGTGCTTGCATTGTTGTGTACCTGTAAAATAAGGATCTAAAATAATTAAAACGAAAAGTTCAACTGCAACGTTTTTTTATTACCATCCTTGTTTCTTGTTCTAGTTTTTTTGATGAAAAAAAAGATATGAAGAAATAATCTGATATATATGATGATGATATGATTATATATTATTGATATTTATAGACCAAGAAAAAATATCTAAACATAACTTTTAGGATTATAATATGTTTCTTTATTAAACATTGCTTACCTCCATCAGATACACTTGTTGGATCTGCACCTGCTGCCAGAAGTCTTGCAGCAATTCGATAATTATTCCAATTACACGCAGAATGTAGTGGTGTCCATCCAAGTTGAGTTTTAGTATTCATATTTGCTCCAATACCAATCAAATATGACACAGTCGACAAGTGATTACCATATGCGGCACGGTGGAGAGGTGTGTAGCCATCAGAGTCTTGTGCATGCACAAGACCGGGTTGAGATGTTAATAATTCTTTTAATGTATCTAATTCACCATTCTCTGCAGCCCATAACACATGATTTATTGGATTTTCTGTAAAAGAGCATAAGGAACTTAAAGTATAACAATAATATTAGATATTTAATAGAACCAATATACCTCTAGTGGTCAAAATAGAACTGTAAAACATTAATTAGTCTTTCAAGTTTCAGTATTCAAAAAATTAATTTTGTTCCAAATGTTTATATTGAAAACACTAAGTACTTCAATAAGTATGAAACAAATCAAAAAACGAAATCAGTACAGAAATAGAGGATGAAGAAACAATCAACTATCATGTCTCTGCCTATTTATATAAATATAAGGCTAAACATGTCTTGTACAGCATTAACACATTGACTACCAGACAGATTTTCTGTGGTTTGACTGAAACGTCAACATGAACTTTTCATTATGAGACTCCTATTATGTTGAGATATTGTTTCGTAGTCCGGTGAAGCTGTTAAGACCTTGCTGGGTCAATAGCGTAGACACTTCGAAAAAAAAGATATTGTTTCCAGCAAATAATTTGAGTTATAAAATTAAGTTTGAAGCATTTAATCCTGGTATAATGGATTAGTATCCATTATACTACTATTATGTACTTTTACTTTAGTATTGACCATGCCATCAATTACGGGGGCCCTCACAGCACTGTAGCAAAGTCGAGTGCCGGTCATCACTGACCCCATGGCAGTGTTAATATTAAAAATAAACCCTATGATTAAGGAAAATAAGTTGATGTGGGTTTGATCCTTGAATTAATTTTGTGTAATGAGCGAATTTCAGATTTTATGTCTAGGTGTTCAAAAATATACAAAAGTCATTTTAATTTGAAACACCACCAACACCATGATTTTCTATACCTATTTTCTATTAACAATGAATGATTTTACTGTTCTCTTTCTAGTTATTTTTTTGATGTAATATGACTAATTCCTTATCCAATGTTACTATTTAAATAAAATCTTTCTGAACCACTTTTTAAAACCTCTTAGAAGCAATAAATTTTTAAGATTTCATGGTGAACTGTGTGATAAGTACTGTGACTTAGGTATCCCTGACCCAAATGTGGGTTTATGTTGCCACTATCAATGTATGTTAGTAGGTAACAGTGTAGGTAACACTGCTGACACTCCTCATCCAGCCTTACCATACCAGGTCCACATTAGAAATTCTCTCCCTAAAATTAACTTATGATTTTTCTTGATATGCCAGCGATTTTTAGTATGTTATACAGGGATTTTTATGTTATACCTCTCAATCACATTTCCGCTGGATTTTATGTGACTACATAACTATTTGTGATTTTTGCAATACAGTCTTTGGGAATATGATTCCAAATGCAAAGTTAGCTATGCCTATAATGCATGTTGAAGTTTTCTTAGGTAAAAATTATACCCAGTAAAAATAACAATGTCTACTGGGATCTTGTAGTGTTTTTCATAAAATTCCAGTCAAAATTGACCCTTTGACTGAAACTTTTTGACCAATCTGGCTATTGGTGTGCAGTACACATGTTTAGGTATAAGTGCCTATTAAATTATACTTTTAGCCACTCTTCATACTACTAATGATTACTATAGACTATATTGGGAGTGTTACTAATAACCTATGCCATTGGTCGATGTTGTTTAAATGTCGGTTAGTTATACTGTGAATGACCCATATAATGTTTGTTGTGTTGCACTCTTTTGGTGGCCGTAGTAGTATGGGTAGCTCTGTCTGAACTCATGATGGTTATTTACGAAAGGATACATTGTTAGAATTAATTCTCAATAGTTTATCTAAATTGGCCAGTTCTGTTTTTAATAATCAATAAATGTTTCAAAATTCCTAACATTACATGTTACATTGAGAGAATGGCTATAGTTACATATGCATAGTGAAATAATCCAGAAAGATACTTAATTGGTACTTTATGGAATATGTTGGCATAAATAAGGTAATAAGATCCTGGCAGTTTCAAATCTGTAGTTTAATTGGATTTTGAGAAAAAAGGCAAAATGTGTAAACAACACAAAATATATATATTTTTTTTTTTGAGTTTTTTGGCGGGATTTTAGTCTTTCATGTAGTGGATTTTATATTTTATTCATAATCTTGTGTTATTGGACTGTATATTTTGTAAATTTGGTGGAATTTTACGTAATCTGGTTAGTTTATTGTGCATAAGTGAAGTGAATAGAAAATAATACCACGGAGCATGAAATTCTGAGATGCCACAAAAACTCCCTAGCAGGTTCTAACAAGGGATCCACCATCTTGTTAGAATATTGACTCACACAACGCAATATTGAAGTGATTGCACGATGCTTGTAATATTATCGACTACGTGACGATGGCAGTAATAATCTGAAAGATTAATTGCCAAAACTAAAGTAAAAAAAAATATATTTTTTTTTTTTCTTAGATTTGAATGAACTGCTTGATAAACTTTTTAAATATATTTTAGGGGCTTTATAAGATCATTGGATTACTAACTATTAATAATTGTATCAATTATGAAACTATTTTCTTATATTAGCTATTTTTTTATTATCTAGAATCCTGTATTTTTTAATTTACTATGAATACTTTAAACCATATCTCAAGTTTTATAAAGACCTTATCTATACAAATATTATAAAGAGGTAAAGTTTGTGAGGTCTAGTGCCCTTCTGCTGCGTGTTAGCATTAGCCAAAAGTAGCCATTCCACGCGAACGAAGTCGCGGGCAGAGGCTAGTAAAAAATACAACCAAATTATGTCACCTTTTGGATTTTTTACTATATCAACATCTTGGTCTGCATCATCCCAACCGGACACAAACATTCCTGATGTCAAAGGATTCTTTTTTAGTTTTTTTATTTCTTCGTCAATATCTTTAAAATCGTTATATTGAAAGTTATCAGAGTCTTCGGAATCAGACATTGCTAATTACTTGGTAATAAGCTCTATTAGAAGGACCGTAGAGGTAAATCAGATCAGCCCACAAAGAATATAAGAATAGTGGACAGATCAAAACAAAAATAAATGTATGTGCTGGTCACAGAATAATAACCGTAATACAGATAATTGTTAGATACCAAAGAGAAATAAAAAAATATATTTAGATTCTCTTTATAAAAATTATATAATAACGCCACGCTACAATGGCCGTTTTGACGTTTGTCGGCTCATGATATTTCATATATTAATTACTATGTTTGATGGTGCTAATTGTTGTTCATTATTATAAATAAAAACACGCAGTTAGTCCTGAGATTTATTGAACGTATAATTTGAGAACATAAAATCATGTATTTACTATATATAGCTAACTATAGAATATGGTCTGGCGACCAACTTCTCACAATTTTAGCAACAAAAAAAAAAAACAGGGACGTCTGACAGAATCTTAAATGGTTTTATTATTATTATTTTACTAGAGTACTTATTTACAACACAATTCGGCAGTGTTTCTCAAAATTATAGAATGTGACTTTTTATTATTATGGTTTCTGGATACCTTTTTTCTTCTTCTTCGAACTGATTACGCTATTGGCCTTGCAAGGCCTTTACAGCTTTACCGGACTACTAAGGCGAGTGCTTAAGGCACTCAGCCGATTTTATTCAGGTAACATGCTCAAGGGTGCATGGCACACCTCGGCTTGGGCTGTTCTGGATACCTACTTTTCAAGTCTAACTTCGTACAGTCCGCGTCCTCTGTTTTTTGCCCATGCAATTTTTGACAATCTTATTCCTTGTTTTGGCTATTCTGAATGTAAGTTGCGTTTGCGAATATACAATATCAACAGCTTAATACGGAATAAAGTAAAAATATTATTATAGGAATCTAAAATTGCCGTTTGTTTAGCCTGAAGTTGACTTGGGTTTATATACAAAATGCAACACATATTTATACCTACATTCATATTCTGCGTAGTCATATTCAGAGTCATCGAAAAGTTGGGCAAGCATTTTTTTAGTAACACTGCTCTTTCAAAAAGTTGCTACGGTGCCAGGATCCCATAACGCAGTTCACCATACACATTTTAAAGATTTTATTAATGCAAAACTTCCAAACTATATCACATAAAAGTAATATCGATATTACCTACAAATAACATAAATTAATTATCTAATAAATATATGACACAAATAATTCATAAATTCAAATAAAACCATTGCATAACAGATAAGGATCACGCCTGAAACCATAGTTTTGAAATAAATTATAATCTAGCCAGTCATCACCTATAGTCCACATCATTTTATTAGCCACTCTGTATATGTCATTTAGTTCTGTCTAGCGCAAAGTACAGTCAAGAGGTTAATACGGCAACTTTCAAAATGCCTTTTTGTATTGCCTTCTGTTTAAGTGTGATTCTTGGCTGAACTTTCAAAAATTTTATGTTTAACTAGCTATACCAGGAATACCGCACGCGTTTTTTTTTAATTGTCTTAAAGAAATATAAAATTGTGAGACCATGTACAATTACAGAAATTATCTTTAAAAACAATTGTACGTACGACTCGCACGCTACTTATATTAACACGTATCATATATGTTAGATACATAAATACTAACAGGGTGAGGTAATACGTTTAAGGTCTAAGATCTTATTATGAAGACCTCTTCTACCTTCAAAGTTATTAATACTATTATAATGTCGAATTGTCAACAACGAGCTTATAATTATTTCTCTAATCAAAAATGAAGAATGAGTTGAAATCTTGCTAAATTTCATGCAGACAAAGTCGCGGGTAACAGCTAGTGTAAAATAGAAAGCCTCAATTACTTTCTATAAGGTTCGCTATTTAACAGTGAAAGTCCCGTGAATATCGGACTAAACAGTTTGCTTTCTACCAATATGGGCGAAGCCACGGTCAACAGCTAGTATATACTAAAATTACCTAAATTACTTTTTATAAGGTCAGTTATCTGCCAGTGAAAGTCTTGTGAAGATTGGTCTAAGTGTTTTGGAGATAGTACTACGAGCGCGGCCACGGTTAACTGTTAGTCAAAATTAAAATAGACTACATTTCTTACTGTTATGTTCGTTATCTGTTAGTGAAAGTTCCATGAAAATCGGTCCAACCGTTCATGAGATAAGATTGCGGACAAAGTCGCTGTTAACACCTTGTCTAATTCAGAGTAACCCAAGTAACTTGATGTAATTTCAGCTATCTGCGAGTGAAATTTCGGTCAAAATTGGTCCAGCCGTGTCGGAGATTACCCAGAACAAACAGGCAGACAGGGCGACAAAAATTTTAAAAATTGTTTTTTTGTTATCACTATTGCGTTTACTTACGTACCTAATCACTAAAAAAATATATTTTGATATTACTACAGACACTTCATTTTTATTATATGTATAGATTATCTTACCGCATCTTATACGTTCATAAGAAGGTAGTATCTGTATGTTTTTATGGTTTGATTCAGTTTTCCGTTTAGTCTTCTGCATTTTGTTAATATTTAGACTCAGCGTATCTTGTTAAACTTGTTCACGAGACTCTACAAACTTAAAAATTGAGCCGCCACGGGACACCTGACAGATGTAAAACATCGAAATTGTTTTGTATAAGTTATATGCCTAAAATAACAGATTACAATAGGAATCAGCTATGGTATAAGGAAAAGGTAAAACATTGCAAATTTGTTCCATAAAATAATGATTGCTTATTTAGGCGCAGGCGTGGTGTGATTGGTGGCATTTATCAAAAGGCGCTAGGTCGGCGGATGTCGTCGAAAATCAGTCAAGAATGAATTTGCTTAAAATGAAATAGTATTTAGTAGCAGAAAGATGAATATATGAAATAATTTAGGACAAATGTTGTTAATAATACAATAGAAATGAAAGCTATGGACGCGAAAACGATGAATAAATGTTGATATCTGTAGGAAAACGTAGCAAAGGATATTCTTGGTGAAACGAAAGGAAATGAAAATATACAATAGATAAGAACACTTGGTGCGGGAATGAAGAGGTACAATCGGCTATGAAAGAAAACATATTAGCTTTTAAGGAGTGGAATAGTACTGATGATAGGAATAGCATAATTAAAAATAATAATGGAACGATGTATGCGGAATATTGTAGACATGCAAAAAGCGGTCGCTATTGCCAATAACAAAGTTATATACTTTAAAAAAATTGTACATAATACGATATTATGAAATTAAACATAGTTTGTGACGTAGTTTATGTTGGTTTGTGATGTACCTATATGTGCACAGAGTTATGAAACCGCTTACATTGACTACTCGCAGGCCTGTTAGTCTGTGTCAAAGAGTATAGTAAGTATTATAGGAAGTCTATGTATATGTGAGTACTAATAATACAACACAATATGAATACCGGTGATAATTATATGAGTAGTTATTATATTTTCCTATTCATTATTAGTGAAAAAAAAATATTATAGTTTTTTACTCCTTTAAAATAAGATTGAGCTACTTATTTTTGTTTTATTTTGTTTTAAAAATGAGACACCATACACTGAAGGATTAGTTATCTTAATCCGCTTTTTTTGTTATTTACATATTAGAATAAATATTTGATATTACAACACTAAACATGTCGGCCATGATTGGAATTTAGAAATAATTTCAACATGGCGCCCGATTGTTCAGAGTGTGTGTGTGTGAAAGTGCAGTGAAATTATGTTTAAATCTAGTGTATTTAGTGATTATATTAGTGATTAAGTGAAAAGTGTGTGCTTTCATGCATTGGTTTTACTATAATGGCTTTGGATTTACGCCTGCACTCTCCTGCAGGCGCGGAACCTGTTGTTTATACATGGCCCCTCACTACAGGTCATGGCTCGGTAAGGAAATGTCTATTTTTTTATCACATAAATATTAGCCGCATTGAATAAAACTGTAACATTGATATGTGTAATATTATCTTATATAAACGTTGTTGTTATTGTGGACTAGGTTGTACCTATTCTTTTATGAACAATTAATAAGTTATTAACTTAGCTAGTTTAGTTTAGCATAACCAGAGTCCTAAACATTTATGGTATCATATTATTGTTTTGTAATATTGCGGTTATCATATAATAAATTATTTGTGTTTGTTTATAACATCAAATTATTGTAATTCTTATGCAGGCAATTTTTCACGTCACATGGATATTGCAGCAGAGTGTATTGACCTCGTGTTTTGTCAAGGTGTCGGCTTTTTTTTAGATATGTACACACTGTTGCGTAGCTCCCATTCGCCTTATAACCTAATAGTAGGTGTATACATAGTGTAGTACCAAAGTTGTGTCTAAACAGTATGCCATGTTACTAAATAAACAAAAAGCAATATTTGAATGTAACCTCTATTCCTAATGAAAATAGATCTTTGAATCATTTAGGTATGTAAACAATTATATATTTTACGAAATATGTATATGTTAGAAGAAACAATTGTTTGTTATAAATAAGCTATATTATCATTTTTTAATTAAATTTTAACAACAATTGTTTGTTTTACATGAAAATAATACATTATTGATTAGAAAAAGAAAATACCTGTGAGTAATATACACCAGATTTAAATTATTCTAGTACTTGTGAATTATATTACACAGAGTTCACTACATAATTATTATCTATTTGGTATTTTTACTTTTTATATGCAAAAATGTTATTTTATTTATATTTTAAAAACACTATATGTAAAATTGCAAGGTCCAGTAATAAAATAAAGCTAGTATCTATTTTAATAATTGTATTCTATCATTTTTTTTTAAACTTAAAATGTTTACTTTGTAGATTTTATGAGTGTGATGATTAGATCACATATTTAAAATAATAGATAGATAAAATTATTATTTCAAAATTTATAATATATTTCTGCCTGATAATTTTTATAATTTTAGTGGTGTTATCTTAAAATTTAATTAGATCACTTGTAATTGAGACATCTATATTTCTTAGTTTTTTAATGGAATATAAAATATTTTTTGTTATTTTTTTATTGCAAATCAATTTTACAATATACTTCTATTTACAAGATGCCATGAAGCTGGTTATATTGAAATGGTTAGAGGATTAAATACAATTCTATAATATTTAGTTATGCTCTTTAAAAATATAATCTAAAAATAATATAGATAGTGTTGATACCATATACTTTTTAATATGACATAGTTACCATATGCAAAATTTTGAATTTATTAGTTGAAAATAATAAAACAATTATAAACTTTTTAAAAGTATTTTTGACAATATTAGTACCCTATCAATTAAAGGCTGATATAGGCTTTTCCTGTTTAAAACTGCATAAAAATCAGTTGAACCTATTTTGAGCCAAATATTCAGTCAGACTAAAAATAGTATCATATTGGTGATACGAGACCTACCTTGTTATTATTTGCCTTTATAAGAGGCACTAGATGCAAAATTACAGAAAAAATAAAATGTACAGATAGATTTATACATTTAAAGAGTTTTTAATCAATGAGTTTTTAGACTAAGTTGTATTCTCTTTCAAGCCTTTAGGGTAGTGGTATTCAACCTTTTTTTTAAAGAGGCCTCGAAAATGTTTCACTCATAATGTTTCGAGCCGAGAACTACAAGTATTTAGGTATTAAATATAAAAATGTAATTCCCAATTAACAGTATATTAATGTAGTGAAAAATGGTTGTCCAGTAAAACAAACTTGGTATAACCCTTATATCATAAGGAACGCATTGCGGTTGGGTTATCTGAGATCTATTTAATTTACTCAGCGTGCTTGTAGTTTTTCTGATTAAAGTATAATTGGATGGGCCAAATACGAAGTCCAGGCGGGCCACAGGTTGTGTATAGCTGCTTTAAAGGTATTTTCATGTATTCATACCATGCTCTTAAATCATAAAAGGTATTTGGTTTCAAAATTCATAATTATAATGTTGATCCAAATGAAATATACATATATGCAACATTTTTTTTTTCATTGAATTATTTCTATGTGAGTATAATTTATTAGTAGCAAAACCCAATTCTTCTATGTTATAATGTATTTTTTTTTCTTTTTTTTTATTGTAGCACGGCAAAATGACTGCTCTATGTCTGATCGTAAACACAGTGCAATCCAAAAATAATAGCAACCACCGATTGACACACTATCCATCGCCGGTCTCCACTATCATTCCGTCCTGCAAAAAGTTGGATATGCACAGGCTGATCCCGAAACGCGACCCGCAGAAGCGAATTACTATTATGGGCTTTTCCGCCATATACATGGTGGTTGCGACCCAGTCAAGCTTTAAAACCCTACCACCCGCCAAATACTTACAATATACTTAAAAGTAATTTTTATTTAATAGTAATCCAATGTTAACACTTAACCCCCCAACATTTTCATACCTTGTGATATGTTGATATATCAAGAGCATATTTCAATTTATTTTCATCTTATTTAAACTTTAAATCCTACAATGATCTAATATCTATCAATAATAATATCAAAGTCATTCAAAATAATCCTTTATTCATTTTGAAAGTAATATAATTTTGATTACTATATTATATTAGTGATTCTTAATAGGTACACTTAGGGCATTATATATTACATTATTTACAATTCATTCGATTATTTCGGATAAATAATTAGCAGTTCTTTTAAAACATTTCTAAAAAGTTTCAAATACTTATTATTATTACAAATGCAAATGCGAGTTTGTTTGTTTAGTATGCCTTCAATGCTTTACTTAACCTATTTTACCACTCTTTGACTACTTTTTCTGAGGGATTGGTTTTTTTCTCTCGAACTGACTACGCTATTGGCCTTACTAGGCCTTCACAGCTTCACCGGACTACTAAGGCGAGCGCTTAAGGCACTCAGCCGATTTTGTTTAAGTAACATGCTCAAGGGTGCACGGTACACCTCGGCTTGGGCTGTTACCGGAAATAACCCGATCTGACCTAGCTAAACTATGCTAAGTTATACATGTGTTCATTTTTGAATCATACAATTAAAACTGCATGATTCAAAAACACAACATGTAAATCGGAAAGAAACAAACTAAACTACTCGATTCAGTTCGAATAAGGGAAAAAAGTAAACCCTTCCACCATTTTGTGTAAAGGTGCATGTCTGAATATCTGTGTGTGTGTATAATCGGTGTGGTGTGTACTGTATCGCGATAGCAACATCTTTGTGACCACCCGGGTAATCTCGAGCAAAGATGCTGCCGAGATGACGCGACGTATGTGCGGGAGTAAAACGTTAGGGCCTTGCCTCGTGACGCACGAGGAAGGGGTCCGCGACGTGGCCGGCCACGTGAATTGAAAAGATCGAATTTACAGATTAAGCGAACGGCGCTGGCGCCGGTATCTAAAAATAGAAATAACGACAATGTTTATCGATTTTATGGGAACATAGATATAAACACGCGAGTTTACTCTATCTTATATTGAGAAAAAATATTATTATTTCGAGACGGTGGCGCGCGCGAGCCTTTGAATGGTAGCCGTGATGGCGGGAAACTTTGCGATCGCACGAATAGGGCCCTGTTTTGGATCGTTTGCTACTTCATCGTACGCGGAGATTTCCGAGATCTCGTGGAAGACTAAGAGCTGGGCTGACCAGTCCATACCAGATAATTTGAAGGAGAGGGCGGGGTCGGCCTGTGAAGGCTTAGCCGTCTGAGGACGAGGAGGAGGCTGGGGCGCGATCTTGGGGGCCCACGGGGCCTGAGATCTGAAATCAACTAATGAATTACCTAACATCTTTTGAATTTTATGTAGTCTGGTGAAGGTCTTACCTTACTAGGTTATTAGCACAGTCAGTTCGAAAAAAAAAAAATTTATAAGACTCGAAAATTTTAAATTAAAGATATTTCTCTTGTTATGAAGGTTCTTGTATGTTGCTTCAAGCTACGTAGAAGTTATTTGTAAAAGTGCTATGAAAATTGTTGAATAGTTTTGGAAATTACACTTCTTATATATAATTTGCAACCAGTTTATAGCAGATAATTTCAATGTATATGAAGGTTCTACACTTTTATGATAGTATAGAAGGTAGATATATTAAAACTGTTTGTTTTACTAGTAAGGGTTTGTAACTTATTTGTTTATGTAAGAGAGACAATTGTAAAAAAAAAATTGATATCACACGTTATATATTATACCTTATTCTATGGGCTATTATTAACAGATTAATATTGAAGTGCCATTTTATTTGATTACTTGGTACTGTAAACAGAAGATTTGGTCTTATTTTTTTCATTAGCGCATAAATTAAAATTTACTTAATTGAAATCGTGAATTTAGTTTTTATGTTAAAAATAAATTATGTAGGAAACAAAATTAAAATGAATAATAAGATATGATTAATTTTACTAATCTATTCAGCTCTTATAGCTTTTTTCATAGATTGTCGGCATCATTTTTTGTCACAGTGATTTCTCTTTATTTAATTGTGTTTAAAACTCGATTACACGATTGTAGTAATTTTATTTATATTAGATAAATTTATAATATCTTTGCGTATTCATTTAAAAATATATATTTTAAACGCTTAACCACAAGTTAAGGCCCGCGCGGACTGCGGCCTTACATCGTATTATTTTTCTTCTAAAAAATTTGCAACATATCGAATTGTATGAAAGCGCGCGAACTGCGGATAAAATTTCGCACCGGATTTAAATCCGGTAGGTGCTGGTCTTTCCAACCGTGAAATATCGCAGTAATGCTCGAAGTACGGTGAACGAATATCGTCACTGTGTGTTTTAGATAACAAGGAGGTTGTTGTGTTTTGTCTGGTTTCAAGTATGAAATATTTATATAAAGTAGAGAAAAATCGACGTATTCTAATGGAGTCGTAAGGAGTTTTGGAGCGCCGTCATTGATAATGCTGGCTAAATCTTATGGGATACGGATAAATAATATAATATTTGATTGAGTTTTTAGTTGGCAGGGTCTTGCGTTATTTGGCTTGTGTCTTACGTAATATAGTTTGGTTATTGTCCTTAAGTGATGTGTATGGGAAATTTTACCTCGGAGCATGGGTTCTAAGTTGCCACAAAACTACCGAGAAAGTTCTAACAAGATGGCCATCATCTTGTTAATTCTTTGAAATGATCGCAAGAGACTTGCAATACTACTAACCTACTCGACAATGGCTGTAATAATATAATAAAAGACTGCCACAAATAAAAAAAATAGCTAGTACGGAATTGTGTATCTTAAAAATACGTACAAAAAGTATTTAATATCACTATTAAGAATCACTACGTAATTATTTTTTTTACATTTGCGAAATTAAGGCCGGTTACTAGTTCTAAAAGTGAATAAGTAGGCTAAAACTTGTAGACCAAGAGACCGTGAATGCCACCAGACTTTCCTTATTTTATGAAAGCAGATAATTTTTTCATCGCATACTTTTGATATAGGTAGGAACGATTAGCTAGTGTGAAATTTGGGCCACCGTGACTTTGACCGGTAACAAAGGTCTATAAAACACCAACTAAAATTTATCAAACAATATTTAACATTTTAATTTGAATGTTAACATTTTACTTGGGTAACTATTAGAATATGCTTCTTCAGTAGTCAGTTTTGACAATTTTTACTCCTCGCCAGGCAAATATATAGGCGCGAGCGCGAGGTAATATATATCCAAGTAGATGAAAGTGAGATAGTGAATTAGGTCTTTTGCAGCACTTCATTACTCATCTTTCCGTTGCTTAGTAAATCTATTATACCACGAGTACACATTTTACTATTATTGCTTGTGAGTTAATAAAATCAATGTAAGTAATTCCGTTTTGATAAAGCATAATCACGGAAGACACATTCATTTACGTTATTTGAAAAAAAAAAATTGCTAAACAATAGTTTTCTCAAGAGACATTAAAAAATAATATAAATAAAAATTGGGCCGTCACGGGACACCTGACAGATGTGAAACATCGAAATTTTTTTGTACAAATGATATGCCTAAAAGAATAAATTACGGCTGGTATCAGCTATGGCATAATGAAAAGATAAAGCATTACAAATTTGTTCCATAACATAATGATTGTTTATTTATTTTATTACATAAATATTCATTTTTATTAAATACAAAAATTGAAATAGGCGCAGTGTGTTTGGCGGCAATTATCAAAGGGCGCTAGATCGATCGTCGGCGCATATTGCTTTTATAAATAAAGTTTGTACCTATTTAATAGTTAAAAATATGTAAAATCATGTATTTTTAATTTGGGAACTACAATTTTTTTTTGTTACAGGACAAGCACGATGGGGCCTTGGAGATAGTAGAAACTATAAGGTAATCATAACTAATTACTATTACCATTTTTCGGAAGCTTGAGTTCAAAAAGTGTAGTATATAAAATGTACTTTAAAAAGGTAAATTTCAGTTTTGGCTTTTGGATGCTTATTTCGACTTACACCCAATCGCTTACATATTGTAGGCATATCCAACCTTTTGACAGTCCTTGATTAAACTTGGCTTTTTATATAATGCCATGATTCATCATTCATTATATGATCGCAAGTACTTTACAATATATCCAATGATTACCAATATAATAACCCCATGATTGTAATAGTACTTGCCTGTTGAGATATCTTGAATACACATTACAAATCTCACTACCCATATATTGTTCGCTAACCCAAAACCGTATAAAAGTTTCAAACAATTCAAATATTCTACAGTGACAGGTTTTTTGGTGTTTCATTTGAATTACATATTGAAAAAGTGTGCAGTATGAATACATGAGTAGTACCTGTTAGCTAGCACCTATAAGATTACTTGCTCACTCATGTGTAACTGAACTGAATAAGTCGTATTTAATTGCATAAGTCCAGTTGAATATAGGGGCGCATTCGCATTTCTAGTCATGCCTGGTGACACACTTGTGCACATATTGTTACATAGCTTTTTATCAACACATATAAAAAATAGTCGGCTGTTACGTCTGTCTGTTAGCGATAAACTCAAAAAGTATTGAACGAATTTTCATGCGGTTTTCGCCAGTGGATAAAGTGATTCGTGAGGAATGTTTAGGTAAGGTTATAATTTGTTAAGGTTTATTATATTATCAGGGTAGGACAACATCTGTCCGCTATTATATAATATTACAAACAACATGCTCTGAAAGTGTGTAACTTTTTTTATTGTATGAATTGTTTAAGAAAATGAGATCTGTTTGGGTTTTCACGTCGGAATAATCAATGTATTTTGTAACTAGTGTGTAAATTGCAATCCGTTTGGAATTTAATGTGCAATACTTAAAGTAATATATGCTGAATATTTTGGGTAGAACCACTTACCAAAATTATTTTCTTGTTTTTTTTTTCTTAACACGGTTTTAGCACATGTTCTTTCTATTCCATCTTATTCACTGGTTTTTTAAATATCATTCTTCACAAATCGCTCTATAACGCCGAGCTGTGTGTCGATAGATAAATCAAATGAGGTTGGATACGCTAAATACGAGTTATTATCGGAATGACAAACGTGTACGAACGTTTTTCTGCGCCTTTAACGGAATTCTTTTTCAGGTTAGTGTTTAGGACGACAGGTAGACGAAGCTTTGTCACGCAGTTATAAGAGTAGCATGATACAATATGAGACGTCCAGAAAAATATTTTATTATCTTATATTTGTCTTGATTGCGTCTCTTTACTCTGATGAGGATTAGCAAGGTAACAGTTAAATCTCAGTATGGATAATAGTTGAAACATCGTTTTTTAATACGAATTGTGACCGGTAAAGTTTTTTTTTAAACCTCATTCACAAGAGAAATAAATGAAAACGAGTCCTGCAAGCTCGCGCATTTCCATTCAAGCGTTCGGGATCAGGCTTTGACCTTTATTCGGTCGCACGTGGTCACTTGATCGACAGCCTTGAAACAGTGTTACTAGTGGCATTGATTTAATTTTTTATACTTATTAAATTTATTAATTATATTAACTTATTAATTTTTATCAGTTTATTGTAGTGGTTGTCTAATAAAAGAGATGGTATTAAATGTAAGTTCTTAATTAATTAACAGGATTAAAATGGAAGATACATGCATCTCTAAAAATATAGGTATTACTTCAGTTATGCACACGTTGATTATCCGTAGGAACGTCAACTGATATACTTATTGGCAGTTGTAAAATGCATAAAATAAATCAGTAAATACTTTTCGCTTTATAACAAACACATTATAATAACCTATAAACACTATTAGTTATAAAATGACGTAGAATCATAAAAGTTTATTTTATGCAGCATTTCGTACAGACATTTCTTATAAAACCATTTATATAGCTTTTTCGAAGTCTCACCGATTTACGGTATCGTTTTACAATTTGATTTTTAAAATATAGGTACATCATTATTTTTACACAAGAGATAATCCTGATAACCGTTGTGATGGTAAATTAGATGAGAGAAATTTTTAAAACTATACAGTTGGGCGAAACCTTTGTTGATGAACTAGTGACGTTATAATTGTATCATTATTAATACAATAAATAATAATTTATTACACACTATTCATTGTCATTGAACTTTGTTATTATCTCGTTAATATTAATAGGTATGTTCTTTATAATTATCGTTGACCTTTAATCTCATATGAAATAACTTATGCAGATGGGTGTGCGACGATCTACCCGAGATGAAATCAGCTCTGGAGAACAACATCCTCTGCGACTACGATACCCACTCCTACGAAAGCATGCGAGCCCTCTGCGATCGTTTCAATCGAGCTATCGATTCCGTCGTCGCTCTAGTAAGTCTCCTCTTTTCTATTAATTTTATTAAGAAAAAAGGGTGGTTGTACTCTTCTTTTATTTGAAAACTTATTGCACGATCAAAGGAAGTGTCAATTACTACTAAAGTATTGAATGATAAAAACTTAGATTACAGATAATATAAGTTATTCGTTTTAATTGAGCATCTGTTAAGGGTCTGAATGGCTGAATGTGTACGAAAGTTCTATATATACATACATCTATGATTCCATGTATTTGTTTTGGATTATATATAGTATTTTATTAGGTTATAGTAAACACGCATAAGTTAAATGTAAAAATATTTATGTTGTAGAATGACTGTGGTAAAATATGTATTATTCAGCTTTACTGGTACTTATTATTTGGTATCTATTGATTTCCGAATCAATTGAAGCTGTCACTCTTTCGCTTAGATTTTCGTTTCTTTATACCGACTGACCAGACCAATCGATGTCTATTTAATTGATTGACTGCGAAATCCACGCTTCGCCAATCTTAATTGCGGGTGATTTTTACGTATTAGAGTACCTAGTCGGATTATATATTCTGTAAAAACTTTTAATGAAATTAATTATTTTAATAATTAATTAAAAATAAATTTACAATACAGTTTTATTTACATTATTCAGAATGCCTTCCTCCGTTTGGAATATAGGCTTTTAATTGATTTGGCCAGTCATCCATTGCATCGCGCATCGAATTTCGCTGCTTTAACCAGAAATGCTCGGAGAGATCAAATTCTGATAACGTGTAACGCAGGCATTCTCCTACAAATATTGCCACATTTTGTGATCCAGTGAGATTAAATTTGGATTAGAAGTGGCCCTGTCTTCATACCCGATTAAGTCAAAGCTACTACGGCCAGTCAGTCAGTTTTGTGTGCTTCGTTCTTTATGATCTAGTGAAGAGTCCTGTGGGAATATCCAGTGTTTTTTCAAATATTTTTTAGGAAATTGATTTGACTATGTTTGTTAGAACGGTATTTTGGAACAGAACATCATTGGTTTTCACACCATTTTCATAGAAAAGACTTCAGTTAATCCTGAATATGAGACTCCAAGCTAAATCATTAATGATAATGGTCTTGCTGGACCCTCGAAATACGCGCGCTTTTACTTTTCCATTGATGAAATTATACCTAATTATTTTATCTTAACTAACTAATTTCGTTTGAAAGCAGAGTTTCGCGGTATTTTTTTATCACGTACCGCCGTAATAATAGCCCGGGATCTTTCCAGCCTAATATTTTCTAATGCTCATTCAAATACTTTCCGTTTCTTTTGCGATAAACTCGTAGTCCCAGATTCTTATTTAACACTCTTTTGACCGTGGTTCTGCTCACCCCCTTCTGAAGAGCTAAGATTTTATGCTTACGCATGAGATTTCCTTGGATTTGCGCCTTCACTACTTTTTTAGCCACTGGTGTTCTAACTGTGCGAGGTCGGATACTTCTCTTACGATCTATGCAACTTGCATCTTCAGTGCACCGTTTGATATAGCGATAAACAAACTATAGTCTTTTTTCAATTTTTGTAGTATGTTGAAAATATCTGACAATCGTAACCACAGCGGTTCAGTACGATAATTGCGAAAGAAGATAGACTACCTTTTGCAGCCACTCCATCCATGCAAAATATACCCTAATATCACTATAATATCCTTTTTTACAGAAAGCGCCAACGTTCTATTTTCAAATTATGCGAAGTATATCTGACCTGTATTCGTAAATTAAAAATAATAAGATTGTGACAATACTTATGACCCGAATAGGTCTATCTAAGAGGATCAGAATCCCATTGGTGATAATTGAGCATATATAACTTATTTAAGTTTTCTAACTTTGTTACTACGATAGGATTTTTTAAAATTGTACTCAATACCTATTTTTTAAATATTTAGGTCATCATAATACTATTTTTATATTTTGTTTTCATTTTGTAATATTCCTTAGGAAAACCTTGTAACTTCTAGGAATTCTTGCACTGATATGGAAAAATATCTGCTAAATATTTTTTCATATATACTATATATATCCTTACTATAAGATATTTGAAAGTTGCTCGACTGAACTGCGACTACCCTACATAATAAATCCTTGGAAAAGGCTGTCCTACTGACACATTTCGGCGCGTCGTGGAATATGATGTTTCATAATTACAATTACTAGTTATTTGAAGCAATTTTTAGCTATTGTATCAGTTGTATGTCAGTAATGATGTAATTTTTTGTGGTATTAATCTACTATAAGATGGGTTGTTGTTGGTGCGAATTGCATTTAAAATCATTTATCACGTCCTGTATACCTTGGGTCAACACATTGAGCCAATTCGTTGGCTCAGCGTGTAAAAGGGGCTTAATCTTGGCATAGTTTGCAATCGCGGAAACAGTTTCAATGCCATCTTGTTTTATTTGTGGATGTTCTCGAAGTACTCTTTTGTTAATTTCTAATAAAGATCTGAATTAAACATACATTTTAACTTTTTTGGAATTTATCGGTATTAGAAATGGGTTATTTAAAGCAATAAGTACATATCTTTGTGATTAACAAAAGGGTGCAAGATAAATCATAGCAGTGTACATCAGAAAACCTACATAATAAAAGTAAACAAAAACTAAAGGTTACATAGAGGTTCAAGGTCAAGAAGTCAAGGTTGTAAATCATAACACATTAATTAATATTAACAAGTCACTCCACTTCTTATTACCCTTGGAATTTAGTTCGATATCCGCTTTACGACGCAGAAGACAACGGCGATGCTTTCTTTTGAAATAATGTGAACAAAAAAACTTCCTGTAATTAAACAAATAATTTTTGTAAGATATTTTTCAAAAATAAAGTATGTAAAAGGGTATAAGAGGGTTTAGTTTTACGTTGAAGTAGTCCGGTAAAGCTGTTAAGATCTTGCCAGGTCCATAGCGTAGTCAGTTTGACAAAAAGAAAATTATACGTTGGTTGTAACAATTATTTGGCAATATTTGGAGACTCGGTGTTGTTTGTTCTCAATTATATCAATAAAAAAAATTAAATATATACATATATGCATTGTAATATATATAAAACGCAGAGAAAAAATACTACATATGTATTGTTTTCATGGAATACATTAACCGCATTATTTGCTTCTGCGATATAAATAAATATGATAAATGCTGTGATAAAAATTCGATCGGCTTCAATATCCAAACGTGGCACATGGCAAAAGGAAAAAAAATCGGTACATAATTGCTACCATGTCTTAATTACGTATTTTGTCAGTTACTAGCAATACAATACAATGTAAAATGACTTAGAATGGGAAACTAACAAAAAGGTCACTATAAAACCTCCTTATAAATATTTAGATGTAAAATGTGCCATGTAATGTTACAAAGTTTTTATAAAATCCTGTAACGATAATTTTGTTGGTTCATGCGAGCCGAACTGTGATCACAGCTAGTATTTTTTTCCCGATGACATTATAATTTTCTCACTCCGTTTAAATAAATTATTTCTCACTGTTAATTAGCCAAATGTTGAATCAGCTAGCTATGGTATAATACAGCGAGCACAATCTAACAATAGTGAACTGTGTGAATGTGGGGCAGCGTCAGGCGATGGGAAAGAGTGGGGCACTATGCAGGAGGGAGACATGAGGGCCAAGATGGCCACGAGGACGCGGACGAACGACGATCGATGTCCGCAGACGTCGCACGAGGCTGATTCTATTTATACACACTGCATACCATTTTTATTATCATACGGAAGAAGCAGCAACATATTTCAATTCGACTACAGTGGTATAAGCAGCGAGCACAATTTTGAAACTCGATTAGGACAGCTGTCTGTGTAATTGTCAAATTTATTATATGCTTAGTGTCTGTTTCCGTATTAGTCATCAATATGATAATATCAATGAGTATAATGAAAATAATTAATTTTGCCATTATTATGTCAATTGTTCGACATCGTGGCACGTCGTAATTTTGTGGCCTCGAAGTTATCTTTGTATTATTAAATTCGTTTTTACATTTAATTAAATAAAGTAATTATTTTTAATGGGTTTTATCTATGTGAATAGTTATCTTGTTAGTATTTTTATAAAACACAACACTTTATTTATTGTATATGCTTTATTTTAAATTAATGAAATTGAACTGGGACCCGAGCAAATAAAAAAAACACTTTTTTATACGAAGGTTTCTAAATGTTACGGAGGTCTAGATTACTACAATTTTTTGCAATAAATCCTGGTCTTAAGATTTGAATGAGGAAATGTTATATATGATATATTCCTGCTATCCCAAATTAGAAACATGGCACTATTAAAGAAGATCTCTATTTAGTTCGATCGTGTGCGGCATCTTCCAGCTCTGAGCATTATTAACTAAAAATAGCAAAAGTTGTCGTTTACCAACGAAAGGTTATAAATGCTATGCTTTCGCTGATACGGAAATGTATGGTGTTTTAATTGTTTCTTAACACCAACCAACACAGGAGTTCTTTTAATATGGTTATTACTTTTGCAATAAAATTTGGTAACAATACAAATACAAATTTGGTAACAAATTGACAATGTCTGCTATATTACAAGATATATAATAATAATAATATTTTCTTCTTTCTTGAGACTATTGTTATTATAAATTTTCGACTAATAATATAAGCTTCTAAACTTGTACAATTTTATATGACAAATTGTTGTTCATCCACTTAGTAGTTGTAGATATTCCATAGTGATTTTAACGCGTTTGTCATCCCCATTTACTTTCTTAGAATGAATATGCCAATATTCAATCGTGTTTTTTTTTTTGTATAAAATAGTATTTTTAACCGACTTCGAAAAAGAAGGAGGTTATATGTTCGGGTGTATGTTTTTTTTTTTTTTATGTATGTTAATCGATATCTCCGTCAATTGTGAACCGATTTTAATGATTCTTTTTTTGTTTGATTCGGCTATACTCCAAGGTGGTCCCATATAAATTTGAATAAAATATTCAACCCCTAAGGGGGTTAAATATCGTTTATTTGATTTTCACCCAGTTCGTGTCTACGTATTTTCGTGTACTTGAAACCGATTTCAACAATTTTATTTGAAATTTGATAACTGGCAATGGTGTTCTTGAAATTAAAAAAAAATCCAATCATAAGGGTTGAAAATAAAGGGATGAATAAAGCTTATATGAATAAATGAACTTCCCCATAAGCTAATTTTAATGAAAACTTGGAACAACCTGTTGTAATGATAAGAATATCATTTAATCAATCCTGAGTTGATCATGAAAATGAAGAATGGAACTCCTCAACGGCTTACAGCAGCTATCTTGTGTTTGGGTACATAAGACTCGTTTGACGAGGACTTACATGTGGGGCTATGACTGTTGAGGCAATTTCCGTGAAACGGACATTAGGAAAGATGAGGTTCTGAAATTCGTTCACAATCAACCTAATTTGAGCAGATGGATCTAGTACGGTGTAATATCATGTTTGTTTGTCAAGTTATGAACTTATTTTATAATTAATTAGAACCAGATAAATATATTTATATACACTAAAAATGGAAAAATAAAAATTTTTACAAAAAAAAATTGAACCGACTTCGATATCAAAACTAATACGGCACTGAAAAGCGAAAAATAAATACATTATTAATTCAACCAAATAAAATAAAATATGAATATTTGCGCTA
>JACEII010000005.1:1671327-1887108 GCA_014332785.1 Antheraea mylitta | reverse complement strand
TATATATATATATATATATATATATATGTATATATTATATTATATAGTATTTACTTTTGAATAATCATTGTGGTTTAATCAGGCAACAAGTATATAAGGTTTGTTATGAAACATTTGTAATGGCCAGTCTCAATAATAGAACTCTAGTTAAATGTAAGCAGCTGTCTGAGATAGATTGGGTTTCTTAATCTATCTATGATTGGTGTTTCAATAGTAGTATTCCCAAAAGCTCGGATAAGGTCACAGATAAAATCTTCATGTTAAATTCAGCTAAGAATATCATAATCAGATATGTTTTGTTTTTGCATTTAAAAAAAATTTGTTCATGCGTAAGATGAATACTATATTTTTAATATTCATATTTACTGCAATTGTCATTCAGTAATAACAATATTTCAAAATAATTCTTATAAAAAATATTTCTTTATTAAACATAGCTTCATCTTGTTATTTTGCGATATACTATAAATTCAAAATCTAAAATAACAAGCAGTTATTCTTGACATTGTTGAAAAAAGTTGACATGATTTGCCTCTGTTTGTGCTTCTTCTAAGAATAGTGTCCTAATAGTTCACAGTTACCTACATATTATAAATATATAGTTGCGAATTCTGTTTCGTAGTACATTCGACTATTAATTCTACGATCTTGAAATCCTGCGACATCTGAGTCTAAATTAAATACACTGGCTTCATACATTTCAATATAATTAACATCATTAAACATATGCATTGTTTTTTATTAAAATATATTATTTAAGAATCGTTTAACAATATACTGTTTTCCAAAATCGGCTATAGACGAAGTTCACACAAAAGATAGTTTGAACAAAGGACAGTTCCCTGTAAGAATGTCACTGAAAAGCTTTATTTTCCTTCCAATGCACTAACATGACTGGTGTTACGGATAGACAATCAGCAGGTAGTTTATAAGGAAAGAAGGAATTCTTTATCTATTTGTGTTTATTGAAATGGAGAAACGAGCCAATAGATAGCTAAGGTAGTTGTTTTACTGCCAGTTATAGATAGATAGGATATTGGAACCGGCTGTATGCGGTGCAGCTATTCTGTTGAAGTCCGTATCTAATTAATCGGACAGAATCCTCCCAAAAATATAAAGAAGTGTTGTTGTTCTGCAGCGTTTACAAATGTATATTTTTCTGTGGTTTTATCGAACCTTGATCCTCCTCAAATCAAGCATCTGGCATTCTGTCCATCCTGCCATTATATTTGTTACCTGCCATTATCCCAAACTTATTTCAAGATGCGAAACACATAATTTTTTTTTAATGAATCTCTTGATAAATAAAATAAATGCAATTTGAAATAAGAGTAAGAGAAATCGAAGATATTGTGTTATACCAAAATAGTATTTGTAATAGTGAAATTATTTAATAGGCAAATAATTATATTAATTTATTAAGTACCAATGCTCAGGGTGCAATAACCTCTAGTGAAGAATTTCGAAATCCATTACATTTATCAAAATGTTTATAAGCCTAATAGTTCCACTACTATTTACTAGATACTTTTAACAATAGATAATATTATTAAATATTACTAAATTTTTAATAATTGTATAATAATCTATTTTATCTTTACAGTGTTCATTTAGGAATGCATACATATCATAATATTGTGAAAAAGATTCCAATAAATGATTGGAAACCAAAAATTAGTAGTCCTAAGTATTATAATACCATGAAAATATAAATATCACTTATAAAGCATTTCCAAAAGTAAGAATATAAAATGTAAACTCAAAAATTGATTAATAAAATTAGTTACAAATATATTTATTATACAACCATGCTTGCGACATTATTCTCAAACTGTACATACTTTATCACTGTAGCTAATACTTTAAGTCAAATGATGGCTTTAATAAATAAAAGGTTTGCTACTTTTTTCCCCTTTAATCAATTCACAAGTGGATTGTAAATTAAAATGGTTTCACTAAATTTCTTGCCATTGCCTATTAACAAGGAGAAGAAAAAACTATCCAATCTGTTGTCGAAACTCCATCGCCTGTTAAAGAATCTCGGTTAGTTAGAGATGGAAATCAATACAAGAGCAAACATGAAATATAGAGGAAAGAGTTGTTAGGTGACCGTTAGTTGCCTTCTCTCCAATATTTCCACAATAAAGTCTCAGTTACAATTCCGCTCGAACCTAAACATCAAAACACCATACCATATACCATTCTGAAATTTACCGAGTATATAAGTATTGTCATAATATAATCAAATCTTAAAAATTTAATTTAAAAAATCAAATCTAAACGTTAACAATAAAATAAGTCCAGAATAATTGTTGCTTACAAAAGGCCTGCATACTAATGTAAAACGTTTTCTTTTTAATTTGTCCAAAAAAAAAAAACAATATACTGTGATGTATGTGAACATGAAACTCAAGAACCGACGCGGCGTGACGTGTAGGACCTCCGGCATAGGTTTGTTCTCGACTTAGAATCCGAAACGAATAAGCGTTACGGTGACTTATATCGTATTAGGAATTACCATCTTGCGCATGCGCGCCGCACCGCTTGCCCACTTCTCCACGGAAAGAATATACATCACTGAATGCGGAGTGCTTATAAAAATTGTCGTTTTTTAAGGCTTTAATATCTTTATAATAGATGAAGATATCGTCATAATGCTCTAAGATAAGGGTTAAGTAAATTGATCGAAATCTATGCACTAATTTTAGCGTGATACGCATACAACTGGAGATCTCTATTATGTTATTTATGTTTGAAATGTATGCATATATACAAATAATACAAAGACGATTAAAAATCTATAGTCTTGACTGTAGGGTGTGTCTAGATTTTCAACAGTTAAATGAATTTAAAAGTTTGACTCTTCGCGTTTTAATATATATATATTTATGTGCAATGTAATCATAAGAGCTGGATAACGGTGTCAATTGAAACTTAATCTAACAATTATTTTTATATCATACCCGTATTTGCCTACGTCGGCACGAAGTTTTCTCTATGGTCGCAACAAATGGCGGGGTGGGTAGTCATCATCGTCATGCGTTACTCATTATTGGTCTGAGTGGTAATAGTTGCGATATGATTACTGGACCTGTGGTTTTCACACATATCAAAGGACTTTACCGGTTATTAATTAAAGAGTTAATAACGGGTGTGGGAACGTTTAATATGCGTATTTATCAGAATAGTTTTAGTTTTGAATTTAGCCGGCCAAGTAATGGAAGTTTCGTAACTCAGGTATGGGAATAGCAACATGTTTACATTTTTAATTGGAGCTACGTTTTCAATTCAATAAGGAATTATGGCTTAATTTTTTGTATCTCGATGTAAACGATAAATTATCTATTTAAGTTAAATTATAAGATTTTGACGATTTCTCACAGGAGAGAAATCAAAAGTTAAAATCTCGCGCATCGCAGTTGGATAAACAGATCAACGTGCTAATAAGCGACAGCGTGGCGTTGCTGAAAGCGCGCATGAGTGAGTTGGGCATACACGCGAACAACACCGTCGACTTGCTGGCCAAGGCGAAGGAAATCGTCGGGAGACACAAAGAACTGCAAAGTAAAGCTAGTAAACTGCAAGCACAGGTAATTTTTCATTTATTTGCAGTCCATTCTATACATGTTAAAACGCTTTTTAAATACACAGGCATGTGTAGAAAATTATAAAGCTAAAACCTCAACCTATTAAACCTATATGCTGTTTCTTTTTATTTTTAAAATTTATATATAAAGTTTTTTTTATTAATAAAATAAAGAATTACATTATAAATAAAAATTTGTCAGGTAAATAATATTGAAGCAGAGCAAGCAGTGTTAGTTAAACAAAGGACGTTTGAAATAACGGAAAAGTACCGGCAACTCGGTCATATATCTCCGGATATCGAAATCACCCAGAGTATAGCACATGATTGTATTCTAAAGGAAATATCAGCAACGTTAGCGCATCGGAAACGGTTACACGCTCAGGTTGGACATCTTCAAAACGAGATTGTGCAAATAGAGCGAGCCGGGGAACAGAAAGTGGCGCCTCCTACTGTGCCCGTGGCTACAGTCAAACCACATACCGTGAATACCGTGAAACCGAAGAAATCCAGAGAACATAGGTCACGGTCGCAGGAATGGCCCGATGTCCCAGACGTCGGAAAGATAGAAGAGCAGAATCCGGAGATTCTGGCTCAGAAGATACTGGAAACCGGCAGACAGATCGAAGCCGGTAAGATTACGAAACCAAACGTTATAGTAAACGGGTATTTGCGAGATTCAGATAGACACGCAGACCATCAACGCTATCCCAAAGCGGCAACTCCGATTATGCGGACCCAGCCGCAGAGGCTCGGCCAGTCCTCCGTGACGCACGTGCACCGTCATTCGCCTGTTAAAATACAGAAACCGCTCAACGTGGTCTCTAAAGTGCAAGAGTCGCCAAAAGTGATCAATTTCGAAGATAGATTGAAGAGCATAATAACGTCCGTGCTGAATGAAGATCAAGAGCAGCGAAAGGCGTCTCGCCAGCCGACACCGAACCATGGGTATAGTAACGGTTACGTGCGGCATGCGAGCGGCGTCGCGTACCCGTCGAATGCGCCCGCGTCCGTGCCCGCTACTTGTCCTCCCAACGCTGCCTACGTACGAGCATCGCGCGAGTATCGCCGCGAACGCTACCAATGCGACCGTCGCGACCCACCGCGCCTGCCGCAGCCCCACCCTTCTGTACCCGACTACACCCAGGTATCTATCATCATTATCTTTAAATCTTGCCTTCTCGCTTGTCACGAATAACTATTGCAAACTCCGTGCTCAGGTATCCCCGGCTAAGTTGGCCCTGCGGCGCCATCTGTCACAGGAGCGGCTAACGGCGCCGGGCGCGCGGACCATCGGCGACCTCGTCAACGGTGAGATCGAGCGGACCCTGGAGATCTCCAACCAGAGCATCATTAATGCGGCCGTCAACATGAGCGCGCGCTACCACGAGCCGGCGAACACGCATCAGCATCAACCTCTCGAGGGTGAGTCGATTCACTTATCGGGATTAAAATGTTTCACTAATTTACAATATCCAGGTATAGTTGAATAGTAGCTTGAATAGTACAGCCCATAACTACATATTTTATAATCAAATTCAAATAAAACTGTAGGTAAACTTAAATCATTCAGTAATAGATTACTACTTCTGTCGACTAAGTTGGACCACTTCGTATAATGGTGTAGGTTGACAGCACTCAACTACAGATCAGATCAACATTGCGAGTACTGTTACATTCTGTGAGAAGAATAGATGTGGTGGAATGTAACCAAACAAAAATCGTAGGAATTTTCAAATATTTACAATTGCAGTTTCAACCACTTTGATCTATGCTTTATGTATTGCGTATTATGATTTTTATAATAAAACATATGATAATAAGTAAATATTTATTATAACACTACAAATACTACGATTATAATATCTGTTGAAACATAATAATTACAGGATTAGCTGCATGTTTACAAGCTCGCGTCCTCGCGTCTGATTATTGGCGCGGACGAAATGGAACAACAGAACCAGGCAACGGTCCAACGACACATGCGGTCCACTCCGGCCTCATAACACCCACCCCCGTTGAGTCTGACGAGGGTACGAGGCGTCGGACTCCACCGCTCGACCCGCACTCCAATACCTCTACGCCACTGGTAGACGAGTTACCGGACGGTGTGCGTCTTCCAGGTAATTAGTTTCTGCCATCTCGTTCCCCTACTAGCTACTACTACTCGCGGCACGAGAGATACGACCTTCATCCTCGCTTTTCAGAGGGCGAGGGCGGCGAGGAGGTCGACGAGAGCAAGTGGCAGGATCGGATAGCGTTCCGGTTCGATCAGATAATCTCGTTTGCATCGACGGCGATGGAAGATAAGCGCCGGAGGTCGGATGAAGCGTGTAACACGTCGCCGGACTCTGGCATCGGGCACGGGGAAGCGGGTCAGAGCACAGCGCAAGCGGTGCGAGCGGTCGCCGCGCCGAAGGAGGTGGCGGCGGCGGGTGTAGGGGTGGGGGCGGGGGTGTTGTCGGGTGTGGGCGGTGAGGCGCGGTCGCCGTCGCCTCTCCCGGCGCATCACTTCAAGAAGCGGTTCTTCCGTGGCGAGCGCTGGGGCGCGTGGAGCGGTACGCCGCCGCCGACGGTCGACTGGGAGCGGCCGACGATGTGACGGCCGCGCATCTAGCGCTGTGACGTATGCTGGTTCGCGCACCATTGCTACTCGTAGCGCCACCTCGCGACTCATCTCCTAGCGTAATTTACACTCGATCACTGCCGAAATATTGTTCGACTGTAATCTGTGTACATAGAATCGCCGCTGGGCGGTCGCTGTCGGGGCGAACGCTCCGATCGGACGATCCCGACGCTGATTGTCGATTTTTGTTACATTTTTTCGAATATATAATGTAATTATGTATATTAATGAGTTTATTTTATGTTTAAGATGTGTAATTATTTAATATAAGTTTATGTCGCCGTTTCATTTGAGCGAACGCTCTGATAATGTTCGTGTACCGCGACGGATTGTATTTCATGTGTTCATTTAGGTAATAGAGTCTGAAATACATGATTCGGTGACGATACAGCGGATCGTTCTTGCGCCGGTCGTTTGATGGATGTTTGTTGATTTAAATGTGTTTTGTTTTCGATGTTTAAGTTCAGCCTGAATAATGTCAATCATTTCTTTAGGATATCTTAAAATCAACTAGAGGGTGTGTCGACAACGAGCTCGTGTAAGTTATCTTTGCGCCATGATAATACGGACTGTATATTACACGAATATAATAACTATGCAATAATAATAATAATAATTACAAAAACACCACATATGGGAACCAATTATTAAATATTAAAGCAAACATTTATATAGTAAAAAGTATAAAATTAGCTTCGTAAGCATGACAGACAATCGTTAAAAGTAAAATCTTGTTATTTTGATACTATAAGCAACAAACGGAGTATTGAGGATTTTTATAAATTCATTGATGTTTATTAGAAACGTCTCACGCGTCAATTTAATTTTGTTTTGCTGTTATGAGGAGAAAAATGAAACTGATTTTCTACAATATTAAGTTTTGGAAACACTGTCATTGGACTCTGTAAATGACTATTTTCTAGATATATGCCAAGAAATATGAATGATTAGACACGAATATAGTTCATCTTGTTGTTTGTAAGTAGGACATGTGGCTACCGTCCCTTCTCACCATGCTGTTTTATTCATTATTAAACCTTTTTCTGTAAGCCAAGCAAACGGGAATTCACGAGGAAGAGAACTCAACAAACAAATAATCGGATACATGAAAGAACTTAATAACGTACGCACTTAAAAAATACGAACGTGACACTAATTTGACATTACATACAAATCATATGTTTAATACATATAGACTGCGTTCCGTAGTCCGGTGAAGTTGTTAAGACCTTTCTGGGTCAATAGCGTAGTCAAATAGAAAAAAAAAGATTGCGTTCCAGTAGAAGCTTACAACGCTCACGCTCACGACCGCCAGTTTTCCCGTTCCACTAGCTCTCGAGCGTTACAATTGTACACACTAGTGAAACGCATTCATGAGCGTTTTGAGCATTCAGATAAATAATAGAAATGGCTACCTAGAGAAAATAAAGCAAGAGCTTTAAGAAGTTGCCTTACAATTTATAAGTCTTAACAGTAAATTCTAATTATTATTTAATTGATTTAAGTATATTAAATAAAACAATCTATAACTGATTTTTTTTATTTTAATTATCATAAAAATATAAAAATGGACTTTTTGATCAAATGAAAAACATTAAATTACCATAAAATTGTTATAAATTAATTTGTATATTTTTCAAAAGAAATAAAATTATCAAAACTTAACATTTATCTCATATTTATGTATTTAAATACAATATGTTATTTAATATAAATATTCTTTACCGTATCAAATAATGACATTCTTACAGTCGCCATCTTTACTGAGAATCTCACCAATTTTGTCAACGCTCACGTCGACCCACCTCCAGACATGGGGCGTCGTGAGCTTCGCGTAAGCGTATGTTATGACGTCATCAATGACGTTTTCACCACGACCGCAACGCTCGCGGTTGTCTAGTGGAACGGCGAAAAGGGTGTTGTGAGCGTTGTGAACGTCTAATGGAACGCGCCCATATTATAAATCAAGTTGACATTACTACGGAGATATTACTTACTTTGTTTTTCAATACTATTTTTAAACCTCTTTGTTTATAGTTTGTTTATAGTTTTTAAATTTATCATCAGCTTGTCGTAATTATATTAACCGTTAGAACCACATTATATGTTATATAATAGAGATACCACTGACCAAATCAGCGCCTTTTCGTTGCAAGTTAGACTGTTAGCCTCTTTTTAAACAGTTTTTCATCTATAATAAACACAGTTCATTTTAAAACTAGATGAACCTAGTTAATCTAATCAAGAGATTGTCAGGGTTTGAAAAGAAATATGTTTACCAAAAGACACTTCGTTTTACAAATCCTTAAATATTTTGATTCCAATAGTAATTTCTCAAAGGAGTGTGAGCAATCTTAGATTAAGTTTTTTTGGAAACTAAGTATTAACTGCCTTTATTCGGAAGTATTGAATATATAATTTAAAATGCTATACATCTTAAAAATGTTAGCTTGACACTAATTTATGTATAATATAGCTTTGGTTAAAAATGGTAACATGAACTTGGCATTTAATAGTATAAAAACCAAAAAGTAAAAATATTTTCAAATTTACAATGATATTATAAAAAGCAAATATAACTCCTATTTATTTGCAATTGCTATAATTTATTGTAATGATAATAATTTTCCTTGTATATCAAATTTCATATTTACAAAGGACTATTATGATATATATTTATATAGATTTTTACCAGCTCAATGACCACATTAGAACAGGTTTTTAATTAGTGTACATGTTATGTAGTTGCAACGTATACAGCATTTTTCGAAAATTACATTCTCCCATTCCTACGTCTAATCATAATGACATTTTTTTTTTTTTCGAAATGACTACGCTATTGACCCAGCAAGGTCTTAACAGCTTCACCGGACTACTAAGGCGGGCGCTTAAGGCACTCAGCCGATTTTATTTTGGCAACTATCTCAAGGATGCACGGCACACCTCGGCTTGGCTGTTGCCTGTTGCATGCAAAATCGCGATCTATCTTAGCTAACCTAGCTAACTATTCATATATGTATGAGTTGTTGAAACGTATATGTGTACCAAGCATACACGCCTCAAAAACTCCTCCATATATTTATTATCGGAAAATTGAGAGTTTTTCAGTTCGATAAGGAAAAACAAGTAAACCCTTCCACTTTCATGTGTAAGCGTGTAGAGGCGTGCACGTGTGTGAGGGTGATCGTGTAGTGTTGTAGCAGTGATGTATATTTGTGTGTCACCGTATCGCGCAAGCAACGCACTCAAGGGCTCCCTACCGAGGGATCGAACTTAGGCTTGAGCCGTTGCCGTGGGAGGCTAATCGGGTAAAATATTAATGACATGAACAGATTGACATTCTCTATACTACACATGTGACATAATTATAAATACGCAATTTTCTGATGAACTGATCTCAATTAAATTCAGACGTGTCACATGCATCTAATATATACCGGAAATATGTAGACGAAAAAGTTACTATAATGTAATATTGAATAAACTTAAGTTAAATAATCATTAAATCAGCATCAACGTTATATTTGATACCAATCAAAGCACTCTTCAAATTTTTCAAAAATTAGCCATTTAGATGCAAGTAAAAAAAAAAAATTTGGTCTGATTTCAATTGTTTGCAGAAAATTAAAAATACATAAAACATGCATAACTCACCCAAAGTGATACATTTGATAAAATATATGATATACTGTCATGACCATAGATAGACACATAAAACTGTAAAAAAGTAGCAAAATAAATGATATATCCCAAAAATAAATGTGTTAACCATCATCTTCAGACCGGTCTGTATATTACAATACATAAAGCATATTTGTACGTTACAATTTTCATTTATATAGTTTCGTCCCAAGGTTTACCGTAATCAGTTTCATCAATAATCATAATGGAGTCTATTTGCTATTAGTAATAGTATTAATTTATAAAAGGGAGTACAACATAACTCTACACTGGACATAAGTAATAACTTATGTAAACAGTGGATAGTGCCTTGCGGAAATATCCTCGAACTCCGTTAAACATATTTTATATACAGAGAAGTTTCTAGAAATATTTGCTTGAATTACATGTAAAATAATATAGTATATACATACAATAAGAATAAAATAAATGTTTGACATGCTTACGTAACGCGTACATTACACGACAGGTTGAGTTACATAATCCCATCATTCATAAGTGAATTATGAATCGGAACAAACAGTCCGGTCCCTCAAAAATGGATATGATGGTTGTACAATGAAATAGCATTTTGATTCCGTAAATAACCATTTTTTAGAATGGAAAACCTTTCTAACTACGAAATATGGGTCATCACCAACAATCAGTCATTCGTCAATTATTAATCACTAATGAATTCTGGAATTGCGTACCGTGTAATGCACATTTAAGGATACAAACGCTCTAATGCTCGAGTGCTAGATAAGCTCCCAAATCACTATTTTTATACACATATGAAAGCAGTTTGTTATATATGAATGAAGCCTAAATAGATCATGTTTAGACACATTTCTCTCTCAGTTTTGGTAGGGTATTGTTAAAATTATTTCATTTAGAGTTGTGTTTAAAACAATGCGATTATGTCCCTTATTTGCCTGACGATTAGGTCTATATTGAACTATTCATGTACATACAAGTAAAGGCGTAACACTAATTTATCGTCGATCCTAATTAAGGTTATAAATTGTATTAAATCAGTTTGTGATTTTGTACAACATACAAGCTGGTATGAACTAATTAGAAGTAAACTTAATTTCGGCTCATGATTATTATCCGCCTTTTAGAGTTAAGATTTACCAAAAAATATGAAGTAATTGTTTATGAAATAAAACTGCACTATCACACACAGCAAAGAATTAACGAAATTGGCAGTTATCAACGATGCAACTAAAATGTTCGGTACATAATTTTATTGTTATAAACTTTGTATAGAAAGTAGTAATATTAACTACCATTGAAGAGTTCAATTTAGGCTGGACATTATTCTTCATGATTTTTTTTTAATTTATTGGTTTTACTTGAAATGGTAACTTTTTTATTTCTATAGCAGAATCGAGAACTATTTTTAGACACATTTTCAGTTAAAGGAAAATTTATTACGTATATAAGGTACATTGTTAAAATATACCAAGATTGTTGAAAACTCTTGTTTGTTATAGCTTATACAAAGACGATGCTGGTAATTTATATCAAAGAACAATATACTATATGTACATTTGTACGAGGTTATTTCATTATCAGTTTTGATATGATTTAGTTGGGAAACATTAAGTTATATTGAGAGAGAGAATGAGTCAATGAAGTTCTATTTTTAGTTATTTTTTTAGGAAATTTTTACAATTCACTGTATTGACTATATCAATGTAGATAAGAATTCGTCGAGAAATATAAATAATAATGTATTATAATGTAATGTTAATCAATGAGCAATGCTAATGATAATTTGTGATTGGTAAACATTGTTAAAGTGAATGAAAGTTCTGTTTTTAATACATGAACGACAACATGTAATATAACGTGTAAAATATTGAATAAATGAATTACTTGTCGTTAATGTATTTTAAACATGGGAATGCATTGGTTTGATTGTGCCTGAAAAACTCATCAATGCCGCTCCAAACCTCAAAATTATGTATTTGTAAAATAAGCTAGATTTCAATTGTGAAGTAAGTAGGTACCGATAGTAATGTAGTGTTATTACGATATTAAAGCGACTATTTTTTATTGGATTGACTCGAGGAGTGATTACATTATTCAGTTGTGACTAATTTTATTTTTGATGGGGAATATGAGCTAATAATTGTGACGTTATAGTGTCTAAAATAGTACAAATGAGAAGACTTATCGTCGTAAGCCTCGGACTATTCAACATTGCAAATGCTAGGTTTGAGATGTATCCCTGTGTACTAGTTTTATTTTGTACTAAAAAGTTAAAAATAAATGAATAATAATTACATTTCGATTATTATTTTAAAATTACAGGTATTAAAGCTTGTATTAATAATTATATAAGTCAACCCAATCTAACACTACCCAAGTAGCTTCTAATTAGTTTCTTCTTTCAAATGACCGCCTTAAAGGAGAATGATTTATATCAGGTTTGAGTACAATTTTTGAAGTTTAATTATACACCGCATGTCACACAAACGTCATAAACACATTCCATACAAGACTCGGAAATAATTATAATTGTCTTAGTTCTATTTCAAGTTGCATGAGTTTTACGAAACTCTACCGTGCCTTGAAATTCTATAGAATATCCATTACATGGAGGTCTTTTTAAAGTATGTTAAACTGTATAATATTTATTTTAATATTTTTAAATTACAAACTGAAGTATATTCTATTATCCGAAAAGTCAATTAAGTGACTAGGCAAATATGCATTCTTCAAACTATTTTATAAATTCCCATTATTTGAGTAGTCCGGTGAAGCTGTTAAGTCCTTGCTTGTTCAGCATAGTTATCAGTTCGAAAATAAAAAAATCCATTATTGGATGCAATTCTACAGAACACATTTTGTAATAAAAATTGATTGGGTGTGTATTGATGTGGATACTGTAGGGATGGGGCATAAATGCAAGTTTTACTTCATTTGATATAATTAGGAGAAATTAACTTATGACAATTTTTTTTTTTCGAAACGGACACGCTGTTGACCTGGAGAGGTCTTTACAGCTTCACCGAACTATTGAGGCGAGCGCTGAGGGCACTCAGCCGCTTTGGGATGTTTGGGTGACTAACTCAAGGGTGCATGGCACTCCTCGTCTTGGGCTGTCACCTGTTTTGTACAAAAATCGCGACCTATCTGAGCTAACTTAAGCTAAGCTATCTAGGTATACGTATATGAGTTATTGAAACATGCATGTGTACCAAGCATGCGTGCCTCAACAACTTCTACATGTATTTTGTGTCCGATAAATTCCTCTAAACTATATAGGATAGGATAAGGAAAAATAAGCGTAGAACTCCTTGCCGTTTATTTCTCTGAAAAAGAAAAACAGCGTGTAGGCGTGCACGTGTATATAGGTGATGTGTGTAATGTTGTAGCAGTGATGTAAGGTTTTGTGTCACTGTATCGCATGAGCAGCGTGCCCAAAGGCTCCACGCCGAGGGAACTGACCTAGGCTTGAGTCGCTAACGAGGGGGGCCTAATCTGGTGATAATATTGTAGATCCGGGGCTGCTAAAAACATGTTTAAAACATGATATCATGATACTAATAATCGTTCGTATTTACAAAGTAGAAAAACATATTTCCAATAAACATAATTTTCAATATGATAAACAAAAAGTATGTGTAGTATAATTAACTTCTATAACAGATTGAGATTAAACTTATGGTAACAGTTTATGTACTTACGAATACGCAATGAGATGGGCGCAGATTTTCATTAAAAATGTGATAGGAATTTAATTGATGTAGGCAAAATTGGTTGTCTATATGATTAATTTTTAAAACATTTGGTCTTATGAGTCTCAATAACAACAAAAATTAGAACGAGACCCCATGAGCGTTAATAAGCTACTATTTTTAAAATACTAATTTACATGTCTTGATTCATGATGAATAGTAACTTCTTTGCAAGATCTCAAAATCAATTGACAACTCTAACTGTGATTACGGTCTTTATGCCTAACTCACATACATTCATTACAATAAAAGCAGGGGCGTAGCTACCGCCGTATTTGCCGTATCAATTATACGGGGCCCCCGGGCCACGGGGGCCCCAAAGTGTGTAAGGAAAAAGAATAAAAACTTTCTAATTTATTTTATTTTACAAATGACAAAATTCTATAAAGCAATTCCTTTTTTTCCCGCCTTAAGCGTGCGTTCAAAAGTTGGCAACACTCTACATCGTTATGGCGGGCTGCGGGACTTCCCCGTTTTACTTACTTCATCTTCAACTCAGCGGGGAATCCCCGGGAATCCTTCATCGATATCGCAATGTACGTGTACGTTGTTGTACTTTGCATTGGATGTTAAACCACGGAGTGCAGTGCACTGTTTATTTACGCGCTTTATATAAATGTGCATTACATTGTAATTCAGTACAAACAATATTGTTCTTCTGGTTTAGCAGTATTAGTAGCGATTTGTAAAAGAAATGAGTGAAAGGAAAAGAGATTATCCCAGCGGCGCTGAGAAAAGAAAAATTAAACAGAAAAGGGACGAGGTTATAAAAAAAGTGCCCAAAATTTCTTCATTTTTTCAGAGACAAGATACTGTGAGTGATTTAGATTGGAAAGGTAAGTACTACCCAACCCATTTATTAGGGGCCCGTAGTGATAAACAAGGAAATCTTTTAATTTCGGTCTGTCCATCTGTCCGTCACAAAAAGTTGTCTCCCCCCTCGATTTTCACAATTACACTGTTTTTAGGGTTCCGTGCCTTGATTAAAAAAAAAATAATTCTAACTTATCTATAGGATCGATTTGTTTTGTTGTTTGTCTATCAGTCCGTATCGTATCGTTAATTGCGTGTTGAGAACTTCAGATGTGCAGACTCTCTTTCGGGTTCTCGTTTTGTATGGCCACTACACTACGCGCTGCGTTTAAATAACACGCAGGTTTATAGTAATGCACAGACGGGCTGCAGGTGATTTTGTATCTACTAATAGGTACGAGCACAATCCGCGTAGAGTCTGTGTGCGTCTGAACTGAACACTCTCTAACTGTGACCCTTAGTAACGTTATTTATTTATATATAACTCTTTTTAGTTTAATATCAAAGCATTCGTATTTATTTTTTAACAATTACTCGTTTATTTTTAGATTCTTCTGAAGCATGTTCTTCGTCACATATCCATCCGGAAATAGAAGAAAGCCAAGCACATACTTTATCGGATGTCCATCCAGAAATCGAGGAACCCCAAGTCAACGATTCTGATATATCTGCAGATTGTAATATAATTTCATCAGATAGAGGAAATTTTGGTGACAATTTAACTGAATGCGAACGAAAAATAATTTTTAAATTGGGTCCATTTAAACCACAAGGACCATTTCCAAAAGTTTCAGAAAATAACCGACCTTTTTCGGCTTATTATTATTCATATTTCAATCAGGCAGGCATAAAAATTATAAGACCATGGTTATGTTATTCTAACGTTTTAAAAAAACCGTACTGTCACTTCTGTTGGTTATTAGCAGATCGTCAAAACAAATCGTACTCCTCTGCTTGGGTTAACGGTGTTTCGGTTAGAAGCAATTTCACACAAACTATTCTTGACCATGAAAAATCACAGCAGCATATTAGTGCCTCACTCTCTTATAATAATTGGTTGCAAGGAAATACCATCGATACTCTATTGAAAAGTGAAATCGATAGTAAAATTACATTCTGGAGAGATGTACTGCATCGTATAATTAATGTTATAATTACTTTAGTATCTTGTAATCTACCTTTGAGGGGGCATGATTCTGATTCTTGCAATTTTATGGCAATTTCACGTCTGCTATCTAACTATGATGCCACTTTAAAAGAACTTCTTCTAAAACCGAAAGATGAAATAAATTATTTAAGCCCTACGATTCAAAACGAAATTATTAGTTTGCTTGGTACCACCGTTAGGAACAATATTATCTCAGAAATTAAAAAAGCTCCATTTCTGAAAATAATTCTGGATACAACACAAGACTTGTTAAAAATTGACCAACTATCTGTAGTTTTTCGATACATCTCTGTTACAGAAAATGATGATAATGTGCCTAAATAAATAAAAATCTGTGAGTCCTTTTTAGGATTTATAGCAGTAACCGATTGCAGTGCTGCAGTTCTGAAAACTATCATTTTAAATTTGACTAAAGAATATGGAATTGATTTGACTAAATGTAGAGGAAAGGGATACGATGAAGCAAATGTTATGTCGGGTGTGTATGGAGGATTACAAACCCTAATAAAAGAGCATGTTCCAAATGCCGATTATGTTCATTGTGCTGCGCACGCTTTAAACTTGGTTTTGAACGATGCCGCGAGACATGTTCGTGAAGTATCGACTTTTTTCGATAATTTAGAAAAAATATATACTTTTTTTGGCAATAGTATAAAACGCTGGGCTATGCTAAGTGACGATTCATCTGAAAAATATTTGATTACCCTTAAAAAGGTATGTCCTACCAGATGGTCTTCTAGGAACGACGCTTTATTAGCAGTAAAGAAAAATTTTTTACTAATCATGAAAACTTTGTACCAACTAAATTTAATTTCAAATAAAAAAGATGAACGTGAAGAATGTAAAAGTATAATTAATATTTTAGAGAGTTTTGATTTCTTAGTGCTCGTTACATTTTTTTCTTCACTATTTGAAATTATTTATCCTGTTTCTAAAGCTCTACAGCATGAAAATAATGACTTACAGAAATCTAGTATTTTATTAAGTAATCTTTTAAATAGACTGTGCCAATTAAGAAATCAGAATTCATTTAATGGTTTGCTAAATGAATCCAAAGATTTAGCAAAAGAGTGGGGGGTAACAACTGTTTTTAAAAACAGTAGGCGAAAGATAACGAAGCGTTTTTTTGATGAGTTATCACAAGATGAGAGAATTTCCGACCCGGAATCCTATTTCAAAGTCAATGTATACTATTGCTGCTTAGATATATTAATTTCTCAAACTAAAGAAAGATTTCAGAGCCTTTGCAACCTGAGTAGTATATTCGAAATATTACAACCGGAGAAACTCCTATCTTCTTCAAGCGAAGAGATATTAAACGCTTCCGGAAAACTGTCTGCTAAATACAGTAAAGACATCTCACTTAATCTTTGTGACCAATTAAAGGCTCTAAAACATGCTTAAATTCTGAAATTAAAAAAATTATTCCATTAAAGAACTCATTGAATTATTTCTAGTAAAATTCAATAGTCTTGCATCCAGTTTTCCCGAGGTAATCACAGCATGCTTTTTATTCTTGACCCTTCCAGTTACAACCGCAACGGCAGAGAGAAGTTTTTCAAAATTAAAACTAATAAAAAATTACTTAAGAACTTCGATGGGACAAGAACGACTGTCAGACATCTCACTATTGTCCATAGAGGCAGAAACTTTAGAAAAACTAAAATCATCATCAGCCATAAATGATTTAATAAATCAGTTTGCCGAAAAAAAGGCAAGGAGAGTGAATATTTAAAATTCGATTTTTATTTGTAAAATGGGTAAATTATGTGATAAATAAATATTTCTTCTCACAATATTTTTTTTTCTTTTGTGAAAAATCTTTACCTCCATATAAGGGCCTCCAAAAAAATTTTTATACGGGGCCCCGACAAGGCACGCTACGCCACTGAATAAAAGATATTCACGCGATGACTCGATAGTAGAAAATATAAGAGCTTTAAGCAATTCAAAGAAATGATTTACTATTAATTTATGTTGTTTTAAATTAAGTTTGAAACTCATAAGAATTTACCTTTGTTATTATAAAGTTGTTATAAATAATAAACAGATTATAGGTAAGAACTATTTTTTTGCGAATAAAAATTTTTCAAAGCATCAACAGTTCGGTGCAACGGTAGGATCGTGGCGTTAACCTTGTGGCATTACAAGAAAAACTATCGCAGTGCTGACATTATTTCTAAAAATTAATAGTATGTTATTTTGGTATTCAATAGACGTGTACAGGCCGTGACAAACTTTTGAACCGTTCTATATGTAATTGCATATAATACAAGTTTAAGCGGAGCAACAAATTAGTAACGTTTCAAAATCGGGTTTTTTCCTTTTCAGAGCTTCTGCCGCGTGTTAGTCTTAGGCCAAAGTAACTATAACACGCAGATAAAGTCGCGGGCAAAACGTCTTAAATGCCAATTTTAAATTACTATGATCTAATTTTTATTAAACTCCTGATATTGCGCGCAAACCCAAAGTTACGGCTATATTCAGAACGGCTAAAAGCGGAGGATTGTTCATGATTACGTGATGAGTAGTACGTACTATACGTAGGTCAAACGTACACTACAAAGATTACGAAAAGGGTAGGATACTATAGCATACTGCCGCGCATTTTATAAACGCAGTAAAGATATGTTTTGTTCATAAGGTTTCACAACCTGCAATTCATTACACAATGATGTGTATAAATATTGAATAATGTATATTATTCAATCTTTTTTTTTTTTTTTTTTCGAGATGTCTACGCTATTGACCCAGCAAGGTCTTAACAGCTTCACCGGACTACTAAGGCGAGCGCTTAAGGCACTCAGCCGATTTTATTTTGGCAACCAGCTCAAGGGTGCACGGCACACCTCGGCTTGGCTGTTGCCTGTTGCATGCAAAATCGCGACTTATCCTAGCTAACTATTCATATATGTATGAGTTGTTGAAACGTATATGTGTACCAAGCATACACGCCCCAGCAACTCCTCCATAGCTATTCAATCATAAGTATATATATGATTGAGTAGTAGTAGTAATAATATTCGTCCAATAGGACAGGCGAAGGAATTAATCCATACTGCCAATTCTGAAGTTGTCAATATATGTGGTTCTTGTATATTCTGTAGTGTTAATATAAAGATATACGCGCCAAATCTTCGGTATAATATTTCGTTAATTTTTAACCATCTTCTTTATCTTAATTTTCAAGTCGTTTCTTATGCCAAGTCTGAAGTTGTCAATACTGATAGTTCTTATGTATTCTTTAGTCTGTTTTCTTCTAGTCAATGTAAAGTCTTAAGCGCCAAATCTTCTATATATATTTCAGACATTTCTTATCTTCTTAATCTTTGAATAGTCATTCAAAAATGTTCTGATATGTCCATGTTTTGTCAGGATATCAGGATAAGTCAGGTCTGCTGTCTGGTTATTTCAACGTAATAACAAGATGGTGGTTCTCTTGTTACAACTTTCCTGAGAATTTTTGTGGCATCCCATAATTCATGGTCCGTGATATTATTTTTCATTCACTTCACTTATGCACAATAAACTAACAATATTACATAAAACACCACCAACTTTACATAATATAGAGTCAAGTAATACAAGATTATGAATAAAACATAAAATCCACTACATGACAGACTGAAATGCAGCCAAAAACTCTATATATGATTGAATAAACAAATTGCAGGTAACCACAAATAAAATTTCAAGTTATACAGCATGTTTCTCGAAACCGTTAACATGTTATTTATAACATGGCAGCATAGTATTATAGATTATTAGGAGCCACACATAAATGTCAAAAACGCTACGTAGCATATCACTGTTCGAAAACAGGGAAGAAAGTTATCTCTTTGTTCCATGGCTCGAAAACATCTAAGATCGGGGATTAATAAGAAGCTATCAAATGACAATATATTATTACCATAATGTTTAGGTCAAGAAGCAAACTGGATAGAAATTTGGGTCATAAGTAGGGTACGTGGTTTTCTAAAATATTTAAAATGAGTTTCTCTCTTGGGGATATTATTCTATAGTGTGATTATTAACCAAAATATTACTAACATAAAGTTAAAAATGTTTTTAGAATATAACATTAACAACGATAATATAAACATAGATTAATGTACTATATACGATTAAATATATACGAAAAGAAAAAAAAACTGGTCAAGTTAGGATTTAATATGAAATATCCAAGAAATAAAATAAACAACATATAAGTATGCATGGGAATACCTATTCCAAAGAGTATACCTATTCTAATGTATCAGTTAACTCAGCAACAGATTATTTTAGAAATACACTTAAGTGTACATGTTTTTAATATTTACCAATATTTAAAAGAATTAATCTGGCAACTCTAAACAATGTCATTTCATTTTACATCGAAAGATGATTGAAAAATGTAAATAAAAATGAGTGTAAAATAAACATCATTTTTAATTGGCCTGTTGTATGTAATAATTGAATTTGATATGATTTCTTAAATATGGTTTGTTTTATCGCCCACAAATGAAATGCAACATTCGTGAGATCGCTCAGTTGAGCGATCAACCCTGTGTCATAGAAGGGAGACTTAATTATAAAAAGGTATCCAGCGGGAGTTATCGTAACCAAGCAGGTAATTTTATATTATTTGTAGGACAATATCTCTCATTGTTTAGATATCAATAGCAATTCTGTAAATGTTTCGATCGTTGTCGTCCTCCTTGACAAGGATAAATCTAAACTAAGTTACAGTAATAAAAACTCATTACTTTGTGGTAATTATGCATAAACAAGAGATTCATGATATTATCTTTTAAGTTTCATATGACTTTGTTTTCGTAAGATTGCGAAGTGTTGAACACTTTGATTTACACACTCTGAATTACTTTGGCTAGTACACTTCGTTTATTGACGGTCGTATGTCTTGCATGCAGAGTTCAACTGCAGCAGCACTATCACAACACATCTTTCTATTACAAAACAATGATACTCACTGTTGTCTTGGAGTTTTACTTTTATATTACAATAATTTATCAATGTATTTCATACTAGACTCTCTCCGAGGCTTCGTCCGCGTGGAATAGTTACTTTGGGATAACGCTAACATGCAGAGGAAGCTCTCAAGAGGAAAAAAACCTTGATTTTGAAACACTCTTCATTGGTGCTCAGTTCTTATTGTTCTTAGCATAATGATATATAGCTTAAAACCTTCCTCGATAAATGAGCTATATAACACTGAAAGAGTTTTTCATATTGGACCAGTAGTTCCTGAGATAACCCTTACAACATCCCAACTCACAAATTCATAAACTTTTTACCTCTTCATAATATTAGTAAGAAAGCTAAACAAGTTTATGACTTCTGTATGTATTACTCTTACATTTGAGGTTTATTTAATTTTTAGTGTTCAAGGAAAGATGGTTCAGACTGATAAACAATTATTTATTTTACTTTAAAATAAGTGAAATGGGAAAATTTGATACAAAAACTCCTGCTGGTGTTTTTGTTATGGAAAACTCATCAATACAAATGGAACATGGACAGAGCATACCATTTTCATTTTCTATATCATTTATGTGAGTATATGAATTATATTTATATAATTATCTTACTTTATTGTTAAAATTAATGTGTTGGACAAATTATTGCTTTTTTGCTTCATTATATGAATTTCGAAAAAAGGTTTAAAAGTATTTAGATTTTGAATCTATAATTAATTACTGTTACATTAACTTAAACTTGATTAGGCTATGTAATTGTCAATAAATTATAACGGTCTCGTTTCTTCAATACCTATCTCTTAAACCTTTAAAAGTAACTCTAATATCAATCTAATTTAATAAAAGTGAAATGGCATGATTTATCACCTTTATTGATTTATGAAGAACTGTGTATGATTATTGTGCTGTGTATTTCATAAATTTTGATAGTTTTACATCTAATGGTAATTCCTTTCCATTAGTGATGAGTAGTCATCCGGTTTATAACCTATGAGAAGATTAAAACTCAATTAGTGTACTTATAGAGTTCAACTAAAAAAAACTGTTTTCACCTGTCTAAACCCCCCACGAGTGGCTTAAAAAGAATGACAAATAGGCTTTAACTCGGGTGGTTTCTTAAAAAAATTTAAAAAGTTAATGTTGAAACATTAAGGCGTGAGGAGTGGTATAACTGTCTTGAATGGCAAAAATTTGATGATAAATATGCAATTTTGTAATGTCTCAAACAATTGTGTAAATTTTGTAGCAAACAAAATGGATTAATGCAATATCATACTTTTCTATAGAAATCCGCTCGACTGTATTCATTTGCACATGTTTCTCATGTAAATGTAAGTAACTGAGCGACGGAGCCTAGCTCGGTTCTTTACAAAACATTTTTAAATTAAAATAAAGTGTTAGGTTTACCTTACAAAATTACCTTATTTTACAAAAAAAGAAAAATACATACACTTGGATTCGAATTTCCACCTTAGCTACTTTTGTTTTGACAGCACCGGCGAAATTTACCTTCATATTCTAGCTTAATTTTTTATTGCCTGCAATCTCAGTTAAAAAAAGTTTTCTATGAATAAAATCTTGTAAATTGATTTATCTTCCCCAAAACTACCTACATACTAAGTTTCAAGGAATTAGATGATGCCATTTCTGAGATCCTGAATATATATAAAATATACAAGAACTGCTTGTTTAAAGGTATAAGGTATGACTTGAAATAATAATGTTCATGTAAAATTCGTGTGCAATTTTGATAAAATATATACAAAATACCTCTGATACTCTACATTTTCATGGTATATTAAGTGTTATTATAAGAAAATAATATATATAAATACTCACAGCTTATCCTAGGGCCCGATTAGGCCTCCCACAGTAGTGGCTCAAGCCTAGGTTCGATCCCTCGGTAGGGAGCCCTTGAGTGCGTTGCTTGCACGATAAGGTGACACACAAATATACATCACTGCTACAACACTACACGATCACCCCCCACACACGTGCACGCCTACACGCTTACACATGAAAGTGGAAGGGTTTACTTTTTCCCTCATCAAACTGAAAAACTCTTAATTTTCCGATAATAAATATATGGAGGAGTTGTTGAGGCGTGTATGCTTGGTACACATATACGTTTCAACAACTCATACATATATGAATAGTCAGCTAGGTTAGCTAAGATAGGTCGCGATTTTGCATGCAACAGGCAACAGCCAAGCCGAGGTGTGCCGTGCACCCTTGAGCTGGTTGCCAAAATAAAATCGGCTGAATGCCTTAAGCGCTCGCCTTAGTAGTCCGGTGAAGCTGTTAAGACCTTGCTGGGTCAATAGCATAGACATTTCTAAAAAAAAAAAAAAGCTTATCCTGGCTTCCAATATATGTAATGTACTTATGGTGTCCCCTCATTCTTTTCTAAAGGATTTAGATTCCTTTTTTGAAGATTTGATATGTGTTGTTTATTGAAATCATAGAAGCAAAATGTATTATTTTTGTGTATGCCATAAAGTTTAGCTAGGGTTATCAATATATGCATCAGAAAACTGAACAATTGAAAACAGTAATATATTGGGCAATTTTGGTACTTTTAGAAGGTTCATAGGTCTTAGAATATTTTATTTAAGAATCTTTTCTTAGGACAATGGCAGTAATAGATATTGATTGTATGGTATAAAAATACTTACTTACTTAATATTTACTTTGAATCCATTATCGAATGTGGAAACAGTGGAATTCCTTTTGTATGGAATAAACACCACCCGCATTCCCTCTTACAGGCTCTGAATATTATAGTATAGTAGAATAGTAGTAATTCAGTTAGCAACAGTAGACGCATAACTCACATTGGTTTGGGGTTATGTATTTAGAAACTGTTTTGAATTACTGTTAGATAAATTTCAATCATTTCTATCCCTTTTGATGCCATCTATTTATTTATAGAGATGAACATGAAAAGCGGCATATTTTTGCAGCGCGAGCTGAAGACAATGTTGTACAGTGGGTAATAAAATTAAGACAATGTTCTTATGAGTACTTGCGCAGTAGACTTCATACACTACAATCAAAAATATACTCTATTACTGGAAAGGTAATGTGATCTTTCTAAATTATTAATTTCATTTTGTACAAATAGTTTCAGTATTATAACAGTAGTTTGTAAATGCAGGATCCACTTTTGTTGGTGCCAAGAAATGAAGGAGCATGCTTATGGGCACCAGCGGTACCTTTTTCAACAGTTCCAGCATGTACAATAAACACTAGTTCATTCAGTTGTCATCTTCACACAAATGGTGCCTTTACCCTTGAACGGAGCAAATCTGATGTTCAAGCTTATAAATATTTATACGCTGAATGTAGTGATAAAACTAAGTTCTATACTGATGATTACAAATCTCAAGAGAATGTTCAGGGAGAATCAACAATGCAAGGATTTTACTTGGAAAGAAGTAAAACCTCAGGTTTAGTACCAGAATGCCCCGTAGATGTGTCAATATTTGATAATAGGCCAGTGTATTCCCGAGCAGCACCCAGCCCTCCGGTGAGAAGAAAGATGTCACCAAACGTTCGTCGTGTCGAAATGAATCAAGAGATTAGAGTGCTCACTGAACAAGGTAAATATTTAGGTACTAGAGGTATCTTAGACGAAGCACCGCTGCCGCCCAGAAGAAAAGTATCGCCAAAAAATATAGTTGATAGTGTTCGCAATAATGATACGAGTGAAAATCATCACAAACCAAACGACGACCTAATAACATTTTAACCAAATATATGACTAGTAAAGATCCCACCTAAGTAAATATGTATAGCCTTGCCCCGTGTTACAGACAAGGCTAATGGTTATAATTTTAATTTTATTTATGTTATATTGTTGGTCGACATCCCTTCGAGATAGCTTAATTGTGATATAGTTTATAATTAGCTCTGTGCAGTAGTGACCTTCACTATACTGACGGTTTTCCCGGTTAATAATATTATTTTGTTACAATATAAATGTAGGCCATAAAATACATATAGATAGATAGAAGTTCATGTCACTATTGCTACTATGCGAGGTCTCCAAAGCAATAGTTTTTTTTTTTTTTTAATAATGTATGAGTATATGAATACATCACTTATCACCGAAGATGCTCTTTAACTTTTAAGTATCTACAATTGAAAACTCATCAACAAATCTGTATATAGTCCAGGTAATATAAAGTTACTAAGTTGTAAAATTGAATGATAATTGAGTAATTAAAAAAGAAAGTTGTATGTAATTATTTTGCAACTTGTGACTGTTCAACAAGTTTTGTTCTGCAAGAACAAATTATACATTTGCTTAATTACAAATTCTAATTATTGTTTTCACTAAAAATTGAGTCTATATAACTATATTCTATATTAATATTATATCAAGAATAATGAGATTCATTTTTATAAATTGGACTTACCTATCCATATGACGGAATAGATAGATAGAGAAAGTAAATTACAGATTCATTTGTCGGTTTGTATATTTAAAAACAGATTTAGAAAGTTTACTCATTTGCAAGTCAAAGAAACTATTAATTTTATCTATATATGAAAATTATTTCATTAACGTTGAAATCTTAAATATCTCATTTTTTAAATATATATGATACCGTGCTAATATTGTATGTTCAATTTTTATTTATACATAATTCGAGTCATAACTTTACAAGAACATAGAGTAAGATTTGTATATATATACAAAGTAATAATATTTTTTAACTTTTAAGATACAATGAAATAAGAATTTTAATAATGATATAAAACAGCGAAGTTTTTTTGTAATGACAATTATTAATTAAAATTGTTTATGCCGATTTTAAAGTTTTTTTTTATTCGAATGATTTTTGACAGCGTCTACACTTCATACACATATTCTGTAACTACAAATATTCATAAGTAAATACTCAACCTGTGACAATATGTTTCTGTTAATGTTCGTACTCACTGGAATATTTGAACCTACGGCAGTCGATGAGCTGTCAGAGCGTGATTTTCATATTGGTAAAAATAAATTATAAAAATTGAGTGCAGTGTACATGCGGTAGATATAAAACTTTAATAAAGAAATCGAGAAGAGCGTATGTCTTAATGTTCTCAAATACCAAAAGGCAAGCGAGACACTGCTCCCACTACCTGACACAGTGTATACTACCGTTAGTTTCCGTCCCACAAAAAAAGTGCAGATAAAAATTTCAAAGGCCTTCCAAAAGAAGTTTTACTTCAAAACATAATATACTTTTATCAGTACATCATCATTATTAATTCTTCATGTATCAATGAATTTCTCAGTTTCACGTGCTTAAACTATTTGTCTAGTCAGAGTTATCAAGCATATCTTAAATACATGTATTATAACTTTACAATTTCACCTGATTTTGAGTGAAGTACATGTGCAAGTAGGTTCCTTAAAAAACAGTTATATTAAAAATAATAGAATAAGAGTAGGTGAGGACAATTACTTTATTATCAAACTTGTACACATTGTTCGAAATAACTATAATAAATATATTATATTCTAAAACGCCACAGTTAACATAACTATGACGTTTCTATTCGAGGCACGCCATTTTATTTTAATTATACTATGTAATTTATATCATTACAAGCTTGTATATACTATGTATAGATAACATTATTTAGCAGTTGAAATAATACTATATTATAAACTTATTTAAATGCCAGTGCAATATAGGTACTAGGCGTTAAAACAATAATAATGTTATATTTATAAAGTTTCTTATTAATAAAAAAGTTTATAGATTTAAAGTCGGGGTATAGTACACGACTGTTTTATGAATTTACTTTAAAAAATATTTGTTACATTATCCAAGGTATTGGGAAAAAATAATATAAATTGGCAACATTTAGAATACTTTTTTATTTCTTAATCTTTTGAAGATAAAACATTTGGCTGAAGATAAAAATAAACCTAGTGACTAACAGTCTATACAGGTACTAAACTGGAATAATAGATACCATAGATAACAATTAAAAAGCTTTACATTTTAATATTTTTATTGTTCACTGAGATGAGCATTGAAAGCTTTAGGACTTGTGAAAATGTTTATATATGCAAAATTAAAGTTTTTTGTTATTGTTACAAATAACTCTATACATACAAAACTGCATATAGCCAGTTTTATATTTAAATATTAAAATTTACTATTTTATAATTCATACATTTAAAATCATTTTCTTCATGAAAATTAATTAATATTGGTAATCATTATTGTAAAATCTCCGTCTAACGTCTAAAGCATATAACACAACATACTTTTGACACTTTGTTAAAAGTTTGTAACGATTGGTGTCGTAACATAAAAATAATAATACGTAAGCATATATAAACGAGAAAAATTAACAGTAATTTCACACACTGCTGCGTTTTCCTGTTAGAAATGAACTAATATCCGAGTGTTTAAAGAAATACACAATGGTAAGCGCAACGGAGAAGTGCTGTAGTTTGACTTCGGGTTATTTTAGTTTCCACCAAATTCACGGAGTTCGCGGTTGCCCAGCGGTAAAGTGGGGCGGTAATTGTGGAGCAACTCCAACGCCTCCACACCGTGCAGAGCCTCAGCACACTTTAGCTTCCGCATTAAAGCTAACTGTAACCAATAAGGAATATAAGATGTAATTTATTTTTTAAACATTATATTAGGAATATATTTTTTATTCATTAATCACGACGTAAGGACTGGTGACAAACTCAGTGCAATTTAAACTATAGCTGCCACCGAAAGATCTACGATTCATACACTTTAGTTTTTTTTCATGCCGGCCTGCAATACTGGCTAGTCATACACAATACAAATACATACAGACAGACAGACATTTCTAAAAATGATTGAAACATTTAATTTTTATTCTTAAGCACCTTCACCAATTTTTTTCACGAGTATCGAAAAGTACAGACATGTTAAATTTACATTCTTCTTATATGTATAGGTATATAATAGATTAAAAAATATATAATATCTTATTATACTTTTATACGTACTTAAACGTTTCAAACGTTTACAGTTTATAGAGAAATGCGGAGAAAAATTTTAAGACCTCTAGTACAAGGTATTGTGCCTAATCCATGAGATATATTGGTGTATAGTAGACAGTCACTTCGTTTCTCATTATAGAAGACCTTAGTATTTATTCATATTACGAAACCCATTAAAAAGTGGGTCGTCTAAACACTTAAACATTCACTAAACTGGTAAGATAATTACAACACAAATACTGAGAAATAGCTCTTTATGTGTCTTTACATATATTTTGATTGAATGTATTTATTCGAATTAGTATTAACAATAACTTTAACGAATAAGCGGATAAAATATGTAAAAAATTGTGATATGTAACTGTTAATCACAATAACTATATTATACATTGATATCGACATCATATCACGTATCGGATTTTTAAAAGCACTTGTAACTGAAACAAGACTGCCTTGTCGTTTATTTTTAGGCAAACGTACAACAATATTTCACCATTCTTTTTTTTTTATTAATTTCTACTCATTGGACATTGATACTCGTTTTTTAGGTATTAGAGTACGAAATCTGAAAATACATGTAAGAATTTACAGATAATAAGTATTTCTTAATTCTGTCGCTTGACTTTGACCTACCTGTTCTGCTGATACTTGAACAGCTTCTTTGAACAAAATCCACGTTACTGATTCAGTACAAGGCGGCGTGGTCAATGATCCGGGGTAAGTCCAGTAGGCTACGCTTGAGGGCAATAATTTCGCTGGGTCAAGGGGCTCCGATAGAGTGACTTTGTCACCTTTATGTTGTACAAAGGGTAGCAAACGAACCACTTTATCTAACTCTTCGTGCTTAGAGCCAACCTAAAACGAAAATTGAAATTAAAATCAAATAAGCTTATAGTTATTGGTAAATCGCGATTGTCCATTGTTTAAAGACAATCAGCAAAAGAGAAACGTCTGATTTACATTTTGCATTGTATGTGTGATGAGTTATATTGTATTTAAAAATCCAAAGACTAAAATTATACGTCATCTATTGTATGCCATTGAACGCATCCTATCGCATTACACTTCAAAACATAGGTAGGTATTTATTTAAGCATAGGTAAGGCAATGGGTTATACACTTCTATCGTAATATTAGTCTATACATTTCTTTATATGTATGTTTTAAAATCAATGCTAATTGTAAATATAAATTTAAAAACTTAACATAAGAAAAGGAATTACGTTTGCTGTAATGGCATTACGCTTTCGAATTTACGTTCCAACGAGCTAGTAGTCCGATGAAGCTATTAAGACTTTGCTAGCATAGTCAGTTCGAAGAAAAAAAAGTATCAACTAACGCCTAATTACGAGCCTATGCTGCTAAGGGCTAATTTCTATCATAAGTTTTAGGGCTTAGTACGATACTGCAAGGTTTGTACTTCTATAATATAAATAATGTTCATAATATTATAAAAATTGAATCCTTAAACTGTGTCTTATCGTTAGTTAACCTAAGTCAATATTCAAAGCGTTGGAACTTCTGATTACGCTTTGTTTCATATAATTTAAAAGGTTCTAATTTTAAAATCGATAATCCATAATGACACATTAATAGGGTAAAATAAAACAGTTAAAATAATGTAGTTGTTTTAAATGACCTAATCGTATTCTACACATATAGATCACTTATAAACTTGCTATCTATATTACGAAGTAAAACATAATTACATTGTCCTACAGATTGCAAGTGCAATGTTAAGGCTTCATCCGCGTAATCTCATTCAAGCATTCTATTTATAAAACTAGTGGAGTTATTTAACCAGTTTATATAGTATCCTTTATACTGACAAGGTAACGTATCACAAAATAGTAACTTAGAAATTATGTTTACTTGTTGGTAGGTTGTATGGTTACTTGTATCATAATAAACAAATAGAGATGATAGAGATAATGATGAGAAGATTACTAAATAATATACGACAAGAAAGGGTAACTAAAGAAATTGCAAAATTGAAGGTATGGTGCCACCATCTAATGGAAATTTACGTACATATTAAGGAAAGATTGTAAGAAGTTAAGGAAGGACTGTAAAAATTAAATAAATGTATAAGTTGTTGTATAAGACAATAAAAAGTATAAGACAAAATGACAAAAAGAAAATAGCTGTAAGAAAATAAACGCAAAGAATTAGCCAATAAAATAGAAGACATAGATAAAGTATTATAATCTTGTAGAAATAAAATAAACACGCAACAAAGATCTCGGATGTACGTCTGAGGAACCCCCATTCCTCAGTAAAAAAACAGATAAGTTGAATAAGTTTCTATGAAAAAAAAACCATACGACACAAATAGATACAGACATATCTACGTTGCAAGTGTATAAGTAGAAAGTGATTGTAAAAAAAAAACTTAACACCTGTTTATATGCGTAGGTAGATTTTACAAAACGTTTGATGTAATATGTAAATTAGACTACGTGAAAGTTGTTATGTCGCTATAATATATATATATATATATATATGAGATACATTTAGTAATTTTGTTACATATATTTTTAAGACATGGAACTATATCTGATGGTAAATCTTGCTATTAAAGAACCCGTAAACTCTTAAGAAAGTATTAATATTACGAGTCTACGAGCCTCTCGGCTGTAGGAGAGTGACTGACTGACTAATGTATAAGAGAGACACTATGTCGAGTGCCGGATCTATCACCTATATGCAACAGCTACCGGTCTACATCCACGGTATCACACCGCTTGATTTCTGGATATATATCAGCTGATTCCACAACATGCCATGCTCAGATGTCATTGCAACTGTTACACCTAGTGTATGCTGGTCGAAATCCAGATTAACTCAACTGTAGTGTCTTAGTGGTCGAAATACTAATAATAATCGCAATATACTGGATTACACGTTTTTTACTTAATAGTATGAGCCAAACTTCAAATTATACGCACTGAGATTATGAAAACAGACTCATTTAGGATTTAAGTTATTAGCTTGTATCTCGTGGAACGTCAAATTGCTACTGGTATTCATATTCTTTAATGACTAATAAACAATAATATAACTAATAAACAATAATATATTTATAATTTGCAATAATCTTGATTCTTCTGATCTGAAGTAGAATTTGACGCCTATTTAATTATGCATTGGAAATAGTACACTTTAGACTTTGACATCGCCTAAAACGCTGTATCTGCAGTAATATAATATTCACGTATGTATTAAGTGTTCACGCATTTTCTTTTATGCACATGTATGTTTCCAATAAGTATTACTGTAAGATCATCTTTACGTATGTAAGCGATATGTATATGGGTCTTATTCACTTTTGCTCAAAAACAACTTCGTATAGGGAAACCTAACAGAACTTATACACTATTGAAGCTATAAAAAAAGAGAAATAAGCTTGTTTTGATTGATTGGAATAATCATTATTCAAGATATAGAGTTACAACTTGATGACAGGTTATTGTGTATAAATTACCATTAAAAGTACTCCTAAGACCGCCAGTCCGTCGGCCTGTCCGGCGGCTTCGGTGAAACTACGGTATTTGCTGGTGTTCCAGTGAACAAGGTGGAGTTCACCGGAAAATGAACGTCCATCGACCGTATGTTCAGATCCCTCACCATTCACAGCTCCCCAGTGGCAATGCCATTGTTGTAGTTTGTAGACATCATTGCCTAGAGGACCACCACGTAATTCTGAAAGATGTTATGTGTTGTTAATGTATGTCAAAATGACTGGTTAAAAAGTCTTATACAGAGGCGGTTTAATTTCTATTGGTAGTAGGATAGTTCTAAGAGAATCCAAAACGCGCGATGCTTACGTAATACGAATAATAAAACAATACATTATTATTTTGTAAAAATATAAACAATTTTTGAAAACAATTATTATGCTAATTTAATTTTTCTTTTCTGTATTTTATTTTCACTGTATAAGTGTATACATTAGTACCAGCGAAGCCGTGAGGAAAAACTGGTGAATAATAAATTTATTACTGAAGAAACATTTAACAAGAATATTTAAATTAAAAAAAAACTAATTTATTTATTAAAGGATAAATTCAAGAAAATTCTTATAATTTTGGGTATTTTGGATAATAGAGACATTAGGATATTTTGTAATTACATATGATTTGAATTTCTGCCACAAAAGTCGATTTTTATTGGTCTTTCTTAGATATGTTGAAATACAGACTTCGGACATATTTTCACTTAAGGTCGTGAGATTGTGATCAGTCATTATTTCGCACAATATCTGAAAATGGGGATCGTCCGCCGACGCCGCCACGATGAGTCATTGAGAGAGGGGACTTAGTTTCATTCGGTGGAAATGCAAATTGACACTCGCGTTACATACGATTAATGGCATCCGCAACTCACACAATTTAAAGGTATAAAAATAATCAATAGGTGATTGACACTGTCAAGAAATGAAGTAGTACAACGCATATACTCCCTTTAACTTGGCAATGTTGAGGATAGTGACTCTCTATATCGCTTTTTGCAAGGAGTTGCTTCAATTGATATTTATTTTTGGATGAAGGGCTGTAGGGTTGTTTGGTGACCTGCACACTTTCCTCAAGACGTTATTGTTGACTAATCAAAAATCAGACATACGTACATTGTGTTATTATATTACTATGCCGTTATTTGGAATGAAGAACCGACTTAGTGCAAAATAAACACTCGATTTCATGATAATGCGTTATTGAAATTTAAGTCTACCTATACTAGGGTTATACTTTCTACTTAAATAAAAGTTTCTCGTAAATATACTAAAATACCGTAAAATGCTATAAGTACGTATTTATTATCACTCTGTACAAATTTGAATTGCGCTGCATGAACGGCAAACAATTCTTAGAAAAATATAAATAACCACAATGGAAACTCAACAAGTTGGTTTGAATGATTTATAAATTTTGTTTGCTTCATTTAACTTCTTCTTACAATGTTATTAGCTATTACAGTAAATTCCAAAACTGATTTAGAAATATGACTTATGAGGTTAAAATATTTGTTCTTGTAATTAAATAACAATATAAATTATAATTTAGGTACTGGTACTACTACTTCAGGAAAAAATCTGTTACGTACCTGAGTTAAATCCATTCTCGTCAACACGCCAACAATAACCGGGGTTAACAACAGATCGGGGGTGGTTTACTGAATAGTCCCATTTGAGGGGTGGCAGACAGATGCCAGTACTGGCACGAGATGTGGCAATGTCTACTGGACTTTGTCGAACACCGCGCGCTTCTGGGAACTTCTCAGTCCATGTTGCTGGACCTAAGAACATAAAATTAATACTTTAGTATATAAAAAATAGTATATCAGTTTCATAGGTACTTAGTAACAGTAATAATTTTATAGTATAAATTATAATGAATATTTCTATTAGAGAAATCGTTACAACATGAATGATGAAAAATTAAAATATAAGTTTTATGCACTTTAACAGTACAGGGGGCCCAGCCAAGTTGCTTATCGACAATCATTAACGCAAATAGAAACAGAAAAATGTGTGGAGATGACATATCTGAATGCTATATCACGTGGATCAGGTATATCATCACCATACATTTTTCCGTTTTCTATTTGCGTTAGTGATTGTCGATAAGCAACTTGGCTAGGCCCCCGGAACCCGGACATTTTGATAGAGGCACTCACGGATAATACCTTAGCGGTAACGTTCTTGGATATCGGGTAACCAATGAACTAGGGTTTCTAATACGCGAGTCAGTGTAGCAGTTATTACATTTAGTAAGTAGCTGCCTCCATCAGCTTGAAAATCAATTGCCAAATAAATATAGCAACAACACTCAAGAGACAGTCTCAAATCCGAGCTTAATGTGTTTGCATATCCGGAAACATCTTTACCTAACATTCGATAAGATTGTTTAAAATTAAACGCGTGTTGATTAAAAAACCTTTATGCTATCCTACAGTTATATAATGGAAACATTACATTTAATCACATTTTAATTATATACTAAAATTCATTTTAATCATAATAATTCCGTTCATAATTATCATCTTTTCAAACTTAATACTTTACTCAAGTGACATGGTACGATTTTGACTACGTAAATGATGCAATGTCTATCCGAAAAAAAAATTACGTAGTCAGTTTGTAGTTGTCACAGGCATGTTGCATGTACAGTTTCTTTATGGTTTAATTAAATTCTTGTCAAATGTTAACATGAAAGATGGGAGGATGCGTAGTAAGTCTAATGTGAGTGGCAGGTTTCACAAATCATAATGCATGTTATCTTATCAGACGCTGCCGACCACAATATGTTCAGAGCTTAGTAAAACAACATTTTTATAATGATAAATATCGTTCTATGTCTTCCGGTGTATGCTTGCTGAAGTATTGAGTTGATTTGATGTACTTCTCGAGAATTTTTTTTTTTTTGTAGGAAACGTACCCTATATTCTTATCTGTACCGCTGATATTGAGTTCGCAAAATTTAATGATGATTGATCGATGGGTAGCTAAAGCGTGAAAACGTAATAAAAAAATAAAACTCACTCTTTATAATATTAGTAAGGAACTCCACTCATAATAAGATCAGATACATTCCTAATATGTAAAGTACAAAAAATAGTATAAAGAATTATAGTATAAAAAAATGAGTAGGTATCGTACACCTAATCATACTTATCTGTTTAAGCATTGATGTATAAAAACGCAAGATGCATAATTTCGAATAAAAGTAACGCTGAAACCGTCCTCAAAAACATATCGATAATCCTAAGAAGTTATACTATATATAAACTTATGTTTTTGCAAATTCAACCTTACGTCAATTTTTTTATAGTTGTTTTTAAAAAATAGTGTACATAAAATCTATAGACGAGAGTCTATATGAAATGAGTGCACAATTCTCAATTGTGCGCTTATTTTTTATGCGGACGGTTTTCAGAAATTAACTGTGCATCTTGGGTTTTTATATATCAATGTGTTTAAGACGCATTTTTTTCTATATTTTATATTGCGAGTTTATATGTTTGATTAAACGTTCACGGCTATTGAATACTTATTATAAAAGTGGATTTAACAAACAATTTAAGATTTTATAAGACGTTGGCGTTTCAAAGCATGATACGAGGATCTCAAAAAGATATCTTGTGAGAAAACCCCATGTTAAGCAAAGATTGATGTTTTTAACATTACGTATAGTTCATTAAACTATTAGGAAGTACATACTGTATTATTTTGTTGAAGAATACAATCTACTCGTGACTATCAAAATGAAACAAAATTACAGTTTAATTATCGTTCTGTATGAAAAATGAGACATCAAAATAAGTATATTACACTATTCCTTTGTTTAATAACTTAAAAAAAAAGTGTGTGTATACTTGCGTACACGCGTTTGAAGTTATACTTCTTTGGCTTAATAAGATAAAAATCTAGTAGTCCGATGAAGCTGTTAAGACTTTCGTGGGTCAATAGCGTAGACACATCGGAAAAAAAAAATCTTTTCAAAAATTTTATCTCTCGCCTTATTCTACGTTCGTTGAAAAAACGGCACTAACAACAGAAAAAAGGTATTTAATACATTGAAAGTTTTAATACAAAGAAATACAAACAACACATACAAAGAAACAAAATGTTGACTATAGCCAACTTCAGGGTGTCGGTTTTTCGTGACGGTGTGCGCATCGTAAAAATTTACTCACATCATATTTTCCTAACGCACCAAAAGAAGTATAACTACAAAAACTTGCTCGGGTATGTACTATATATGATGGAATTTTATATATCCAGCCAATAATTTATTTGTTATCATATCGCCTTATCAAAAAGCTTGTGGCTCAAACAAAGTAATTAATAACCGACTGTGATAAGCCTTTGTTTTCTTTAGACTTTACAAGTCTGGGACTTGATTTACCTATTTACACACGTTGTAATAAATTACACGTAAATTGATACCGGAGTCGAGGCTGTCGTATATTATGTATGTAGAGATTTTCGGTTGTTACGTATGAACAACAAACAGTGAGGAATTTATCTTGAGTTGATCATATATAATATTGTTGCGGAGTTTATGCTTTGGTTTACGTTTGAAGCTATATTTACCTCAATAAAATGACTCTCTTGTTTTTGTTTAATCGTCATTATATAGTATTAAACAAAGTCCCCTACCGTGTCTATCTGTCTGTCCGTCCGCCGTTCGCGATAAACTCAAAATCTACTGAACGGATTTTCATCAGTTGATAAAATGATTCACGAGGAACGTTTTGGTATATAAATTGTTAATATTTTTTTTTTATAATCAGGGCGGGACAACATCTGCCGGACCCGCTAGTATGTTACTTTTTCTCTATTACTTTTACATGAGCAATTCTTGTATATTTTTATATATTCAGTATCTCGAAAATGGCGTCATCTATTTCCGTGAAACTTAGTATGTAGGTAGTTTCGGAGACAGTATATCGATCTAGCTAGGTTTTATTCATAGAAAACTTTTTTATCTTAATTTTCAAGCAATTAAAAAATAAAGCTAGAATATAAAGGTACATTTTCCCGCCGTTGTCAAAACAAAAATAGCTCAGATTGAAATCGGTTGCTTCAAAAATCCGTGTAATCCCAGTTCGAATCCGAGTGACAGTAGAAGAGATATATATATATATATTTTGTAAAGGTATATATATATATATATACCTCTTCATATTAATTGTCAATTCTATAAGGCAAACCTAACAATATTTTAATTCAAAAATGTTTTTAAAGAACCGAGCTAGGCTCGGTCGCCCAAGTGCTTCCTACTAATATGCAACATGCATTCTAATTTAGTATACTATTATGTTGTGTTAATAAACTAAGGGTTAAAATTATAACCAGATACACCTATAATACTTTTTTATAAATTCAATTACTATAATTATCAAGGTTTTTTTTATTATCAGGACAGGATAACGTCCGGAGGGCCCTAGTTGTTAATAAATTGAATAACATAAGGGTCTCTCTTGACGCTATTAATAATCTCGCACGATTGACAACTGGCGACTAATAGTTGATTTCAATTTTATTTGCACCCAGCAATGATATTACATAGTTATAATATCATTGCATCCCAGCGATAATAGTGATAAATAGTAGTAGTAAATAAATAATAACCTGTAAGTCTTCTTTTGAAATGGGATATCGCATTTTTTTTTTGTAAATATTTTGTAAACGATTTAATAAAATAACAAAGAATTATCAATTAGATTTAAAAACTAAATTACGACAGGTGACAGGATCGTAGGTAATATTAAAAAAGTAATACACTTACCTAGTGTCTAATTTTAATTAGAAATCTCTAATTAAATGATTGTTATTACTCAAAACCTGTGGATCGTATACATTTCATATTGTACATTTATAATTAGTAAAATTCATAAATTGTGAATAAATAACCTGTAGGTAAGTCTTCTTTTGAAATGTGATATTGCATTATTTTTTTTGTAAATATTATGACAGGTTCACATTGTATATTTTGGAATCAAAACTGACGTCAGTATAAAAGTTTCCATAAGAGTTTGTAGGAATCAAATGGTGTAATTATTTGAACTTAAGATTAATTAGTTTTTTATTATTTTAAGGAAAGTTGGAAGCAGATGGTAGTGGTCAAATCGGTGGTGACCTGTCTATCTGGCGAAATGACTCTTATCTGATTCAATTATCATTTTTACACATGTTTTAATGCCATGTAGTTTAGACTAAAATGACTATCTAACTAATATTATAAATGCGAAAGTGCATTCGTTCGTTTGTTTGTTTTTTCACGTCTTAACTGCTCAACTGATCATCATTAAATTTTGCATACACGATATTAGGGGTACCGAAAAGGACATAGTATATCATCATGAAATTTTGTAATTTTCTCATAAATCAATGAATCACTCATCATCATCATTACCCTTATCCCACTTAAGTAGGGTCGGCACAACTTGTCTTCTTTTCCATTTTCTCCTGTCAGATGTCATCTCAGTATTCACACCATTTACATACATATCGTTTTTCACACAGTCCATCCATACCTTTTTCGGTCTTCCTCTACTCGTATATCCATCCACTATCATACTCAACATTTTATGAGTTCAAATTAATGAATCACTATATTTCATAAACGTCATAATATTATATGATATTATATATTGCAATTATATCACACACATTATACTATGCAGCTTAGCTTTTGCTACGGTAAACAAGCAGCTAATACAATACTTGAGAATTATACAATTCACATAAAAGTTAGTCCAGTAGGGGGTACAAACCGCAATTCCACGCCTTCTATTTATAATCTTTCTTCATTATCTATACTAATATTATAATGAGGTAAAGTTTGTGAGTTTGTGACGTTGTAGGGAGTAATTTCAGCAACTTCTGTTCCGATTTTAAAAATTATTTCAATGTTTTATAGCTCATTTATCGAGGATGGTGGTTATACGCAATATATCATCACGCTAAAACTAATAGGAGTGGAGCATCAATGAAGAATGTTTAAAAATCGGGTTTTTTTTCCTCTTGAAAGATTACGCTGCGTGTTTGCGTTAGCCCAAACTAACTTCATTGCAAACGAAGTCGCGGACAGAAGCAGGTCTGTGTATAAAAATATAAGACAATTTATAAATACCTACAAACTCGTCATACGATTTTAATTTTGTAAAGAGTCTTGATTCAAGAAGTACATAAGCTTATCAGAAAAACTATAAATATGTTTTTATGAAATAACTGCTGTGACATAATAGAAGTAATATAATTACCTATATTTTTCAATAAACCGTAAGTAGGTATTACATTCCTAATTAAAATTATAATAATAAGACCCAATAATAGCATCAATCGAACACAAACATCGCACGCGCATAATATTGATAATCGCCAAATATAATATTTGATTTGGCATAATAATTATTTCTTATATTTATTGATTACTCGGTAGTCTGAGACTTCGTACGTAAGCACATAGCAACGATATTTTAATTCATTATTTATAGCGATTTTATTTTACAGAAGGGAGGAAGTAAGGGTTTTCCTTATATGATTAAATTCACGCATACAGATTTAAAAGATTTCTCGCAACGTGTTTTTATGAACTTTATTTCAATTTTATTTAAGGATAAACTAAAGGACATCTGTAATTTATTACATCTGGCTGTACTTGGATATAAATGGAATATATAAGATAGTATAATTATGACGGTTTTCGAAATAAGGCTTACGATCTACTTCCTCGTTTTCCCAGTGTATTTTTTGGTCTAAACATACAATCATTTTAAACATGTGTTTTAAACTTTCTAAAGAAACTATATAAATTAATTTGAATATGATACTACATAGTTATTACCAGCCAAAATACAATACAACAAACATGTGTTTCATCTCATCCGAGCATATTTATGGAAAATATTATTAATATATATACATATCAGTTCATCAGTTTTTAGGGAACACCATTTTTATCTTCCCATGCGTGTTGCTGATCGCAACGTAGCTGCTACATATATGCATGTACTTCAAAATATACCTAATATATTGTGTTACTATCTTTTATTTGCCTTTTTGCTTAAAAGTGACTTATCCATAACAATATATCAATATAGAAAATTCTATATCAATATATAAAAGACAGTACTTTTTTGGATGAAAGGTCCTTTTAATATCCTTTTCTGTAACCCCGACAACGTGCATGCAAATTTTGTCGTAATCGGTTCAATCGATAAAACGCGAAAACTTAACAAACAACCTGACATTTGCATTTATAGTATTAGTTAGGATTGAGATAGTTGTGAAAATATTCGCACTCCTCTGCATAGCAGAGGAGGTGGACGACGAGGTGTCAGTCCTCATGACCTTGGCTTTGCTCACGGACTCCGATTCCTCCTCACATGATGACCTGGTATGTTTTATGAATACCGATTCTTCCTCAAATGTTGACCCTTGGCTTGTTTTATGGACTCTGATCTCGATTCCAAACATGATGACTTGTGGCTCGCTCATGGACTCGGTTTCCTCTTATCTTGACGACCTTGGCTTGCTCACCGGACACCGATAACGACTTTGGCTTATTTAATGGACTCCGATTCTGCTTCTCTTGATAATCCTGGCTTGCTTAACGGACACCGATGTTAACCATGATGGATAGTACAAATTACATAGAACTACCCGAGGAGGGTACCGGAAACGGATAATCCCTCCCTGGGCCCTCGGGCCCAGGCTGCCCCACGTTCTCTCGGGGGGGCAAATTTGTACGACAACTGGACTTTAAAACAATGACTCTGGCGAACACATGAATACCCGATGACGATTCTATGACGACCCATGCAGGAACAAGGATTTTCGATAGAGAGAAAACTATGGAGAGTGCAACTTTAAAAACCAATCTACCCCAGGAGGGTACCGGTGCCTCCGGCACCGGAGAATCCCTCCCTGGGCCTTAGGGCTTAGGCTGCCCCTCGTTGTCTGAGGGGGGCAAAAGGTTGCCAATGGTAGTCCTCCAAAGGATGCCATCTTTGGATAGATTATCGGACAACACCGACAGTGGTCACACTGCCATGGTGTCGGCGGGTGAGAAGAGTCCGCTCTATAACAGTAAGTTCTTCCGGAGCGCTGGATCGGCGTCTGCTCCTGGAAGCGATATAGAGGACATGCAGGTAGATGTCTCCCAGACCTCCTCTACGACGACAGGGGAGTTCGTAGGCTTGGCAGCTGCCAAGGAACAGTACCTTTCGCTGAAGAGAAAGGAACTGGAGCTAGACGTGGAGGAGGAGTCAGTGGAGCTAGCCAAACGAGCGAGACGAAAACGAGCTACCAGGAGGGCGGTCAAGCCAGCTTCTAAAGAGCAATTGGCCTCAGAACTGACTAAAGGCATTATAGACGATGTTAATGTCATCTCTGACGTCGTGCTGAGGTCGATGAACCTGAAAGGGGGAAGTCGTGGAGCCCTTAATGAAGCTGCGGACTCCATACGGGAAAGAATTACCCTTTTGGCCAAAACCAATACCTCTGACGAATTGACGAAGTTGCAGGAGGCTTATGAGAGGCTCAAGGCCAATGAAGCAAGGCAGACTGCGGAGATCGCGGGGCTACGCAAGGAGATTGCTGAAATGAGAGCCAGCCTCCAGCAGCCCAACCAGGTGGACCAAGTCCCTACAACGTCTTCAACACAGGCAGTTACCGACAGGCAGCGGAGGGTAGACGTTTACGACCTTCCCTCGCCGGAGATCGAATTGCTTCTCAGGCAGTAGTTGCGTCTGCGGAGCCAGAAGTAATACTTTCTTCAACCCCGACTGTAGTTACTGAAAGTCAGGTGAAGAAGAAAAAGAAGAAGAAGTCCATGGCGGCCAGAGAGGCAGAACAGGCCGCTTCGCGCCCGTCTCCTTCTTCAGCGGCTCGTCTGACTCCTTCTTCTTCTGAGGGAGGGGAGAAATGGTCGACGGTGGTGAGGAGGGGGACTAATAAGAGTTCAAATAAGTCTCCCCAGACTAAGAAGAAAAAGCCGGTCAGACTCTCAGTGCCTCGCTCATCAGCAGTGGTGTTGACGCTGCAGCAGAAGGCGATAGCTAACGGCGTCGGGTATAAGTCGGCTTTGTCTTTGGCCAGGCAGGAGGTAGACATTACGAGCCTAGGGATCCCCTTCGTTAAGGTCAGGGAGACGGCCACTGGCGCCCGTAAACTCGAGGTGCCCGGCGTCATCAGTGCTGGTAATGCCGATCGTCTTGCAGAGCAACTTCAGACGATGTACGACGAAAAGGTCGGTGTAGGGATGGTCCAGGTGACCAGACCTTCTAAGCTCGTCGAAATGCGTCTGACAGGCTTAGACGAATCTGTCACTAGTGATGAGATTAGCTGGGCGGTAGCTGCAAAGGGTGGTTGTTCTGCCCAGCAAGTAAAGGTGGGAGAAATGCGCCGTGCTCCTTATGGCATGGTTAGCGTGTTGGTGCGTTGCCCGATAGGGGCTGCGAAAAAGGTGACACAGGAGGGCAGGATCCTGCTGGGATGGGTCGCAGTACAGGCGAAACTTTTGCAGCCTAGGGCTATGCGATGCTTCCGCTGCCAGGAGGTAGGGCACGTGAAGCAGCGCTGCACCTCGGAGGTGGATCGCAGCGATCTCTGCTTCCGTTGCGGTACGGCGGGCCACAAGGCCGCAGTGTGTTCTGCTGCGCTGCACTGCCCCTTGTGTGCAGAAACAAATAGGCCAGCGAACCACAGGCTGGGCGGCAACTCTTGCCACTCGAGCAAGAAGAAGGGCAAGCCGACTCGGAAAACCCAGGTCCCCGGAAGTATAGCGGCAAATGCTGCGACAAGCGCCTCTGTGAGGCCTGACGCCGGACAGCTCATGGAACAATAATAATAATGGCCCATAAGCTTCTCCAAGTTAATATCAATCACTCGGCTGTGGCCCAGGATCTCTTGCTCCAGACCATGGCCGAGTGGTCCATAAAGTTGGCGGTGATTTCCGAACCCTATAATGTACCGGCTAGGGAGAATTGGGTCGGTGACATGACGGGCACGGCGGCCATCGTCACTGCAGCGTCGCCCGGGACTCCGGTCCTGACTATTAAAAAGAGGGGCCTTGGTTATATAGCGGTTCAGTGGGGGGACATGGTGGTTGTGGGCGTTTATTTTTCGCCCAACAGGTCCCTCTCTGAGTTCGAGGAATTTTTACATGACCTCAGGGTCTTAATCGGACAGACTTCTCCCTGTCCCGTGTTGGTGGCGGGGGACTTTAACGCGAAAGCGTCCGCATGGGGATCCCCCGTCACCAACGCTCGGGGTAGGACCCTGTTTGACTGGACCTTTCTGACTGGCCTGTCTGTCGTTAACAGGGGGTCAGTCAATACCTGTGTGCGGCAACAGGGGGGTTCCATTGTGGACATTACGTTCGCATCCCCTGTTGTCGCAAGACGTATTCGGGATTGGAGAGTGATGGAGCGGACAGAGTCTCTGTCAGACCACCTTTACATAAGGTTTGATGTCTGCCCCCTGCCGTCATCCCCTTCCCATAACCCTGATTTGACCTTGGCCCCTAGATGGGCCCTTAACAAAATTAACGAGGACCTGGCGGTAGAAGCGTCCATAGTGGCGTCAGCGGAGCCTGTCGATGTTGGCGTTGAGGCAGGCTGGTTCGGAGAGGCGATGAAACACATCGCGGACGCCGCCATGCCCCGGGTCCGGTCTCAGCCTCATCGGCGACAAGTGTATTGGTGGTCTCGCGACATTGCACGTTTGCGAGTTTTGTGCGTGGCCGCGAGACGCCGGTACTCCAGGCATCGCAGGCTGCGACGGGGGCGGGATGCGACTACGGAGGCGCGCCTCTATAGTGAGCTCAGGGAGGCGAGGAAGTCTCTGCAGATCGCTATTCGTAGAGCTAAATCCCAGGCATGGAAAGAGCTACTGGAGGCTGTAAATGGCGATCCGTAGGGACGACCATACAGAACGGTGCTGAGATCTGTACGCCCCTGGGCTCCTCCAGCCACCCAAAGCATGGACCCGCGTCTCTTGGATGATATTACGGCAGCGTTGTTCCCGCAAAGAGGGCAGTTCTCTCCTCCTTTTGCAGTGTCGGCTGAGCTTTCTGCGGGTAACGGGTCGGATGTCGTCCCTCAGATCACGGACGAGGAAATGAACGCGGCCGTGAGACGGCTCCGCGCGAAAACTACTGCTCCGGGGCCTGACGGACTTCCTGGCCGCCTCTGGGTTCTCGTGATGGAGGCGTTAGGAGACAGACTCCGGCTCCTGTACTACGCATGTCTCCAGTCGGGGCAATTTCCCTTGCGTTGGAAGGTGGGCCGCCTCGTCCTGCTACGCAAGCAGGGTCGGCCGATAGACTCTCCGTCTGGTTACCGTCCTATTGTTTTGCTGGACGAGGTAAGCAAGATGCTGGAAAAAATTGTCGCGCAGCGTATTGTCCGGCATCTCACTACGATGGGACCCAATCTGTCCAACGTTCAATTCGGCTTCCGGGAGGGTCGATCGACGGTTGACGCCATATTGCGTGTCAAGACCCTCTCGGAAGAAGCCGTTTCCCAGGGGGGAGTGGTGTTCGCTGTATCTTTGGACATAGCCAACGCTTTTAACAGCCTCCCCTGGGAATGCTTAACGGAGGCGATGCGATACCATAGGGTACCTCGGTACCTTCGCCAGATAGTAAGCTCGTACCTGGAGCGCCGTCAGGTCACCTGCGTCGGGCAGGATGCGCGCACCCACCAGAGGGAGATATCGTGCGGTGTTCCACAGGGTTCAGTGCTTGGCCCGCTCTTGTGGAACATCGGTTACGATTGGGTGCTGCGCGGAGCACTTCTGCCGGGCGCGGGAGTGACATGTTACGCTGACGATACTCTGGTGACAGCGCGTGGGAAAACCCTTAGGGACGCATTGCGATTAGCTACTGTTAGTGTGGCCCAAGTGGTCGGGAGAATTAAGCAGCTCGGACTCGAGGTGGCCCTGAACAAAACGGAAGCCATTTGCTTCCATGGCCGCCGAAGAGCACCTCCTCCCGGCACACACATTATAGTGGGCGGAGTCCGAATCGACCTAAAGCCATCGATGAAATACCTCGGACTTGTCCTGGATGGTCTATGGAAGTTTGACGCACACTTCCGGCAATTGGAGCCAAAGGTGATGCGCAGCGCCAACGCGCTTGCTGGCTTGCTGCCAAATCTTGGTGGTTCGGGCGCCGGGTGCCGTACATTGTATATGGGGGTGGTGCGCTCCATGGTGCTTTATGGGGCCCCAGTATGGCACGACGCTTTGACTCCTCATGCTGTTGGTACCCTGAGGAGGCTGCAGAGGGTGATGGCTCTCAGGGTAATCAGGGGCTATCGGACAGTGTCGTCGGAAGCAGCGTGCCTGCTGGCAGGCTCCGCACCGTGGGAGCTTGTCGCCCACTCCCATGCGGAGGTGTATCGCTGGTGCAACGAGAGGGTGGCTCGGGGGGAAAGAGTGGCCCCGGCGGAGAAGCAGGCCCTCAGAATACATTTGCAGGATATTGAAGTTCGCCTCTGGAGTGAAGTTTTATCGGTTTCTGACTCAGGTCGGCAAGTGGTTGAGGCGATCAGACCTCACCTCACTGAATGGGTGCATAGAACGCACGGATGTCTCACCTTCCGACTGGTGCAGGTACTGACCGGTCATGGCTGCTTCGGCAAGTACTTGCACCAGATCGCCAGGCGAGAACCAACGCCTTGCTGCCACCACTGCGACAGCGATGAGGATAGCGCAGAACATACTCTGCGGCAATGCCTTGCCTGGGATGATCAGCGGAGCATTCTAACCGCTGAAATAGGGAGTAACCTCTCTCTGCCGGCCGTAATCCATTCAATGGTTGGTGGAGAGAGAGCATGGGCAGCAGTCATCGCTTTTTGTGAAGCCGTAATGTCCAGAAAGGAAGAGGCTGAGCGAGCCCGGGAGAGAGCGGCCGGGGCGCCTGCCTTGAGACGCGAGCGAAATGGTCACAGAAGGAGAGGTGGAGGCCTATATCATCAAAGGCCCCCTAACATCCCCTCCCGGCAGTGAATGCGGGGGCGTTCATTGCATATAGGGAGGAAGACCCGTGACGGAGTAGCACGGTGTGTAGCCGCAGCTTCCACTTGAAGCGACGTGGTGAGAACTCCAGTCTTTCCACGAGACGAAGATCCCCGTCTTATCACCTACGGGCGATCTGAGCGCGCGACCAGGGAGCGGAGCATGCAAACCGTGATCTCGCACCCTGGTCCACCTATGCGCAAAGGCGGCAGAGGGGTTTTTAGTCGGTAGGAGTCCGACATAACCCTCACGTTGTCCCCCAGCAACGTGAGGCGTATCCTATGCAGGATTTTCCCCTCTACAAAAAAAAAAAAAATGTGAAAATATATTTGTTTTAAAGTATGTCCATCGATGATGGTGAAACGGCTAGAATTATTTTAGCATAGACGTCAATTATGTCGTTTAACATACGAATATATGACACATTATATAAAAAATATAAAATAAAAGAATATAATTACTTACTTAAGCATAATTTTAAGTACAATAATCTAAAGTAAACAATAACAAATTTAGAACACGATATTTTTTTATTTGTAGCCATCGAAGCGGATGAGTACCACCAACTTGTGTATAATAAAAGTACATTTGATAAAAAATGTGTAACATAAATATGTTTAAAAAAAATTTTTGAACTTTATAATCCTTTAACCATAACATCGGCTCGGTTGCTAATACGAACATCATTTAAAATAGCCAACAACAACCTGGTTATATACAAAAAGAGCAGTGTTGCAGAGAGAAAGTCAAAAGACCTGATAGAATATTATGGAAGAGAGCCTGAACTCACAAATTATACATTAAAACAATATATTTATCTATTTTGTTTTGTACACATGCCATAAATACGTGTTGTATATTTTAAAATCGCGTTTCTCATAATTGGACATGATACATTTTTAAAACCTAAATGTATAATATAAAATTAATAAAACTCCGAGCGTTTTTCTGTAACACGCCTATTGGCTATTCGTGTTTTGAATTATTGTTTCCTTATTGCTGTTAAAGAAAAAAATAAATTAACAGTAAATTTTATCAACGCTTAACCTTCGGTTCCGATGTGGAACGTCATTACCGAGGTCGCACTGATCCGACAATCCCAACGCACCCACACTTTTAAACGAATATTTATTCCAATATTTTATTGTTTATAAATCGATTATTAATCGTTGTCTTTTTAATTCGTTTCCTATGGCATAGTTTCTCTCGAGATAGTAATATAAACGTATATTTCGATATTATATTGTGATCAAACTGAATTTCATATCGATTTTTTTTGGTTCACATTTCATCGCAAAACCGTGTTATTATATATGCATATAATACTAATGATAACTATTTTGTTTGTACATAACAAATGTCTTCTCATTATAGTTTTTATAATTTATTACTTACAAAATATATTAATCTATTTCAACGATTTTGAGTGGAATACTATATCTGTTTTAACGAATTTCACTTTATTTTTAACTTCGTTATAAATATCAATATATTACCTACCTTAAGAACAAAACTGTCCATGTAATAAAAAGACTGCGTAACAGATGAAAACGATCGAGCTGAGACAATAAGTGACGCCTCCACAACAGTAGAATCTTATCATTGTCCAATAGTGTCTATTCATCTATAATAAGCCTGCCATTAACTGCACGACATGAAACTGCAATTCGTTAGCAGTTATTTTCTTAGATATCAATCATGTTTTTTCACCTTTACGTCTATATTAACTGAAATATATTAATTCTATTGCATATCAAATTTATTTGTCTATACAAAAAAAAAATTTAACAACACAATATATGTACTTGTACTTCTTGTCAATTAATCTTACAAGTTTGTATGATATAATAACAGATTTTAAACTAGAAACCGGGTTCGTTGTTTACAAGTGTCAAATACATTCATTTATAAAGTCTAAATATATAGTGCGAATAGGTATGCGTCGAGTTCCACGAAATAAGTGGGTCTCACTATTTATAAACATTTTGTTAGGTAAGCTAATATAATAAAAGCTGTCGAGGTCTGGCGCTAATGCTGGTTAAAAAACATTTTAATATGATATTATTCGAAGTAAACAATGTAGCAATGACCTGCACTTTGCATCAATAGAAACATCAACTTGATAATCCTATAAATACATTTTATATAAAACAGAGTTCGCTCTTCGTGTCTCTCGATGCGCTTTGCCTTATTTGTTTTAAACTATGCGGTCGATTCTGATACGGTTTTTATTATCATTTAGAAATTTTCTTCCGGAAGGTTTGTGTATATAAAACGTTTGTATTAAATTTGTATAAAATAAGGAACAATCGATAACTCTTAATGAAATAGTAAGAAGGAGTTTTAGGGCGCTCACATTGAAAACGTTAGCTACGCCTCATGAGGTATATCAAAATAATGTACTAGGGTATTGTGCATTAGAAAAACATCTACAAAAAGCCGACAAAGGCATATATCTATTTCTCAACGATCTAACATTCACGGTTATCATTTTTTACTTTAATACACTAAAAACAGTTGGTTATTTGCGACTGTGTTTTGACCAATATAGTATTAATACTTGTCCAATTAAATAAGTTAATTGCTTTGCACATTTAATATAGATTAAAATTGCCCTTCACAGCATATACATTCGTTGAACATCTTAGAAGATACACAGATTCAAAACTACGCGCAAAAAGAAGGTGTTTCTGTGAAGATGTGTAGTTTGATAAGCTGTAAATACGAACGATACAAAAAGTGAATCTAAATCGTCCAAACATTTCTAACATAATATTGGTACAACGTTTCCATGCGAGGATATAAGTGCGTAGATATCTACTGAATTTATTACCTGCTTAATTGTTTTTCTTTGTATTTAATTTTCCGTTTGATTGTGTTGGAATAACAAAGAATTGGACATGATACATAGAATATTACAACGTGGAATTTACACTGAAATTAAATAATTTGCTATTTAACCGTGATTGTCATATAATGTGAAGAAATACAGTGTACCTAATATAATTATAATGGCAGTAGACTGAGAAGTATTACCCGTGAAGGTAACTATTTGTTTGTGTTAGTGAATTCATTCGCCCGGAAAGACTTTTTTGCTGTACTTGGTAATGCCTGTTAACACCACAATAATTATCTAAATATCGAGAAAAATATTAAAATACGCTGTTTTGTAACATTTATTACATACATTAGATCATTTTGAAGATAAATAAGATTAGGTTAGATTAGATTAGATTAGATTAGATTAGATTAGATTAGAAGATTAGATTAGATTATAAATAATAGAAATAAAATAAAATATTTTCTTGATAGTTGAAATAAACAGACATCTAGAGTATTAAAGCAAATCAATCATCATAACTGGGTAAAGCTTGTAGACTATTCCAAATTATTCGTTGCCAAACACATTAGCAAAATACTTAATGTCTTTCGACGTGTTAGTATTTATAAAATAGAATTATTATTTACTGTGTTACGTATAGCTTCTAGTAAAGTGAATATTTATCCAACTATTGTGTAAATATATTATTTATGTAAACTTGTAAATGAAATAAATATCTTAAGCATTGTATGTAAATTAACAAGACCGAACTCTACCTATTCTTAAGGCCATTTAGCCAAATGTATGAATATTTTCGTTACCATCGTCGATCGAGTGACATTTAATGATATTGTTTTATAGTAAATAGTGACGAAAAGTGATTGCATTTAATGATTATAAGAGCAATTACAATGCAAACACAATAGCAATCATCGATAGATCAAACATCCATCCTCAGAGATCGATGTCATGACCATTAGTAGATTTTTGCGGGCTATAAATGTAGTGAAGTTTGTCACCATGAGTACGATGGTCGCAAACTTCTTGGCTACAGTCCCGTACACCTTCGAAAATGGGTAAACGTTACTTTCTACGACTCTTGATCGCAAAACCGGTAAAAAATAAGTAAGGTTATGTTCCAAATGTAAGTTTACGGTTTTTACTAGTATTCGTCCTTGGCACAGCTCGCGTATATGGAAATTAGCTATATTGAACGAGATCTTGAAACGTACATCTTCAAATAAAGCATACACTATGTCTTTTTCTGTACCCCTGATATCGCGTATGCAAAATTTGACGATAATACACTATGTCTTTTTCTGTATTCCTCATATCTTGTGTGCAAAAATTCATGATGATATACTATGTCCTTTTCTATACCCCTGATACTGTGTATGCAATATTTTACGATGATCAGTTAAACAGTTAAGACGTGAAAACGTAACAAACAAACGAACGAAGGCATTTTCGCATTTATAATATTAGTTAGGATACTCACGTTTGACTCAACAACATAGCACTAACACTTGTGTAAAAATGATAAAAAAACAGATAAGGGTCATTTCACCAGATCGACTACTAACTGTTTTCGACTTTCCTTAAAATAATACAAAACCAATTAATCTCAGGTTCAAATAATAACATCATTTCATTTCTACAAACTCTTATGGAAACTTTTATATTGACGTCAGTTTTGATTTTAAAATATACAATACGAACTTATCATAATATTTACAAAAAAAATATTGCGATATCACATTTCAAAAGAAGACTTACAGGTTATTTATCTACCACTTATGAATGTTACTAATTATAAATTTACAATATAATATATATATACGATCAACAGTTTTTAAGTAAAAACAATCATTTAATTACAGATTTCTAATTAAAATTAGATACTAGGTAAGTCATTTACTTTTTTTTAATATTATCTAAGATCCTGTCACCTGTGTCCTGTCGTAATTTAGTTTTTTAATTATGGTTTTTTATTAAATTGTTTACACTGGAGCGTTTTAGCATGTTATCTCGTAAAATGTATAATGTATGTTAATTTCATATCCTGAATTCGACTACTAAATTGTTAATATAGTGAAAAATATAGCAAAATTAAATTAACTTGTTTTGGTAGCCAGAAACTACATTTTCAACAGTTAATTAGCCAACTGTAAACTAAACTAAATAATTCTAAGTTTTTGACAAAAAAGAATAGAGGTGACACTAATGCATTTGTTTACGGTAATACAAGGTTTTAAAATCTGAAATTATATTATCAGCATATAAGATAAAATAACCAAATTTTATTAGTTATTTAATTTTCTATTCTTATATAAAAATATTACTTGGTAAAACGATGATCGTAAACTAGGTAGCAATAGGTTACAACCTGAGTGAAGTGGCCGGAATTTGATGAAAAGCCCACCTTTAGTTTAAAGTTCGTTTACAAATAATAAACTTTTTCTCACAGTTGCGCTTGTGAATAAGCTGGAGCTTTTGATGACGGAAAAAATCGTGATAATACATGGTAACAAGACTACTTCTAAGTCCACCCGGCTTGCTACTATCCTCAAGATTTTCCTTAATTTATATTTCAAGTTCGTATTTACAACAAAGATGTAACATAGTAAATTCCATATCTCAGGGATCTTAGAAATATTGTGTATATTCCATTAAAATTGATCGCCAAACGAATAAATACAGTTTCGTTCATTGTGACGAAGAAAAATTACTTTGCTTATTTGTTATCACACTCGTAAATTGACGAGTTGGCACGTTCTTATTATGGTAATCGTTATTGTCCCGTCGCGTGTATCAAAAACAGCTACGACACCTTTATCTGGAGCATAACAATGGACAACGATATATTCGTAAACCGGGCCATACAAATAAGATGGACTTGTGTATTTATTAAATGTTTTATTCATCAAATACTGATTATGGGAGTAGACAAAGGTGTAAGGAACATCTTACATTTTTCTGTATATAACTTAGAATAACATTAGTGACATAGCTAAGTCATTTACATTTATATTTTACCTATTAGGGGTTTATTAGCGGCGTGTGAATAGAAACGGTGAAACAATTGTTATGAAAGTGCTAACTGCCTCTCACTAACTGTTAATTGTATAAAGTATTCAAAACTGCATATATATATTAAATAAATTCATTTCTTGGTATTTTAAAAACAAATTACGCTTTCCTAAGATTGTGAAAAGTACAAACAAAAACCTCCCGTTTGAGTGTCTTGTCGGTTTTTTCTCAGGTCGGAATAATTAATACGAATGGAATTAATTTATTATATCTTAGATAATGTATTCTAAAACTACACAGTTCATGTAAAAGAAGAATTCGAACTGAATATATATAGTAACTAAAGCTACAACCGTTTGATAGAGTAGTATTGAGGCCTGAACCGTAATAATAGAATTGTTGGATTGTTCACTTTATTTATATACTAGCCTCTGCCCGCGACTTCGTTCGCGTGGAATGGATACACTAACACGCAGCAGTTCTCAAAAGGAAAAAACATCCCGATTTTGAAACATTTCTCATCTGGGCTTCGCTCCTATTAATCTTAGCGTGATGATACATAGCCTATAACCATTCTCGATGAATGAGCTATATAACATTGAAAGAATTATTCAAATCGGACCAGTAGTTCCTGAGATTACCCCCTACAACGCCACAACATCATAACGTCACAAACTCACAAACTTTACCTCTTTATAATATTAGTATAGATAAAAAATGACAGTTAAAAATTAACTGACAATTTAGAATAGTGATACGTGTTATTTAGTTTGCTAAGCCGATATTTACCTCGGTTTTCGGTAATTAGGTTATAACTTGTACGTCATATAGTAAATATGAGGATGAATCCTTTAAGAGATATATGAATAACTTTACGTGCGTGTTTAAGAATATTTAACAATCTATCTTCACAAAATTTAGTGCATTACAACAACGAGGGAAGGCCTCAGCGGCTGACTCATGCAGTAAGGTAATTACTCCTTGCATATATACAATACCTGTTAGTTAAATATTTATATTTCATATTATTTACATAATTTAAGTGTCTGTTGACGTAATATTGTATACTATAATTTATTATTTAAATTATTACGAATTTATTGTACTAATTCTGTTAGGTTACTTACCAAATCCATTGGTAAATACTGTACGAGTATCAATAAAATACACAATATTAAACTAGAAACAAATTAAGACATTAATATAATAAACAACAGAAGTTGATACTTTTATGTAGTTTTTGTTTTTAAATATATGAAAGTCTCCGGGCTTATCAATAGTAGCAAATTAAAGATGATTAAGAACTTTACATTTAATGCTCCGGATATTGTGTAATCCGTTGCAGATATATTTTCTCTTCCGTCCGTTAATAGATCTTACTCGTACATATGTAGTGAAATGTTTCAATAATTTATTTCGAATAATAAACTGTTACGTATCTATCTATACTAATATTATAAAGAGCTAGAAACTGTGAGTTTGTGACTTTGTAGTGGGTAATCACAAGAACTAATGGTCTGTTTTGAAAAATTCTTTCAATGTTATATAGCTAATTTATCGAGGATAGTTATAGGCTATATATCATCACGCTAAGACCAATAGAAGCGGAGCAGCAATGAAGAATGTTTCAAAATCGTGGATTTATTTCCTCTTAAAAACTTCCACTGCGTGCTACCGTTAGCCCAAAGTATCTACTACAGGCGAACGAAACCGCGGACAGAGGCTAGTATGTAATAAATTAATCATATAAACCTAAGTAATGTAAATCATAAGACATATTTTATAATACCTATTGTAATTATAAATAAGAACATTATGGCTATAACTTTTCAAAAAGGTAAATTGTTAACAAAATTTATATTTATGAAAGGTTTATGTCATTTAATAGACCTAGTTGTACAATAGAAGGACCTATTACTATTACTGAGCCGAGAAGTCGTAGATTCAATGTGTCCATGTAACTGACTCTTATGTGATAATTATAACCCTCATTTTTACGTTTGTGTGTACCATAATAGAATATAATAGAAGCATACTTGGAAATAAAGTGTTCGCACGTGAAATTATTTCCTCGTATTTATTTATTTATGTTCCTTTAACTGTTGTCCTTTATCTTGTCTACACATTATAATTCTTAAAAGTAGTTGTTGTAGATAATATGTATTTAAATTAGAAAATTAAAAGTTTAGATGTGTTTTAATGTATCTATGATACGGTTTATTGAAAAAAATCCGTCTAACGAACGTTATTGTTTAAATACTCTATATTTATTGAACAATTTTTATCTTCATATATTATCAGAAAATCAATAATTAACTTTAATTACTGTCTTAGAATGTTACAGAACTTTATAAAAGGAAGATTGATGTATTAGAGGCAAGAAGTACGATTTAAATTGCGATAGGTATCTACCCACTTAAAGACTGCATAGTGCACAGTTAACTAAGGAGTTATGATGAGAACTTTTTATAGGAAAATGATATTGTACTTATACTGCAATTGTGTTTAAATATCATACTTATGAGAATATGTCGGCCATAGTTAATTAGCATAATAGACGCTCTCGTGTAAATATGTCAATGTATTAAATAAATGTCAATTATATAAGCTACTTCTTAACATTTTTAATAATGAATACATTTATCAATTAGGTAGTCCGTTTATTTCATAGAAAAAAGTAATATGATACATTTATTAATTTATTTTACGTAATGTAGAATTGACCATAAAGGACGGTAAACTTTCTTCTGGGTTATGTCCATTTCTGTACCCGTGGTAAGCAGAATTGCATGATGATTGGTTGAGTGTTAAGGTGTGGAAATGTCACAAACCAACAAAAGCACTCGTATTCGCAGTTATGATATTAATTAAAACTAGTCGGTGTCCCCGACTTCATTCTCATACCAATAGTTTTTATTATATCATTAGAACAAGGTATTTTATCAGGAATATTGATTCCGTCTGTGCCTATTTAATTGTGAACTGTCGTATATATTTTAATTGTAATTTTTCCATTAAAAGCTCTAATAAATCTTTTAAGATTATATGTTATTTCTGTTAAATTTTATTGTTCCTGCTTATTCATTATAGAAAACTTTAATCGTTTGGAGGTTTTATGCTGAGAAAAGCACTCTGTTTACCAATAAACGACACGTTGATATAGACTCATACTTTAAAAATTAGTTTAGACAAACAACCTGTATTTACATTTTATGTATGTGCTTATATAGATTATGGCTAAACGGTTAATACTATTGAAATATTGATCAGATTATCACACCTTCCTCATGACGAAATAAATTATTGGAACTCACATACATTTACTAATTAGGATTTAATTATCAACACTATTAGCTTACATACCACAGCTCAATCTTACAATTTTTGAGACATGGTCTTAAAGCGAGATTCTCATGTAGTGATAATATGGAGAATTATAAGATTTTTTGCATTCGAAATTGGCATAGTTTTGCGTGAAGATCGCGTCTATGCATTCCTTTAAAAGAGGCTTTTGCCCAGATTGCGTTTGAACACAAGATTGTTAGTATGCGTAACGTAAGGTGCTATATTGTATTTAAATGTTGCTATCGCAACTAATTTCGGCTTGAACTAACTATAACACCTGCGTGTCCTATATCATGATTTTTACGATTGTTGTTACTGTTCAATGCTCTTAATAATTTACTTATGTAATTGGGCACATTTTCATGTAGGTATATTCGTGTTGACAGATAATTCTATTGTAAAATGATTACTGTTCATATTTATTTAAAACAAACTAACGAACTCGTGGTTAATATCCTAAGGTCGTTAAATATTTCCAATTATATCTCTTTTTTTATTATTAATATAATATGCTATATGTACTGATAATGTATTATGAAAAATAGAGGTAAAATGACAGGTAATTGGAATTTAAAGTTTGTTTTATGTTAATCGCAGCGGTATGTTATAAATTGCTCACAAATTACTAAGTTATTATTGCATATTTATTTTAATAAAAAAATTAAGGATCGAATGGTCATATAGTATTGAGTTTTTTTGTTTCTTTAGGAATTTTTTTTATCACTGTGGTTGTAATTTACTTTAAGATTGTAGCGAGTGATTTCATAGTATCATAAAACTAGATAAAAGATGCTAATGTTGTACTACGCAACTATTACAATAAAACTTTGTTGAAATCTGTGTGTCGAGATTTTCCTACACACAGGATTTTTAATGAAAATTAAACATTATCCGGGCATAAATGAATATCGTCATCTATTCTTTGGTGTAACATATATTAATAATACTTAACATAATCTATAGTAATTTTAAATTGTCCTTCGTGTTTCTGACTATTATTGTATTGTTTGAAACATACATATGTATCTATACTGTTATAGATAAAAAGCAATTGTTAAAAGACAATTTTTCTTCAAAGTGTAATTGTTCTCACGATTTTTCAAGGTTTAAACGAAACCGTACCGGGTTTTTTTAATGTACACGACAAATATAAAGGCAAATGTACAGCGTTTTACATAGTACGTAATATCAATTCAAATTTTCGACATGTATTCTGAATAGAAAAATAGATTACGTTAGTGGAACTAATTGAAAGCTCTTTGTTAAAATAATTAGACTAACTAATTAACTCTAGATAATAATAAAATGCTGCGACGTTTCATTGATTTTTCTGTTTATTTTTTTTTTTTCAAGAGATACCAACTGAGTAAATATTAATTTCTTATTGAAATGGTTGTATATAAATTACTTCATTATTAATACAAAGTAAACTACGATTGAAACTTATTTTGGTTAATATTTTACTAAAGTGTATAAAAATACTTAGATATGTAGCCTCAAGCGTAACTTTTTTATTGTGTTGTGTTTCAAAAACTTGCTTGATAGGCGAACGGTGCAAAAATGTTAGCTCAACGAATTTTCATTAAACCGGCTCATCGAAAGGATTGAAGTAGGCCAACAATCACCGCACGCGATTTATAGCTAATAAGTGATTACTTGATCCTATTCTTAGTATCCGTCGAAAAACAGTTGTATTCGTAATGTCCATTGTAGATAAAACATCGTAATAACCATTTTTTGTTCCCTCTTTCTCTAAATTGTGTCATTTTGTTGACGATATTCGAGTGCTATTGAGCTATCTGATGGAGTGCATATTATAAGCAGTAAAAACTAAATGAACTGTTGATTACATCAGTTGAAATGAATTGTAGAAAATAAGAATTCCCACCAATTAATGGAGCTTTGATGGATAAAAAACATAAGGTATAAAAACCATCTGATATCCAGAGGTGCGGGTAACACTATAATGTCGTTAACAGATATAATTAATTTAGATAAAAATATCACCGCATTAAGAATATTCAGTCGGCAGTATAAACATTCAGTAAGTCATTGTTTAAATGCCCATTTAGATGATGACAGAGTGTTTGTTTATTGATAATATATTTACTTCATTCAATAATTAGAATATTGTGTTTGATGAAGGTAGTTAATTTTATTTTTTAATAACTTCTTAAGGTTCGAATGTTGTATAAATAACCCGCCCGGAAGCGCCTACTTAATAAGTATAACACACATTTTAAAAACGAGTTATTCTCCGGAACTTGATTTCGGAGAAACAGGTAAATTCAGTTCGTTTATTTACATGCATTGTCACGTGCTATTATACTATGTAAACAAACCGGTCCTCTGAACTCGTTACAAGTGGAACGTAAACAGGTAGACTCACCGTTTTCACAAGTGTATCCCCAGTCGTGGTTGGCCATTACACTAGACACGTATCACTGACAAATTCCCTCTAGATGGATATGTAATTGAATTGAGGGTGATGTAAAGTGTAGCGCGTGTCGACCTAGTGCACGGATGATCGTGGCCGGGTCGTGACTGCGTGCGAGTGTGCGCTGCGCCTTTGCTTTATACAGGGCGCGAGCGCGTTAAACGAGACGCTTGTAGCGGAGGCGGGCGCGGGTGTAAGTGCCGGCTGATGATCGCGCGGCTATTGTACTGGTGCTGAGGAGGTCGCGGGGCGCTCGCACGCGCTTCGTCGGCCCACTGCGCCCGCGACAAAGACGCAACGCACCGCCTAGCTGCCCCACCGTCAACACTTTCTACTCTTAATAAATAATTAACAATTATCTCATGAAATGAAACACTTTATCTTATGTTGTATCTATCTAATCTCGTATATTAAATAATTACGTAAAAGCCTAACATACTCCTATACTCATAATTCAGTTTTATTTTGTAATTTAAAGTGTTATTAATGACATTTTATTAGACATAATTTTACTTTATTATTAGTAAAAAATATTATAAATAACAAACACAATGGCGCCATCTATATGTATAATAAAAGTATTGAATGATTTGAATCTCCTCTAGATGCACATAAGTAGATTCACACTAATTATTTTATATTCCTACAATTATGTTCATCTCAGGTAAATATAACAGTGTAATTTATAGTACATATATATATATATATAAATAAAATTGTAGTATCTGTTGTTCGGACGGGTTAATCTCCGAAAGTCAAGAGTTATGATATATGTATATGTAGTATAAATAATGTCCCATAGAATTTTACTCCTTCAATCTATTAAATCCTAATGATAATCCCAAATAACCATCTTTCTTCAAACATCTTTATATTCAAACATCTTCTATATCCAAAAGATATATCATAAAAAAATATTGGTTATTTGCGACGCCATTATAACAAATATATTATTAATCCTTATTCAATTATATACTTCAGTTTCGTCGAGAATTTACTTTTCATGAAAATTTCCCTTTGCTAAATGTCATTGTAAGCTATCACGATTGAAATTTACGGGCAACAATAAAGAAGTTATTTGTGTGAAGATTCATACGCAGCTTATATGATTTTCATGAACTATAATTATCAAGGCTACAAAAATAGATCTAAACCGTTTATACAGATATAACGCCACTTTAGAACATATCACACATACGAAGCCAGAGTATGTTGCTAGTTGAACATAAAACTATTTTTTTTTTACTTTATTTTTGCCAATCAGTATTTCCGATTATTACGGCCATTGCCACGTAGTCAATAATATCACAAGCGTCGTGTTATCATTTCAATATAGCATCGTGTGAATCAATATTCTAACAATATGGTGGATCCCTTGCTAGAACCTTCCAGAGAGTTTTTGTGGCATCTCAGAATTTCATGCTCCGTGGTATTATTTTCCATTCACTTCACTTATGCACAACAAACTATGTTACGTAAAACACCACCAAATTTACATAATATAGAGTCAAATAACACAATATTATGAATAAAATATAAAATTCACTACATGACAGACTAAAATCCCGCCAAAAACTCCAACAATTTAACATCAAAGAAAGTTTTATAAAGAGAACGCATTAGTACCAATAGATATGTATTTATGTACTAAACAGCTCATATACGTTTTTATAAAACACTGTGCCTTTCTTCTAATATGGATATTAAAAGTGCGGATTATCAGCGGATAGGCCACGAACTCTTTCAGTCGTAACTCAATTTCCTTACAGAACATCACAGTGAAAAATTAACATTATGGAAACTGTGCGACCGTTTTCATCAGACAAAGGACAATTCCTTCGTATTTATCTATACTACTATAATGATAAAGAGGTAAAGTTTGTAAGTTTGTGACTTTGTCGGGGGTAATCTCAGGAACTACTGCTCCGATTTGAAAAATTATTTCAGTGTTATATAGCTCATTTATCGGGAAAGGTTATAGGCTGCATATAATCACACTAAGACCAATTGGAGCATAGCACCAATGAGAAATGTATCAAAATCGGAATTTTTCTTCTTATTGAGAGCTTCCGCTGCGTGTTAACTTTAGCTAAAAGTAACTATTACTACGCGGATAAAGTCGCGGGCAGGGGCTAGTATTTGATAATATAATTTAGACCAAAACCTGGTTTTTTTTTTCTCGAACTGTCTACGCTATTGGCCTTTATTTTTTTGGCCTTTACAGCTTCACCGGACTGCAAACCGAAACCTGGTTAATTATTTTGATACTAAGAGTTATCAGGCTATTATATATGTATTAATAACATATTAATATAGAAAGAAAGAAAGAAGAAAGAAATACTTTATTGCTGGAATAACCATACAATTAAATTAAATTACACTAACTAGTTACACAGAAAAGAAAGCAAATATATTTAAAAATAAAAAATAAATGTCCAACAATTGGCGAACCCATTCAGTAAGCAATGCAACCCATGCAATATACGTAAGCATCATAGAATGCTGTAATGAAAACGACCTATGTAAATTTTATAAAAGAATTCAACGCACAGTCAAAATTGATTGCTGAATTTTTATAACATAGTTTTAACTTCAATAATGCCAGTGATAAATGATTTATTTTATTTCGTTGTAATATTTCCTATATATTACGACATTGACTTAAATCAAAACTGTGAGTATAGACATTTGTAACCGTGTAGGGGAAGGTAGAGCAATAAAGTAAGTTCCGTACAATCCCACACGAAGAAGTAACTAGTATTTCGCTAATCAATTACACTTGTCATTGAATCGTTTAATTATCTTCGTATTTTAAATAATTCCATTGTTATCAACACTATTCTGAATAGTTCTAATGAAGGTTCGTACATTTATTTCAAATTGCGCTGTTTTCGCGTATGGAGTAAATTTGTTTTTTTTTTTTATATCACACGAGGCGAATAAACAGGTGGGTTCCCTGTTGTTAAGTGATCACCACCGACCATAGACACTTGCAACACCAGATAAGTCGTAGGTGTTTTGTCAGACTGAGTTAGGGATTGTGGGAGGGGGAGGAGAGGTGGGCGTCCGGCGTTCTCACTGACCGAACGAACCACAACAATGCATTCTTACTTCACGGCGGTTTTCTGTGAGAGGGTGGTACTACCCCTGGCGAGCCGACCACTGAAGCCAGTAATAGTAAAGTATTACATACTTTTAACATTTTATAAACCGTCGAAGATAGTATTCATAACTGACTGGAGTGTAACGTTCGTAATTACTATTTACCGTATGGTGCAAAATTACGTATTAGCTCGACGTAATATATTTAGCTTTGGACTTTGCTATCTGTTTATATATATTTAGCAACTGACGTGGTAAGAAACTGTGATAGATTATAACAATCATATGCCATCTTAATATTGTTGTGTTCACAGTGTTCTTCGCTATCGCGACTAACCAGCGTATATTCAAGTAAATAAGTTAATAAACATAAAGTTTAAACAACAAATTGATGAGACAACAAGAGCAGCCTTTGATATGTCTCTCTGTGGTCATCGCTCTTTGATTATGTGTACAAACGGATACATTGATATAAATTTATAGTGGGGCATGTTAATAAAACCGTTATTGATAATATTGTTAGTGTATTATTAATAGAGTGTGTGTCGTAATAATTATAATAATTAAAATATAATGTTTTTTTTTATTTATTTTTTCTAGAACTAACTACGCTATTGACCTAGCTAAAGCTATTGCACCTATAGGCAACAGCGCAAGCCGAAGTGTGTCGGGCACCCTTGAGCTAGTTTTCAAAATAAAATCGGCTGAGTGCGAGAAGGCGCTCGCCTTAGGTTTCCGGTGAAGCTGTTAAGACCTTGCTAGGTCAATAGCGTAGTCAGTTCGAAAAAAAAAGAAACATCATAAGCGCTTCTGCAGCGCCTTGTTAATACTTAGCTAACTAACTTACTTTTAGCGGCTGCCCCGTCAATCCGCCCGTATCTAAGCAACATATAACTATTTCTTTTTCACCGCCGATATTAAAAATATGCCATCTCTCTTCCACATATTATATAAGACAGTGTGGCGTTACAATATTACTTTACATTTGTGTGCGTTATCGTGTCATTTGTTTTGCCAAAATATTATGTAAGTAACGTATCTACAGCTTTTTAGTTATCATATAATTAGTTCTCACTGAAAATCACGATTCATATCTCGGATATTCATGTTATTATCGCGGCATTATTACGAATTACAAAACAATACAAAATAGCAAATACTTTAACAACAGCATACTTATAAAAGAACTTTAAGTGTCGATTAATTGATTTAAGTGTCGGCTATTTTTGTTATACTTTGCAAGGAGGTATACGCTGTAGGTGGTAGAGCCACGCTGAAGCTATTACTGTCTTTAGTATGAATGGGTTGGATCGTCCGTGGTAGTACCACCACCTTACAGAAAACCGACGTGAAGTAACACTGCTTGCATTGTTGCGTTTCGTTCGATCAGTGAGAGTGCCGGAAGCCCACCTCTCCTCACCTTCTCCCTCTCTTCTTCCCTTCCTCCCCCCTCGCCAACGCAGGCTGGCAACGCACTTGCGACTTTGCTGATGTTGCAAGTGTCTATGGATAGCGCTGATCATTTAACATCAGGTGACCCGCCAGTTCGTTTACCTCCTATGATATAAAAAAGGAGGAACTGGTTCTCAAGTGTAGTTAGCAGAACACATCTATAGGTGCTTGAAGACAGACTTTCAATTCGTGGGTGGGGGGTTTGGTAAGCTAATCGGGTGAACTTAGAGATACGCCTAACCATCATGCTGGTTTGACCACGTTGTTTTCCTTATTTTAAAGTTTCAGCATATGGCAGAATTTCGAACCTGTATCCATCGCCCCCAGAACTACTGACCCACCATCCTTTCAAATCGCTCTATGCAACATAGCCCAAAAATTGTTGGATACGTTTTTATTTGGAAAAAAAAAATGTTTTTCTATAAAATCTAAAAACTATAACGAGTTACCGACGCCTCTAGACTATACAAATAAATTAAAAACGAGTAATATTTTCTGATTAACTGATAATGTTTGAGCATAATTTAAATATAAATCATTAAAATAAAATACTTTGACTGGTAAATGCTTCTCAAAATTACCAGCAAAAATTAATTAGGCATCATAAAATTGAAAACATCGACTTGCTTTTATTTATTATAGGGGTAATAATTATTATGTCTTTTTACTATGTCTTTTCTAGCAGTAAACGGTTATTAATATTTCAACGTTTCTAATTACGAATACATACAAATGTACAAAGTAAGTAGACCAACGATAATTCTCAATTTGTCAACCACCTTACACAAAGAGATAAAAATGATATTGTTCCAATAAAGTGTCTAGTTGCTAGTGTTGCTATTCGGCTTCAGGCAGTTGTTCTACGAGTCAGTTTTAAAAATATGGTTTTTACATCTGCGGTTAACCGGTTGACGTCATCATAATCTGTGTAAGCAGTGAGTGGCTATTTCGAACATTGATTTTCCTTAACAGCTGATTTTATTTTCTTTCGTATGCATTCGATTATGTTTTATGTTCGTGATAAAATAGAACTCGGCGAAATGTTTTTATTATTTTTGTATGCTCATACTACTTTTCGAAGTTAAAAATTGTTTTTTACATTATTTCTATAATGTTATCGTACTTACATGATTATATCATGTTCTTTCCTCGTTTTTTTAATCCAACTATTGGAAAGGGCCTTTTTAACTATGTGCTATTCGTAACATAAACCGTGATCGATAATTGGATGGTTTTAATGTTTTCTGCCAAAGATACATTAGAACAATATACTAAGTGCTAATCAAAACAAGACCTTAACCGTTATACTAAGCAGACACATTAGAATATCAACATAATTATAAAGTTCCGACATTCAACATCATAATTACATTATAAGGAATACAATTGGCATATTACTTTATACTGCTCGAAGCGGTCAATATGCTTAAGTATTCATGAATACTTATATATTTGACCTCAGTGATAACCTGTGTACCAGTAGTAAGTTGCAATATAGGTATACGATAAACACAGCAAGAGAAAGACAAGTTATAAATAGCCTACTTGTTTTAAAACATTTTAAACTGTATGAAACATAAGTTAAATTATGCGTAGTTTTGTGTTTAATCTTGGAGACAATGAATAGCGCGTTTTAGAAGTTGATATTTTTACAAAAAAATCTACAAACTATCCATTTGTACACAGATTGAAAAGAGCTGCACATTAAGATACTCATATTGTACTATTACTTACTTAATTAATGTAATACCTCTCGACTGAGGTAAAGAATAGTAAGAGACGTTTAATTTCCTTGCAATAGTTTCATGAAAAGTGCGTCATCGGTTTATTTAATATTAAACTACTATGTGAGTACTACTACTATGTGTATGTATATATATGTTCTAATATTCGTTACGTCAAATGTTTATAATTTAGCCGATATTATGGTAATAATTACATACTAAATACTATAAAATATTTTACGGTCGGATAATCAGTATATACGTAATTATTAATTAATATAATATATTAAATAGATAAAGTGGTATCTCACTTGTACAGTCGTGGTTATCACCGAAATATTTTGATTTGTATATGTTTTTCCGACTCATTTGTTATTAATTTTTAATGTTGTCTATTATATTGATAAGAGATGATTTATACCGAGTGTGTGGTCAAAAGCAACATATACATTTTTTTAAATACATAAATAGGTATCTGTGAATGTCACCTATTGACATAAAAAAACGAATCATCCAAACTGGCCCAGAATAGACGAAAATAATATCTATTAAACATAAAAAAATATACAGCCAAACATAAAACCTCTTTCTTTTTTGAAGTTGGCAAAAACAACTCAAACCAATGCACTAAAATATAAAAACTAGTTTCGTTGTGGTTTCGCTTTTTTTTCGAACTGACTACGCTATTTGCCTTGCAAGGCCTTTACAGCTTCACCTGACTACAACTTGTGGCTTCGCAGTGCAACTCAATGCAAAGCGTTTCAGACCATAGGTAGATAGATCTCTACCTTAATTTAAATTATCATAAACCTTCCAATATCTCAATTACTATACATGTTCTTATATTTTATTTTGAAGAATTCCATGGTGTATTTTCGAATTCCAAGTTCCGATGAAATTGACCTGAATTTGAAATGATTTGAACTGGGACTATGTTGAAAATATCTTTTCCAAAAAATAAAATGAATATTCCAAATTTGTATACAAATGAAGTTCTGAGATAAGAAATATTTAAAAAAGTCGTTTTTGAAGTCGGCGAAAAACACGTCTATAATGTCTTTACTGCCACTGGTTGTACACCTTAGATATTGCATACATAACTGCTCATCATACCCTAGACGCGACTCATCTAAGAGTGCCATTTTATAGAGCGGTATTACACTTGGTGTAAGATGGCCACGTTCCATTCGGACATTTTTTTTTTTTGAAATGACTACGCTATTGACCCAGCAAGGTCATAACAGCTTCACCGGACTACTAAGGCGAGCGTTTAAGGCACTCAGCCGATTTTATTTTGTCAACCAGCTCAAGGGTGCACGGCACACCTCAGCTTGGCAGTTGCCTGTTGCATGCAAAATCGCGACCTATTATAGCTAACCTGGCTAACTATTCATATATGTATGAGTTGTTGAAACGTATATATGTACCAAACCAAGCATACACGCCTCAACAACTCCTCCATATATTTATTATCGGAAAATTGAGAGTTTTATAGTTCGATAAGGAAAAAAGTAAACTCTTCCACTTTCATGTGTAAGCGTGTAGGCGTGCATGTGTGTGGGGGTGATCGTGTAGTGTTGTAGCAGTGATGTATATTTGTGTGTCACCGTATCGCGTAGGCAACGCACTTAAAGGCTCCCTACGGAGGGGTCGAACCTAGGCTTGAGCCGCTACCGTGGGAGACCGGATCGGGTCATTCGGACATCATTATTATGTAATGTATAAACTTCCAAATTACAATCGTATAAGAATAAAACGATCATAATGTCAAAAATCAATTCTATATTTCGCGAGTCTTAATGTCAGTGTCGGCAGAGGTGTAGGTAAAAATATCCATATACTAATCGGGCACCATCTGTCTTTATGTAATGGTGATGTTAAAAAAAACATATCCGTGAGTTGATCATTGAAAAACAACTTTATTTATTTTTTATTACGATGGACTCACAAAACTGCATAAGCGTTATAATATTACAAATAGTATACCTAAATATAAGTAGATATATTTAGGTATTTTGGTAAATTCTAGATTTGTATATTTGTTTTTCTTAAATCGAATGCACTGAGTATTTTTAAAGGACAATTATTTTGACCGTAGTCTCCTCCAAAATATGAATAATGAATAGATAAGGTATCGGTTCTTAATCTTCTAAACCATATCCTAATTAATATTATAAAGTGCGTTTTTATGTGTTTGTTTGTTTATTATGCTTTCACGTCTAACAATTGAACAATCATCATGAAATTTTAGAAATACGTTGTTATATAAAATAACATAGTGTTTTTCCATCAAGAAAAGTACAAGTCCCGATGAATATATATAATTGTAGGTGATAGAGCTACGGTGAAGCTGTATGAAACACGGTGAAGCATGAATGGGTTGACTCGCCCGGGGTACTACCACCCTCTCACAAAACCCTCTCAAAACTATCGTGAAGTAACAGTGCTTGCATTGTTGCGTTTCGTTCGGTCAGTGAGAGCGCCGGATGCCCGCCTAACTTTCCCCCTCCCTTCTTTCCCTTTACCTCCTCCCTTCTCCATACACAGGCTGGCAACGGGCTCCCCTGGTGTTGCTAGTGTTTATGGACGGTGGTGATCATTTAACATCAAGTGACCCACCTGTTAGTTTGCTACCTTTGGTATAAAAAAAATCTACTTTAACACTAGCGAAACCGCAACCAAAGTGTAGAAAAATCTTCATATATATAATTCTACAGTTTGTGTGTATGTGACTGAACTCCACCTAACCGGCTGGACAGACTTTGATAAAAAATGTTCAGGTGGATTCAAGAATGCTTTAGATACACTATTGGACCCGGTAGGTGAGGCTGTTGTTGAATTTTAGGATTTTTTTTTATTATCAAGACAGTGTCCGCCGGACCCACTAGTACACTTACTATACAATACTTCTATAAATATTTTTAGTACATACACAGTAGCATTTTGTTAAGGATATAGAAATCACGTTTAAACTTTGGAAGTTGCGTGAAACTATCGTCAATTCATAATCCACTATGCAATCATGTTGTTTACCGATCAACTGAGTTGGATTACTTCGCCTAGTTTCGACGCTCTTGCTGCAATTTACCTCGTTAACTTTTACACAAACTATATGTATGCCTACATTTTGTAACTAAGCCATAATAAAGAAATATACAATGTTATATTTTTGTTATATTCACACCTATACTATGGATTTTTATTAGATATTGTATATATGGAAATTACGTTTTATACGCAGTTTAGAAATTGAAAGATTTGTGATACCTATCTATGTTTTAAAGATTCTTAAGATAATAAAGCTGATCGTCTTCGGAAACCGGACTGTATTCGAGGATTCTGATCATGTTTTTGAGTTTCTGGTGTCTGAGGAAAGAAACAGTAAAATGTCTCTGGATTACTTGCCAACAAATTTGTTCTTATTTTTAATTTAGGGTTGTTTATTGCTATACCAGCCTTGCGGCACCCTTAATTTGATAATTTATATATTTAAAAGGAAATACAAATCTTATTCTTTTATTAAATATACAGAGGTACACGTCAATAGATTTATTTCGAATTAAAATATATCCTGTTAACGACTTAGAATTTTTAAATATTTAAATTCATGACAGTGGTAATGTTTTAAAGAACCTATCGTACTTACGAAATGTACTTAAATTAATTACATATCTAATGTTTTATTCACGTGCTGTGATCAATACCCGTCGCTTTGTAATATAAGTGAGACCTGTTGGAATAAGGCAATGTAAAATATTAACAGGGATATGTCAGTCGCGAAGTTTATTATTTGACGCTCTCAGAATGTATAAGTAAAACATTTAATCAAAGAGATTTATGTGTGTTCTAACATCACAATATATATATATATATATATATATATATATATATATATATATATGAGTAGTACATATACAAGTACTTTTTTGTAAAAATGTGTTATCAAATAGATGTAACGATGGTTTTGTAGAAAGGTAATATAATTCGAAAATAAAATCCTTGTATGTCAAATCTTTCAATAAATAATGCTAAAAAGAATTCACTTAAACTCTATTTATTTTTTATATCATAAGAGGCAAATGAACAGGTGGGTCATCTGATATTAAGTGATCATCACCGTTCATAGCCACTTGCAACAAGGGAGTCACAAGTGCGTTGTCATCTTGTGTTGGGGAAGGGGGGGGAGGTTAGGGGAGGCAAAGAGGAGGAGAGGGGTAAGGAGAGCAGTGGTGGCCAACGAGAGTCGAAATCTACTACTGACGCTGGGGCAACGCTCATAAGCTATATATTGAGTGCCTGGGAGGATTCGCATGATGCAGTTGGTGTGTTCTGCGATCTGTCTAAGGCCTTTGATTGCGTTGACCATAGTACACTTATTTTAAAATTAAAACATTATGGTATTTGTGGAACTTCTCTCGACCTTCTAGTCTCTTATTTAAAAGATCGCTGTCAGAAAGTTAGCATACAAGGGGTAACCTCTGCAGGATCCTTTGTGCGAATTGGCGTCCCTCAGGGCTCTATACTGGGGCCGTTCTTGTTCTTAATATACATAAATGATCTGCCGCTAATGGTCAATAACTGTGCAGACATAGTGCTTTTTGCAGACGATACTTCAATTATATTTAAAGTGAAAAGGACAGATTTAGAGGTTAGGCATGTAAATAATACTCTAAATGAAATTTCTCATTGGTTTGCATTAAATAACTTAGTGCTAAATACAGACAAAACAAAATGTATAAGATTTGTTTTGCCTAATGTTCCACGAGTGGATAGCAGCATCAGGATTGAGGGGAATTTTGTAGAGTTAGTTGATAATACTGTATTCTTGGGTATCACACTGGATTTAAAACTACAATGGGGTCCTCAAATTAAACAATTGGCTAGCAAATTAAGTTCTGCTGCATTTGCAGTACGTAAAATACGCCAGCTAACTGATATTGCCACTGCTAGGTTAGTCTACTTCGCCTACTTCCATAGCTTAATGTCTTTTGGCATTCTGTTATGGGGGACAGCAGCTGAGGTAGACACCATATTTTTATTACAAAAACGAGCAGTTAGAGCAATTTACAATATGGGACCTCGTGAATCCTTAAAGACTAAGTTCAAGGAATTCGGTATCTTAACTCTGCCTTCCCAATACATCCTTGATAATTTAATGTATGTCCGAAAGAACCTTGATAAACTGGATTTTGTAAAAGGCCGGCATAGTCTAAATACTAGGAACCGTGACAAACTGGTTATCCCATGTTTTAGACTTAGTAAAACGAGTAATAGTTTTTTGGGAAATAGTGTACTGTTCTATAACAAAATTCCAAAGGATATTACCGATTTGCCTGATTGTGAATTTAAGCGCCATGTCAAGCGGGTTTTGGTCTCAAAAGGCTATTATAGAGTGGATCAGTATGTGAACGATAGTGATGTCTGGAATTGACTCATCTCTGTGCATCCATTAAATTTCTTTTCCATTAAAAGTTTCTGTCATGTATGTAATATAGTCTAAATATTATATATATTAAAAAGATAAACCAGATCGAGTTTCTTGCCGGTTTTTCTCGATAACTGGGTTGTTTCCGAACCGGTGGTAGTTTTTGACGTTCATAAGTGCCTTATTAGGGCCTAAACTGAATAAAGTATTTTTGATTTTGATTTTGATTTTGATCCGGGGCTCTCACTGTTCAAACGAAAAGCCACAATGCAAGCACTGTTACTTCACGTCGGTTTTTTGTGAGAGGGTGGTACTACCTCGGATGAGCCGACCCATTCATACTGAAGCCAGTAATAGCTTCAGCGTGGCTCTACCACCTATAAAATTGGAGAACGCTGTATTTAAAATAGTACTCGTGTAAAATAGCATAATCACTACTCAAAGTATTATATTGCAGATCTTTTAATAGAGATTAAGTTAAAAGTGTTGATTTTAACGATGATTTCGTTTACGCCCAAGATCTTGGATGCAATCCTAAGTGGATAGTCGTTATGTTGTTTTTTATTACCATAATAAAAGAATAAATCGGGCACAGTGACTATTTTAAATAAACTTTGTGAAACGTTATCATGAAAAAAAAAACTTTTACATTCGTTTAAAACTAAACTCTTACCTATTATCGGTAATCACGCAATTTCAAAGATAATTTAATCCCACGTGTGTGTATATTAAAAATTGTGTTTGTTTATTTGTGAAGGTTTCTAATGTAACGTAAATCTTTGTTGTGTTCATTAGTTATAATAATTACATGGTATACATATAATATACAGCGTTTTTCCGTTGAGTGTTAATACCTTTAAATGAGCAATTCTTGTATATTGTTACATATATTCAGGATCTTAGAAACTGCGTCATCTTTTTCCGTGAAACTTAGTATGTAGGTAGTGTCAAGGACGATAAATCGATCTAGCTAGATTTCATTCATGGAAAACTTGTTTAACTGAGCTTCAGGCAATGAAAAAATATAGCTAGAATATAAAGGACAATTTCGACACCGTTGTCAGAATAGAAACAGCTGAAATGGAAATCCGCTACTTCGAAAATCCGTGTAATCGCAATTTGAATCCGAGTGAGAGCAAAAGAGATATCTTTTTTATTTGTAAAATAATGCTAATTTTGTGAGGCAAGCCTAACAGTTTATTTTAATTTAAAAATGTTTTTTAAAGAACCGAGTTAGGCTCGGTCGCCCAGGTACTAACAATAATATATGCAATTATATTCTTATAAAATCATATAATGCCCATCCTGCTGATCCCTGAAAAATATCTTCACGGAAGTCATATACTTAATTATTATATACGTCTAAAGTTTTTATCACTCCACGACGTTTTAATTTTCTTCGAAACTTGTTCGGCTGAGAATTGGACAATTTCACCCATAAACGTGTGAGCTAACTTCTACTTCTACCCAATAATTTAGCAGAACCATACTTTAACAGTGTTTGGACAATAGGCGCCCCGCCCCACACACATATTTTAAGGCTCACATTCACTAGTAAAGTCTAATAAGATGTCTCGGCTCTTATAAGACGGTTCGGTTCTATCCACTGATTTCGTTATTGACGATATCAATATTTATCAGTTGGTAGGCTTTTGCATTTTTTTTTTTTATATCAAAGGAGGCAAACGAACTGGTGGGTCACGTGATGTTAAGTGATCATCACCGTCCATAGACACTAGCGACATCAGGGACTTCGCAAGTGCGTTGCCAGCCTGTATATGGGAGAAGGGGGAGGGGAAGGAAAGGGGAAGGAAAGGGAAAGAAGGAAAGAGGAAGGGACGTGGGCCTCCGGCTCTCTCACTGACCGAACGAAACACAACAATGCAAGCACTGTTATTTCACGTCGGTTATCTGTGAGAGGGGTGGTACTACCCCGGAGGAGCCGACCCATTCATGCTGAAACCAAAAATAACTTCAGCGGGGCTCTACCACCTACTGAATTTGATTTAAATAATTTATCTTCAGATAACTTGTACTATCCATTCATCTTATTTGCTGACGAGAGGACTTATCTATGGTTGTCGGTAAACATTTGTATGCAAATGGCTAAAAACGCATTTTTATAATTATCGATAGCTATGTATGGATAAGTCATTTGTAACGTCATATTTGAGAGATACGCTGCTATCGGCTGTTTTTAGAAAATATTTGAAAGTATTGTTAATATTCTGTGATTTGCATTCCTGTTTTAAATATTCAGAAAATAATAATTCAGTATTTTCTTACAAAGTGGTCGTACTATAAGAATTATTTTGGAACACTCACTTCTAACGTTGCAAAGTCACGCGTCTGTCGACATTGTTAATAATAAATGCAATGGTATTTGCACATGAAATAAAAAGAAAAACATTAGTAAATGCCGTTAGTCGCATCGGAAGTCTTACGGCAGCGATCGTCTTGAGTTTTCATCTATACTAATATTATAAAGACGTAAAGTTTGTTTGTGACGTTGTAGGGGGTAATCTCAGGAACAACTGGTCAGATTTGAAAAATTTTTTCAGTGTTATATAGCTTATTTATCGAGGAAGTTTATAGGCTTATATATCATCACGCTAAGGCCAATAACAGCGGAGCACTAATGGATAATGCTTTAAATCTCTTTTTTCCCTTATGAGAGCTGCCGCTGCGTGTTAGTTAGCCCAAAGCAACTATTCCACGCAAACGAAGTCGCGGGAAGAGGCTAGTTATTTATAATTTTATTTATCATAGTATCATATATAAGTAATCCCAAAAAATTTAGGTTTTTCTATACGTTGACGTAAATGTAACTTTGTAATAATTTTATATTATTATAACACGTTTCTTACAATGGTTTCGTAATTTAATTTAGAGTTGCCCGCTAAACTTTTTATCATACCTTATACATAGTGTATAATGAAAATCATGAAAGATCTATTTTGATAACAAATTCGCGTATTTTATTGATTCTATTGATAGCAATAAGAATATAAATAAATATACATTGTTTCTTTATGAATCTACATATCTAACTGATCGGACGATTTTCAAATTATCATACAAGACATTCATTCTGCTGTTTCAGTACTATATATTTGGTTACTATTTCAGTTCTAATAACGTAAGAAGAGTGTGTTTTTATCTTTATGTTTGAAACTATTTAATTTTGAAACTGCTTGTAACTATATTATTATTATATATTATTTGTAACATTACCGAAGGAATATGTCGTTAAATAATAAAATAATATTAAATTGATTTTCGTAAAATTCGTTCAGTTTAAATTGCCGCCCTTAATTCGTCATTAGGAGGCGAATCACAACTAATATGTAACTAAATGATTATTGTAATGCCATTTGTTCCTAACGGTATAACAGAAAATATTGTTTTGTAATGGTGTATCTAAATATATAACAATCCAGTGTCATTATGTTTGTCCATGATGAACTTCGAAACTACTCAACCCATCTTCATTATTTATGTATGTATAATTTGGTCCAACTTGATAGATAGAATCATCTTATATTTTTTTTCAATGGCCTAGATATTTTTAATAACAAATTAAGTTATTCTCAGTGTTGCTTATTGTCATTAATTGTAAGTTTCATGAGTCTGGAACAGATGGCTCTTTAAGTTAGTTTGTTGATTGGACACTGCCGAACTGACTGTTATAGATATCTTTTTATCCATGTTTTATTTTTGAATTTTTCAACTTCAGTTTATTTTATGGTGCATCTCGCTTTTTCTATATCATGTTTTATTTAATTTTCATATTTCGTGTGTTATTTAGTTATATTATATTTGTAACTACAAAATTAGAGTAAACAAAGTAACTGTGCCACAACAACTAGTGGCCGGCTAGATATTATAAATTATTTATGTGGCAAATAACACGCAACTATTATTTTGACGAGATAAATCTGACGGTAATTAATTACTGTCAATGTCCCCGCTAGTTGAAGTATGATAATGCGACTTTCTCTCTACTGATTCTATCGTATAGGGTTAAGTACACCATAAGCTAATTTTGATGAATATAGCATATTCTCATTAGTACTGATGTAACATAATCAATACTATTATTTTTTCTGTTATTAATCAATTCTACATTTTGTAGTTTTTGAAATGAGCGATAAGATTGTCGCATTCACTTAACTAAATACATCGTAACTGTGAGAAATTTGGAAATCTCAATATTATTTATTTCCCAAATTTGGTTCGAAAAATCTGACTTATTATTCATGATAACATAAAATTGAGAAATAAGATCAAATTAGGGGGAAATTGTACTGAAAGGAAAGATTCCTATTATTAAAAAAAAATAAATAAAACTGGATTGGATTTCTTTAAATAAATCATCTGATAGAGCTAGGAATCGAAATGCCTAAGAATTCAAAAATACATGATCGAAAGGATCAAGTGTTATAAGGATTGATTTCTTTTAAGTAAAACCATGTAATCCGAACTTAATGTATTACTTTCAAAAATAGCACTGTAGTGTGATAAAGATTATCATCATCATCATCATCACTGCCTGTAAGAAGTTCACTGCAAAGCTATAGGCCTCTTGTCGTAAATAGGCATGTATATACATAATCTTTACGCTGCGTCAGCCCACGACGATTTGACGATTTCAAACTCTGAGAAATCCACAGTTTTATATTTTTCCTCCATACGGTGAAACTACAAGAACATTTCAAGTTTAGGTTTCCCCACGATGTTTTTTTTCAGGGTTAGTTGACATTGCCCAAAATCACTTATTTCTTGTTCAAAATGAAACCGTAATTTGTGATTGTTAATATTTATTAGTTGATTAATATCACTCCACGTCGCGGTCGCCTTTTGTATCGAGTTACGGACAATATCAAAATAAGACTTTCAACCTCAGTTTTTAGTTCTCCTTTAGTTTAGTTATCTGTACCTAGTTTATTTATATACGATTTCCTATTCGTACAAAAATTAGTTTAACGGTGTAATATCCAGAGATCTCGTAAACTCGTAAACCTGTTGTAGGTGGTAGAACCACGCTGAAGCTGTAACTAGTTTCAGCATGAATGGGTAGTACCACCTTCTCACAGAAAACCGACGTGAAGTAACAGTGCCTGCATTGTTGCGTTTCATTCGATCAGTGAGAGCGCCGGAGGCCCACCTCCTCCTCTCCCTTCTCTCCCCCTTCTCCACCAACACTGGCTGGTAACACACTTCCAACTCCTCTGGTGTTCTTGGTGTCTATTGCCGGTGGTGATCACTTCACATCAGGTGACCCACGTGTTCGTTTGCCTCTTATGATATAAAAAATAGACCATCTGATACTCTTCATTGATACCGTGTTTATATTTGAAACAAAACACTAAACTATAATTAGTGGATATTCGATTAATATATTTCGTACCGTAGCACCGGATTGTTGAAAAAATAATAAAACATAACTCATTTTTAGGGAACCAATAAATATCTGTAATAGTTCGGGAACGTTTGAATAAAATTGTTCAGTTATAAAAGTATCATTTCAAGGTACTTTTATTTATTAAGATGCACTTCATAAAAGTGTACCGACGTAGCTCTGTTTTTATGTCAGCTCTATATTTTTTAAAACTTCCACTGCTCTTGTGCAATATAGTTTTCTTTCTGAATACATTATTCCTTATAATTGCAAAGTTAATGTCATATTTTGTGATTTTATAAATATGCCATAAGTTAATCAAATTGTTTCTCGTATTGATAACCATATAACGAACTAAAGATGTAGTGAACTAAATTCAAATCCAATAAGAACAATACGCGACACGATAAAAATGAACGTAGCTTTGTTCCGATGTTTCAAAATGATTTAAAATTGAGTGTTCCTTATTTGGAACGGTCTATTTTAAAATTTCTCATATGCATCGTTTCAACCATAAGACGCAAATAGCAATATTTCAAGATAATAAATGTTATATATTATTAATATATTCCTATCAGTATTAGGGGAGAGCGGGGCTAGAAGTTCCGCAGGTAAGTTTTTCCGACAGCTATAATTATGTAAAGAAAATAAATAATAATAATATATTTTAATGTTCCAAGTCAATGTATACATAATTTACAATAATATTGATATATCTGCACTGGTTATAAACCGTATCGCAGATATCACAATCAAATAGCAATACATGTTAAGTGCGCCATGAAAGCGTCAGATGAGGCGCCATTACGGTAGCCATTTTAGACACTACCACGACGACAGTTACGTTGATGTGTGCAAAGGGTGTCAAAACATCTCATAAATAATTTTTTTCACGCTTAAGTTTTTTGTGCCATCTCTGTTAATTATTGATCGAGAAATTCGTAACTTTACTAAATTGTAGTGACATTTGTAAGATATCTTGTCGTATGATTATTTTATTAATTTGATTTTATTACTTGACTAGGATGTTTTCGTATAAGAACATAATTTGGGGTTATAAGTTCCGTATCTTAGGGGCTGGTTGTTCCCAGGAACTACGTATATCAAATGAACTTAAATCGTACCTAAAATTCTTATAATCATTTTTCTTTGTTTAAACATGTCAAACTACAAACATAAGATAGAAAGTGATAAAACCTGAAAAGAGAAACCATAAAAAGGAGGGCAAACCTATTAAAACTATGGTGTGAGAACTTAAATTTACCACATTACGTTAGATGATTCTACAATAAATTTGAAGCCCCGTAAAATGATTAAGTATGTATAGCGTAAACATTTACATATATACAATAATAAAAGTAACTGTTTTATTGTATTCTTGCATTATAGTGTCATATTAATTAAGCGGAACTATTCGCCCCAAAGGTGGAACAACTTGCCCCAAAGCAGAGCTAAATGTTCCGCTCCAAAATTTATCAAAAAATTGCTTGTATTGCAAAAATTATTAACATGTTAATAAAAGTGACTATAAATTTACAAAACACGATAAACATCAGTACAATATTTGCACATATTGAACATTAAACCTTTCATTTTCATAGTGAAACTTCTTGTTATTTGAAATTCGGAACTTGTAGCCCCACTCTCCCCTACATTGTTTTAATTTAATTATCTCGCCATACGTTATTAAAAAAAGATTGACTCTAGATCAAGATTATCAATTCATTAATATATTGTTTTTTTTACACGTTTCATAGGCTCGTTTTCCAAAGTACCATGTATTTCATTAAAAATCGATAAATACATTTTTTTTTTGTAATTATATAACGTTCTATTCCTATCAATTTGGTATTCTTTGAATTAAATTAGCTTTCCGCGAACCACTGCTAATGATATATGTATAAAGTGAACTTCTCTTATGGTAGACAGACACTATAAAGATTCAATTACACAAAAAGTAGTATTAATGTCTTTGACTTAGCTATAATTATTGTGTATGAATCCAGTACTCTATAATATAAAGAATAACAAAAGACAATAAAGACTGTTGTTACACAAGATAATAGTACCTGAACGACCGAGCCTGGCTCGGTCCTTTAAAAAACCATTTTTGAATTAAAGTAAACTGTTAGGTTAACCTAAAAAAATTAGCATCTTTCTACCGAAAAATATATTCAATAACAAAAAATTAAACCGCCGAAAAAACTGAAAAGCAAAAAATAATAAACCTTTTACTTTATTCATCTTAATAACTAAGTTCTTAAACTAATGTAAGTAAGTAATTTTAAGTCGGCGCCAATCAAACAAATTAATTAATTACGTAAAGCATGATGCGCGGCGGCGGCACAGCGTGACACACCCCTTGCATGCCGAACGCTTACGAAGCAACCCGAACGGGCACACACGTTACCGCTGGAGATCTGACATTGTGTTTTTAATTTGATTTGGTTATTTTTGTGAATTTAAGTAATCTAATGATCTTTGTTCATTGGTTGTTTGGCGCCGACTCAAAATTTCTTAGGTATACTTACATTAATTTAAGAACTTAGTTATTAAGATGAATAAAGTAAAAGGTTTATTATTTTTTGCTTTTCAGTTTTTTCGGCGGTTTAATTTTTTGTTAAAAAGTTTTTATTTTATAATTTTTTGTGGCTATGATCTTACTAACTACTACAAGCTTAATTTATTTGTAATACACAACTCAGAAGTTGAATTATAAATCATGCCCGGTTTTCTTACCCTTGGGGTTGCTTTTTTCATATTTACATGTATATGGGATCAACTTCTGGGTATACTCTTTCAAATCAAAAGATAATAATTTAATTCGGACTATTCTGTCTAAAGGTATGCGCGGTCATAGACATAATCAGTGCGTGAATAATCAATCATTGTCGATTTTCATACTCTTAGGGTTGAATTTTTTTTCCCAAATTTAAATGGGACCAACTTCGGAGTATACCCTTTCCAATAAAAAAAGAATTATTAAAATCGGACTATACTGTAAAAAGTTATGCGTGATCATACATAAAATATATATATATATATATATATATATATACAAGACGAATTGAGAACCTCCTCCGTTTTTTTCGTCGGTTAAAAAGAAATTCTTCTGCTGTCACTCGAATATTTTTCGAAGCAGCCGATTTCCATCTGAGCTATTTTTGTTTTGATAGCGGCGGCGAAATTTACCTTTGTATTCTAGCTATATTTTTTCATTGCCTGAAGACTTAGTTAAAAAAGTTTTCCATTAATGAAATCTAGCTAGATCGATTTATCGTCTTCGAAACCACCTACATACTAAGTTTCACGGAAGTCGCTGAAGCCGTTTAAAGGTATTAGGTAGATAGAGAAATTTCTTTACAATTAATTAGAATTATGTATTACTGGCTCTTGCTTGTGGCTTCGCTCGCGTCATTATAAATTTAACCTACTGTTCGAGGGCAGTAATTGTCTTCTAGATTAAAGGTACTCTATTTTCTTTTTCGTATCCTTGACAGGTGTATGCAAATTTTCTTGATGATCGATTGAGGCGTGAAAGCGTAACAAACAAACTCATATTCATATTTATAATATTAATAAGAATGTCATTTACATTGATACCTATATAATTAATAAGGATGAAACTACGAAACATGTCATCTTCTTTATTAAGTATTGTTATTGGTCTGAACATTTATGAATAAGCTACCGCTTTAACCACATTATAAAGGTTTCTTACTCATTATAGTATTATTAACCACAATTCATCTGGTTTTAAATAACAATGTAGCATGATTTGGTAAACACGCTAGACCTTGAGGTGGTTTGGCTCTCAAGTGTTACCGCAACTCACATATAGCTGTTGAAATGAATGATCGTCAACCTGAGTCTGATAGGTAACCAGGCAACCATAAAAAATACTTTCCGCCATGCTATAATTCCATCGCGATATTTTCGTCCATTGCAGAATTTAAACATTTATCAATCGATGCTTAGTAAACAGTGTTAAGGACTGAACCACCATCGCTTGACAATCAAATTAACTTATTTTAAATAGAGAATATTTATAATAATTATACTATACATTATACTACTATATACACTATACTATTGAAACACCGATAACACGTTTATTCCATTTACAAAGATGTTGATCGTATATTAATTACATTGTAAGTGGCTGATACCCGTGACTTTATTTAAATCTGGCTTTAGGAATAGTGTTGGAAATTATACCAATTTCTGTACTTCCGTCGTTAAGCAAAATTGTTGAATAGATTACGCTTAAGCAATTAATAGGATATTTTAAAGCGCAATAAATTTTGGATGGTCGACTGTTTGGCTTCAGAAAATCAAAATCAACTACTGACCCTGTGCAACGCTTTTAAGTCATATATTGCGAGCTTGGGAGGGATCGCAGGATGCAATTGGTATTTATGATCTATCTAAGGTCTTTGACTGCGTAAACAAAGTAAACAAGTACCCTTATTCTAAAACTTTACGGCATTTGTGGAGCCTCTCTCGACCATTTGAGCTCCTATTTAAATGATCGCTGTCATAAAGTTAGTATAGACGAGGCTACGTTTGCAGGATCCTTGACTCGAATTGGCGTCACAGGGTTCCATTTTAGGGCCATTTTTGTTTCTAAGATAAATGATCTGCCGCTAGTGGTTGATAACTGTGCAGATGTGGTTCTTTTTGCAAATGGCACGCCGCTCATATATTCAAAGTAAAAAGAATAGATTCTAAGGTTTGGTATGTGCAGTATCTTAAATAAAATTTCAGTTTGGTTTGCGTTAAATAATTTATTGCTAAATGCAGACAAAACATAATGCATAAGATTTACTCTGCCTAATATTACACCTATATAGTTAGATAGATACATAGATAGTCGAGATCCAAAGGAATCTAATTAGCTTAGTTGACAACCCCTTTTCCTGGGTATCACACTTGATTCTAGATTACAATGGGGTCCTCATATAAAATTGTCGGGGAGATTAAGTTCTGCTGTGTTCGCAGTTCGAAAGATTCGCCAGCTAACAGATATTGCCACTTCTAGGTTGGTCTACTTGGCTTACTTCCACAGCTTAATGTCTTATGGTATTTTGTTGTGGGGGACAGCAGTTGAGGTGAATACCATATTCCTACTACAAAAACGGGCAGTTCGAGCAATCTATAATTTGGGGCCTCGCGAATCATTAAAGAATAGGTATCAGGAATTTGGTATTTTAACTTTGCCCTCCCAATATATTCTTGAGAATTTGATAACGTCCGAAAAAACTTAGATAATCTGGATATAGTAAAAGACCGACATAATGTAAATAATAGAACTAATAACAAACTGGTCACTCCATGTTTTAGGCTGACTAAGACCAGTAACAGTTTTTTAGGTAATGGTGTTAGATTTTATAACAAAGTTCCAAAACACATTACCGATTTGCCTGATGATAGGTTCAAGTGTTATGTCAAGCGAGTCTTAATTCATGAAGACTATTTATTACAGGGTAGATCAATATGTGAACGATAGCGACGTCTGGAAGTGAGGCCTCTCTCTGTGCATCCACCAAAGACGAATGTAACCTTATATGTCTATTATGATGTAATCATAAAAAAAATGTATTATGAAAAGATAAACCATATCGAGTTTCATGTCGGTTCTTCTCGTTGACTGGGTTGTATTCCGAACCGGTGGTAGTTTTGACGTTCATAAGTGCCTTTTCAGGGCCTAAATTGAATAAAGAGTTCTTTGATTTTGATTTCTTACAAATTTTCTTCAAATTTGTTATCTGTTTACATCCTGTCCCCTTCACATGCCCACCACGCCGCCCACCCTACTTTACACATCCTAAACACTAGTATTCATAAAAATAGCAGCATCTTATCACTTTCATAACTTTATATTAAATTAAGCTATCGAAATATTTATTTTTTAGATAAGGACCGAGTATCTAAGAAGTAAGTTAAAAGATGTGATCGAAATCTATCCAGTACTTTTTAAGTGATGCGTGTAAAATGGCAGACTTCTATTATTTTATTTGTATAATATTGTAATAATCACTACATATTATAACGTCTATCTGTCTGTCTGTTCGCGATAAAACCTAAAACTATTGAAAAGATTTTCATTTAGTTTTCTTTTTTTTTTCTCGAACTGACTACGCTTTTGATCTAGTAAGTTCTTAACAGCTTCACCGGACTACTTGTAGTTTTAACCAGTAGATAATTCATAAGGAAGCCATAGGTATATAATTTGTCAAGGTGTCTATTATTATCAGGACGGACAACATCCACCGGGTCCGCTTGTATTGTAACCCTCTTAAGATGTACATTCCTTACATGAAAATGCAAATTTAAGCAGTTCGTATATTATATTGGTAGACAAATAATTCAAAGAAACCTATTAAGATGCTAGCGTTAAACGTGCCATCACGAATGCGTCGCGCGATACTACTCAATCATTGTTAACGTACTGCTTTAACGTAACGTATATATTATCCGAAACAAACGCTATTACATAAGGCAATACATAAATTATGTTAATTAATAGACATGGACGCGAATAAATCGTTGTCACAAGGAAATAAAAGACAAGACGGCACATAATAAGCATTTATTCCATTTTTAAACGGTTCAAAAATTTGATGACACGACTTTATTAAAAAAAACTTGATAAATAATTCGCTTAAACAACATCAAAATTATATACAATAGAAATGGACTAGTAAATGATTTCTTTTAGATATCGACGATTTATCAACATAATGTGATTTTTATGGAAATCTTGTAATATTCCTATATATAATATACATTATACAACATATATTTTTATCACGTTATAGAAATTAGAATTCAATAATAATGTTAACACCTAGAAATATGTAACTGTACTGTAACTGTAAGGATACTGAAAACTCGCTTTCAAAATGCACCAAACGATTTTTGGAATAAATAATATTTCAACTAGCTGTACATGCCACCAACTTTCAGTGAAGCATGATACTAATAATGTATGTATATATTACCGCGATAGTAACAAACAAACAGACGCTTCACCTCATGATAAGCAATGTACGTAGCCAATAGACGGTTTCATTATAAGAGCTGAGAGTTAGAGATCCTTCAATACAACTTTATTAAAATTAAACATAAATTTAAACCTTACAACTATAATACACTTAAAATTACATAATACTGAAAATAACTACATAATCTAGTAAATGCAAGTCACATATTATTTGTAATTTTTCGGTAATACGAACCACTTAAAAATACATTTTGGCAAGATAACAATAGGTTATAATATATATAATGTAATTACAAGTAATAATTATTTGCAATAATGAGGCAAATAATAACCTCACATGAAAACTATGTAGAAGATAATTTTTCCGGCTTTGGTACTTCCACGTAATCTATAACTTCCCAATTCTTTTCAGACTCTTCTGGAATAGTAGGCGGTAGAGCTGATCGAAGTATCGGTGTCCCCTTGCCATTAAGAGACATGTAAGCTTTGATAGCTTTAACAATAACATCATCGTCAGGGGTACTCAAGGCACGTGCGTTGAATGGGCCTCCGACGTCCTCGTTTGGAAGGTCCCAAACATGCATTTCAGGAAACATCGTGAAGTTCTGTAAGTATACCGGAAATAAAAAATACAAGGTTATAAAAATATACATATATTATGCCCATAAATACACAACGCAAATACATTTATAAAGAGTTTATAATACATATTTAGATCTTTAACTAATACATAATTATTTCGTGACATTAAAAAGCTAAAGGGTTTACGAATTATTTTTTTATGATTTTTAGTGTGTAGATATGTAAATCAATAGAAACACTATTATTACTACTAAGTGACCTGTACCCACATCGTTAGGCGGTAAACATTCTTACTTGTGATGAAATTATGAGTGTGAATCGGTACGTACTGAGTGCTATTATGTATTTTGATAAGAATCCAAAATTGTTGTTGATAATATGACCAATAAACATCATTTAACGATTTAAATTATGTTTTTATTATAGAAACTACTTTTTGTAACTTAAATATAAATGTAAGATATATACTGTCCGTGACTTTTTTGTAGGCATATCGAGTTCTACAACTTTTCTCTAGAATTCAATCATATATCTCTCAAGTCTCATCGTTAAGGCAGCGTTCGTAAGAAACTTTTATTTCAACCTTTTTTTCTCCAACTTACTTTGCAAATCCGACTACCACGAAGAAATCTTTTCATTTTTCCGGTTCATGTATAGCCTATGACAATCACAAATAAGGTGGATTTCTATTGGTAAAAGATTTTTTAAAATAGATTTATTAGATCCCAATAATACCTATTAATTATGATGAATTGATTGTAGATGAACAAAGTTTATTAATAATTACAACCTTCATACAACACCACTAAACTATAAAAGCTTTTAACTGTCATTTCTATTATGGAATTATCATAATGTAGATATTCTATTCAGTTTAGTAACATAAACAAGTCTGTCTTACATTGTTCAGTTATATTGTCACATATAAACTATTAATATACACCCAACGATCTTTTATACCCGCTTCAAGAACTTGTTTTTGGTGTATTTACATTAATAACATTCAACAACAACATGAGTGTAAAAAAAATACAATAAGAGAAAAAATGTGAAAAAGTCATACAAATAACAACATATTTTTATGTATAATATATTGCAGAAATCGATTCCCTGCTCTTTGAAATGAGGAAAAGTATTTCTTAGTAACTACAAATTTTATGTTACATTTAAAGATACATATCCGTGATAAAATATGTAGTAACAATATAAATACTTTATCTTATTATGTAAATAAGATGTTATTATAAAGTTTTCGAGTTTAACTTAATTAATTTGTTCAACATAATTAATTTGATAACAAGACAATCTATGCCTGTTCTTAATAATAATTATTTTCCTCGTTTGTTATCAGAACCCTAAAGTATTTAATATAATAATCTGTTCAGTCGACCTAGAATAACGACTATTTATACTACTTACATATTATATAGATATGTAGATATCATAATAATTTGATTGCTTCAAAAATCCGTGTAACCCCAGTTCTAATCCGAGTGTATATATATATTTTAATGATAATTTTCTAAGACAAATCAAAAAAAAATATTTTTAGTAAATAAATTGTAATATTATGATTATAAGAGAGATATTTTGTGATTCAAACCTAACAGTTTATTTTAATTTAAAAATGTTTTTTAAAGAACCGAGCTAGGCTCCGTCGCCCAGGTACTATATACTAAAAAGGTTAAAATTAGTTATTTTACTATTTAATACACTACGGAAAGGTATTTAATACATCTATATCTATTATATATAATAAAACTGTAACAAGTCGAAATCTGTACATTAAATATTTTTTGAAAATTTTAAGCAGGTTAGACTATGTTATCGATATAGAAGCCAAAATCTTTTTACAATTTTTGTCTGTCTTTCTGTCTGTATCTGTGAACACGCATCACTCTGAAAGTACTGAATCAATGTTGAAGAAACTTGACATAGTGATAACTAATATTACGAGATTACATCTAAGATACTTTTTGTCCCATAAAACGCGAAGGGTTCTCCAGGATAAAGGATTAAAGTCTTGAATCTAAACCCGTATTACTCTGAAAGTACTGAACCAATTTTAACGAAACTTGACACAGTGATAATTAATATCACAAGGCTACGTCCAGGATACTTTTTGTCCCATAAAATGCAAGGGGTTCTCCAGGAGATCGAAAAATGTGTAGTTAACGTAACTAGACTTTTTTGCGACACCTTAGTACAAGAGCCGGCAACGTTGGAAGAACAAGAATTTTAGAATAGCTTGTTCTTTAATATATTTAATATATTAATATATCAATTTATATTTTTTTGTATCTTAGGACGCAAACGAACAGGTGGATCACGTGATGTTAAGTGACCACCACCGTCTATAGACACTAGCAACACCAAGGGTGTCGCAAGTGCGCTGTCAACCTGTATATAGGGGAGGGGAGGGTAAGAGAAGGAAAAGGGGAAAAGAAGTGGGTCTACGGCACACACACTGACCGAACGAAACATTACAATGCAAGCACTGTTATTTCACGTCGGTTTTCTGTTAGAGAGTGGTATTAGCCCGAACGAGCCGACCCATTCATGCTGAAACCAGTCAGCGTGGCCCTGCCACCTACACAAATTATCAATAGACAGAATTTAGGACACCTGGTAGCCGGTTAACGTTGTATTCTAATGCGCATTTTGATTTAATTAATTTTGATTAAATGAACAAGTTTAGGAACATTTCTTTCAATAACTTTTAAACGCAATTAGAAATATGAATTTGTCACAGTCAGACACATTTTTCATAAACAATCATGTGCCCGCTGATATATTTTATAAATCGTTTAGATAGCTTAGCTTAGGTTAGCTCCGATATGTCGCGATCTTTGCACAGAACAGGTGACAGCCCAAACCGAGGTGTGCCGTGCACCCTTGAGTTAGTTGCCCAAACATCCCAAATTGTCTGAGTGCCTTCAACGCTCACCTCAGTAGTCCGGTGAAGCTATTCCTTTCCAGTTCAATAGCCTTTTCATTTCGAAAAAAAAATTATGTCAAATTATATTTTTTCATAGCAAAGAAAAAATTTCACCTTATTAAACATTATTGATATTAAGATTTCACTATATACAATAAACAACGAAAAACGTAAACGTATAACTTAGGACTGACGCCATCTTAAATATATGCGTCGATTACATACGCCGCTACAATTATTACTATCTTTATCGTGCATCCAGTATTGCACTAAACTATAGCTATAGCTAAGTTATTCTATAACATATTATTTTTATAGCAATAAATCGGTCTAAATATTGAGTAAATAACTGAATTAGTCTAAAAAGATGAAATTTGTACTTCTTTATATCCAAATATAATAATAATAATAACATTACTGCTATTCCAACATGGTTTATGATTACTTTTATTTTTAATTTCCAAAAAATAGCATCAAGCACATTATTGTCGATGATAAAAATGTCTTTCAATATTAATTCCATTTTAATAACGTTTCAAAGTTAGTGAAAAAAACATCCTAAAATAATTTAAAATCAATATCTTGTCTGTAAAGGTATATGCACTAATAAACGCAACGTTTACCGGTTGCCAGGTAGCCCGCACGTTGTTCGGATGAATATAATACATAAAACTGGCTTGATTGATTATTTCCGGTATGGTCTCTCTCTATGTATGCAATTTCGCCAATAGTGACAAATACACATTATAAATTTAATGCCAAATATTCACTGTAATAACGTAGAATAATCTGTAATAGAAACATATCAACATAGATAAATTACCAAAAGGTGATAGGTACTATGAGTGATACAGAGATTATTTATAAAAATATATTGAAAATATATTTAAAATTTATTTCGAAAAAGTTTCTAACTCTTAGACAATAGTTACAAGCAAGCGACAGTCGACGCGTCGATGCGATGTTTGACATTTCGATACGGTGTTCATATATTTTTCTAAAAAACAATGGGGTATAAAAAGGTTTTAATACAAGTTGAAGATGGTTATAATAAAGTAAGTGCTAGAAAGATGTTTATTTAGTTTTATGTAGGTTAGTTTTTATCTTAATTGAACCTGGTAGATGAGTTTTTTTCTCGAAATGACTACGGTATTGACCGAGTAAGGTCTTAACAGCTTTACCGGACTACAAACAACGGAGTGGTAGATGATGCTACGAACGGGTACTAAGGCTTATTTAAAATAAAAATTACATGTAATCTGGGTATATGTTTCAGTGAATCCGTGGATAGTTGGATTTTTGGAAACGGTAGTTGTGGCTGCAATCGGGTATCAGTTTTATTAATTTTTTTCGCGTTTAAAAATATAATTGAAACCAGTGATAACCAATAAATGCGACCTACTAGATTAAGCGATCTGAACAGTTTTTCTGTCCGTTGGACAGTGGTTTAGGAGCCACATTATTACACAGAACTAATTTATCTTAACTCTTGAATTGCGCAACCCTAATCTAATAAATTAGCTATTGTATAATAATATGTATATGTTACAGGTTTCTCGAAAATTAATCTATCGATTCGGATAAAAGATTTTGCCAAGTTTACCTCAATAATTGTTTTATTTGCAAGACATCGAGTGAAGCTCAAATATCAAGCAGCAGCTTAGGTATTAAATCTATAAACTAGAATAAAGTTATTTGGTACCTAAATATAGATATTTGCATATTTAATTAAACGTTATATTACAATATCTAAAGATATATTTTTTTTTTTTTCGAAATGTCTACGCTATTTACCCAGCAAGGTCTTAACAGCTTCACCGGACTACTGTCTAAAGATACTTAAAACAAACACTCTTCTAGTACACGCGATACCGAAATGTTTTCTTTTAGAAATTAGTTCAGAGAATTCTATTTTATTTACACGATGGTTGATGACTGATTGATGAACGAAACGATGGCAGACGTAGATCAACTGTGATGATATTTGCGATTTGATACATTTCGTCTCCTCTAGTCACAACCAGTGAATGAATGATCGAGTGAAGTAATGAATTATTGGTTTAAACAAGTTATGAATGCTATATTGTGTGTGAGCCTCCTTGACGTGTCCGTCAATGGCGAACCTTATTTATTTCGACTATGAGCACGTAAGTGACTAGCGAAACCAAATTTTGTTTTAAAAATCTTTTTGCAGGGCGCACAGTGCAATTGACCATCCGTATTGTATGTATAGGTGTAGGAAGACTTCGGACGGGTTTTAATTATAAGGCGTTTCGCGTCTAAGTCTTGTAATCGCTTTTCTTCAAAATTTGTAACTGCCTTGTGAACAGAGCTGCGCCATTCGCATCTCTGTTTCGCGAGGTCTTCCCAACCATCACTTGGAATATTACATGCAGTTAGATGGCGCTTTAAGACATCCTTGTAACGCAATAGCTGACCTCCAGGGGTGCGTTTTCCTTCTTTAAGCTGTGAATAGAAGACGGCTTTAGGCAGCCTAGAGTCATCCATACGCACAAGATGTCCGCACCATCTTAGTTGCCCTTTCATGAGCAACGATTCAATGCCACAGAGCTTCGTCCTTCTTAATACTTCTGAATTTGGAACTCGATCCTGAATGAATGCTATAGCATACATATATACATACATGAAGTCAGTGGCGGATTTGCTCTAAGGCCCAGGAGGCCCGGGCCTAGGGCAGCCAATCGTGACAAAAAATTCACTGACACAGGGGTAGCTGGTACTTACTACATGGTCTGGGGCCTAGGGCGGCCAAAACTGTAAATCCACCGCTGCATTAAGTAGGCAGTGACTGTGACGAACTTTGGCATTGTCCTAACTTATTGATATAAAAAAAATCAATTTTAATTCCGCTATTGTTCGCGGCTACATATTTATGACTTAATTCCAAACGAAGGAAATATTTTGTAGGTGGTAGAGCTATGCTGAAACTATTACAGTTTTCAGACTGAATAGGCTGGTTCGTCCGGGATAGTAAGTACCACACTCTCACAGAAAACCGACGTGAAGTTTTAGTGCTTCCATTGTTGCATTTCGTTCGGTCAGTGAGAGCGCCGGAGACCCACCTCCTCTTCTCTCTCCCTTTCCCTCTTCCTACCATTCCCCCCAAAAACAAGCTGGTATCGCACTTGCGACTCCCCTAGTGTTACTAGTATCTATAGACATCGGTGATCACTTAACATAAGGTGACCTTTTCGTTTGTCTAAGATGTTATAAAAAATAACATAAATGATCATAATACTAAAGCTTATTGGTAAGTAATTTTTGAATGGCAACGTTACATGACCGGCAACGATAAAATAGTATTTGGAAGAAAATTATACCCGAGTACAAATTACCATAAAATGTTACTATATAGATCAAAATAAGTAACAACTACCAACAATGTGTAATTATCTATCATAAAAATAAGGTAAAAATAAACGGTACATTTACATGCGGTAAAGTGAATCAAAGAAACGGAAGTATGCAAGGGCGTTGCGCGTGTATACAGTGACGCGGCGTGGCGTTGTCAAAGCACGTGAACCTATTGCGGATTGTAGTTACGGGAAGTACGGTTAATTACTGTACTACATAGCCCATATACTTTTAAAGTTTCTATGCATAATTTCTCAGTATAATTGTTGAGGGACTTTACTATAAATACTTTCTTTTATCTTTAAAAACTATTTCAGTGTTAGATGGCTCATTTATCAAGCAAGGGTATATATTGCCACGCTAAGACCAATAAGAGCGGAGCACCAATGAAGAATGTTTCAGAATCGGGGTTAACGTGAGTATTATTAAAGAACACTTTTCACCTTCTATGGAAACGAAGTCGCGAGTTAAAGTTAGCGTTAGCTCAAAGTAACTATTCCACGCGGACGGAGCCGCGGGTAGAAGCTAGTATAATTTTGACGTTGACAATAATCATGCCGCCTAAACCTATAATATACTAATCTTGAAAAAACCGCAGTTCTCAGGGCAATCATAATAGTTTGCTACTCCCGAGGATTAAGTCAAAGCGCATCGTGTGCCGGTGCGTACTATACATAAAATACCCTGTACTGGGTGATCTATACTAATATTCTAAAGAGGTAAAGTTTGTGAGTTTGTGACGTTGTGATGTTGTTGAGGGTAATCTCAAGAACTACTGGTCCGCTTTGAAAAATTCTTTTAATGTTATATAGCTCATTTATTGAGGATGGTTATAGGCTATATATCATCACACTAAGATCAATAGGAACGGAGCACCAATGAAGAATGTTTAAAAATCGGGGTTTCTGTTCCACGCGAACGAAGTCGCAGACAGAGGCTAGTAGAACATAATTATGTCTGATTTGATCGCGGCCATCAAACACTATATGTAACATGAGCATAGTGACACGTTTAGGCGTGTCGCGGTCCGGGATTAGTCGATGTATATCTAGTAACCAAGGTTAGGAAGGTTAGGAGTAAACTTAACCTGGTGATCGCAACTGGTGAAATGTAATCACCGTATACGTAAATATAATAAGCCCGTGACGTAAAGAGACACTCCTTTTCACTTCTAAATACCGAAACAAGTAATTATAATTTTAATCCTTAAAAGAATTTTGTATTACCCTTCACGTGACTGTCTTTACTTAGATCATAAGTTTGTTTATTAATCAAATTTCAAAGTGTAAACAGATACCCCTGTTCACTTCTAAATACCGAGACAAGTTATTATAATTCTACTCGTTAAAATAATTTTGAATTCCTTAAAAGAATTTTGAATTACCCTTCACGTGACTGTCTTTATTTAGATTATAAGTTTGTTTATTAATCAGATTACAAAGATTAAAAAGTGACTCCGTACGTCATTATTCATTACGCTATATAATTTATGATAGACCAATTTAACCGTCCAGATAAATCATGACAAATTAGTGAATTATTTACTGCGACAAATTAACAAATAGCCGTGACGCACGGGTGTCATAATGAGCTATATTGTTTGACACTCAAACAATAGGAGTATAGCAGTATGCAAAAGAAGCACGATGGTTACGCTTATGACGTAGGATTGTATGTTGTTTCTAAAGGTAGGTATTTATTGCTATATATTTTCGATTTTCCGTCACTGTTAAACGCAATTATTATACTAATTTTAGTTATGAAATTCATCGTATATGTTACTGTGAATATCTGAATGACAGTGGATATGCAAATAAATATATATATATTGACATCGACTAAACTAACTGGTGAAAATATTACTTACGCTTTCTATTACAATTTTATCTATACACTAGTAAAATTCCACATTTATTTATATATCATAGGAGGCAAAGGAGGTGGGTCACCTGATGTTAAGTAATCACCACCGTCCATAGACACCAGCAACACCAGAGGAGCTACAAGTGCATTGCCAGCCTATTTTGGTGGAGGAAGGGGAAGAGGGAGGGAGATGGGTCCCGGCGCTCTCACTGACCTTAAAGAAACGCAATCACTGTTACTTTACATCGGTGTTTTTCTGTGAGAGGAAGGTACTACCCCGGGCGAGCAGACCCTTTCATGCTGAAACCAGTTATAGCTTCAGCGTGGCTCTACCACCTTTTTTTTTTTTAACGTGGGGAAATCCCTTATGGATACCCACCCTCTCGGGGGAGAGAGTGGGTTATGTCCGACTCGCACGGACTAAAACTCCACGGTGTACGTCTTCCGCTATAATTGGGGCGGCACGAGATCTCTATAGACTTCATCGTGCCGCCCCAGCGGTTGGCCTAGCAGCAGGAGTGCCGCCGCCGGGCCTCGTCTGGTAAGGAGACAACCGGGTACACACCGGCCGCCTCCTCCGTCCGCCGGACCCGTGCAATGGGAAGATGAGGCCCCCGACCCATCTTCCCTGGTCCGGTTAAGGTGGGAGGTGGCGGTCAAACTGCCGCCTCCTCCTGCCTGCCCTTTGTTGGCGGAGACGGCCACTGTGAGGGTCTTGCTCACGGACCCTCTCCGCCGCCTCCTTCTGCGAGACGACCTCCTCACAGAAGGAGGCAACAACACTCCACACATTGCCGAGCGTCGTCAAAGCCATGCTCGGCAGCGAGAGATCATCACCCACCGCCGCAGCCAAAATGCGGCGTCGCTCCTCCTACGCAGCACATTCGGAAAGTGTGTGCTGCGCGGTGTCCGGTTCAACGCCGCACTCATGGCATACGGCGGTCGGTTCCCTGCGTGCTATCCGGTACAGGTACCAACTGAAGCACCCGTGCCCGGACAGCACCTGCACCAGACGAAACGACAGGGAGCCCCATCGTCGATTGCACCATTCGGGCAGGACCGGGCGGACGGCGTCGATAGTATATCGACCATACTGCGCGTCCGCCAGGTCCCGCCCCTACCTTTCCATTCTCACCCCTCTGTCAATCACTCTTTTTTCCTCCAGTTCCCTGGGAGCTAGAGGCCCCCCCATCCGTTTTTTAACCGCCGTATTTATACGGCGGCAAGCACCTCCGCCTCCAGCTCCCAGGGAAGGGAGCCAGCCAGCACCATGGCCGCCGCCGCGGACACCGTCCGGTAACCCCGTATCACCCTCAACGCCACAGTACGTTGCGCGGCTCGCAACGCACGGATATTGGTGGCGTTGAGGGCGTCCACCCATAACGGCGTACCCGTAGGCGGCCATGGACCGCACCACCCCCATGTATAGGCAGCGACAGGCGGCACCCGGCCCCCCGTATTGGGGAGGAGTCGTCCGACCGCGGCGCTGCCGTCCCAACTATGCGCGGTCCGGCCCCTTGAAATGGGGCTCGAACCGCCAGCGACCGTCCAGGGTGAGGCCCAGATACTTCATCCGGGTCCCCACCCTGACACGGACTCCCTCCACATATATGTGGGCCCCCGGAGGTGGCCCCTTCCGAGGTCCATGGAACATTAGGGCTTCGGTCTTCTCGAGGGCCACCTCGAGGCCCAGTCTCCTGATGCGCCCGACCACGAGGGTGACAGCCTCCGTGGCCAGGCGCAATAAGTTTTCTGTTTCCCCCCTTCGGGCTACGACTAGGGTGTCGCTCGCATAGCAAATGAGGCGCGCCCCAGAAGGGAGCGCGCCGCGGAGCACCCAGTCGTAGCCCATGTTCCACAGGAGTGGCCCTAACGCCGACCCCTGTGGAACCCCCCGCGCCGTGTTGCGCCGGACCATCCGCCCTCTGGCGTCCACGAAGGCGACCTCTCTCCCGTCGAGGTACGCCTCCAACAGCCGCCGCAAATACAGGGGCACTCCAAAATAGCGCCTCCAGTATGATACTGTGCGGTAGACTGTTGAAGGCGTTGGCGATGTAGAAGGACACCGCCAATATTCTTTCACCCTCAGATGTCGCCTCCGTGGAGACCTTTTTCAGGAGGGTCAAGGCGTCCAGCGTGGAACGCCCTGACCGGAAGCCGAACTGCGCGTCCGACAGATTTGGCCCCACTTCCTCAAGGTGCCGAACGACCCGGGAGGCAACGATCCTCTCGAGCGCCTTCCCGGTGTCGTCCAGCAGCACAAGGGGCCGATACGCGGACGCGCAGTCCGGAGGGCGGCCCTACTTCGCCATCAGGCACAGCCGCCCCGTCTTCCAGGGCCTCGGGAACTGCCCGACCGCTAAACAGCGGCTGAACAGCTCCCGAAAATATTTTTTTTATTTGGATTTAATGAATAATTCAAGAGCGTAGTAAGGCAAAACGGAAAAGGGACAACAGAGTGTACTAGGCATTCAATAAGAGTTCTTACAAATTGAACAGTAAGTAATTCTAAGCAATGTTGAATTTAAAACCGTCTCAATAATGGCGTTTTATTAAATGTAATTACAGCTGAACATAAAATCGTTTCCCTTGTTAAACAACCAACTGCGGGCGGCCTGTATGATAGTCAAGAATTTATGGTCACGGTACCTCATACTAACTTGGACATATCGTACAGACGCATCCTGGCTTACCAAAGTGTAATTTACTTGATGTTGTTGCATACACAAAAAGGAGTATTGGATGCCTATTACTATGATTTAGAGACTACACCAAGCAAGATATGTTCTGTTTTCGCATTTATTACATGACATGAGAGGAACTTGCTCTAGATGGAAACGAATAGAGAGAACGTACTAATAAAGCGTCGTGACTCTTGGTAAGACATCGTTTAAAAATGAACCAAGTATTACTTTTCGCAATGACTAAATATTTTCGAATATGTAATTAAATTTACTATTTTAACTAATATTAATTATGTAAAATTATTTTACCCCTTTAAAACAGATGTATATCAGATCATATGTATCAGATGTACGCTGTGTAATTGAAATACATTATTAATTTGTCTAATTGTGTACTATATCGAAATTTAAAATGCACGGGCATAAATAGAATATTGTGTTAGACGGAGAAAGCCTGACATACATATGAAACGTACTTATAGCAATTAAGTCATTTTGTTTCTATTATTATATTATCAAGTCATTCTTATATCATAGTATCTAGTGTTTTATAAAAAGAAAACAATATTTGAAAAATAAAAAAACCTCCTCTTAAACATTAAATGCCAACCCGCGCCTGTGACCTTTATACAAAATAAATATCACACATTATAACTGATAAGCAAGAAAATTAATAATCATAAACTATTATACATTATGGACTGCTAGTCCCAACATAGCATTTCCTGAAGTCTGGTGAAGCTGTTAAGACCTTGCTAGGTCAACGGCATAGTCACTTCGAGGAAAAAAAAAACGTAGCTTTTCATAAATGAAAGATTTTTTACAATCATATCAGTTTATCTTATGAATATATTTTGCTATCGTATTCACAATTTACCATGTCCTTCTCTTGTTATACTACCAACCCTAAGTTCAATAATATAGCAGTAATAAACAAACACACAGAAACAAATGCATTTATCCGATTACAAAACCTGTTAGTCTGTTGCTTTATTGGTATTTATTATATTAAATACAAGATGAGATATCAAAGGTTGCAAAACATTATACGTATAAAGATTTATTGATGCAGCACGTGACATGACACTACAGAGTAGGAAACAATAAGATTACATGCTACTCTATTTGCAGTTGTCTAACTAGTTAGTCATGTGAAACATAACAATGGTATTTGAAACTCAGACTTTACTGCCGAGACAGCGATGTTTAATCTGTAATGTTTTCTATCAGATTATTTCCCTCTTACACATGACTAAGTATGATAAGCTGTGACTTTTTAAAATCTATACATATAATAAAAGGCTAACGGGACGGAATCTGTACATTAAATATTTAAAAAAATTACTCTGGCGGGGCATAGAATCAATGGCGGAACACATGTCTATAGTTTTAACAATCTTTGTTTGTCTGTCTTTTGTAGAGGATTCACGCAAAAACTATTGGATGGGTTTTGACGAAATTTGGTAGGGTAATAGTTTGTACACCGGTATATAGCACAATCGTATAATGTATATCATACTTATAAGCAAACACAAAAGAGAAGGATTATTATAGGGTGGTTGAATATTTGAACAATCTTGATATCTAAAACTAAATACGAAACATTTTTAAAGAAAGTTTCACATTTTTGTAATAGCACCGTGTTTGTCTAAAATTTATTTTAGAGTGTTTTTACATTGTAATAGTGTTTCAGAAGATTTTAAACCACGAATTAAAAATCTATAGCGGTATCTTGGTGCACTTAAGCCAAAAACCTAACATTTTCATAATTCAAGATTAAACAGTTTTAGCCTAACTGATTCTATATCGAAAGATCCATTGATAGTGATGAAACAAAAAGATATTACAATTGCTGTTTCTTTAAGAAAAAAAAAAAACAAAACACTAACCTTAGGTAGACAGTGGTGCTGCATGCAATAGTAGTCTTGAGTTCCGTCGTGATGACACCATGTCCCGTCTGGAAAATATGGATCCAGTCCAGCGCCATTCAACTCCACACGTGGCGCGTAAAAGCCGCCAGCTAATGCTCGGCGACAAAATATTGCACACCCCATCCACATGCGAGCTGAAATTAATTTTGAATGACAATAAAAAAACATATTTTACGTTCAAGTGTCTACTACCATGAGAAACGGAATATATTAAAATTCCCAGAAGAACTACTAATACTGTGACGCAAATAAGATAGGTTATGAAATTCAAAATTTACATTGCATTTATAAGATTGTTTTTTTACAAAAACTTTATTAAGTTATTTCTTTACAAGTGGTTTAGTATAGTATTTACATGAATTTATGACTACAATTCAAATTATGTGTAATAATTCAGTTTAAAAAATCAGGGTACATAAATTGGAATATAAACAAGTATTTACAAAATATTCAATCGTCAATGTTTTGTACATTAAGCTATTTTTATCGACTTTATTAAACTATTATTTGATCCAAAACTCAAATTTCTAATAACGAAAATGTCGATTCAATAAAGTTTTATTACTGTATGGTATAAAATATAACAAGAAAGGGAAGTTAGTGTAGATTTACTAGGTTCATGTGGGGCTTGCAAGCCGCCTCCCCGCGGATCCAACTCGGGCAGCTTCGCAGCAAACTCTGCACACTTGCGGGACGCAAACTCAGTCGCACTGACTCGCTTTTTTTTGCCACAAATCTAAGCAAAAGTCATTATCGAGTTAGAGATTCATTTTAATTAACAATGATACGAGCTCACTAGACCTTGATAGAGGGTGAGCTCTTAAAAATACAAGCATTGTAATAAATCGAGATACGAGTATGTATGTGGCTTCAAGTTTGTATAGAAGTGAATACTGAAATGATTACTTAAGACATAATGAAAAATAAAACTGTTGAAAAAGTGAATATAATTATTTTTCAATTAAGCTATTACAAACTATAGCCAGGTGAAACTATTATATCACACTTCATGCAAGTATAGTTTGTTTTCTGATGTATAAAAAAATAACTTTTGATATTTTTCGACAACATAGTTTTATTGGTGGAAACCAGAGACACCAGTTAGGTAGCCTTATGATCATTTTTATAGGTATTTTAACTTGGGAGTGATACCTTGCAAGGCCGGTACAAGGAAAGGTTCACATATACTTCTAAATTATTAAGAACGTTATAACCATAACTTCAAGTAAATGTTGGTTATAAGTTAACATTTATAGTTGGCTATAAGTTATAATTATAACCAATAGTTAACACTTACAAGTTACAAAGTAACTTTGATATAAATTGAATCTAGCCCTAAAGAGCATTTTTTATGAAAGGTATTCTATGTCCATTTCTGTTCCCCTGATGATTTGTATGCAAAATATTATGATGGCCGGTAGCGAATACTATATTATACGAATATACACTGTACTAGGAACATAAGTGTTACCTTTGTATCATCACAAATGGTAATGTCATAAGCAGAGCCTTTACAGCCCAAAGACACAGCGCAAGTGCGTCTGCGTTCGAGGAACCCTCGACCCTGAGCGGTACATCCTGATTGACACGTACTCTCGTTCCAAACACTCCAGCCTCCCATTTCGGTGACATCACCTTGTGATCCTCCAGAACTTTCGGTACTGAATGACGGCACATCTTCAGCTGGGATACACTCACCACCTTGACACCACTAAAAACAAAAATATAATCTGTCATTATATATTAAAACTAATAAATTTGCGTGACTTCTTACGCGTTACTTGGTTTTCTATGTGTGAATGATTTTTTGTAACCGTATAAGTAGTTTTAGAGACCACAAATAAACAAACTTTATTTCATGATTATAATAGTTTATATCATATCAATACAAATAGATAAACTCGAAGTACTTATTTGTTCCTAATATTAGAATAACAACTATTTACTAAATGGATATGAAAGGAGGTAAATACGGAAATTATAACAAAAAACAATATATATATTTAAAATTTAGTCTCCCTGTGTATAGGTCTGTTCCACCTAATCTCCGCAACGGTTCGAGCGATTTTGACAAGAATTTCACTGACAGCTAACCGATGTCATAAAGAGAAAATCACACTATTTTTTTAAAGGAATCCGCACTTATCTTATAATCTAAAGAAGCATTGTTCAGTACAACGCGCAACCAACGAGAACTTTTACACTGAACAAATATTTAAAAAAAAATCATGTTTTGAAAAAAGTCGCCAGGAACAACAACCCTACGTCTAAAAATAACAAATCTGAAAGAGGACACAAAAAGGGCTGAGTATGAATGCCTCGTATTTTTTTTTTCGTGGGGAAATCCCTTATGTATGAGAGGGAGAGGCGAGAGGATGGGTTATGTCCGACTCGCATGGACTAAAACCCCACGGTGTACCGACAGACCGTGATGTTTTGGCGGCAAGGGATCGTTCTCAGCTATTCCCCTTGAATAGCCGCCCCAACGATCCACCCGGCGGAAGGTTGCCGCCGGGCTCCTGCCTATAGAGAGGCAGTTGGGTATACGCCAGCTGCCTCCCCTCGTCCGCCGGACCTGTGCAATGAAGGGATGAGCCCCCAAACTGCATCCCCTCAGGTCCAGCTACGGTGGCGGGAGGAGTTGGGTAAAACGCAGCATCCTACCGCCTGTCCTCCGTTGGCGGAGAGGGCCACTTAGAGGCCTACCTCACGGGCCCTCTCCGCCGCCTCCTTTTGTGAGATGACTTCCTCGCAAAAGGAGGCGACTGTTCGCCACGCCTGCTCACTACCGAGCATGGACGAGATCACGCTCGGCAGCAACAAATCCTCTCCTACCACCGCCGCCAGAGTGCGGCGCTCCACCTCCCACGCAACACACTCAGAGAGATTGTGCTGAGCGGTATCTTCCTCAGCACCGCACTCATAGCAGGCGGCGGTCGGCTCCCTGCGAGCGATCCGGTGCAGGTACCACCCGAAACAACCGTGTCCACTGAGCACCTGCCCCAGCCTAAACGACAGGGAGCCCCATCTCCTCCCAATCCACTCCCGCAGGACCGGGCGGACGGCGTCGACGGTATATGTCCCGAAGCGCGCGTCCACCAGGTCCTGCATCCGCCTCTCTATAGCCCCCTCCCGCAACTCCCGCCTTTTAACTTCTAACTTCCTGGGAGCCCGACGCTCCCCACTACGCTTCCTCGCCGCCGTGAATTCCTACACGTTTAATGTATTCGTAAAACCCCAGAACGAACTGACAAAGCATTGCTGCATAAAGCAAAGAGAATATTTTTCTGTATTAGGGTGTAAGTCGTGTTTAGTTACCATATTATGTCCACAAGGAGTACCAGGCAGCGCCGGACCCGCATAAAAGAAAGAAGTCAGATGTGGCGAACGACAGGTGAGCTGAATGCACATCTCGCTCTTACTGGAACTCACACTCACGTCTGCGTCGATGTCGCGTAATAGAATCTACGCCCCAATAAATTAAACCATATTAGAGAACATTGATGTGATATATAGATGAACAAAGGATATAATTATAATCCTTACTAGTACTAACAATGCGTATGCTAGTTTGATACACTTTCACACTTTAACTATTTAACTGAGCATCATTAAATTGTGAAGATACGTTGCCAGGAATACAGAAAAGGAGATATGATGATAGTACCTATCATCCAAAAAAGTGTACTGTTCCTTAGAGATAGAATAAATCTACATTATCGCGAGCAAAGCCACCAGCAATAGCCTACTGTTAATATCAGAACTACTCAACGTAATTATGAGTATAAACAAACAGGCATTCGTCTCCCGTGTAAATTTAAGACGAAATTGGAAAAATTTGAAAAGGCTATGTTTACTACACGAGCTTTAAATTGTCTTATTTATTCTTTTAATAAGTAATTAGACGTGAAAAGGAATAATGTATGTAGATATAAATATTATACTTCAATGATCGTGGTTTTTTAGCTGTGCAGAGTGAGAGTATTTATTATAAGTCTAATAATGGTAGGGAATAAGGAAAAATACAAAATTTTTCAATAAATTAAATTGATAACACTAAAGATAGTCTATATCCATTCAAAATATAAAGAAAAAAGTTGCAGAAACAGAGGAGAAAGATGCATTTAACTGTTTTGTCTCTGCTTATTTATATACAGAAAAGATTAAATGTGTAAAAAATATTTTACCTCACACTGTTTTTTGGCATTCCAAATAGAACCAGGAGCCCCGAGAAATTTTTCATGATTAAGCTCGTTAGGCGTATATAAGTCGTCGTCTTCACCGTCCAGAAGACAGGTTGCCCATCTAAAAATAAGGTCTTAATACCGTTTAATTAACGGAAATACAAAATTATATTATATATGTTTAATAAATAAGAGACATTATATATATTTAATAAATAAGAGAGAAAGTAATATTGAGTAATAATGTAATATAAGATTCAGTAACGCATATTACTAAGAAAAATTTTTTATAATCACATTAATTTTAAACGTCTTTATACATTACCATTACCACTTTTTTCACACTGAACATCAACACATTTTTTACAAGATAAACAGGTAGGTTGCTGCAATTTGATACAAGTTACCTCTTTTATAAGAGATATAAAGATTGGATGCGGTGGAAATTATGGTCCGCCTTAGGCCTTAAGACATAAGGCGCCTCCAAATTTTCCAATATCTCTACCAAATATTCGAAAGCTCTCGAACCACTTTCAAGACCCTACTAAACTTGCTAATGCAACGAAAATGCTGACCAGCTTGCACATGTTTTTAGCTATGAGACGTCATTTATTAGTTACGTCGCTCGGGTCTTCCAAAGGCTTATTTCGTCATTGCCTAAAAAACTTTAAAAGTTCCATGAACTACTTAGTATAAGAAATTACGATATTGAATTCTGGACTGGATTTTGATTACTGTAATTTATATGTAGCTCCATCTTTGGTTCCAGACGAACGACAATTAGCAGTTTTAGCTGTTATTAAAATAGCAGCGTTTCGGTATGATTCCCATCTGGTTATAAATAGCATGTCGCCCGCGTGACAAACAACATTTTACATGAAGAAATGGAATGACCGAGGGTCACTTTTCCAGATCTGAAGCCCTTCTAAAGTTATCTATGCCATGCAACTTGCATATAACATTGCGTGCCTCCAATTGTTTTGTTCCAAAGCTGCAACGCAAGGCAATGTAAAACTATATGGCTCTTTTACTTATACCCCGTTCGGAGCATCGTTACAACACAGGTACATATTATGGCAACCTGCAGGTATTCTATTCTTATATCGAAATCGGCTGTTCGCTCGAGACTGTCATTTAATACCTTGGGCTATACAGTGGTGCTTTCTACAAAAGACTCATGTTTTAGACGTTTCTAGTAGCCTCTGGCACCTGTTCTCACGCTATGGTTACCAGGTTATAAAGAATCACTGTAATTTCAAGTGTTGTTTTTTACTTGCAAGAAAGATGGGGAAGTGACCTTTTTGTGGGTGCAACTACACCTGCGGCCTAAATTTAAGATAACACTACCCAGTGAACTTGCTTTCTTTTACTTTGCAACAAGATGCAGTGGAGAGATAGATTGGTAAATATGGTGGTAGTGTGATTGCAGGTTCCGAACTCGTCAGGGGCAGTTTTTCAGGTTGGAGAGCATGCTCGATCCCTGGCTGCCCCTACAATGCGGCGGACGGTACACCGTGGGGTTTTAGTCCGGGGGAGTCGGACATAACCCACTCTCTCCTCCGGAAGGGTGGCGTATACATAAAGGATTTCCCCACGTTAATAAAAAAAAGCTTCCGAACTCGTGCTTAAACGGGAGTACGGTTTGGGGTTTATTATTAATTTTCCTTCTGTTCAAAATTTATGTTTTTGCCACACGCAGCATTGCAGAGCAATGGAGTTTCCGCTGCAATGTTTCAGATCCTTACAGCGATAATTAAGCGATTTTAATTAGCCTGATACTTTCATTTAAAAAAATCGGCTAGCAAAAGGCGACACTATTTTTCCTATACGTCTGAGTAGGTCCATGTAAAGAAAATAAATAAAAATACTATTGTGACGGAATATAGAGTAATGCATGAGGTTATTATACTAAATTATGTCCATGGAGTAATGTGACAACAGCTAGAGCGGTGATGGTTAAATTTCTATTAAAAAGGCAGAACGTAGCTCTTAATAAAAAAGGTTATAAAACATACTGCAATTCAGCAACAACGTGTGCACTACAAGATGACCACGTAGCTTCTCCCTTAGTTCCTCGAGATGGTGACATAATATAGCCGTCTCGAGCACATGAATTACCCACGCCGTCATGATGCATACCCAAGCTGAAATCGATTGAAATATTTGAATTTAAACATAATCTTTTGATTGTATAATACTACATTATTACAACACTACCCTATTAAAATCTATTTGTAGCACCTAATTGTATAAGGATTATTTGCTACTTAAATTTCTTATTTATTGTGATGCAATAAGAACACATTATTACAATGGAGTTATAAGGATTAGTGTCAATACTACGAACGGAAACTCCGCACAATTTTGCATTCATACTTTTTAATTGACTCAGATCAAGTAGTTTAAATTAGCATACTAATTAAAAAACGAGGAAAGTGAATCATAGGAAGCATGACGCGACTATAGTACTCATACTTAATGTTTCCTTAATCGTTCGACATACACAAAATAATTGGTTATATTCATGTTGTCTTTTTTTTTTGGAGCATACTATAGATTTGACTTTAACTTCAATTTACAGAATAAGTATTCTGAAAGTCATCAATACTTCGTAACACTACATGATGATAAATATTGGTTTTAATATTTTTATAGAGTACTCTCCCAACATTAACCCTTAAAAAACCCGAAGAATACCTCAACACGGTACTGTATAGTGGAAATATTATCGTATTATTATGTTTTTAACCTACTTGTGTCCAATCTCGTGTGCGAGGATATAGACTGAAGTGAATCCGGTGGAAGGAAAAGGGCGGCCTTTATCTGAAGGGCCAAACTCAGAAATAACGCACGCGTGAGCTGGAAGGCAGACACCGCCGACTGGCGCGAGACCCATTGTAACTCCGTTCCGTCTACCACCCTCCACCGCATAGAAGTCTAAACTGAAATAACCAATTCATATATTTTAGTTTCGAACTGTAAAACTTGAAAATAATTTGCGCACTGATAATGTAATGTATTATTCTTATGTACTGGATAAGTTAATTTTCCATTGTCTGTTCTTATTATTGGCAATTATATCTCAGTAGTCCGGTAAAGCTGTTAAGACCTTGCTATGTCAATAGCGAAGTCAGTTTAAGAATAAAAAAGGTCGGCCGGTATTATCTGTACGTATGAATAAGAAAGCACTACGTAACAACCAATGGGTTGGAAAATAGGTGCCCGTTGCTTACCTCAAAGTTATTAGTCCGGTGAAGCTGTTAAGATCTTGCTAAGTTAATAGCGTAGTTCATTTCGAGAAAAATATTCATTTATATTCATTTCATTATCGTCTCACAGATAGAAAGTGCAATACTGTATTATCTTTAGATATTCTGCTAACAACTATTACATAAAAAAATACAAAAACGGAATTCGTTACTGATACCTAGAGTAGAACAGTGTGATAATCTGTAAGTTTTAATTTAATGCCCTTTATCCTAAACCTACTGCTGTATCCTAATACAGCAATGGTTTTTATTTATTTCTAAGATACGTTCATTTTCCAGACGAGTTACGGCTGAAATGAAGTACTATTTGCAATATACATTAAAATAAGTAACAATGTATGATTACAGTAACCTGAATTTATTAGGCAACTTTAAGTGTGTCGATTTCGTTGCGATAATAGTAAATTTTATATAAAATACAGAATAAAAATTCTAGCCGGTTGATGGAAAACTACAGATCTCTCCGACTTCATCCTGAACAACATACATTATGCGTATCACTTGTATAAATTATGCCCTTTCAATGTGTTACGTTTCAGAATCAGCCGATAAGTATCCAATAGTCAAGCGGATGGATAGGATCTTTGACAAACTGAATTGATGCTACTATGAATATGGTGATAAAGAAGTCACAACGCGTAGTTTTTCATTTGTCACGTCTCCGTATCAGTCAGTAAGGTGCCAAGAGACTTACAAATCAGCATGGTGCCAGCGACTGGCAACGAATTTATTAAAAGTCTAACTTGTTAGACGTTAAATGCCAAATCAAAAATGGTAAACACGCTAGACTTAAATGGAGACTGATTCTCAAGTCACACCCATAGATACTTGGCGATAGCTTATCCGACACAAAATACATATTGGAGATATTGAGGTATATATGCTTGGCACACATATATGTTTCAATATCTCATATAAGTATGAACATGTAGCTAAGCTTAGGTTAGTTCAGATAGGTCGCGAAATGCATGTATCAGCCAACACTCCAAGCCGAGGTTTGCCGTGCACCTGAGCTAGCTGCCCAAATAAAATCGGTTGAGTGTCTTAAGCGCTCGCCTTAGTAGTCCGGTGAAGGTGTTAAGACCTTGCTAGGTCAATAGCGTAGCCAGTTCGAAAAAAAAACTGCGATAGATTTTCGAGTTAAAGATGATGACTAATCGTGTAGACTAGTAGGTGAGTAATAAACAGGTGCGGTGTTATTACAAAAGAATTAAATACGTATTGATTAATTGCTTTTAAAAAATTTGCTTAGTTTTGTATTAAATGCACCGCGCTCGCCGAACGTTCGACATCTTGCTCTTTTATCTCGCTTTGGTTAGGTAAAGTTAGACTTGTGAAAAAGGATAACGCGAACTTGCCTCTGCAATTAAATTTAATAAGAATATACCCAAACGTTTTTAAAGCAAGTATTCAATATGTATTTAACTTTTTTGTACTAACACCGGTGGACTAAAACAAATCTTACCACTGTACTAAATTAGACATCTCGGTGTTCGGTATTCTTTTTTGATTGCACATTCGATACAATGTAGCCACTTTGTCATGCTCAAGGAATAAAACAAAATAAGAGTTATTTTACGAACCCGGATAACAATACCGCCATGTCCCAGTGGCGTGGGTCATCATCGTTTTCAACGTTGAGGGATCGCTGATAATCACAAAATGAGCCAAGAAGTTGTTCGCGCTCCGCGTTTGCCGTCAGGTCTGGTGGTTGGCGGCGTAGTAACGTAAGTCGAACCAAAGATAGTTGGATCTGCGTTCCTAGAGAGGCATGCCGATATAAAGCTTGTACCTGGTATAAAAATATATAGTTGTGAAACACAAATAAGCAAAAAGTATTTTTTTAAATAATTTAAAACTATAACGACTACACCAGGTGAAAGTTTAGACAGTAGTAATATTTATAGGGGACACTTTGCACGTGATTCTCGTTTTAAATCAATTTAAAAATAGGTGCTTGATATTTGACCTAATTAATAAAGACAAAACTTATTCTCAATCCTCTAAGCGTCTATATTAAAGTGTCAATGACCGTCGGGTGAAATGAAAGTGAAGCCAACAAACAAAGGATAATTTTTCGAAGTTTAAACAAACCAAAAAGTTTATTGTCCGTTTTACTCTCGACAGTTAATAACTTCGAGTAGTCGCTCGCATGTTTTATCACCGGCCCTTCAACCTAGGGTTTTCAAGCTATTATTCATACTTTTGACATTCTTAAAACAAACTTTACCTAAGTTTCTCTTTCTTGTCTATTAGTATTTGTTTTGATATTAATATTTTATATGTTAAATATGACCATGAAGTGTCATATCCTAGAATACTACAAGTGTGTAACCTTTCAGCTGGTATATACATATTCTTCTGTCAATATAGTAATATCATAGATGTTTTATTTGTAGCATCATAGTATTTCTTCATATTGCATACGTACTATAAATCATGCACTATGTGATTAAGTGTTAAAAGCATGTAATTTAAAATATACTATAAGACAAATTAATACTTACAGAATTTATATATGCCAAAATCATATCGCGCAACTCCTTTTCATTATAATTTAGAAATGGGTAAAATATTTTGTAAGCCGCTTCATCAAGGAAGAGAGCTATCTCAATAGTGTAGCTTGCAGGCCCTAGTTTTAAGGGAGTCAATTTTGCTCGTGGTTTACGATGTAGACGCGAGCCCAGCAATCGTACATCATCGAAAGGCAAAGCCGGTGGTGGTGCCCGTCTAATTATATGAGGGATGCCACTATGCCCATTATCAGAACGAGCATAACCAGCTGGTAATGGTCTTACTTCGTAGGTAGAGTTGTCAATAACGATCAGACCATGCTGTAATTGCAAGATAAAATCATTTCCAAACCAAATTTATACAGAATTATTAGTATTATTTCTTAGTTAAATATGAGTTAAGGATTGCTTACGAATATTATTCAGGCTTTTTACTTAGAAAATATAACTTGTAACCTACATACACACTACCTAAACCTATATAGTACATAACTCAGGTTCACAGTTCTTATTCAGCTATGAAAGTTCCTATCTGAACCATCGTGTAAAATGCTAACCATACAAAATAATGTATCGTGGGACAATCCAATGGCTACGAAGGGACATCTCCCTTAATTTAAGGAGTATACTAAAGTTTGTGAGGACAAAAATGACCTTACTTTTTGAAAACCTTCTTCTGACGGCCAATTACATAATGAACTAAAAAAATAATAATTTATTTGATTACTAACTCATACCCGATAGGACAATGACCTACTGCCATAACAAAAATAACCATTTTAAAATTTGTTAACCATTGTAAGTATATACTAAAGTTGATCTTATAATGATCTAATTAAATCGTTGTCTGTACAAAAGCAAAAAAAAATACGATGAATAATTATTTCTTTATTCTTTAGGGAAATAATCGAAACACATTTTTTTAACAAGAAAATTATGTAAATTGTTTTTTACACTCCGAATATACTTTAGACGGTCCTGTTGCATCTCGATATATTCCTTCTCAGATAAGTTTTATATAAGCATAGCTGTACCCGCAGTAACCCACGCGTTTTTTTTTTAATTGTATTGAAGAATTATAAAATTGTGAGACTATACAATCATAGGAATGCTGTTTAAAACGATTGTAAGTACGACACGTACGCCACTCACAGTAACAGATAATGTATATATTAGATATATAAATACTAATAGCGTACTTAATGAGGTTTTCCATAAGCAACATATTTGGAATTTTAACCCACCATATAACTACCTTAGTGCTCACTTACACTGTATAAGGAACTAATGAAACAATAACTTAAAATATTATTATAAAGATTATGGTCTAAGATCTTATTAGGAAGACCTCTATCTTTAAAGTTACTGATAATTAAAATATTGAATTGTAAATGCTATTATTTCTCTAATAAAAAAAAAGAATGAGTTGTAATCTTGCTAAATTTGATAGAGACCACTTCGCGGTTAACAGCTAGTCTAAAACAGAATAACCTCAAATATTTTTTATAAGGTTAGCTGTCTACCAGTACAAGTCCCGTGAAAATCGGTCTAACCTTTGGACACAGCACTGTGGGCGAAACCAAGGTTAACACTTTGTATAAACTAAAATTGCCTGAATAACTTTTATGAGGTCAGCTATCTCCCATTGAAAGTCTCGTGAAGATCTTTTTAACCGTTTTGAAGATAACTATAGATAGATATACTGCGGGCGAAGTCATGGTTAACAGCTAGTATAAATTAAAATAAACTAAATTACTTGCTATGATATTTGCTATCTGTTGGTGAAAATTCCGTGAAAATCGGTCTAACAGTTTTGGAGATTGTATTGCGGACGAAGCCGCGGTTAACACATAGTCTAATTTAAAGTAGCCTAAGTAACCCGCTGTAATTTCAGTTATCTGCCAGCGAAATTCCCGTCGAAATCGGTCTAGCCGTTCCGAAGATTATACGGAACAAACAGACAGACAGACAGACCAACAAACATTTTTTAAATTGTTCTTTTGTTATCAGTAGTGTATATACTTTCGTAACCAATCAGTAAAAAAAAAGATTTTGATATTACGTAGAAACACTTTATTTTTATTATATGTATAGAGTATAGATAAGCTACTACCCGCGACTTCGTCTGCGTCTTTTATTATCTTCACAATGTATGTAATGCAAGTACAGGGAAAAAATACGAGCACGTTTGTGCCACTTTTGCATGGCGAGAAAGCACATCGCTGAACACGTATTACTTTAATTTAAAAGGGCCGAACGGATAAGATGTAAACAAAGATTAATGTTTTTTTACGTCATATGAGGCAAACGAATAGGCGGGTCACCTGATGTTAGTGATTACCGTCGTCCATAGACACTTGCAACACCAGGGGAGTCGCAAGTGCGTTATTAACATGTGTTTACGAGGAAAGGGGTAAACGGGAAGAGGAGCAGGGAATGATGAAAGGAGGAGAGGTGGTTCTCCTGTGCTCTCATTGTCCGAACAAAACGCAACAATGCAAGCACTGTTACGTCACGTCGGTTTTCTGGGAGAGAGTGGTACACTACCCCGGGTGAGCCGACCCATTCTAGCTAAAATCAGTAATAGCTTCTGTGTGGCTCTATCACTTACAATGTACAAAGACAGGTATCTCTATAATTTTATTTATAAAAGGAAAAGAAGATAGATATTAAAAATAATACTTACAAGGGCATGATTTTTGCAAGCAGAGAAAGCTGCCACAGTGTGGGGTCCTGAGTGCAAAAAATGACATGAAGTATCAACCGAGGATAGCTGCTCATCATATCCGCGATCCGACCACACACCGAACTGCTTCGTCACCAGTCGTCTATTTGGCACCAATTGAAATTCAAAATTTCTGTAAAGTTCAATCGCTTATATAAAAACTTTGAAAGCTTTGAAAATATACTAATCAATATCAAGAAAACAGAATAAAATTTTTAATTGTCCTGAACGTAAGAAGTCTATATCTGTACTATAAACTTTACGTAAGTTTGTATATTATAGGAGTCAGGAACTAGTTAAACACTCATCTTACATTATCTTATGTCTATCAACAATTTATATATATTTAGAATTGGCAGTATGGATTAATTCCTTCGCCTGTCCTATTAGACGAATATTATTACTACTACTACTACAATTTATATATTTTATAGTCCATGGTATAGCCAATTACATTGTAACTACATACTTATATTTTAATTGAAGAGAATGAAGTCCCGAAGTATTAATAGTTAATTGTAACGTCGTATTTATACAGATATGAAAATTTAAAACTAGGAACTCGTTTTAAAAGTATCTGAATGTGAAAAGTAACACTTTCATATTACATATTTGTGAAGTATTTATTTTTATATTATTCATTATGGACCCATTGTGAAATAAAGGATTAAATATGGTCATTTAAAGAAGTATACTGTACATTCATATAAATAATAATCCAACAAAAATGTATTCATTGAATTATAAACATATAAGATATACCATAAGTATTTTGAGCGAAATATTAAATAACTAACAATAAGTTTACCAGGTTGAATATAAAATCTATAAATGAATATATTGTCGTAACACTCACCGTCCGAAGGCATCGAATTTGTACGGAACAGGTATATCATTGTGGGGGCTGTCTGCTGTTAACTGCGCTTCGCGGGGCAGCAACGCGGGCAAATACACTACTTGCACGTCTGCGCCTTCCGGCCCGCTTCGGTCGAGTCCCTCTGCTTGCCCATCGCCCCTCCACCATCCATTTAACGACATTAACTCCTGCCAGACGTATAATAATATAGATAGAAATCTTCCATAAACTTCAAATTGGATTTACTTATGGTAGTACGTAATTGATGCTAGTTACCAGCACTGGTCTGAGAAAACTCCGCGCTCAACTCGGTTCTAAGTGGATAAATTGTCATAAACCTATTAAAATCGCTAAAAATGTAAAAGAAGCTATCTAATTTTCATTCAAATGTATGTATAGTTAAGGGGAAGTACTTTCATATATAAAATCGAACCATTAAAACATCTATCATTACGATATTAACTTGACACATCTTATAATACAATATATTCTTATCTCATATATTTACATTCTCTGTAATAAATTTGGTACAGTTGAAATTCATGTCAGCCGCGTCTGTACCCTGGTTCGTATTATTCGACATTACTAGGACTTATCTGATTACTGTTTTCTCGTTATAGTTTGTATACATTACAATGAAGTTTTTTATAGCTTACGAACGTGATAAAATCAATAATGCACTTTTCTCTTCTTGATCAAATGTTATAGAAGTGAAAAGGACTTTTAATTTTAAGTCGGTGCAAGTTATAATGCAAATGCTTTATCCATTATGATAAAAGTCTCTAAATAAAATGAAGATTAAAAACACTTTCTTTTTTTATTTTATTTCACTATCCAGCTACAATAAGCTGCATTCAAATCGAAACAAAAATTCTTTATTCAATTTAGGCCCTAATACAGCACTTATGAACGTCAAAACTCCATCGGTTCGGAAAACAACCCAGGCATAGAGAAGGACCGGCAAGAAACTCGATTGGGTATATTTTTTAATATATGTATTTCCAATACATCATATAATCGTTTTAGTAGATGCACAGAGAGGAGTCAATTCCAGACATCAACATTGTTCACATATTGATCCACTCTATAATAGCCTTTTGACACCAACACCCGCTTAACGTAGCGTAGTCCGATGAAATTGTTAAGACCTTGCTAAGTCAATAGTCAGTTCGAAAGAAAAAAACCTGCTTGACGTAGCACTTAAACTAGCAGACCTAACTTACACACTTTATTGTAAATACTAACACTACTCCCTAAAAAATTATTACTGACTTGCTAAGTCTGTTTGGTAAATTATGATCATTCGTTAGGTAAATGTCGTCCTTATTCAGATGACCTTGGATAATGCAAAATACGTGTATATGTTAATTATTTAATTTACTTTACTAATATATATAAACTTGCCATTTATATAGTTTATTAAGCATACATACTGTGAATGACAGCATTATTATTAACGAAATTTGTGGATACTTGAAAATCCTGCATTTAGATTAGAAGCCAATGTTATCTTACTTGATATTTTTAAGGCAGTGCAGCGAGTAGTCCGGTGAAGCTGTAAAGACCTAGCTAGGTCAATAGCGTAGTCAGTTGGAAAAAAGAAACGCAGTGATGGGTATGGTAAATTATTTTTCTATGAAGTATAAAACTCTAAATAAACAACTATAAGAGTTAAGACTTACGTTTGTAAAGTACACTAATTTTATTTTATTTTTCATCATGTGTACAGAGTACTTACCTATTATTAAGATTTTCTAGTATGTTTTTTACCTTACTTAAACATTTTAGTACCATTTATTTATTTTGTCACACAGTTAGTGACTGTATATGTACAAAGAGAACACACCCATCACCAATCGTATCCGTCGACTTATATACGAAAACCTTTCTTAATTTATTTATCGTATGGATTGTCCGAACAGTTACGTACAAAGAGAACACACCCATCACAAATCGTCTCCATCGACTTATATACGAAAACTTGTCTTAATTTATTTATCGTATTGATTGTCCGAACAGTTTTGAATTAGCAAAATGGGTGTCGATTACGTTTTCGCTATAAGCTTGGCCCGCTGCCACGTATGTTTTTCAACGAGCGCTGAAATAGCATTCTAGCAGAAAGTATATACCGTGTAGCTGTATAAAGAAAATATTTTTTTTTATATACAACTTCTTACATAATCTATAGACTATAAAACAAAAATATACTACACTCATCCCCAAGCACAATTTAATGTAGTAAAAGCGTAGTAGGTTTACGCTGTAAGAATCTTAACGTCCATCGAAGAAGGCGTGTCGGACGCTACGATCAATACGCCTTACGTAAATATAGACATACGAGTATGTGCAGACGAGCACTTACTATAGAATAGCATATTAATACTAGCGGCAAAATTTTGTGCTGCTGTATTCTGCTCGCCTATATTCATCGCTTAATGACTTAGGGTATCTACCAAATATTATATTTGTATTAATGAAACAACATGATATCTAGAGTAATTTATGACATGGGATTTAACAAAGAAAAAAAATTTTTGAAATTTGGTGCTTTAAGTTCGCCCTCCCGCTACATGTTTGAGAATGTAACGTATGTTTGGAAAAACTAAGATAAGCTGGATTTTGTAAGCGATCGGCAAAATTAAAACAGAAATACTAATACTACCCGTTAAGTTCTACCATAAGGCTTCGAAATACATTACCGAATTATCGGACGATAAATTCAAGCCCCATGACGACAACCAAGGTTATAGAGTAGATCATAACGTGAATGACAGTAATGTATCGAAGTTATTTCTTCCTTGTACATCCACTAATAATGATATCGATGGTTGAGAAGCTAGTTGCGTAATGTGTGTTTGATCATCTTTACATGTTAGTCAGATAGCATAGCCACTAGAAAAACATAATTTTCTGCATACATTAGGAGCACAGTACAAAAATGTTTTTCGAATACATCTCTTAACGTTCCTAAGTCTTTTCTTAAGGCTCAAACGAAGTAAAATATGTTTGATTTTGAAACACTAATTCGATATGCTATGATTGCATTAGTGTTCGTTTTCTGTTCCTAGGCATAAAGTTGTTCGAAGTTGCCTTCGAGACTTATAGTTTAAATAAAAGAAAAATTAAAAGGAAGTAACTAAAAGCGTTACAATAATATTTTTTGCGTCTGTGTTAAATGTTTGAATACTAGATTTTTACTGACTTCATATGAAAGTAGTCTTTAAATTTTTTGTCATCTGTCTGATTGTTTGTTCCGGGTTATTCTCCAAAACGGCTGAACCGATTTTGACGGGAGTTTCACGGCATGATAACTGAAACTATAGCGGGTAACATAGACTATTTCTTTTAGTCTATCTATTACCCTCGGCTTCATCTGCAGTGCTATCTTCAAAATGGTTAGATAGATTTTCATGGGACTTTTACTGCCAGATAGCTGATCTTATAAGAAGTCATTTAGGCTATTTTATTTTACACCACTTGCTACCCGGGACATCGTCTTTAGTACGATGCCCTAAATGATTACATCGATTTAATCTGTTACCAGCAATTAAATTTTGTGCAATTTTATTCGCTTGGAATCTTAAAAACGTTTAGATTGATTTTCACAGAACTGCATATAACTGAAGTTATAAGGGCAATCTTACGGTTTTTATTTTTTAGTAGCTGTTACTAGCGACTTCATTTGCGTGGAATATCCGAAACGATTGGACTGATTTTCACAGGCCTGTCACTGACATATAAATGACCAACTTAGGCTGTTTTTTTTTTAACTATCTGTTACCAGTGACTTTATCCGGATGGAATATTAAAAACGATTAGACCAGTTTTTACAGATCTTCCACTGGCATATAACTGAAGTTATAAGGTCTATCTTAGTGTTTTTTTTTTATTTTATTTTTTAATAGCCGTTACTAGCAACTTTATCCGCGTGGAATACAGGAAACGATTGGACCGATTTACACAGGACCTTTACTGGCAGATAACTGAAGTTATAAAAACTAACTAATAGGCTATTTTATTTTATACTAACTGCTACCCGCGGCTTAGAGGGCATGAAATGTAGCAAAATATGTTGTTCCCTGTAAATATGTGAGTGAGGCATGTGGTGTACTGTATTTCAAGAATAAATGTAATTGAAAGTCATATATTTGTATATACGTAATTTATAATATCATTGATACGTATGTAATTAGAGTTACATTGTCATTTTGACGGCCATTTGGTCTGATTTCCCACGTGTGCTTCTATATTTATAACTAGCCGTTACCCTCGGCTCCGCATTTTTTGTATGTATTAAGTAAATTTAAAATTGTTATTAGATGCGTAAATAACAATAACACTCTTTCAAAAATATTTTTAAGTATGACACGCACATCATCTACAGTAACAGGTAACATGTACATTATATATGGGTATCGAATGGGATGTCTATATGACTGTTCGCGATAAGATCAAAAACGCATCTTCATGCCGTTTAACCAATATATAAAATGATTTTTGGGCAAAGTTTAGGTATAGTTTGTCTTATTATTAGAGCGGGTATCGTCTGCTGAACTTGCTATCTTAAAATAAAACAGCTAATTAGTTATTTGCCCGTAGAATTCCCGTTCAAATATTACTTGTAGTTCGTTGAAGCTGTTAAGACCTTGCTAGGTCAATAACGTAGTCATTTCTAAGAAAAAAAAAACCGTTCGAATAGGTCCATCCATTTCGCAGATTACCCGGAACAGATAAAAAAACAGACATATCGACAGAATAAAAAAAAAGATGTTGATATTTGTAGCACCGCAGATATATGTATTCATCATCATCATCAAAAGTATTTATTTTAATATTATATACACACTTTATTCTTATAATACATAATATATCACAAACCAAAAATTCGGAACAAAACTAACGTAGAATAAACTTTTTGAGGAGTTTTTGGCGGTATTTCAATCTGTCATGTAGGGGATTTTGTATTTTATTCATAATTTTGTGTTATTTGACTATATATTGTGTTAAATTAGCGGCGTTTTATGTAATATGGTTTGTTTATTGTGCATGAGTGAAATGAATGAAAAATAATACCATGGACCATGTATTCTGAGATCTTGAAAATTAGGGAGATAAAAATTCACGAAATATTATATAGAAGATTTGGCGCTTATTATTATATTGACAACTTCAGAATTGGCAGTATGGATTAATTCCTTCGCCTGTATTGGTGGACGAATATTATTACTACTAACCTTTTAGAATAGCAGCACAAAATAGACTTTAAAAATGTTTGCGATAGCAACGTTATACGTATAATCAAAAACTGGAATTAAAAATAACGTAGAATAAACTTTTGAACAGGAACACAAAAATAAACCCTGTTAATATTTCCGATAGAATGTTATCATGTTACCATGGCAACGCATATAGTACTGACACTTACACGCAGCGGATGCTCTAATAATAGCCCGATTTTGAGACGTTCTTTATTAGTACTCCGCTCCTATTGGGTTTAACGTGATGATATGTAGCCTATAGCCATCCTCGATAAATAAACAATCTAACACGAAAAGAAACTTTCAAATCGGACAGGTAGGTCTTGAAATTAGCGCGTTCAACCAAACAAACAAACAAACTCTTCAGCTTTATAATATTAGTATAGATTAAGTAATCAGCCGTGTGGTGTCGGCAGAGTAGAGTAACACCACCCCATACCTTCCCATGGGTATCGTAAAAGGCGATTAAGGGAGTGTGAGATAGTACTGACCCCTTGTAACTTTCTCACCGTGATACTGTACCATCTGTCTGAGTCCTTCTCCGGTCGTAACGGTTCCCGTTCCACTGGGTCCAGAAGAACAAGGACGAGTATGTGCACCTGTGTCTTGCGCGTACACTTGTGCACCTTAATATATCCTGCGCATCTGACCGCTTCTGTTACTTGACTCCGATTACGCAAAAGTCCTGTGGCGATGGGTAAAGGTAGAGGAGGTCTAGCCTGATGCAAACTAGACTTTGTCCGATACTTGCACATAGGCGGTCCCGGGGGCGTGACTACATGCCGTGGTCGTTTCCGCGCTGCACATTTGGGGCGACAGCGTGGGCTCGGCAACACTCGGGATGACAAAGCAGCCCTGTTTAGGGAGGCACTGCTTTCCCCGCTCAGCCGGGGAGGGGGCTAGAAAAGGTGCTCTAAAAAATGCTCGTCCCTACATGGTAGATGGTAGTAACCGCGGCTATCATCGCATCATTCAAATCGTGGTCGACGTCACAAAGATAAATCTAAAAGAACATCTATTATGACGTTCGGTGCGTGGAACGTGAGAACGCTTCTTGATCGAGATGGCAACGCCTGCCCTGAACGTAAGACCGCCATAGTAGCTCGAGAACTTCATCGCTATAACGTGGATGTGGCTGCTCTCAGCGAAACACACCTTCCCGATGAAGGGGAGCTGGTGGAAGAAGGTGGTGGTTATACTTTCTTCTGGAAAGGTACCGCTACCTCCGAAACTCGACGATCAGGCGTAGGGTTTGCTATCAGAAATCACTTAGCAAAGCGTTTAGATGAGTACCCTGTCCATATCTCAGACCGCGTTACCACTCTGCGCCTTCACATGGACAAAGATAACTACCTTAATGTCATCAGTGTTTATGCTCCAACGCTAGACAAGTCTGATGACATCAAGGATAAGTTTTATGAGGAAATGACTCACTGCCTCGATAGCATAAACGCCAGAGAACAGGTTTTATTGCTGGGCGATTTCAATGCCAGGGTTGGTCGGGACTATGAGGCTTGGCCTGGAGTTCTGGGTAGACATGGAGTTGGCAACATGAACAGCAATGGTCAATTGCTGCTCAGTTTTTGTGCTCAATACGGTCTGGCAATTACGAATACTATGTTTAGACTTGCCGCCAAGTACAAGACAACATGGATGCACCCAAGATCCAAACATTGGCATTTGATTGATTATGCTATCGTGCGGCAAAAGGATTTCAGCCAAGTACAAGTCACTCGCGTTATGCGTGGTGCGTACTGTTGGTCTGATCACCGGCTCATTGTCACTAAGCTGCGAATCCGCCTCCGTCACCCACGTAGATCCTCTATAAAAAAGCTTGCGTCTTTGAACGTGGATAAGCTAAAAGATCTTGCGGTCAGGGTGAACTACGCTGAAACCATGTCTGAAAAGCTGTTGCCAGCTACTGAAGTAGGTGATGTTGTTGCTGCCTGGGAAACTTTATCATCTCTTATCAAGGATACCGCTTCAACTGTACTAGGTGAAAAATTCCGTCGCAACGAAGACTGGTTTGATAAAAATGATGAAGTCCTGCGGGCAGCATTTGACAAACACCGAGATCTTCTGCGACAGCACAGAAGACGAAGTGGAAGCGTTGCGGATATTAAAGCTAGTGACCTCGAATTGCGCAAGCTGTCTCGGCATTTAAAAGACAAGTGGTGGCAGAACAAAGCTGGACACATGCAGTGGCTCATTGACACAAACCAGCTGGGAGAATTCTATGGTGAGGTACGTAAGCTGATTGGTACATCCTACCACGCAAAGGTGCCTTTAAGGTCTTTAGATGGTAGTCACCTGTTGACGAGCAAGGAGGATGTACTAAAGCGCTGGGCGGAGCACTTCAATTCTCTGCTAAATGTGGATCGATCAGCTGATCTACAAAGCATCGGCTTAATTCCTCAGCTCCCTTTTGCTTTTGAGCTGGACGAGCCTCTATTACGTGATGAGGTTGTTACTGCCATCAGACAGCAACAAGATAAACGAGCGGTTGGCACTGACCTCCTACCGGGAGAGCTGATAAAATACAGCGGGGAGGAGTTGCACACGTTGGTGTGGAAACTGTTTGTTCGTATGTGGGAGGAGGAGCGCGTTCCGGATACCTTTAAAGTATCGCGCATAAGTGCTCTCTACAAAAACAAAGAGGACCGTTCTGACTGCAACTCTTATCGCGGTATTTCGCTCCTTACAGCCCCCGGAAAGGTCTTTGCGAGAGTTCTCCTAAACCGCCTAAAGAACTTGTCTGAAAAGATTCTGCCAGAAACCCAGTTTGGCTTCCGACCGAACCGAGGCACATGCGAAGCTATATTCTCTGTGCGTCAACTGCAAGAAAAGAGCAGAGAACAGGGTCGTCAGCTGTACCTTTGCTTTGTTGACCTGGAGAAGGCTTTCGACAGCGTGCCTCGGGAAGCTCTGTGGTTGGTGCTAGGTAAGCTTGGATGCACGGAAAAGTTTGTAAGACTTCTCAGACTCCTGCATGACAACATGCAATGCTGCGTTATCATAGACGCTGAACAATCAGACTTCTTTCCCGTTACCTGTGGGGTGAAGCAAGGATGCGTCTTAGCGCCTACTCTGTTCGCCTTATACTTTGCGATGGTAGTTAGAGAAGTCCTTCAAATTGTTTCTCAAGGAGTCCGCATCCGCTTCCGTACAGATGGCAGCCTTTTCAATTTGGCCAGACTTAAGGCTCGCACGAAAGTCTCATATGCTCTGATTACAGAGATCATGTATGCCGATGACTTGTGCTTCGTAGCAGAATCCCCAGATGACCTGCAACAGCTGATGTCCACATTCCAGCAAATTTGCCGTAAGTTCGGCCTGAAGATCAATGTCAATAAGACGGAGGTGATGTCCTTGGACATACACGGTCACGAGATATTGACCATAAAACTTGACGAGGATGTGCTGAAGCAGGTGGATAAATTTCGCTATCTGGGTAACACTGTAACATCCAAGTGTGACCTTGATGCTGAGATCAATAGCAGGGTGGGTGCCGCTGCTGCGGCATTCGGTAAGCTAAGTTCCAAGGTCTTCTGCTCGCATGACCTTAAGCTGGCCACAAAAATATCGGTTTATATGGCGATCGTGCTGCCAAACCTCTTATATTCCTCTGAGACGTGGTGTGTCTACCGCCGCCACATTCGCACTCTGGATCGCTTCCACCTTAAATGCCTCCGTTCTATCATGAAGATCAGATGGTCCGATAAAGTGCGAAATACCGAAGTTTTGCGACGTGCCAGTGTTGGTGGCATTGAGACTTATTTAATGCGTCGACAGCTTCGGTGGTGCGGTCACGTATCTCGTATGGCGGAGGAAAGAATGGCAAAGCGCATCTTCTATTCTGAACTGGAGGAGGGCAAGCGGATTCAGGGCGGTCCCCTCCTCCGGTACAAAGATGTCCAAAAGCGACACATGAAGAAATGCAACATAGAGCCTTCTCATTGGGAACGTTTGGCAGCACAGCGGTCAGAATGGCGCAGGATGGTGAACAGCCAAGTATGCGAGTTTGAGGCTCAGCGGAAAGCTGACCTAGATACCAAACGCAACGAGTTAAAAGCTCGACCACCTGTTGCCATAACGTATAATTATGTGAACGGCGTACTAACGTGCCCTCATTGTGCACGGAGTTTCGCCGTGAAGATAGGCTATATAAGCCATCTTCGAGCGCACCAGCGCCATTTCTCTAATTAGGGGTCAAAGTGGTCGCCATGGCCGAAATCGGTCGGAGCAATCATCATAGATTAAGTAACCATAGCAACTTATAAGAATATTGCATTAAGTTCATTAAGCACTATTTTATTTGTGAAGTATATAACTGTTTACAGATAGATATATAGTTTTATATCTTGATTTATATTAATGCAAAACTTAAAGACTTTGTAAAATCATTCTGCATTTTTATTTCAAGGCAATATTATCGTTTACAATTCAACGTTGTAATTAATAGTAATATTGAAGATGAAGATGGCTTCCCAATAAGATATTACATCGTAAACTTATTACCTTAAGAGGTCCATAATACACTTTCTTGCGGAAAAGGTAAACGATTACTTTTGTATGGGCGCAAAACCTTAATTATATTGACAATATAGGCATATTGTCAGATAATATGTAGCTTCTAATTTTCATTACTTTCTTATATAGTATAAGTGAGCACTGAGGGGGTTATGTAGTAAGTTTCAAATATATTGCTGATGGTAAATCCCAGTCGATACACTGTTAATATTTGTATATCTAATACATGTTACAGTAAGTGTTATGCGTGTCGTACTAACAAATACTTTTGAAAGAGCATTTCTGTAATTGTATATCTTGTCACAATTTTACATGTTTTTAATTCAATTTTTAAAAACGCGTGTGTAGCCGCGGGTCGCATCTTGTATTATATAGCACAAACTCAAGCTTTGTTGAAAGTCATAGCTTACTACTTATTCCGGGTCGACTTGTATATTTAACTAAACACCAATACGCAGAATCCGTGTTTGTAATGCACAAACAATCACTTGCGGACACGAATCGACTGGGTGCCAGTATTTGCTGACATTACTCGGTAGGTATAAAACTAAAAAAAGAACGTTGTTATGTCTAAACAATGAATGTTGGTATGTATAGATCGACAGACTAAAACATCGTTTGACTGATATTCATAATCATTAGCTCATCTAAGTGTTTTTTTTTTGTGTTAATACCACCAGTTTCACAATAAATTACCACTAAGTGACTCTGCAGCACTACAATTTCTGTACCAATAAGTAACCTTCATAAAATTGTTGTGAGTAGATATTTGAGCTCAAAGAGTATTTTTGAGTTGACCGCTTAATTGATCTCTACAGTTTATTTTTTTTTTAAAGTAGAGAAAACAAAATACTTATAAAGTATAACGTAATTTTCTGTGGTTATGATTGTATTATATGTTATAATGGCAACTAATCACAAATATGACGTTAAAAAACCTTTTGACAAACTGTTTATTTGTCCGGATTTTACTCAAAAAAACTAGACTGACTCTTATGTAATTGTGCAGGAAGCTTATGTCACTCCTCAGTCGATAGGTTACTAGATTAGGATATATAATATTAGGATACTAGATTTCTTTTCAATGGATTTTGATGAAAGTTTGTGTAAGGAAAGTATATTTTATTTAGTATTTCTTAGAGTATCACTATTTTCAATACTTTTAGAAATAGTGGAAGAACAAATTAAAAGTATATAAGGATGAAGAGAAATTGATAAGGAATGAAGAATTAAGTTAGAATAGTGGCCTTAGAACATCATTTTTAACCGAATTTGTTGGCATGTCGGAAACATGAGCAGAAGGTTTTATAACAATTAATATCCTGTCAAAGATATCAGCAATACTTATAAAAATCCTAAACTTTAATCATATTTAATAAAATGAAATAACTAACCGAAAAAAAGTATGGCATAAAAACGCGTGCGGAACCGTGGGCGGATGCTAATTAGTCATAAAAAAATAATTAACTTAAAAAATAAGAAGTGCAATCACAATACCTCCAATTTTGTATTTAATATCTTTAACAATGCAATCGAATATGGGTATCAGGAACGTCAAGGAATTAGCCAATGAAAGCTGTATCATAAATATGCATACAACAAACTGGGTCACGCATAGGCGCAGAGGTTGGCGAAAAGGAGCGTGCCACCTAGTAGGTGTTTTCATATTATCTCGTAAACGTTGTCTGCACACATTCCCTCATTGCTTTTTCTTGTGTGAAATATCAATTGAGCTACACTTTAAAAGTCGCTAATCAATTTATTATTATCACTAAGCGATGCTAAACAAATGTCCTTGAAAGTTGATTGCGATAGCCACTTTCGATTTAAAAACGAAATTGACACTAACGTAGAAGTTGTGAATTTGATTTGTAAGTGTTACCCGTTTTCACTTATATTCCATTTTCTTTAACATGGTGACCACGACATTAATCCGAAAATTAGATCAGTCAATATCGCGCAGTCTGACTGTATGTCTGCGTAACTAGTGGGTCATAGATCTCTATTTTTGTTCCTCTTATCACGTTACCTTTTTACGGTCATAGGTCAAAGGCACCGATCTTAGTTACAATGCACATAAATCTAACCATTGAACATTTATTGTATTGTTATACATAGTGTCCTTCAATTATTTTACTAATTCGATACTGCGCAGGTCGTGGCGCAACTTACAAAAAGTCATTACATTGCATCGCCTCGCTGGAAGCATATCGCCAATATAATATGGTGTATTGCGTCGTTGTTGGAGGTCAAAACAAGACGAACTTTAGGTAAATATAAACTATTATTTAATATCAAATAGACTGTATATAGAATGCAAAATAAACTATTTTTATTTGTCTATATGTTTGTTAATTTTTATAACTTAACCTCTGAACCCATTACACTGAAATTTAGCATCGGTCTCAACCAAAAAAGATATTTGTTTCTAACGATACAGAGTTGATACTTTTTATAACTATAGAGAAAAGAATTAACCAAGTATTATCATTAGATACCGGGGCGACGGAGCCTAGCTCGGTTCTTTAAAAAACATTTTTAAATTAAAATAAACTGTTAGGTTTGCCTTACAAAATTATCGATTTTTCCAAAAAAAAATAATTATATACACTCGAATTCGAACTGGGGTTACATGGATTTTCTAAGCAATGAATGTCCACCTGAGCTATTTTTGTTTTGACAGCGGCGGCGAAAATTACCGTCATATTCTAGCTATATTTATCATTGACTGAAATCGCAGTTAAAGTTTTTTTTCTATGAATAAGATTTAGCTAGATCGATTTATCGTACCCCAAACCACCTATATACTAAGTTTCACGGAAATCACTGACGCCGTTTCCGAGATCCTGAATATATACAAATATAACAATATACAAGAATTGCTCGTTTAAAGGTATTAGAATATATATAATATATCACATATATACAGATTATAGTGTGTGACATGTTTCGAGGAACGCAAAAGGGTAGAGAATAACAGAAAATATTTTTTATTCCGTACTGAGAAAAAGATTTTGAATATAATTTGATTTACGATTTATAATTGTATCTTGGCTATTTAATAACATCTTTGGTACAAAGTGTATGGAATTCTGCAGATTTTTGTTGTTCCTAACAAATTTAACAATATTTGTTTTTTTTATTATTGACAATAAATTGTTATTATTGAGTGAACGCAATTTGATTTGATAAGTTTGAGTGATAATGCCGGATTTCAGTGTTGTCTAATGTTGTAACTTTCATTGAAAATTGTTACATTTATGATTAAATTGTTAAAATATTACGACTGTCCAAGTATATAATTCTTCGCAACGTTAAACGATACCCGCCAACTAGAGAGTCTAGAAGAAGTAAAGGACAAGGTTGCAAAATAGTAACAACAAGAAGGAGCGACAGATTTATTATAAGCAGTGTCCTCACACTGCGGTGGTATTATCTTACTGAGGTCGAAATCCAAGTTTTGGTGTAACCGGCTCGCTTGCCAGACCTAAATCCGAGAGAACAGGTTTCGGATAAACTGGAAAAATAAATTAAACAAAGTAATCAAGTACTAGCTAAATTAAGGGACCTCAAAACTACATTAATTGAAGAAGAGAACCTAACGCTATAAAGTTTCATCGACAATTTAATTAAAAGTATGTACGACGGATGCAAACAGTTTTAGAAATACTAAATGCTGATCGTCTCATCCATAATGATAAGAGAACCAGTATTTAGAACAAAGGTCAATTTCCATTATGTCAGTTGAAAATTCCTTAAATTAAAATACTGAGCTCACTGCCACTAATTTGTTATTTTCGTTTAATCTATTATCTTTGTGTTAGAAATGTTAATGGATTGATTCTATTTAACGAATTTTAAAAGCTTATATTGTGCAAATAAATCTTTTTTCATATTAATTTGCCAGGTTTTTGTTTCGATTCTCCAAATATACCCCATAAGTTTACATAAGAACGATGGTCACAATAACCAAAATACATATATCAAAAAAGTCTAAGCAACATGTACTAATTTAAATTTTAGGATGGTTCTTCACATTATAACGTATTTTATTTTTAAAATAATATGTTTGGGTTATGTGATGTAAAAATGACAACTGTTGTCTTTATAAGTTCTTTTAATAACAGAAATGAACAATATTAGAATACACTGTAGAAACTAAGATACATACATAACAATAACATAAAAGAAACTAAACTTTTTTTTTTACAAAATGAAATTTCTAAAAAGAATGTATTTATTGTGAAAGAATAGAATAATTTAATACACAGTATGGTCTCCTCTGCTATTCAGAACTTGTCGGCAACGATTATTCATTGAATTAATGAGACTGTTTATGTCATCGTAACATCGTAGAATTATAGCAAATCCTTCAGCTATTGGGTTGTTGTCGCTCCGTCCAAGTCCTTCAAAACACGTCTCTGGAGCATGTCCCATGCATGCTCGATGGGGTTGAGATCTGGCGATTGTGCAGGCCAGAGCAATACCCGGATGTTCTCCGTTGCAAAGTATTCACTGATTCGCCGAGCTGTATGTGAACGCGCATTGTCATGCATTAACTTAAAATTGAAGCCAAAGGTTTGTGCAAATGGGTAGACATAAGTTCTGAGAATTTCCTCAATGTAATTTTCAACATTCATGTTTCCATTTACAAAAACGAGCTCAGTTCACCTGTTCTTCATAATACCCGCCCATAACATAACTGTTTAGCCGCTGTATGGATGAACTTCCTGAACGCACCTGAGCCTTTCAGTATTTCCGGGCCGACGATACACTCGCACCCTTCTCGTATCAGGCTTAAACCCGAATCGCGACTCATCGGAAAACATAATTTTATCCCATTGTTCCTGGGTCCATGTTATGAGTTCTCTACACCATCCATATCGACGAGTGCGATTCCCGTGACGTATCGGTGGGCACCTGATTGGGCGTCGAGCTCGTAGGCCGTACTCATGCAGTCGATTTCGCACAGTTTGAGGACTTACATCAACACCACTTGAAATTTGTCGCCTCAAACTTGTCTCTCGAGCGGTTAACATCGGCTGGCGTTTTGCAGTCAGTTGTATGTACCTACCGGTCTTGCCGAGTGGTTGTACTCCTTTTACGGCCTGGATGCTGTTCAGCGGGTTCTCCTGTATTATTGTAGCGCTGCCAAAGACGACAAATAACCCTTCTATGAATGCCAAAATATCGAGATACCTGAGATTGATTACTTCCCGCTTGCAACATGCCTACAGCTCTTTACCTTTCATCTGCCATCAAATGACGACGCTTCATGACGTAAAGAATATCTAAAAATTCAATTTTGTCGCTAACTTTATTTAAATGGTTGGTAAAATTATAAAATTAAGACTAAACGTAGCAATTAAAACGCACTTAAGTTCAAACAAATTCGCAGTCATTTGAATTTTATGAAAAAACAAAACATAATCAATTTTTTTTTTACAACCAGCCAATATTTTATCAATAACAAAAAAGTTTACTTACCTACGCACTTTGTTTGAGTAAATACTTAGAAATTAATTAATATAAATGGTAAAATTTGTAATATCACGCATGTTGCTTAGACTTTTTTGATGTGTGTATATTAATAATTTATAGATTGTTGCAGGCGTTTCGTATATATAAATGAAAAAAAAAACAATATTCATGAATGGAAACAAGTTCAATGTAACTCAAGATATAGGAAACGATGTATAGTTTTTGCAAGTAAAGCTTAAAGTAAGGATTAAAACTTAATCTAGTCACGATGACTAGACTAGATACTACACTAAGATATAACGGTAAAGTAAGAATTACTTTTTTTATTTCTTCAAAATATAATATACATTTGAATCCCCATTTCACTGTAATAAATTACCATACAATAAATCACTATTATTTATGTTTAAGGGAATTTTAATACCAAAAAACTTTTCGGCGAGTCATTGTCAGTAAATCGGAGTCAATTTGAAATCAAATCGACGTGACTCAGCTCCGTACATACTGTATATCCATCATTAGCAAATATCAGCGAAGTAAAGGGGAAAGTGAAGCTGTTTGTTTTTCTTTTATTCCGTCGCGAGACAATGAAGTGGTAATTTAGTACACGTAATTACTTTAATTCCGCTGAGTCGATTTGTTACATCGGTAAGTGTCGGATGATGAAAGTTATCCGCGTAATGTACAATTACATGGATGCTGCGAACACGTAGAATAGTCAGCGCCCGTTGCGACCGTAATAAAGCCTCGCCAATGATTCATTGAGAACCGATCGAAAAATTCTACGTGACGTTAGATCTTGTGTAACTCACTACGTGATCCAGTACGGCGGAGCTTAATATTATGTAACGTAATTGCAATATGAAATTGTGAACGAAAATTCTCTATAATTTAGTGAAAGTTAAGATGCATTGTTTTCATATTATGTAAGACTAATGATTCGATAATTCTTCAATAATACATGATAGTATTTAAATGTACCTGTTTTTGTAACTGTGTATATACGTTACGTAACTGTATCAAACACCATAATCATTTGCTATTTGAAAAACCACAAGATGACTCATGGATTTTGGAATCCTAAAAATTGTAGGTCAATAATAATTCTAATAACGGAACTTTTTTTATTAGACGTCATTTGAACACCTCATATGTACTATAAAATATTATACGTTCTAATGCATTATTTTAAAGTAAATAATAATAATTATTATTTAATGGAGTAAATGGAGCTGATATTGAACAAAGCCATTGTTTGCAGTGAGTATAAGTTAACTGTAAATTTCGTCACTTGCTGGAGAGCATTGTGCACGACTGTGCACGTGAATATTAAATATTGTTTTACTTCGCAATTATGATTCGCATTTATAATGCACATTTTATAAAAGTATTAAAATGACTAAATAACAATTACAATAATGACTAATTCGTATATACTCATACAATGTATATAATAAACTTCAGAAAAAAGCTTCTAGAATACTTTATTATTTATTTTTTTACTAACAACAACTCACGACTTCGTGTACCTCAATTACAATATGAAAATCAATAAAACGTAGACAATCTTATCCAAGGAAAATTTAACTCTTCATGGTACTGAAGGAACTCATTAAAATTGGCTCATAATTCTAGAGCTTACTTCATTAGAAACAAATGAATTTAATAACAATAATATAATTGTTATTTTACAAACATTATAATTATGACGTCGGAATTATAGCATAGTTTACTGGATAGGAAGCAAAGTGATGAGAACCTATTAACGCTAGCTAATTTCGAAAGACGACGCGACGCGACGCCCCGAAGTAAGTTATATCATCATTTAATTGTATTGTAGTCGCGATTAGTCTACGAAATAATCTAGCCCACTCTCGCTATATCTTCGTGTTTGGGTTCACCGGGGCGATCCTCGTGGTGATAATGTTAACTCGATTTTTTTCGAAATGTCTACGCTATTGACCCAGCAAGGTCTTAACAGCTTCACCGGACTAACGTTAACTTGAGTTTCTATGGAGGTATTAAAGAACACGTCCGCCCTAATAATTTTAGAATAAATGAAGATCTGAATATTTTATTATACAATGAATCATAACATGTGTCGCATGATACTGGCTTGCACGCACTATGAAAGACACTCAACAAAGGGTTGTGGTATATTATACGTCATATGATTCGATTTGTATATACTCTTTAATTAAAGAGAAACATAGGTATTATGCATGCAATGATAGATTTAAATGTAACAATAATTAAAATCGAATTTATTAGATGTTATATAACACTATATGTATCCCTAATAATACATTTATCTTTATTACGGATAGAGGTATAAAAGTATTATAAAAATATATGCAATAATTTATAACAATATAAAATACTAAGGTTTAAATTTATGTTTGTTTATTAAGTAAGGAAAAACTTGTTATCCGCCCGCCCTCACATTGAAATTCTACTTACGGGAAAACGCGCAGGGGCAACGGCTCGTAGCGCGGAAAACGCAACCACAATCACGATGTAAGGTTTGAACGCCATGTCTGCTTCACATCGCACTTCACCAGCCGCACAACGAATCGTTCTCGGGTAACAGTCACACTGCTTATAAACACTCACTCGGAAGTAACATGCAGGTACTTTGAATATCTGAAGCGTGAGCGTTCGGTTCACCCTTCGCGTAATAGGGGACCAATTTCAATCGTTCTTACGATGCGATTAGAACGCGTACACTTATGAGACGGCAACTACCGAATAAGCAATGTGAGCCACCCAATTGCAATGAACACCTTTCGTACCTCCGAGAGAAAGTCGAAGGAAAGCGTAGTTTTTGGCTGTCAAGACGTCGCGCCGCCTACACGCCTCCAGAGAGGAGCATTGTCGCGAGTCATCCATCACTCGACCTCTCTGACAGCCATCAGCTTCCGCTAATCAAACTGAATTAACAATATCATCCGAGTCTCACTAGGTCATTCATGTCATATCATTTGTTTATTTTAATAATTTCTCAAATCGTATGTTTGTGGTAGAAAAGATTCATGAGTTTTTAAAATAATTCATATAATGTACATGCACTTGGAAAAAAGGGATACTGAGGGCATTGAATTAATAAAAATTAATAATCTTATCACAATTGATATGTAAATGTAACACCCGCATTACCAGAATATCATAAATGAGTTTTGGGTAAGGTACTGAAAGGATACATTCTTAAAGAAAATAAAGGAAATGTATTGTTACCAAATATTAGTAAAAGTGCTTATATCTTTATGTATTTTCATTAATCAATAAAAATTGCACCGTAAACATTACTTTTAAGTGATATAAAAATGTATGTTGATATGATGAATTGTGTACCGTTCAACCAATCGTCATGAAAATTGGTATCCCAAGTAATTTATAGTATAAATGCGAATGTGGGTCTGTTTACTTTGGTAATTTGGTACCCTTTTAAGTTTTAACTACTTGATCGATCGTACTAAGATTTTACATCTACGTTGATCAGAGATATCGAAAAGGACATAGGATTTCTTTAAACCAAATAAAGGTATTGTTCCTAAGGTACTGTTCAAATTTACATAATGGGAGCGAAGCTGCGGACAAAAAATACTTATAATTATAAATTTGTAGTTCTAGTTTTTTTACATTTTTTTCCCAAATAGTGTTGAAGATAACTGTTGTAAAGGAAACTGATCCCGAATACAACGTTAAAAAAATTGGCTCTCTATTAGTGGGTTCTGCATTAACTTAAGAACGACTCGACCGATGTTTATTAAGCCTATGTCATTTCTTAGTTGATAGGGTACAAGAATTGTTAATAAGGTAATTCTTGAGAAATAAAAAAATGTAGTTGCATTAATTTTTTATTTTTTATTTTGTATAAGGTAAGAAGGCTACAATATCTATAATAAACTTAAGTAAAAAAAAGATAATCAGTAATAAATATATTTTTATGAAGTTCATAACCTATTCATTCATTACGCAAAAAGCACTGGATAGATTTAAATCCAATTTTTTTAGTTTTATTTCATAGACACTTGGTGCTTATCAAAAATCTTTATAAAAATCTTTAGTATTCACGCTAAATAGTTATCATTTAGCGTATATACTAAAGTGTTAAGAAATTACGATTTCTATAAGCTATATATTTTTTTTCGAAATGACTACGCTGTTGACCCAGCAAGGTCAAAAGCTTCACCGGACTACTAAGGCGAGCGCTTAAGGCACTCAGCCGATTTTATCTTGGCAACCATCTCAAGGGTGCACGGCACACCTCAGCTTGGCTGTTGCCTGTTGCATGCAAAATCGCGATCTATCTTAGTTAACCTAGCTAACTATTCATATATGTATGAGTTGGTGAAACGTATATGTGTACCAAGCATACACGCCTCAACAACTCCTCCATATATTTATTATCGGAAAATTGAGGGTTTTTCAGTTCGATAAGGGAAAAAAAGTAAACCCTTCCACTTTCATGTGTAAGCGCGTAGCGTGCACTTGTGTGGGGGTGATCGTGTAGTGCTGTAGCAGTGATGTATATTTGTGTGTCACTGTATCGCGCAAGCAACGCACTCAAGGGCTCCCTACCGAGGGATCGAACCTAGGCTTGAGCGTGAACACGCTCTGTTTCGAGGGACAGGCTGGTACTGATCGTTCGCTGACGTGATTGAATCAGGAGGGTCGGTATAAATGTGTCGCGGACGTCTTTTATAACGCACAGCGTTAAGTACGGGTTCATAGTTTGCGGCGGATACCACTAACGGACTGGGTTGATTCGCGGCTTTTTCAAAATAACTAATCGTAAGTGATTTTACGTACGCCCAGATAGAAGGGATCTCTAGGTCTCTATGGAGATCGACTCTCCGGATGTACCACGGGGCACCGGTTACTTTACGTAAAACACGATTTTGGAGAACTTGCAGCTTATGAAAGTTATCTTTGGACATATGCGCAAAAACGGGGCAGCTATATTCATCACGGGACGGATACACGTCTTATACAAAGTGAGCTTGTGTCTGAGGGACATCTTACTCTTATGAGAAAGCAACGGATGGAGGCGACCCAAGACCATAGCGGCTTTGTTTCGCACTCTGTCTATATGTGAATTGAACTTTAAATGTCTATCTAATGTAACACCGAGATATTTGACCTCTTCGACCCAAGGGATATCGATTCCGTATAGCCTGGTGGGCTCAAAGTTATTACAGCGTTTCGTGGAATCGAAGAGTATTGCGGCACTCTTAACGAGATTCACTTCTATGCGCCATCGACGAAACCAGTCACCGAGAGTATGAAGTGCTTTTTCGATGCGCTTCCTAAGAAAGTCCGACCGCCAGCCGGAAGTGTAAATAACGGTATCGTCAGCGTAACAACCTACCTCGACCCCCCGAAACCGAGGTAGGTCACTGATGAACGGATTGAAGAGCGTGGGCGCGAGTATGGATCCCTGTGGTACACCTGAGCGTATCGGGTGGGGCGGCGATAGTTCACCATCCACTCTGAAACGGAATGTCCTATCAGTGAGATAATCGCGGATAATATGAATTAACGTATCGGGTACGCGAGATTTACATAACTTACGGATGAGCCCTCCGTGCCAGACCATATCGAAGGCCTTGGCGACATCGAAGAAGACTGCAATTGTGCGTTTCGGTTTGCGTTTCGGATCGGCATTAAATTTAGAGAAAATGTACTCCGTGAGGCAGTGTACTTGATTCGTGCAAGAGTGTTCGGCACGAAATCCGAACTGCTCAGGTGGTATTAATTTTAAATCTGTAATCAAGAACTGGAGACGGTTCAGAAGGAGCCGCTCGTAAAGTTTTCCTAAGGTATCTAACAGACTAATGGGGCGATAGCTAACGGGAAGCGTGGCTTTCTTGCGGGGCTTGTGAATACCTATCACTATGGCCTTTTTCCAGACGGCCGGAAAGTGACCCTGGGACATGGCCGCATTGAAGACGCACACCAATAGAGCTATGATGCGATCAGGAAGGAGTTTCAGAACCTCGTTCCTGATCCCATCGGGACCTGGGGACTTCCTAGGCTTGAGATGCTTGATTGTGCCTGCAACTTCATCGAAAGTGATCGCGGTTAGGGTATCCGCCTGAGGAGACGCGAGTACATGCTCCGCAGCTGATTAGATTAATCCGTTATGGAAAGGGTGTGTTATCAGTGTTTGGCGAACACTGTTTCTCTAAGCTTGCGGCAAGGCATTCTGCTTTATCTATGCTATCGAACGCGGGAGGCAACCCGGGGCCTCTGTCGAGAAGAAAAATTGGAGTGACCATATCTGATTTGAGAGTTCGCGCTAGAGTCCAGTACGACAGGTGAGACGGCTGGAGACCCTCCAGGAGTCTGTCCCACCTGTCGCCCCAGATCTCAGAAATACGAGACTTGACTGTTTTTCGTAACGAACGTAAACGATCGCTATTCTCTACAGACGGGTAAGCGTCGTAAGCTCGAGTCGCGGCGTTATTTCCGTGATCAATGCTCTTACGTCGTCAGGGAGTATAAAACGGCGATCGTTCGCCGCTTGTACCTCTTTCGAGGTCACCCTGACGGCGGTCTGGAGATAATCAACCAGGGAATCGATGGCCGAATCCGCGTCGGCTTTAGACACCAACACGTCCGGAACCCTGTCTAAACTACTAGACGACGGATTTTCTTTAAAATATTGAACAAGTTTCGCGTAATCAGCCACGCTAACTGACGGCGGGTGAAGTCTGAATTGTGATCTAACTGTAAAACAACCGGGCGATGATCTGAATCAAGTTCGTTTACGACTTGTATGAGTCGTACAGGAAGCGTGATATTTTTTAAGAGAACTATGTCTAAAACTGTGGGTCGGCAATGATCTTGATAGTGCGTTGGTTCTGAAGGGGCTATGACGTCAAACGCGAGAACCCTACCTAGTTCGTCGAGTATCCTCCCCTTACGAGAGGTACACGGACTATTCCAGATAACGTTCCCGCTATTGAGGTCCCCCGCTATAATAACTGAATCTCCTAAATTAAGTAGCGCCTGCAAATCGGATCTTAGCAATTCTTTGTTCGGTGGCAAATACGCGGAAACTAAAATAATATTCGAGTGACCGGTCATACCTAATTTACACACTGACACTTCCATATTGGTTGGTGCGGACGGATCTAACGGCATGCAGTATAACGAACGCCTAAAATAGATTAAGGTGCCACCCCCGCGGGTGACACGGTCGTTCCTGACTATACAGTAATTCGCGATTCTCGGATTACGCATACTCGGTTTTAACATCGTTTCCTGGATGAGGAAAAGGTCAATCTGTCTATCGCGCAAAAAGTCAGCTACTAGATCGCGCCGTGTCCGAAAGGATCTCGCATTGAAAAACGAGAGAAATAGACCGCGTGGTTTTACTTTATTAAGACCCGTGAATTTCAAATCTTATTTAAATGTGGGTGACCGGGCGAGGCGCTGGATTGTGGCTCCGATGGCCGGAAAGCGCGCTAGTGCGGTGAGAAGACCTAGCTCCTCCTTGACCTCTACGATGGCGTGAAAGGCGGGGACCTCCTTCATGTCGTGTTCGCGGAGTAACTGCTTCATCCAGTCGAACTTACCGGAGATGGAGGATGAAGAGGCATATGCCGCCTGAGGCTTAGAAGAAGCCTGAGGTTGAGGTCGGGGGGCCCAGGGGGCCATAGGGGCCCACCCGGGATGGGCCGCGCGCGGCACTGAGGGCGACGAGCCTCGTCTACCTTATCGAAACTAGCAACGATATCCGCGTTTGGGCCCTGTTGTAGGAGAAAATCTCTAAAATGAGCTGCCTGTTCCATGTTGATGACCTAAGGGAGGACTGGGCGCCACGAACCAACCTCCCTGCCTGAAGGGCAGGGGGACATGCCAAACGGTAAGCTACGGGAATATCCACGTATGTAATATAATAAAATAAAATGTGTAAATAGAAAACAAATAAGTAAATAGATAATTAATTAAATAAATAATTGAATAGTAAATAAATGTATAAAGAACTTACTAAAGAGCTACGTAAATATATAGATAAACAACAGAGTAAACAAATAATTATACTAAAAATTAAATAAAGCAATAAATAAATACAATGGAAAGGTGTCACTCAATTTCTGGGAAAAGAATGCAGGTGTGCGTGCACGTGTGCCCGATCGGAACAATGACGAACACTCCCAAAGTAATAACAGACGTCACTAAATCACGAGTATCGAAATCGAATCGCGCAGCAAAAGGGACAACCACTTACGTTGAGCGCCCGATTGGAACTCTTCTATAAGCTATACATCTGCAGCATCGTGTGTTCATTGTAATCTTCCGAAAATAAATATATGGAGGAGTTGTTGAGGCGTGTATGCTTGGTACACATATACGTTTCAACAACTCATACATATATGATTGGTTAGCTAGATTAGGTAAGATAGGTCGCGATTTTGCATGCAACAGGCAACAGCCAAGCCGAGGTGTGCCGTGCACCCTTGAGCTGGTTGCCAAAATAAAATCGGCTAAGTGCCTTAAGCGCTCGCCTTAGTAGTCCGGTGAAGCTGTTAAGACCTTGCTGGGTCAATAGCGTAGGCATTTCGAAAAAAAAAAAAAAAGTGTTCATTGTACGTGTGCTGTGGAGGATCGGGGTATAATGCGCATACTCAGGAGAGAGTAAGTAAATGCATAATATTGTTAACAAGAAAATATCGTAAGCAAAGTAGTTTTTTTTGTTTTTTCTTCTAATATAAACATAAACAATAGGAAGAGAATAAGAAGTCGCAGGTATAAGCTAATGTAAGAATAAAATTAATATCTATAATAGGTTATCTATAACAGGTATATATCTAGGTTTAGTACCTAGCAATATTTTTTTCAATTATACAGGTAGTTTTACATTTATTGATTCTGCTTTTAGCTAGAAGGATTTTGGATATCGATTTATCCAAGGACAGAATAATGCTTTAACTGTCACCTTAAGCTGCTTTGTGGTGTAGCTATGTAAAGATATTTTCTACTGATATGTTTCACTTAGGTCCCTTTAATTTTTAAAAGTATTGTTGTAGGTATTTATTTTATTATTTATACAGTTTATTCTTCCTGCAATATTTGATATAATACAACTAATTCCTGCTATTGTTAATACATTTCAAAACATTACAGTTTTTATTTATAAAACATATTGAAATATGAGACAGAAGGAAGATCAGGCTGTTGACATGTTTTAAAAATTCCGTTTCATTCAAACGCATTATATCTTGACGTTATCAATTTAAATTTCTATTTCTTGTTCATATTACTTGATATGGATATATGCAATAAAGAAAACATTTCAAAAATTACGTTGCTTATGTCTATGAAAAACCTATTACAATAATATGATAAAGTACACAATATGTAATAAAAAACTTGCACCTATCTGAATATATCGGCAGACTTCCGATAAAATGAAAAGCTAAATGTGGTAAGCTGCTAAATAATCTATAGCTGGGATGCAACCTCGACCTGTCGTTTGCAGTTATGGGATCCTTAGTAGATTAGTATTAGTAGGCCCTTAGTAGGTGGTAGAGCCTCGCTGAAGCTATATCTGGTTTCAGCATGAATGGGTCGGCTCGTCCGGTGTAGCACCACCCTCTCACAAAAACACCGACGTGAAGTAATAGTGCTTGCATTATTGCGTTTCATTTGGTCAGCGAGAGCGCTGGAGGCCCACTTCCCTCCCTCTCCCTTTCTTCTCTTCCCCTTCCCCCTCCCCCTTCTCCACCAATTCAGGCTGGCAAGGCACCTGCGACTCCTCTGGTGTTGTTGCGTTTACGGCCGTTCACTATTCCCGTAGAGCCAGCGGCAGCGACAACGCAATAATTTTGCCAGCTTATAGTATTATTTCGCATTATCTTAATCAATTAACATACGGTAAAAAGTAAACTTTATTCACATTCAATTTCCAGTTTCATTTAGTTTTTTGTTTTGTAAAAAAATTTAATGTTCAAATGTGGCCTAGTAACAATTTTATTATATGTATATATTATAGAGAAACTTTCCACTCCCGTTTTGTGGGAGTGCGATATCACAGAATCTCCTTGTGATCTATTCCAGGATACGTCATTTTGACCAGCGGCTCATACTCTGATCGACGGCACTTGTCCCAGGGTCTCACTGATTATCAAAAGGGGAATAGAATGATAGATGAATGATAAAATGTAGCTCGGAGTGCAATTTGTCTACCACTAGGCAGAGAATGGTAGCCGTATCCTGGGAGCATATTCCTTCACTCCACCTTAGACCACGAGCCTCGACTACACCACCTGAGCCTCGGATAAATAAACCTCTATTAATATAATAATCTAGCGGGACCCTTGATAGTTTTTGGCCAACTAAAAAAGTGGTCAGAAATCCGTATAGCAATTACATTTTTTTCCACGTTCGAAAAAGGGAAGCTATATAATGATGTTGGTTAGATGTCAATTATAGGATAAAGAAAATTTAAAATAATGATATAGTTATGAAAAGTAGTAAAATATTCTAATCTAATACATGTACTACACAGAATAAACTTGACGCTAAAATGTTTTTTAAAAGACTGACTAACTGTTTACAATATTATTACTTGATGTATGACAAATTCGAAGGTCACATCTGCATGTATTCATAAACTAGTAATCCACACTTTTTCTGTAAATTTATTGTAGCAAAACAACAAAAAAATGAAAATGATACGTAGCGAAGGCATCGAACATTAAATACTTTTTCACACATAAGGCAAGATCAATCACAGCAACAAAATGTTATTTTAGTAAGGAATGAACTAAATGTACATTAAAAGCCTGTTTCTTATCGATGTTCCCTAGTAGATAAGTACTAATTCTCTAAGAAATACCTATATATAGTTATGATGCGGTAAATATGAGGTAAATTACCCAAATATTTCCCAAGAAATATTTTAGTTATTTATTTCGCATAACTCAGGTCACTGTAGTTATTGTAGCACTTACTATCACTGGTATAGCCCCAGGAAATAATAAGAAATATCATGTACTTTACTTAAACACACAGGGTGTTATTACAAAAAGTTAAATTTGTATTGAATACTTGCTTTATAAATGTATGGGTACTTACGTATTAAGTGCACCGCGCGCGCAGAACGTTTGAGTATCCAAACTTTTTTAAAGCAAGTATTCAGAACGTATTTCACTTTTTTGTAATGACACGGACACCGTTTATTTATTTTACTTCTTTATTTGTGTAATATCAACTAAATCAAATAAATAATCAAGTCTGTATGAAAGAAATTTGTAATGAGTATAAGATAAATGTTTAATGCTATCCCTTCCTTCTTTTTTTTTCTCGAACTCGAACTCTTTACGTTCACAATAATATGTACGATAAAGACAGCAGTTTCAGTATGTCCTCATTGCATAAGTCGCAAATTATGCTGCTTTTACGGATTGTCATTTAGGCTAAGCAACTTTATGTACGCAACTGAAATCGTAATTAGTAGGGTCGTCGCCATTTTAGCGGTCTCTGCGATGCACATGTTAATACAATGATGATTCACAACTGAAAAAAAATACTACGAGGGACGAGTGTGCCATCGAACGCTGGTGACGCAGTGTCCGAGAGTCATTGATCCCGACACATTCCCGGACGGCCGACGCCATGTCGGAGCCCGTGCTCGCAGCGGAGCCGCTCGTCCCGCCGCTAACGCTCGGGGTTTTAATAGCGTGCGTCGCAGGCGCTGGAGTCCTTGCTAATTGCTCTCTTGTGGGAGCACTCTTTAGAGCACCGAAAAATGGTAATATTTTATTTTTATATGATTTCTTTTCTATGAATTACATGTATAGCATTATCGAGACCTTAGTTTATCGTTTAAAGAAGTGTATATAGTTCGTTTATTATATGTATAGTGAAACTGATTTCATAAAAACATTTTAAGATAGTCGGAGGTTTTTCGAAAAAATAATGGTATGCTTTTATAAAGATAATAAATATCACGAATAATTAATGTATATGTAACATAGTTATTATTATTATTTTTAATAATTATACAAATATTTTTATTCTCATATCGTATGATATGTAGACAATAACAGTATATAAAGTCGCTATCTGTTGCGCCAAAAGCATAATTTTTAATATATTATTTGACAATAATGTGATTGACGCAGAAAGCCTATCTTTTAATGAACACAGCTCCTCGTAAAATCTTAGAGTCGAATAACAGTTAAATTTAATATTGAAACAATAACATTTATTATTATTTACGAAGATTCAGACATATCCACATTTCATAGATTATTAATATTAGTTTTGTGAAATCAATTGCAAATATAATAAAATATAAATGAAATCGACATAATAAATTAACAACGCTGATATTTTCACTAATTGTTAGGACTGTTTTAAAAGTCGTTCTTATTTAATGGTATATCCTTTCATCCGCAGGATTGTTTTCAATCATCATACAACTAGCCATAGCAGACCTTATTCTTGGAATCACAGTTAGTCCTGAGTTATGGTCATATAACTCCAGGACATGGATTTTCGGAAACAATGGATGTATGATATATCGAGGATTAAATGTGTTTGCGTCGACTGCATCATCTTACATAGTTATCGCGATATCTTTACACACACTGGCGTCAATTCACCTGGAATGTAGCAGAAGTAAACGAAACGAAGATGAAGAAATGAGGTCCTCTCGTCATAGTTTAGTAACAAGTAGCAATTCCTCCACCCCACTTCGAAGTATGAACCTAGATTACAGATTTAATGATAAAACCATTCCAGTCACACAACCTATTGCTTTCGTGTGGATTTTATCTATATCGTTAAGCGTCCCTGAGTTTGTGTTAGCATTCATTACACATTCAGATCATGGTGTTTTATTGTGTGGAGTTATGGATACCAACCATAAAATGCATTTATATTCAATATTGGCACTTTTAAATATGATTTTACCGGCTATGATCATGCTCACGTGTGGTTTTCTTGTGATTGTAAAGTTAAATTCGAAAAAAACATTATTTGATAATTCCGAATTAGTGGCATCGCTTAAATTATCCTTATTTTTAATAATTGTATTCATATTTTTGTGTGTTCCTCACTCTCTACTTGCCGGATACAATTACTACTTGACTTTAATGAACAGTAATGCAACGTCTTGGTTTGAAATAGCTCATCACAATGACGCTCTTACTTTATTAAGCGTTGTTTTAAGCGGAGCGTACATAACATCTACATTGGTGCGCCCTATTTTTTGTATAACTTTTTTGCCAAGCATAAGAAAGATGTTTTCTTTTCGCTCTCTTGATACTAACTCACATGTATGATATTTTTATTAGTAAGATAAGTTACATAAGATTAGCTATGGTTTTTTTTTCGAAGGACTACGCTATTTTCCCAGTAAGGTCTTAACAGCTTCACCGGACTTGATTAGCTATGGCAAGTTGTAACGAACTTATGGTATCAAAAACGTCTTAATTGTTTAAAAATCGAAAAAGAATGGATGTGGTAGGATAGGTTTATGTAAGATGATGGAGTAGTGGAGGCAGGACCTGGCGGACGCGCAGTACGGCAGATATACAATCGACGCTGTCCGCCCGGTCCTGCTGGATTGGTGCAACAGACGACGGGGCTCCCTGACGTTCCGTCTGGTGCAGGTACTGACCGGGCACAGGTGCTTCGGTTAATACCTGCACCGGATAGCGCGCAGGGAGCCGTCCGCCGTATGCCATGGGTGTTGCGTTGATCCGGACACCACGCAGCACGATGAAGTCTACAGAGATCTCGTGTCACCCCAACCATAACGGAAGACGTACACCGTGGGGTTTTAGCCCGTGCGAGTCGGACATAACTCACCCGGGAGGGTGGGTATCCATAAGGGATTTCCCCACGTTAAAAAAAATCGGTTTAGAACTAAAGATACACATCGATTTTTTTCCTATCGGTATTGTTGACGACCTTCGTGGCAGTGAAAATGGCTGTAGCTAGGGTCGAATTTGAAGTAGAGCAGCATTGGTTACAGTTAGGGCTGAAGTAAAAAAATATCATAATTAATAATTAATTGAAGCACGGGCTCCTAAATCAATCACCATGTATATCACTGACCTCTTCTATACACAGAACAAGGAATTATTATAACATGAAATGAATATCACAAACTGTGGTATGCTCGGAAAAGTTTAGATATCTATCGCCACAATTCTTTTTTATCTCAAACTATGAACAAACAATTTAATTGTAATAACTTATCTCATTTTGGTATTTTTAAGGTAGGGTATTGGCCCACAATGCCCAATGTACGGCCGTGAGCAGTGATAATATTGTTGAATAGAGCTAGCAAGTATGTTGATCAAAAGACGAACTTTGAGTTAAACATAATTATTAATTCTATGTCTTCTCTCAGAATGTTCACAAATACGTCCAATATTGAACCATCCCTTAATTGGAATAATATTGTTTTCGAACTTGAGGCGTTGTTTTATGTTATTAATAGAAATAAATGTAAATTACTGAAAGATGACAGCAGTATTTTTATACACGCAGCTTTAAACATACAAAATGTTGTAATGATTACAATTATTATTTTATACTATATAATATGTCTATATTAACACAATTATTTCGACTTAAAAATTTGTTATTTTATGATTGTAGAATTTTGTTGTAGATCCAGTTACGTTTATTTGTCTATCAGTTTTTAATGCTTTTAGCCCTTCCATGTAATTGTATAAATCTTCGTGGCCAGTTAACAAAACTGTATATTAATTTTTTATAAAGTTGTTAAACGTAGGTTTTTAAAATACTAAGTATATGAGAAACAAACAATGAGTGTATCATATTCGTAGATTATTCTTTGAAATTTCTGAAAGAGTGCCTTTTACAACGCTCGATCATATTTAGAATATATTTTTATACTGAAATATAAATACGTATTTTGTACCTAAGTATGTGTAAATATATATTTTATTATAAACTCATCTTACATACTTTTCATTTTAAAAATAAATATTATATTAAGGTTAAAAACAAACGCTAGATTACTAGTGGTCTTAATAATTGTAAAAATCTCAGTCGACAATTTTTTTTTATTTCCATCATCGTAATAACTATCTTACACAAAACTATCATGCTGTAATTAGCTCATTTCAAGGGGTGACTCATCATTACTTCGCCCCAATGACTTTACATCCATTTACGACTCTCGTTAATTCGAAACTCGAGGGACTCTTAAAATATTAGGAATTATCGAGTGTATATGAAAAGGTTCGAAATTTTTGAGAGTTCAAAATAAATAAAACTTCGTGTTAATAAATGTCGATCAATTATTATTTATTAACTACTATTTTTTAACAATAACAAAAGTTTAAAGGTACATATTCATAATGTGAATTAATTAATACTTCGAAAGAACTCTGTTATACTGGTTAGCTTTAAGGCACATTTCTGCTGCTCAAACTACTCAATAACTTTTTTTTAGAGAAAAAGTACCTCAAATAGTTTTTCATTACTTTCGTAGATGTACATACTTGCCTTAGGATTCGCTGCTGAGGTACATACTATCTTTCTGTCTGCAACTTTGAATTGTCTAGTATTTGGTGTCGATTAGATCGAATTACGGCGTAGTTTTTTTACTTAACAATGATTTTTTCCTTCGAATTACCAATATATATTGATTTATTTCGAAATATAAAGAGATTTTGTAGGGAACTCGTGATAACTTTGAATTATAGAGGTTCGAATTATCGCAGGTTTGATTTAACGCAAGTCGACTGTAGTTATAATGATATTATTCAGACTTCACCCACGTTGCATTGTTCAGCTGCAGAATAATGGCTTAAGACGGTGTGTCATGCGAGTAATGCCAGAGTCGGTCATGAAACCATCGATATTAGCAGACAGTTTCGTCGAACTAGACACCCTAGCCGTTTCAGTCGAACAAGAGCAAGGACCGTCTGTAAGTCACGTAGGCCCTTTCGGGAACTAGGTATCTTTCTTTAAGAATTTCATTCACTCTCCGAATTTTCAACCAGTTCACTCATTTTTTTTCTATTGTCAATGTATACCGTAGGAGATTTTTCATTTCATACACTACTATAACTCATACGTGTATTCTGTATTAACTCGTCTACTAGAAGTTGGATTAATAGAGGTAGACCTTAATAATAAAATTATAATTCATATCAAATCATATGGGTTACAACTTAATAATTATCAACCAACATTACCGGTAGTCAAAACATTGCTATAGCATAGTTGTGGGGACATCTTTATCGCTCGCCAGAATATCTAGGTATCTATTAGGCAGCGTGATAACACCTTCGACCATGTCGACATATAACATAAATTCTAAATGATATAGGTAAACGGCTACATTAAAATACAATTTTTCTTTTTGATGATCCTTGTTTTAATCTGGGAGCATATACTGTTTATCGGAAATTATTACTTCCCATAAAATATCTTGTAACGACTTCCGTTTCCAACAAATTGGTGATTCCCTTGGAGCTTTGTGAAATTATTTTCCATCTTTTTTATGAAAGATGCCGCCAGTATTACACAAGGCTATGAATAAAATATAGAAACCACTATATGATAGACTAAGATCCTACCAAAAACATTTGTAGAAGTTCACTCATATTATTATTGATTTCTAGGAGGTACAGTAACAAGGAACTTTATGGAATAAATTCCAGTCGCTGGTTCACGTAAAAACCTATTACGCGTGATCAATGCATATTATATTCTTACTACGAACTTAAAAGCATACGTTATAGAATTGTCTCAAATTAATTTTCTTTTGTAGGTTATCTAAAGCAGATTTATAATTGTCAGGTAAGGGTTTTTATCGTGTAACAGGAAACAATTTTTATTAACATGTATTTGATTATATTTCTATTTTTTTTTTCTTCGAACTGACTAGTCTTGCAAGGCCTTTACAGCTTCACCGGACTAAATAATTTTATTGCTGATATTTATAGTATGTAACTTTTTATTCTGTACTTAAAGCTAATGTCGGAAAAGTCAATCGTAATTATGAGGTGGAGTTAATATCGATTTGAAGACAACTTCGTAGAAAGATGAATGAATCATTTTTAATCTACATTACAAACAAATTGTGATCCATAGATTCAGAAGCTTTTATTCCTCTTCGTTAGTTTTACCAAATCGAATGAGGATGTAACGAGATCGTATCACGGCTTGGCTAAAACTAAACTAAACCCAAGGAGCAGTTGCAAGGCACATTCATCTCCAGTGTTGATGTCAAAACACGTTATAAAATGGCAAGGCGCTTACCATCAGGCACATAGCAGTCACAGTACCGTGCTACAAAAATCTGTACCACTATGCTGCCTTTCATCAAATTTTCTTTCACCAAAGTTTTGTAGAATCCTAGTTAATTCATTTTAATGCTGTCTTCAGTTACTAACGTTTCGCATTCTGTTTTCTATACTAATATTATAAAGAGGTACAGTTTGTGAGTTTGTAGGGGGTAATCTCAGGAACTATTGGTCCGTTTTGAAATCTTTCAGTGTTATATAGCTCATTTATCAACGATAGTTATAGGCTATATATCATCACGCTAAAACCAACAGGAGCGGAGCACCAATGAAGACTGTTTAAAAACCAGGGATTTTTTCTCCCGAGAGTTTCCGCTGCGTGTTAGCGTTAGCCTAAAGTATGTTTCCAGCGAACGAAATCGCAGACAGAGGCTAGCCTTATATAATTATTTACATATCAAGCAGTAAAAGTAGATTTTTATAATCCATATTTCTCATTAAAGTTCATTTCCTTGTTACATACAGTAAGTTTATATAAATATTCTACAGGATAAATAAATAGGTTGCAGTTTATTTTTATATTGGTTCTAAAACTAAAAATTGTATTTAATACAAAAGTTTATTGGTGAAAACATGAAAAATATAATAGATTAATGGCTGATAAATATGCAGCAGAAACTTTACAATATTATTGGCCATCACAAAATTATTTTGCTAATAAATGCTTGAAAATTCAGAATGCAACTATTTAGTCAGTGACGGGCACAACAAATTGGTTAATGTCAATAAACTTTTATTTTGGTAGTGTTCAATTTTGAGGACATCACAAAACGGACATACGACACTAACAAGTTTTTTGTGCCTCAATTCGATACAGCCATTACAGTCTGTTGATATTATTTTAAAGGAAGTCTAAACTTGCGAGTATAGATAGGGCGCACTATAACAAATTTTAGAGAAATGCATTATTCCAAATTAGAACATTCACCATCGTGATCTCCATTTCACTGCGGATAAGCGGCGAAAGGAATGTTACGTCGGGGCTGACCGCGGGCTGTTTAAACTCTAATAATGAAAGGAAAACACTTTTAACTTAAGAAACCGTAATTTTAATAACTTAAGTTATAAATATTTATATTCATCAGGTCAGCTCGTTATCTGTAATCCAGTGTAAATACAGAAATACAAAACCGTCAAAGATGACACATAACATTTAATTTTAGACGGAACACGAAGGACCGCTGTGAACGACATTTTTTAACATTTTTTTTTTTACAAGCGACGTGTCGCGTCGGCGGCGGAGATAGCGCGCCTCGCGGCGTTCTCAAATGTTACTCGTTTCCTTATAAAACACCGATGAGAACAAATGCGTGTGGTGGGGGGGAGAGGGGGGTCGCGCGCGCCGCCGCACTAGTTGTCGCCGCCCTCGGCCGGCTCGTCGCCGTCGCCCTGCGTGTCCGACGTCCACAGCGTCAGGTTGTCCCGCAGCAGCTGCATTATCAGCGTCGAGTCCTTGTACGAGTCCTCGTTCAGTGTGTCTAGCTCCGCGATCGCGTCATCGAACGCCTGCAACCCGTCAACCACACCCACCAACATATCAATCTCAACATCAAACTCATCAACATACAGTCAAACACTCCTACTGGCTGGCTCGAGTATTAAATTGTTAATTGCTAAACCATAGACATGCCAAATTTATATTAGTGATCATGTCAAAACTAATTTATTCTTGTAAATATACATCTTCATGCGTCTAGAATGCTAAAGGTAAATAGACTTCCATTCTATGAACAGTTAGTACGGTTACACACTGTAGATCATCACTGGTTTAATATTAAAAAAAACCTGTTTAGCTAAGTGGCACGCTCGCGCAGGGGAGTTGATTATCTCGTAATAAAATACGGAAAAGTTGAGCGCTAAACCGAGCCTGATGGGATGGGTCGGTTGCATTTTGGCCTTAGCAATGTCGAACGCTTCTTGGTACGCTTTCTGCGAGTCCTCCACGACAGCTGGGGACAAGCGAGCAGGTTAATACGCCCAGCCTACACTCGATCTCGTGCCAGCCAGCACAGAACCTATGCGTAACTGACACAAAATAATGACCTGTTTGGCGAGCTGACACGCCTTGTCTGGTGAATTTAATATCTCATAATAGAAGACGGAGAAATTTAACGCCAAACCCAGCCTTATTGGGTGTGTGGGCTGCATTTTTGCCTTGCTGATCTCAAAAGCATCCTGGTATGCTTTCTGTGAATCCTCTACAACAGCTGTAATATAAAGAGATGTTGTAAATTAAATGTAGAAAGTAATTCACTATGTCCAAAATGTTCATATTCTACATGCATGTCAAGGCCGTAATAGTTGATAAAAATATTGTAAAATATAATCAATAGCAACACTTACAATGCCTGGTTTCTCCTGTGGCCACTTCTGCAAGGTACCTGTAGTAATCTCCCTTCATTTTGAGGTAGAATACTTTACTTTCTGGATTACTAGCTTTAGGGATTAGGTGCTTGTCAAGTAAACACTGCAATAAAAATTTGAACAATAAATATTATACGAATGTAAAATATTATTCCAAATGCAATAGATAAATGCTTATAAAATTCCAATAGGTATAAAAAAGAATGAAAACGGGATAGCAGCGCGCGCAGTGACGCGTCGCAATACGTCACGCCACCCCCACCCGCGAAAAGTGCCGCACCGCGCCCTTCGCTGTGTCACGTGCTCTTCATGATTAATATGCTTTATTAACGACGTTTGAGCTGTGAACTGAATGACTACAGCCACTGAGCGCTTGCATCACACCTCAAATTGGCGACGTGCAAATACCATGACGTCATTCGCGTAGGAAGGCAGCGACCAATATTTATTAATTTTATGATGAAATTCCGTTGAATCTAGTAAATAACATTACTATACTCCTGTCGCTGCTACCTAAGACCTAAAAGGTCAGAATAAAAAAAGACAAAAATCAAAATTTCCCAAAGAATCTTACCAAGACATCATAGCAGATTTCTCTGAGCTCCTTTTCTACTTTAACCCTATATTCTTTTGCCATTTGTTGCTTTCTTTCCGACCCTTCGGTCTTCTGTTCAATGGAGGAAATGACTCGCCATGATGACCGTCGGGCGCCAACTACATTTTTGTAAGCAACGGAAAGAAGGTTTCTTTCCTCGTTGCTGAGTTCGACGCCGGTTTCCGTCACTTCCTTCATCGCGGCCGCCATGTCGTCATATCGTTCAGCTTGCTCCGCCAGCTTCGCGCGTTGAACCAATTCCTCCTTATCGACGGACATCGTGGACGATGGGAAAGAATTATTTCACTGATGCCCCTGCAATGAAGTATGAATCACGTGAACAATTCGAATCGACGATCTAAGAATGTCTGCTTTAATAAAAAATAATCAGAAAGACTAATCGTTTGGTGTCACTTTCACCGAAGCAAATCGCTGATAGGGTTTAATCATCATGATGACGCACCTTCAATTGTGGCTCACGGGCGCAGGAGCGCAAAGTGAAAAAACTCAAAGTAGCTCTAAGAGCGACCCTCACGCCAAACGCAACATCGACCCGGCGTCCGTACGGTATGACAGCATCTCACAGACTCAGGGACTAGAAGAAGGCAAGGCACGCGGAGTGTTGCGCCGCCGTTTGGTCACCGCCACTGCGCCACCGGTATTGATCCGTCGACGCGGGATAAACACTCCAGACGAAATAATACTAGCGCGACGATTGCACACACCCCTCACCCTCGCCATACACCCCCGCGTGCACCGCGCCCGTCGGCCCGGCGCCTACCTCACGCTACCCCTACCTATCGCCTTTTACTCCAGCCTTGTTGCTAGGCAATGCAAATAACGATTTTTCTCTCTAAATACCTATGTATGTATATTACCAGGCATTTTAAACTAAAAAAATATTATACAATATTTTAAAATATAATACACATAAACATAAATAAATAGACTTATAAAAATTACTTAATATAACAAAATAATATCCATAATAAGTCATTTTGAAAAATTTATACATTAACAAATTATAGTTTTTATTAGTTATATATTTGTTAGTATTCACAAAGGAAACGATTTATCTTTTATTTATAAAAGAATGCTAAAAAACTTAAACGAGTTACGACGCAAAAACTGTCACGCCACCCAATACAAATATATACATGTATCTACACTTCCCCTTATAACACGAAAATATTATATATTAGGCACATACCAATCCTTCAATTAAAGATACACAATTCATTGCATGTGGCTACAATTTTCTGATATTAAACTACACAAGGAAATTACAATTTAGAACATTAATAACAAAATGTAGAGCCTACAACATATATTTCACAAAAAGAAGAAAGACATCAAACACACGCATTTCAAATACTTATTAATAATTTATGACTAGTATTGACTTCATTACTATATTATTGTTATAGACCTTTTTCGGTTTTTACGTAATTCATATAGTTTTTAATAATTATCAAGCATTCGGTACTACTCTTACTACAAGCTTTCTAGTTTACATTACCATATTTAATTAGTATAGTTAAGAAATTTCTAAAATTTTGCAAAAAACAATTATGATTGTGGGATGGTTAAATTAGTAAGTAGAATAATGTTTTCGACTGTACATACGTTCCGAGTTTAAGCATGGTTGGAATGAACAATTTAAAATTCAGATTCAGTAACTAGATTTTCATTAGTAACCAAGAAAAACGTACTAATTTTTGTACAGTTGGAAAATCTCGTCCTAGTATTAAAAAAACAACAGCAATTTCATATCAATTAATAAGACCTATAAGCACTATGAGTTCATGGATTTTCTAGTCCTTTGATGAGTTATTTGGTTGCTAGGTTGATGAATTGCTCCTATAGTTATTACAATGTATACTTACCTTTTTCTAAACCTTATACTGCTTAAGTAGGGTCAGCACATGTTTTTCTCTTCCAGTATCCACTGTCAGATGTCATCTCAGTATTCACACCTTTTATACACACATCATTCTTCACACAATCCATCCATACCTTATCAATCTTCCTCTATTCCTATATTCATTCATTTTCATATTCAAAAATTTTCTAATTACATGATTTTTATATCTTCTCATAATGTGCCTGTATCATGTTAACTTATTACTCCTCGTTAATTTAAATAACTTATAGTTATCATTTTATATACAGAGAATTCAGACTATATACTTAGCCAAAATTATTATAACACATTTAAAAAAAAAAGTATAATAAATGTCCTTGTTCCGAAGGTTCTCTTTCTAACAAAATTGTTATGTATGTATAAATTAACTAATACTTGATTAATCTTACAAATCAACATCTAAAATATATGATATAATTATTAGATAAGACACACATTTTATGAAGTTTTATATTTGATATTGTACATTAAATAATTAAATTTATCTTAAGGTAAGGAAGGGAGAATTCACAATTGTTGTAGTTATTATTTAAATTATGATTTTTCTTTCGATCAGATTATGGCCTAGTAAGACCTTAACAGCTTCACCATACTACTTAAAATTTCATCAAGAACAGAAAAGTAGCAGTATCATGCTTCTTGACCTTCAATACAATTATATCTCTATGGAAAATTGTTACCTAAGAAAAAAAATAACTGTAGGTCAATATGTAGGGATTTTGGAATTTCGTTTCTATCATTTAATTACTTTCTATTTTTAATGTCTCTTACACAATAATACATGTTTTTGATGTGTATAAATCTTTTAAATAATTATTATGTGATACATGAAGTACAAACAAGCAAGGTTCACGATTCTTAAAGATTAGTATTAAATAAAAAAGCTACATACACTTGAATTTTGTTTTTAAATGGGTGCAATAATTCTATATATATGTTAATTTAGAACCCAAAGACTTAATGCTAGATAAATTGTTCTCTTTTGATTTATAATGAAGACAAATTTTATTACTTATATATAATATTAATACATATAATTATAAAATATCTCAGACACAGTCTTTTGACCTATTTTAAAACTTAATTATATAAAAACATAAGTTATTTAAAAATATATTAGACATGTAGTATAAATACTAAAAATGGTCCTCCATATAGTTATAAACATTAAAAAGGTACACCGAATTAATGAAATAGACTTATGTCCTTACTTTTCACCCGTAAAGTAAATGTAATAAGTACTTACTGAATGTAACACGAATTTAGGTTATATTAAAATATTTCTTCAAATTTATGTCTAAATATATTAACAATAATTATAGAAATCAAAATGTTGAACCTCGGATACCTTATTAAAAATTAATGGTGAGAAGTGTGTGTCACACATAATGATTCGATGTCGTCCGATCTTTAGTCAGAGTTCGTAGGCATGTACGCATTCCTTTGGTTATATAGCTATGATGATCGAAGATGTACCACACTATTTCTTATGTATCATCAAAGCTCATTATATCGTTACACTTTGGTAGACGTAATGAGCAGATTCCAAAAATTTTGCGTAAGAAATAAGAACACCTGCCCGTTCATTGTTAAACGAAATCAGTGGCTTTATATTAAAACACTCAATGGTCGAAGATAACGACATAATGAAGCATAAATGCTTAGAGTAATTACGACGCACTAGATTGTAAGATCGTTAGTTCCACTAGTTTGTCAAATGTAAATTATTGAACAAGATTATGTACCAACTCGTTAGACGTTTGAAAATTATGCTAATACCAATTTAAATAGAAAGCACATAACATTAATCCAAAAATATAATTATCTAGCACGTAGGAATTCAATGTTAAAGGAAAGTACAAATAACTTACTTGAGATTCGAGTAATATAAAAAAAATAACATAAAAAGCGTCTTTTAAACAATTCTAGTAATAATGACACGATATAAAAACAGAATAACGTATAATAGCTAACCGCGCCGCAAAATCGTGTCGCCGGCTCAGGCAAAATGGCTGCTGCAAGGGGGCACTCCTACTATGCGTCACAGTTCACAGGTTGGTGCAAATACGATATTCAGACATGCCACTCGTAAATAAACACTTAAAAATACAGTCACTTATTATAATTTTAAAGCACTTACTTGTTGGAAGGGTAAAACGGTAATTAACAAGCAAATTGCAAAACAATTTCAGTTTTTCTCTTGCGGCGAACGATACACTACAGTGACGGCAGCGGGGCCAGAGGGGAAACAAAAACGGAACGGGGTTCTCAAAGAATGTCCGCCATCTTAGTTTATCCAACGAGAACGATCAGAGCACACAACGACGGCAGTACATTGCCTTGATATTGAAATAGTCATCCTTGCTCTGTTCTTTATATTAGTAAAGAGAAGGCTAGCATGAATAGCAAGGAATAAAAAACTATATACATACTACCGCAAAGGAAATTCAGTAAAAGGCGCGTGTTTCAAAAGATAAATTAATTCATCATTCTATTAATATATTAATGTACTTATAGTAAAGTATATAAATATATATGAAGTATCAAAAGTTTTGCTTTGTGTCTATTCAGAATTAAGACATCCCAGAAAACTGTGTGATCCATAGTTACTATATTAAATGAAATCGCTTTCGGTCGACATGGAATAAACATAATTTTCATATAATATCAAGAATGTAGTTTTAAGCGGGATCTTGGAATATCATGTCTTTATATTTCATTCATAATATTGTTTCATTTGTCTCTATGTTGTGTAATATTCATGGTGTTTTACGTAATTTAGTTTGGTTACTGTGCACAAGAGAAGTGGATCGGAAATAATATCACAGAGCATGGATTCTGACTTGCCACAAAAACTCCTTGGGAAGTTCTAACAAGACGGCCAACATCTTGTTAGTTCATTGAAGTCATCGCAAGAGGCTTGCAATATAATTACCCACTCAACAATGGCAGTAATAATTTACTAGAAGGTTGATTGCCAAAAAAAATTAATCAATTACTTAATTAAGGACAATTGTAAAAAAGGATAATGGTAAACGATTTCAAATAAAAACATACATCTTCCATTCCATGGTATGTTAATGGAAGTGTATAATGCTACTAAATAATTGAAGTTTAAAAAATACTTATATTGTTAACTATATTAAGCAATTTTCAACTTCAAACACGCTAGAAACGTTTATATTACAGAAAAATATTTAGATTACAATAGTCAACGTCACGCAGACCAAGCCCGATGTTTCTTAACTGCTTAACTGTTGCTTAACTTCGCTGATAGGATGAAAACCGGTATTATCAACACTTTACCACTTACAGTGTACCCCCATCACTTTTCGTCATTCGAAAAGGTTGCTGATCAGAATTTCAAAAACCTTTCATAAGAATTATATTTATATTAATAGAAGTTTTACTTGAAAAAGCCTTGGTATCCATTCGACATTCATTTGCGATAGCAAATTACTATCAAATTCTGTGCAGTTTGACGTATAATTGAGAAGAAATTTAAGGAAGGAATATTTGTACAACAAATTATGGTTACCGGAGAAATATCTGATCAGGCTACATAATCTTGTTACCTTTGTTTTCTTCAGTATAGAAAAAACAGGAACCATAAGAAAAATCCAGTAAACTATACTTTTACCGAGGAATTTATAAGAAAATAACTTATAAATTCCTTGACTTTTACAAACCAATCTATGGTGCTATTGTTATTTTATCTATGATAATATCCAGAGACAAATAAAAATTGTTATACCCTTAGTGGTATTATAGTACCCTCTTCGTAATCTGTGTAATTTCTTAGTAGCTGTCAGTGCCCATACTTGTACGTGCCGTACTTGTGTTGCCGTTTTAGCGATTTTGTCGCTAGATTTAGCGGATTTTAGATGTTTAACGATATCTTTTTTCTATCTAGCAACTCAAAAAAATATAGCGAAATCTAGCGACTACCTGAATATTGAAAATACGCAAGTATTTTGGTACTAATTTAAGTGTAATTACTAGTAAAACATGGATTGTTATTATTATTGTTGGAATTCCCCTACCAGAATAACGTTCGATATCGTTGTTTAATCGATTGGGTGTCTCTCACTCCATACATCAGATATCGTTATGTTTTTCACTTTCATTTCACTACCACCGCCAAGAGAAATAAAAATCAGTTACTATATTTGTGTTCGCAAAACAAACCTGTCTTTCTTATTTTCTTTATTAAATTGTAGACATCGATATCAAATTCTATTTTTGGAATGGAAATTCTTTTAAAAAAGAAGACTTACTCCAAAAAGAATTATAATGTTGTTAAAACTGATTATAACTGATCCAACTAAAGCTTTTTCCTCGTTTTATCACAGTGAAATAATCGCAATATTTTATTTCACCATATTTTTACCATGAAATATTTAGCCACTTATAGCGCTTTTTTTAATCATATATTTTTCAAAATCTAGCAAATTTTTAATTGACGTCGAGATACTTTTTAATTTCTTAAACGGCAACACTGTGAACGGCTATCAATAGTCTTACCTGTACGACTATTAGTCGGTTTATATAAGGTACTCTGTGATAGTCGGTGTCTTCTGTGAATAGTCTGTAGCACAGCCGCAGACTGGTCTAGTAGTCTGTAGTTTATATAAGGTACTCTGTGGTCTGTAGCTCCGCTAGGTAGGACTGTTGATATTTTTAAAAATATCGGATTTTCGATATATCGATATTTATGAAAATATCAATATCAGACCTCGATATATTGGAAAAAAATATCGATATTTCGATATATCGGCTATGTTAAAAAAATGTAATTCAGCTTAACATTAATTTACAGTTTTTAATCCAGTATATTTGTACAGTTTATCCCATATATGTTTTCAAATATAACAGTACAGATCTAAGAGCCACAAACGTCATTTAATCATATTGATAATCGTCATCATTATTGTTTTATCTAAATAAGATAATTATGTGTACCAATATTTTTAGTCCATCAGTTACCAAGTTTTTTAAATAGTGGTAGTCTACTAGTTTCACTAATAGAATAACATTTCGATGTCTGCGGGTTCGAACCCCGGTGTGTAATAATGAATTTTACAAAATTCGCGTACACTTACTAATTTAAATTGGTAACAGTATCGTCTAACGGTCAAGGAAAACCCCGTGAGAAAACCTGAGCTTGAGAAATGTTCTGGTAGTATTACTATATGTGAGAAAACGTACAATTGTGGTTTTCTCAGAGTTTGAAATTGCCAATACGCCGTGGGCTAGTGTGGTGATTATGTCCATACCTTCTTTTAGGAAAAGGTCTGTGGCCCTGCAGTGACTCTCTTACAGGCTAATGGTAATGAATATTTTTCAGCAAGAGATTTTAAAATACTATTTACTTCATATGTTCAGCTGTTTCACTAGGTACTACGATTACTACGAGCCTGCTTCATATTCATTGAATCAAAACGTGGCAGTGTAGACAACAACGGAAGGAATAGGATAAATGCAGGATGCACTAAATGGAGAAAGATGTTCAGGTTATGCGATCCACGAATGCCCTTAAACTCACGGGGAAGGCGTATAAAATTGTTATAAGACAGTCATACTGCATGCATCTGAGTGCTAGGTTACAAAAGAAATGGATGAGAAAAAACTGTACGCGGCAGAGCTGCGATTGTAAAGATGTATGGTGTAACTAGAAGTGATAGAATAAAAACGTATCAGATAAAGATTGAAAACATCACCAGTGACAGAAAAGTTGAGAAATAATAGGTTAGCATGATACAAGCATGTCATAAAGAGAGATGAAAGACTTATAACTAGAATAGTTTTAAGGTATGGATAAAGTATGTAAAAATAACATATGTAATAGGTGTGAATTCTGAGATTATATCTGACTGAGGAGACTGGAAAAGAAAAACATAATGTATCGAGTCAACCTAGATGGAATAAGGCGGAGGAGGAGTAAACCTCATTAAAAAAATCATCACGAGGTGGCGGCGGAGCGGGTAGCCTCTCCGCTGTCGACCGAACCCAGGGGGAAAGGGTCGGGGGGCCTGGACTCCCATTGCACGGGTTCGGGTGGCTGGGAGGCAGTCTCGTAACCGGGCTGCCTCAGCCGGGTGTGGCGTGGGAAACGCCTGCCGCCGGGGGTGTCGCGGAGCTTGCTCACGCTACCCCGTGACACTTCCATAGTGCGGCGTAGGTTGCCGTGGAGTTTTAGCCGGTTAGAGTCGCCGTAAGGCCCCTCATCTGCGCGACTCACGCGTAGGTGTCGACGGTTCATGTCAGGCTCTCCCCCGGGAGCCTGAGCTCAGTGCATGATGGATTTCTCCACGTAAAAAAAAAAAAAGTTGGAATAAGGCTAAGAAAATGATTATGAAAAAAAAAATATCGACCGCCGATATCCAAATTATAATATCAAAATATCGATATATCGCCCAAAAAATATTACTAAAAAATATCGATATTTTAAGATAAAAATATCGATATTCCGATATATCGATATTTTATCAACAGTCCTACCGCTAGGAGTAATATAATTCTGTGGTCTGTACTCTGTAGTATTCATTTCTAAAAAAAACAATGCGAGTGGTTTTATGTTCTACTTTAGCAATTATTTCATTATTTTATGTACACGGTGATGAATTTCACGAAGAGTTATTCGTCAAACCGTTGCTACCGACACACATTTACACGTTTTTTCAATTTACAACCTTAGTAAAAAATGATATTTCTTGTAAGTCTACTATAATGCTATTAAATTTTACATAAATAGCAAATAAATATACGAATTCATTTATTTTTAGCGGAACATTCCTACCTGGCACCACGATCGCTAATGGAAGTTATATCTCGTTTTCAAGTAGAAGAATTACATTTTACATTAACTGAAGGACTGTGGAGACATGATCAGTGGGGCTACCCAGTCTTAGATGCCGGACCTGGCGCCGAGCTGTACGCATGGTTCTCAACGGAAGTTAAAGATGTAGATTTGCAGTGGAGAAAGTTAAGTTCAACTCTTTCTGGGTTATTCTGTGCTTCATTGAATTTCATTGAAAATTACAACACCATAACACCTCAAATGGCATTTTGGCCGACGAGTGTAACTCAACCTAATAGAAATATAACATCTCAATTAAGATATGCATCATTACCAAGAGAAATAGTTTGCACAGAAAACTTAACACCTTGGAAAAAACTTCTTCCCTGTGAGTCAAGTCGAGGGTTCTCCTCATTATTAAACTCTAGACTGATACATAATACGAAATATCATTCTATTGGTGTTCATGTCAGAAAGGTGTGTTTATCGAAAGATTGTTCAGATATTAATATAGAGATAAAACAAACAGTTGCACTTGTATATGATTCTAAAATAATTAAAAGTATGGATTGGTCCTTCACTAAATTGTTTGGTCAGGGCTTGCCCGGTGCATGTCCTCTTGCTTCAAGCAGTACTGTTTATGTTGACATTACTACCAATACTACACAATCTTTCCATTTAAACCCACAACCAGATGATGTTGTATCCTCACACAGGGGTGGTACTGATACTAAATTGGCAGTATATAAATTAAAAGCTGATAATGTAATGATAAATGTTGGTGCAAAGTATCATACTAAAAATGATTTAATTTTAACAGTACCTCCACCGTTAAACTTTAATCGCTACGTGTTAGGTTATGGAAAGGAATTTGGAGGAATTGTTACTGAGATAGTCAATAATTTTTGGACTCCAATAGATGTAGTAGTGTTAGAAAATGCACCGTGGTGGTTACCGATGCAGTTAAGCTCATTGAGGATCAATGATGAAGCAGAAAGTGATTTGGTAATATCAAGGTATTATTCGCCAGGACGAAGTAGACAGAAACCTTACCATTTGGAGCTCCTGATGAAGTTACCACCTAGATCAACAACTAAAATTACTATAGATTTTGAATTTGTTTTCTTGAAGTGGCAAGAGTATCCTCCTGATGCCAATCATGGTTTCTACATTGGTTCAGCCATAATATCTGCTAATTTACCTACAGCCAAGAATTATACCAGTTTGCCAATTATGGGGATAACTTTTGATTCAGTTATCAATGCTTCAAAACCATGTAAGTATATGTATACAGTTTATGTAACCTTCCTCTCGCTTTTTTATATAAATATTTTCTACAGTAATTCATTCAATCCATTCTATTACTGTATTTTCATAAGATTTTTTACAATTTGCTGAAAGTAAGTAATATTTGAATAAATTGACATTATTTTGTTATAGGGTATCCTGCTATCTTCAGAACCAACGGAGCAATGGTGTCTCTACCCACTCCAGATTTCAGCATGCCATACAATGTCATATGCTTAGCATGTACGGTTGTTGCCCTTGCATTTGGTCCACTTCATAATATTTGCACTAAAGAATTAGTTTTAAAGTCAGTGGGTACACCTGTTTCGATAACACAAAAAATCTTAAATCTCTTCAAGAAAAAAAAGGACTAAATTCAATATTTAGGATTACTGATAATCAATTCTATTTAGACTGAATAAATGTAATTTATTTTCTGTACAGAAATGTGTGTTTTCTCTTTTATTCATTTGTTTTACTTTATATTAAATACTTGTATGATGAAGTTGTATTACAGCATCAGTAAGTCTAATATCTAAAAAATTATAATTTACTCTATTCAAAGTTATCTCAATAGACTTTACTAAGTAACAAGACAAAGTCCAAAATTATTATAAATATAGACCATCACTTCTGACACATTGCTATAGTTAATCTCGACGTAAATAAATATAAACCCAATCATTTCTGTTTAAGTAAATGGTTTGAAATAAAATATATGATGCAATAAGCCATTTTTGCAGGTTTTGTTTTTGTCATGGTTAAATATCAAAATTATTGAAATGGTTCTTAACAGTGAACATTTCATAGGTGATTTTTTTTACCAGATTAGGCCCCCCTCGGCAGCGACTCAAGCCTAGGTCTGTTCCCTCGGTGTGGAGCCCTTGAGTGCGCTGCTCGCGCGATACACTGACACAAAAATTTACATCACTGCTACAACACTACACAATCACCCCCACACACGTGCACGCCTACACGCTTACACATGGAAGTGGAAGGGTTTTATTTTTTCCCTTATCGAACTGAAAAAACTCTAATTTTCCGATAAACAATATATGGAGGAGTTGTTGAGGCGTGTATGCTTGGTACACATATGCGTCTCAACGACTCAAACATATATAAATAGTTAGCTAGGTTAGCTAAGTTAGGTCGCGAGTTTGCATGTAATAGGCAACAGCCAAGCCGAGGTGTGCCGTGCACCCTTGAGCTAGTTTCCAAAATAAAATCGGCTGAGTGCCTCAAACGCTCGCCTTAGTAGTTCGGTGAAGCTGTTAAGACCGTGCTAGGTCAATAGCGTAGTAAGTTCGAAAAAAAAAGAGATTTTTTTTTTCGCACTGACTACACTATTGGCCTATCAAGGCCTTAACAGCTTCACTAGACTACTTATGGGATGAAAATATATGAAGAAAAGCTTTGATAATTATAAACAATGATAAGCTAATTAGTATTAAATGTGTATTTAATCCATGTGTGATATCTCTGTGGTTACTAAAGTCAAATTTTGTAGAAATTTCCTGTTTTTGTTTCTACAGGAAAAATATTAATGAGAAATTTGTAGTAAGTTTATTTTTCTACAAAAAAAAGTCTTTACACCAAATCTCTAATACTGATATTTATTAACAGATAGTTTTTACTTTTTTGTATCATACAATTTTCATACATTATGAGACATTTTTTGTAGCATAGAATTTTAATGAATTGTAGAGACAAATGTGAAAAAAAATTGTTTTTCTGTTATTTATTAAAAAAAAAAAATTATATCGTTATTTATGTAGATCTATGACGATATGTTTTGCAGACTGGCTGAAACGTTTCACTTGGCTCCTACATATTTTTCAAGCTATGAATAAAGAAAAAGTACCCCACTACACATATTTTATTTTCTACATGTTGACCATTTTATTTACCAAGGAGGTGTTAAAACATTGTGAATGCAGTAAAAATGCGGTCATTTCCTTTTTATGTGGAGCTACATTAGAAAACTGTATTAGAAACTAAAAGTTACAGAGAATTATTGATTTAAAAGTCGTGTTATAAGGAGATATAACTTTTAAAATTATTGTTTGTCAGCTTACATACATAAAAAGTGTGTAGTTCATATGCACCAGAAGTGCAACTTTAAAAAAAACGGGAAGAGCGTAAGTCACTCTGTTCTTGAATAACTGAAGACAAGCGGGACATTACGCCTGCTCAATATGCTTATTTCCACCTCTTTTCGCCACACAAAAGGTTGCCGATCAGAATTTCAAAGTCCTTCCATAAGAAGTTTCATTTAAATAAAAACGGTAAAATCATATGGTATGATTACTGAGTTTTGTAAACGAAAAGGCAATAATCAAATAAAAATAGCCAAAAACAGAATATAATTCAAATTACATACATATATACAAATATATGAATTACAATTTATATTCTTTGAGTTTAGTATAGTGCATGCCTCACGGACTTGCTTACAGTGAACAACATATTTTTACTCAGTTTCATGCGGATACAGTCGTAGGTAGTCTAAAATAAAAGAGCGTAAATTACTTTCGATAAGGTCAGCCAGCTACTAGTGCAAGACCCGTGAAAAACGGTTCAACTGATTTGGAGATAGCACTGCGGACGAAGTCACGGGTAACAGCTAGTGTAAAATAGAATAATCGGAATTATTTATAAGGTCAGCTATCTATCAGTGAAAGTCCCGAGAAAATCGGGCCAGACGCTTTAGAGATAGCAATGCAAACAAAGCTTCGGGTAAAAGCTAGTATGAAATTCCCGTCAAAATCGATTTAGTTTAGTTTCGGAAATTACCTGGAACAGATTTTAAATTACAGTTTTCTCATCAGTAGTTTCATATGCAATGATTAAAATTAGTTATATTACATACAAACGCTTCATTTTTAGCATATGTATAGATAAGCTGCTAGTGGCAATTTTAGCTGCGACATATCTTAATATGTTTTATCTACAGAAGAAAACGCATTTAAATAATTTTAATGAGTTTTTGGCGTGTGTAAAGTTGGTGGTGTTTTATGTGATATGGTTAGTTTATTGTGCATAAGTGAAGTGAATGAGAAATAATACCAGGACCATGAATTCTGCGATGCCACAAAAATTCCCAGGAAAGTTGTAACAAGAGAACCACCATCTTGTTATAACAATGATATAACAGCACGACACTTTAAAACATTCTTATTTACGACAATCAGAACATTTTTTAATGATTATTCGAAGATTAAGAAGATAAATGTCTGAAATATAATGAGTCGTATAGAATCAAAGGTGGCCATTTCACTTTTTGGCACTTTTAAGTTAATGATGCCAAAAAATTCAATATATTAAAACTTAACAGCTCGCTCATGCATTTCTTAACCAATTTGCTAGTTATATTGGCATAATACCTCGATTTGGTTTCAAAAACGGCAATATTTCATTGAGTCAGTGTCAAAGTGGCGTTAATATAAGCTTAACCAATCAGAGCAATGCTTTAAATCACGTGACAATATAGCGAACATAGATTTTTGTATGAGTTTGCACTGACAGTTTTAGCTGTTTTATTAAAGAATAAATGACCACATATTAACAAATTTCTTGAAATCGTAACTATGGACCACCACCCTCCGCTAGGAGTAATATTATTCTGTGCCACCACCCCACCGTTGCAAATACTCGATATTCAAGAAAACGCCTACGAAATCCAGAAAAATGGAAACAAAATGTTGCTAACATCCTGCATAGGGTTGCTACTTAAACATTTTTTTAAGTGTTATGTTTTTATTTTGATTGGTTAGAATTACGTCGCGACTATTTTTGAAGAGTAACTAATAATAGCAATCAATGTCATTACTGAAAGTAACACCGCTCACTGCTATGCGTTTTATTCACATGATTATTTATGCGGTCTATTGGTATTTAACATTTATAATATACTAACATTAATAATTATGAAGGGAGACGAAGGTAGTAGTTATTTATAGAAATATAATCTTAAAAAATGTATTTCGTTTATAACTTTCCACCAGCCTTCTTTTGCTATTTTTTTATGTTCACTCATTACTGGTTTGTAATAACTAGCTATACGCGTATGATAGGCTGATAAAAAGATATTAAGTGGTGGGAATCCAATAAAAAAAACTGTGTAGGAATAACGATGTCCTTATCCCGTCAACTATTCTCACCAACAACGCGAAAGTCATGTGCCGGACAATACTTTTAGTTGTAGAATATAAACAAACGTTTGTTTATTTATATACCTTAATTTTCGGAGGTGTGGTTGTTATGATTGAGCAATAAAACGCTAAATCAGGTGACTTTGATATATATGTAGAAAAATGGCTATGTATTTATAGGCCTTTTTTATAATTTCTCTTTTTTTATACGAAATATAGTTGTTCCTTTTTTTTCTCTATTTTTTGGACTAAATAATTACTATTTTAATACATTATCAATGTCTTTCTGAATGTTTTTGATTAAATTTTTTATTTCAACAAGGGTTTATAAATAATATTTAATTGTGTAATCCAGTTTTATGTTGTTTGTAATAACTAATATAATATGTATCACCTATTAATATAATATGTATCTACCACTTGTAGGTGGTACAACCACGCTGAAGCTATTACTGACTGCAGCATGAATAAGTCGGTTCGTACGAAGCAGTACCACCCTCTCACAGAAAAGCGACATGAAGTAACAGTGCTTACATTGTTGCGGTCCACCTCCCTTACCATCCCACCCCCCCTCCTCCCACTACATAGGTTGGTGATCACTTAAGATTGGGTAACCCACCTGTAGAATATATATATATATATATATATATTCTATTACTATCGTACATAAATCATTTCTTTATCTATTTGAACTTTTTGTTTGATTTCTCATCTTGGAAAACCCTAAAACTAAACGCTATATTTACAAAACTTCGTGCCAAGGGTGGCCATCTTTATCGACGTTGTAGTCAAAAACGGCTATTACCAATACTTAGATACAAAGACGGCCGTTTTGAAATTATTTCGAATAATTCTGTAATTTACAGTCACAAGTAGATACTGTTGCATGTCATAATTGATCTTTACTGCAAGCAGTGTTAAATCCCGATGCACACAGTAATTGCCCAGAATTAATAGAATCGTTTTTTGCCTTTACTCATAGTTAATAAAAGTGAGATGGCCACCTTTGATTCTATACGACTCTAATTATATAGAAGATTTGGCGCTTATGCCTTTACATTAACTTGGACATAGAAGAAAACAGACTAAAGACTACATAAGAAATATCCGTATTAACCACTTCAGAATTGGCAAAAGAAACGGCTTGAAATTAAGATATAGAATATTTGGCGCGTATGCCTTTACTGGAACTTATAATAAAACTCACTACAGAATATACAAGAACCACATATATTGACAACTTCAGAATTGGCAGTATGGATTAATTCCTTCGCCTGTCCTATTGGACGAATATTATTACTACTACTGAATTTTTGGCGGGATTTTGGTCTGTCATGTAGTGGATTTATAATCTTGTGTTATTTGACTCTATATTTTGTAAAATTCGTGGTGTTTTACGTAAGACTGTTCGGGTATTGTCCATAAGTGAAGTGAATGAAACTATGAAATCTGAAATGCCACTAAAATTACCTCGAAAGTTCTAACAAACACATTAAACAACATTTAAAAAAATCACACGAAACTAATTGTGTAAAATGTATTCTAACCACCATTGAAATAAAACACTAACACTGGCAAATGCTTCTACGGAGCCAAAACAAGAAAAAGAAGAAGAAATATATTTAATTCAAATATACTTTGCTTACAAAAACTTTTTAGTTTTTTGTAGTGCTTATAAAAATTATAATTTTTAAATTGTAATTATAAAACTTTAGTACTTAATAAAGCTGTCGTGATATTTTAAATAGATTAGATACCCAAGGGCCAATAAAATATAAATAACTTATCTTTACTGAAATCTTTCCAGTAATTATTACTTGACGGCAAATATCTATATTGTATTTATATTCTAGCATTTGCCCGCGAATTCGTCCGCGTGGAACAGTTACTTTGGATGAACGCTAACACAAAAGAAAAAAACAACGATTTTGAAACATTCTTAATTGGTGCTCCGCTCCTACTGCTCTTAACGTGATGATATATGGCTAATGGTTTTCCTCAATAAATGAGGTATCTAACACTGAAATAATTTTTCAAATCGGACCAGTAGTTTCTGAGGATTAGTGCGTTCAAAAAAATAAGCTAAAAGGTTACTACTCCACTCTCGTAATTAACTCGAACCGTTATTCAAATTACAATAACTTATAATAGAGTGGGCCGATTTTAATGAAACAAAGACTAAATTACTCCCGAAGATATGATTAGAGGTTTTATTATGAACCCAGTACTTTAGCAGTGATGCGTCGTCATACCAACAGACAGACAGACATTTTTAAAAATGATTGAAATGTATTTAATTACTTATTGTTAGACACCTACAATATTTCTTTTCACGAAAATCGAAAAAAATCAGACACGTTAGATTTACATTCTTATCATCTATCTAAAACCGTTAAACGAGCAATTCTTGTTTATTTTTATATATTCAGGATTTCGGCAACGGCGTTAGCGATTTCCGTGAAACTTAGTATGTAGGTGGTTTCGGGGACGATAAATTGATCTAGCTAGGTTCCATTTATAGAAAACTTTTTTATCAGAGTTCTCAGGCATATAGCTAGAATATAAAGGTAAATTTCGCCGCCGCTGTCAAAACAAAAATTGCTCAGGTGGAGATCGGCTCCTTCGAGAATCTGTTTAACCCCAGTTCGAATCCGAGTGCCAGCAAAAGAGATATCTTTTCTTTAATTTTTTTTTTTTGGTAATTTTAATGATAATTTTGTAATGTGAACCTAATGGTTTATTTTATTTAAAAATGTTTTTAAAGAACCGAGCTAGGCTCGGTCGTCCAGGTACTATGTATAGATAAGAAGATATATTGACAGCCAAAACAGACCGAGATGCGACGTTAGTGTTTGCTACGCCGAGCTAGGTTCACCTGGAGTGTTCTGCTTGCTTATGAGTGTTTATTTTTACTGTATTAAGATTATTTTAAAGGAGATATTGACACAGAGATAATAATTGTACAAGAATGTCAGATTCTAATTATTACCAATTAGAGGCTTACTGGTAAAATGACAAGGCTTTAAAGTCCGAGAATATCCAAAGTATAAAATATTAAGCTTGTGGCTGCTGCCGTAATTTTCATAGGCCTTTTTAATGTTCATCTTTGTGAATTGGTATTCATCATTGTTATATAGAAAATTCTGTTTAATCTACGTGTGACCTTGACGCATCCTGTAATTCTATATTTTGGAGCACTTGACTAACTTTGTCAAATTGACAAAGTAAATATTTGATATTGTTTTGAGTTTTTGTATGTGAGATTTTTTTCGTTGTTTTGTTGTGTCAATATGGGGACAGATTTCAGGTAAGAGAAATCATTTAAATTCCAAGAACTATATAAGAAATGGGGGTGCACAATTAATAAGCCGGGTTCTATGAAAATTGGTCTATTTTCGATAGTGTGAAGACCTAACAATGTACTGTTGAACCTGCAGGGGGTCCACCGGAACCAGTAAAATATTGAAAGGGCTCTATGCAAAAAAAAGTTTGTGAACCATTTCCATAAAATAATTAATACTACTTCACAATATTTTATAGGGAGCAATGCTCTTGTTTAATGTTTTGTAAGGAGTGCAACGATTTAAAAAGACTTATGCAATCCAAAGATAATAAAGCAACTGATGTGAAGAAAGGTAATCAAAAGGAAGCAGATGATGTTTTTATTTTACACAATATTAAGGACGTAAATATAACTTCGGTCGACTTTGTGTCAGTACATGGTAAAATTTGTGACTATCTATTTCCATAATTGGTGTTTAGTATAGTGAATCATGATCTTCGAAGCCTTATAAATCATCTGTAATTTGATGAAATCCCATTAAAAGAGTTGATGAATTTGTATCTATTGAATTGCTATGTGATAAAATTTCCGATTCGATTAAAAAAACACAATGCCTTGCCAATTTGCATTCTTATGTTTCTTTATTTTTTTTTCAAACTGACTACGCTATTGACCCAGCAAGGCCTATCAGCTTCACCGGACTACTAAGGCGAGCACTTGCGGCACTCAGCCGATTTTATTTGGACAACTAGCTCAGGGGTACATGGCACACCCCGGCTTGGCCTGCTGCCTGACACGTGCAATTCGCGACCTGTCTGAGCTGATCTAAGCTAACTATTCATACATATATGAGTTGTTGGAGCATATGTGTGTACCAAGCATACATACCTCAACAACTCATATATATTTCGTATCGGATAATTTTCCAAACCATTTCAGTTCGATAAGGGAAAGAAACAAAACTCGTCCACTTTCATGTGTAAGTGTGTATGCGTGCACGTGTGTGGGGGTGATATGTGTACTGTTATTGCAGTGATGTAAGATTTTGTGTCACTGTATCGCGCAAGCAGCGCACTCAAGGACTCCACGCCGAGGGAACGGACCTAGGCTTGAGCCGATGCCGAGGGGGGCCTAATCTGGTGTGCGGGAGCGAAATTTACCACCAGACCACGGCGGCGTGATCTGTGGGTGGTTACGTGGGCGTGGGCGTGAGCACGCTCTGTTTGGAGAGACAGGCTGGTACTGATCGGTCACTGCCGTTATTTCATCAGGAGGGTCGATGAAAATATGTCGCGGACGTCTATAATAATGCGCACCATTCGGTACGGGTTCGTATTTTGCGGCGAATACCACTAAAGGGCTGGGATGATTCACGGCATTTTTTAAATGACTAATTGTAAGTGATTTTAGATATGCCCAGATAGGAGGAATTTCTAGGTCTCTATGGAGATCGACTCTCCGGATGTACCACGGGGCACCGGTCACTTTCCGTAAAACACGATTTTGGAGAACCTGCAGCTTATGAAAATAATTACTTTAGTTTATGAAAATTATTAATTATTACTTATGTTTCATATCTATTCACAAAACGAGTAACTTCTATGGGCATTTTTGCAATTCCAATAGTTCAACCGTCTTTCTCGATGTCTGTGGTGACATTTCATATTTGGACATAATCTGTATTTTATTCTACTGTTTTGTCTATACAAACTAATAAATCTGTACATATAATTTGATATACATTTATTCGTTCAGGATAATTTCAGAAACGACTGAACTGATTTTATCGAGTCTTTTACATTCATATAGACTTCTCAGAGTATTGTTTAGGCTACGTTTCCATGTGGGCTAAATAATAATGAAAAAAAATTAATAGAGGCCAGTTAAAAAAGGTTATATGATTTATGCCGTGATGTCAGTATTACAAAAAAGATGTAAAAGATATCCCTCAATAAATCCTTATATAACAGGTTGTTCCAATAAAATCGTTCTCAAAAGAACGAAATCGCAGATGTAAGCTTGTAAAAAAACGTTTTCAAAAAGAGATATGTTAGTTACTGTTATGCATTGCAGATAAAACGAAGAACATAATTAAAGATTCACAGGCTTATGACCACCATATTTAAGGAAATAATATTATATTAATTAGAACATTTTATATTTTTTCAGAAAGACATAATATAAATTGCCCGCGATGCAGAAATATTATTGCATCCAATAAAATACCTTTACAAAAAACACCAACTATCGACGAAAAATGTCTTTTAGGCATATGTAGTCATTGTCTTAGACAAAGAAGATTTCAGAGTTCTTGTTATGAATGTGAAAGTAATGTAAAAAAGTTCATAACTGAATATGAACGGAAAAAAGGAAATAAACAATCGAGGAGATGGTTATCTAAAATTAGAAATTTACTTGAGAATGCAAAGAGCGATGGTGATAAATCTACAAAATTAAAGAGTAATACACGATCTGACACTTACCAAACAAATTCAAACCAAGTGACCAAAATTGAAAAAACACCCTGGTCCGAAACATCCAAACTAGAAATTATTGAAGATTCCTTAAAATGTATCATCAAAGAAGATGTTATGAACTCAAGAAAATTGAAAAACAATATGCCATTAGAAAAATTTAAAGAACTTAAATTCTTTGAATCCAGATCCTTGCCTGATTTAAGGAAACTGAAGAGAGATCCATTATTTGATTATGAGTACACAGTGATAAAAAGTAATCGTGAATATATGGAAAAACCTGATATTCCGGTGATATTATTTGAACATACCAAGAAAAATGTGGAAGCTAGACCTAAGGCTGATATTTCTGATTCAAAAGAAATGTTATCATCTGAAAACAATATATATGTTAAAAAAGAACTCTCTGTACAACATTCTGACAGATCTACTTCACGTGATACGATTAAAGACATATTTGAATTTTACAGTGAGCAAAAACTGCATGTAGAGTTTCCAGAATCAAATAGTCGAGAAAACAAGAAAAAAATACTCAAAGTAAAAAAATATTCTCAATCCTCATTACAAAATAGAAAATATCACTCAGAAGAGGCTCTGATAACTTCAAGATTACAAGCAACTATAGAATCTTTAGATGGAGTTTTCACTTACTCTTTTCCAGAGGAAAAAATAACACTAAATGAACCAAAATCTGCAAAAAGTTCGGAGGAGTTAATTTTAGATACACAAAATATGTTATTATATAGAGCGGAGGAAAAACGAAAAAGTGAAGAAATATATAGACAAGAACAAGAGTTAAAGAAGATAGTGCGAGAAGAAAAAAAAAGACTTGAGAAAGAAAAGGCAAAAGAAGAAAGGAGGCAGGAAAAAGAAGAAGAAGAACAAAAACCTAAATTAAACCTACAAAAATATGAAGAAAAATTAAAAAGTACAGAAGAAGAGGAAAAAAGTTTTACTCGAGAAAAACAAGGTAAAAATGGGAAAGTTAAAGAAAACAAATTAAATAATTTTATATATAAAAGTAAGTCCAAATATGGTGATGAAATAGAAAAGCGTAATTTGGAACCTAAACACACTAAAAATAAAGAAGTATTAACAGCTAAGAAAGAACTCAAATATATTAGAAAAAAGGAAGAAAAGCATACGAAAAAAAAACAATTAGGAATACAAAAAGAAGAAAAGGAAAAAGAAAAGCATAAAAGAGTTAAGGAGACAGAACATCACAAAGAAATCGAAGAAAAACAAGATGACAGTTTAAAGAAAGAAAAAGAAGGACATTTACGCAAATATATAGGACGCAAAAATGTAGAACACCAAAATAAAAAGGATGACAACCAAACTCGATATAAATCTTTAGAACAAAAGAAAGCTAAAAGTGGTGATGAAAATGATATAATCAAAGAACAAAACAGAGGAAAGAGCGATGCTGCTACTGACCATTTCAAAAAAGCTCTACTTGTTCTGGCCAAAGAGAAACAAGAAGCACACACAATGAAACAAAAGCAAGAGGAAAGTGATAGAATAACTAGAGATGTAGCTGTTAAAAAAGAAAAAGAAGCTACTGATTTTCAGCTAACCAGTAAAAAACAAGCTAAGTCTAGAATGAAACTAGAACAAGATAATGAAATTGCGATACCACAGAATAAATCAGTCACTCCGACTACTAAAGATGTAGATATAAATAAAATAAAAGTACGGCAGCCATCTGCTAGAGATGTTATCCTAAATTTTGTCCAAATAAATCAATCGGAAGTAAAGAACGAAAAACATAAAACTACTCGATTGTCTGAGTTAAACATAACTTCTTTTTGTATTAAAGAACATCTAGAACACAAAACTGCTAAAGTATCCACTTGTTTATTGTGCATTAATTCTGATTTGGAACTAGATTTAGAAAGTATTTTATTGAAAAAAAAACAAACTGAGCATCTAACCGATATTATCATGGGCCAAAAAATTTTCAAATACAAACCACCTCAAATTAAGAAGACACAAAAGATATCAGCCGTACCGATTTTATTTCAAACAGCTCTTAATGAAGAGATGTCTATAACAAAAGAATCAGAAATGATAGATTTTTTTAAGAAGAAGACTGATAAGACACATCCCAAACAGGGGAAAATTGTAAGTATATTTAACACTAGCCTCTCCCGCGACTTCATCCGCGTGGAATAGTTACTTTGGGCTAACGCTAACACTTAGCGGTAGCTCTCAAAAGGAATAGCCCCGATTTTGAAATATTGTTCATTGGTGATTGATCCTCTTATTGGTCTTAGCGTGATAATATATAACATATAACCTTTTTCGATAAATGAGCTATACAAAACTGAATTTTTATTTCTAATCGGACCAGTTGTTCCTGAGATTACCCTATACTACGTCACAAACTGTACTTCTTTATAATCTATACTAACATTATAAAGAGGTAAAGTTTGTGACGTTGTAACGTTGTAGGGGGTAATCTAAGGAACTACTGGCCCGATTTATAAAAATCTTTCAGTGTTATATAGCTCATTTATCGCGGATGGTTATAGGCTATATATCATCAGGCTAAGACCAATAGGTGCGGAGCATCAATTAAGAATGTTTCAAAATCGGGGATTTTATCCTTTTGAGAGCTTCCGCTGCGTGTTATCGTTAGCCCAAAATAACAATTCCATGCGAACGAAGTCGCGGGCAAAGGCTAGTATTAATATAGATTAGTAATTAGTATATATTATAGAATTATAGATTTCTACAAGTTATGATCATAAAGTTGTGCATCTATTATAGATATGTGCTTCGTAGACAGAGAATTTCGTAGGATCATCTTTTAATGTCAATAGATTGAGATACCTAACGATAGTATATGATGTAGTTTTACTAATGAATAATTCAAATAAAATATCGCTTCAATTGTACTTTCAACTTATCCATTGTTGATTTTGCATTTTATAAAGCCAATGATTTTAATTCAACGATTTGAGTGCAAAACAACCTCACAGTTACCAGATACGTTGAAAGACACTAAATAACTGATTTATTAGTACCTCCTTGTTCTTTTTAAATGCTCGCTCCCCTAAGATTCTGAACGATGATTTTACGACAGAGCAAAATTTGCTGCCAAGTATTATTTTAGTAACAGCGGAAGTCGTAAAATAGATATTTAAAGAAAAGGGAAACAGTGACAGTAGAATTACGGACGCAAATAAAATCTTTATTTTTCATTATCTCAAACTGCAGCCAATATTTATAACACGTAGGAACTTAACATTGTTAACGAATAAAAGTTGCGTGGTTGGTTCAACTCGTTTCAAATTATATGCTTTAATTTTGTCATAGACAATATTGATGACCGGAGACTGAGGATGAGGCATTTCCATTAATACGTGAGTTAGGCAAGCGTTTCAAATGACGGGAGCGATAGCAATGTGGTGTATGAAAGTAATATTGATTTACTTCGAAAAATGATGACAACATTTTAAATGACACATTTAACTAAAGCCAAATTTCTAAACCAGCAAGTATTACATCGTCGAATCAAAAAAGGATTTCGACAACTACCATGTAAAAGGGCCATGTCAACAATAAAAGTTCATCATAGCGGTTAGCGCTATCCAAGGCTGAAATGAAAAATGACTCAGAAGAAACTTTGTTAAAACAATTGAGCCGTCACGGGATGCCTGGTAGATGTGAAACATCCAAATTGTTCGAATCGAACGTATCTCAAATTCTCGATTCTTCAAATTACACTATTGTAGGTACGCGAGCTCAGTGCGGCAAAGGAGATTACGCACAGTCGTTTTCGCAAACCGTCTTCACTTTGTCGCCACGCCAACAATCAGGTTTACCTGTGCCTATAGATGTTACATTATGGTTACAAATAATATTTAACTCAATATAAAACATGTATGTAATTGAATTCGATTTTAAATTCAGACATGAATATTTCTGTATCCGAAAGAGAATGCTAAAATATGAATTATTATGATTTAGAATACCTACGTTTTATTTAGGATTCGTTTATATTACGGCTTCGTTCTTGTTGATTAAAATATAAAACTCAACTGCAAATTATACTCCATATTACTCGTTTTGTTTTTTCGAAACTGACTACACTTTTGGCCTAGCAAGCGCTTTACAGTTTTACCGGACTACTATGTTGTTACTCTTTCGCAATCTTCTCGCTCCCCTCTGGAGGGGTGTGGGGAGTCCGTACCAGGGTCGCCCCTCTTGCGGAAGCCTCTAACGCCACCCTTAACAAAGGGTGTGTCTCTTTGACGCCTCTTCTCTGCGTCTTTTTTGGTCTTCGTCGGTGCGACTCATTAGAGTCGCACCATGTGCTGATTGGTGACTTAGACGGGCCTGCGTGGCCGGGCTGCTGTTGCATAGCGTACCTAGGCGAAAACTTTGTCGAGGTACGCTATGCATGCCTTTTCAGCTTCAGATCCTGGCTGCTCTCCCCTAATGTTGGCGGCTTTTCTTATAATGGCGATCAGCGCGTTCTTCCTGCTAAAGGCTTCCGGCGACTGTTCTTCCGCTGGCTGCGGGGGCATCTTTCTCATTGTTCCTCCTCGGAGGATCGGGTCGTTCGCGGAGGCCACAAGGCTAGCCGCGGCCGATTCTTCAACCGTCTGTGTTTGTGCCATGCTCGGGCGCGTCTTGTGCCCGGAGTCACCAGTACGGGCGACGGTTCCGGCACGGCGATTTCTGATCTCCCGTTTAAAGACGGGGCAGAGCGCCAGGCTGTTCGCGGGATGGGCGCCCTCGCAGTTCGCGCAGGTGGCGAGCTCCTCCCTCGGACATTCACAGCGCGCGACGGAGTGGGGTCCTCCGCATCGCAAGCAGGCGATCTGTCTATGGCAGTTCTGAGAGGCATGACGGAATTGCTGACGCCGGTGGCATTGACCCAGCCGGCGTTTGCCTCGCCACGCCTCGATGGACATTCCAGTCATTAGTAGCAGGTCATTCACATTGTATATGGCCGGTATGAGGCCAGTCGTTCGCTTTAGAACCGCGTGGTAAATGCACCCTCTTCTACCGCCGCGTCCGTTAATCTGCCGCACGTATTCTGCGACGAACCCCCTTTGTCGCAGAGCTTCGGTAATAACGGCAGGGTCTGTCTCCATAGGGAGGCCGCGTATAGCAACCTTCAGATTTCGTTGCGTTGGGGGGGTGTACGTGAACTAGTTCACCCCCTCTTGCTTGTCTAGGTGGTCCTGGATAATGCGGTATTCTTCCGCGTCCGCAGGGATGAAGCGGATGCCGTCTCCATACGAACGGGCGTTTATGGGTCGTCCGAGTCGCTTCGCAAGTTCCGCGAAGTGTCGAGTCCCGTCGGGCAGGTACTCCACTACGATTGGAGGATATCGCGGTCCCTTTTCCTCGGGCAATGCGGGTGTCTGTGATTCGGCCGCGGCGGCAGCACTGTCGTGCGGTGGCTGCGTTTTAGAGTTCCGCGGGCGCGTTACCGGTATCGATTGCGGATCGCGCGCAGGTGGCGCTGCGATCGACGCATAAGAGTGCTGCTTGCGGGCAGCCTTTCGCGGCGGAGTGGGGGCGGGTGTGGGTGCGCACACCTGCTTTGCTGGGGTTTCGAATGGTGTTTTTTGGTCTTCGGCTTCTTAGCTTGTGGCAAGATGTCTTGCGATGGCGCGGGTGATGTCTCGCGACTCGCGGCGGGCCCTGCATCGGGATCGCTGCGCTTCCGGTGCACTCGCTCGACCGAGCGGACTGGACGGCGCGTCGGGAATCGCGGGGAACGCGACTTTGCCGCAAGCGGCGTTTGCGAGCGCGGCTGCGTCAATCGCGGAAGGCGTTTGTCCCCCTGTATAGCGCCATCCAACGGAGCATCCCGTCCGACAGGGCCCCAGCTAAAATTAGCTGGGCGAGAGTGATAATATCACTCTCGTATGCCACTGCCGTAGAGAATGCCCCACTGGGCGGCAGCTGTTGCACGCCTGAAGTCGACGGGCGAGGCTCAGGCACGGCGGTGCGGAGTCCGGTGAGCGTAACGGGAGTCAGTGGTCTTGAGGCAGCAGGGTCCGTAGGCAGGCTAGGAGTCGTCGGGTTGTCTGGTTGGCCCTGAAAAGGGCCTTTAGATTTTAGCCTTTAGGAAGCGCGTGAAGAACGCATTGTCGCGCAGGTCGGAGTAAGCGGCACTCTAGGACGACCTCGTACGCGGAAGACAACGGAGCGAATCCGTTGTTACTTGGGTAGAGTATAACTTTATATAGAAACGGCGTGGCGTAATAATTGTAAGACTCAACGGTATTTTCAAATACTACCTCTTACGCGCAATTATCAAATTCTATCTCATTATAATATCAGGTCCTTACGGTTTAGGTAATTTGTCCGGTTCTCCTAGGATGAACCACTGTGGTTAGCGTTTCCGGTTGTTGCATTTTCGTCACAAATTACGATACGATTCAAAATTCCATCGTTATTATAATGATTGAGTAATGTAATACAGCGTTCAATGCGGTGTATTTGTTGTTGGGCTTTATTAATTTAATACAATGATAGTCCATTACTCAACCTTTTTTTCACTTTTCCGATTTGTTTCAAATGAATTAAAATTGTTTTATTATAAACACCGAAGCCAGCGTCTAATTCTGACGTGATGTGCGATGATTATAATTGTTTTATCATGTGCACCGAAACTAGCCTTTAACTCTGATATGGTTTGCGATGGTTATAATTGTTTTATCATGTACACAAAAGCCAGCTTCTAACTAATGTGGTTAGCGATAGATCTGCTTCCGCGATCACCTTTAATGTCTCATTGTAAACTGAGGTCTCCAGACATCCACGGGGTTTGTTCTCTCTGTATAATTCTCTGTATAATTCTTGCTGTATAATCTGGAAGTAGATTAGTATTTTAAAAAATCAATAACTTATTAAATGCTACAATTCTTGGTCGTCCTTAAATGATTACCTACTGTTTTTCAAAAGTTTAAATTGAATATAAAATTTCTTTAAATATGAAAAACATTGGTAAAGCAATCCTTCCTTCCTTCTTGTTAAATTTGCTGACTATAATCAGATAATTGTAATAATTATTATATTTTCGAAATCGGTACTATTTAGAAGAATCGAAATTGAACAAAGTAGGTATTATATGTATATGTAATTTTATTTAGTGGGTAATAAATATTGTCATATGTCAATTTTGTCAGGATTTGAATTTTACTTTTGTGATTCTTTATTTTAGAATAATATATTTTATTTTTTTACATTTAGTTGCTTTACATGTATTCACGATAATGTCGAAAAATAAAAAAACTAACATAGTAAGTTCAAATAGTAATTCATTGAAAGTATTGATATGTAATATTTCTAATTATATTATATTTTTATTATTAAGATTTTAATAATAATTCGATATGAGTAGAGCTTTTTACAATAATAAGAATTCACTTTGTTATGTATGATAACACAACAACAACTTAACGAACTATATTAAACTAGATTATACTAGTGGCTTTTAATGTAATTTTTTTTTTCGATCTGACTACGCTGTTGACCTAGCAAGGTCTTAACAACTTCACCGGACTAGTTCTCATGTTACCTAGATTTAACCTATCCTTTGCGAATAATAATGTATTTTGTATGAATGTGCCTTACCTCTTTTTCTGTTCCTCTTGTAATGTATATGCGAAACTTCTTGATGATGGGTTGAATAGTTAAGCGTAACAAACAAGTAAATTTACATTTATTTACTTATTATATTTATTAGTTAGAACTCCTAAAACATTCAGAACTGTTACTTATACCACTAAATGTTTTTTCAAGAACTATTTCATCGACACGATAAAATGCATTTTCTACACATGAAATAAAAAACGAATACACATTTTTAAAAACAAATTAAATATTTTCAGGTTGAACAAGAACCCCCGAACGGTATCATACGTTATGCCTTATCGGATCGAACATTTATTGATAAAGGTTGGACTATGCTGCCAACGGAAAAAGTAGTTCGAAAAGTAAAATATAATATTATAATGCACTTTATCTAACGGTTTATAACGTATGCTTAAAAAAAATATCTTCTCTTTAGATGAATGTATATCGCATGCGCCCAGCTCATCCAGAATTCGATTGGTTTGAACATAATAAAAATAAGCGGTTAATGTCATACGAAACTGGTGAAAAGTTGGCAGAGTTCGATGATAATGGACTTGGTCGATGGTTTTACAAAAATGGCGGTATTGCGTTGGACTATTACAAAGCTGAAGGTTACCAAAAATGTTAATAAAATTCGAATTTACTGAGATAATATTTTTAAACAATTAAAATGTTTTACAGAAATCAATGCACAGCAACGAATAGTGATATATAGCAGCGGTGAACCTGATGAATGTGGGCGAACACACCCTGTGACTGTTCTTGCTACTTTTGATTATTTAGGAAATGGAATCGTTTTTGACCACGGAGGTAAAATTCGGTACGCATTACATACCGTACATCGTTGTATAAAAGAAATGTTACATATTCAAATAATTATTTCACCTTAAAGGCTCAAATATAATCAAACTGAAGGAGTTCTACTGGACCGAAGCATAGGACCTGTATCTCATTGGAAGTGGCACACCTTGAATGATCCACCGGTACTCCAAAAAGTTATGATAGATACTCAAATGTCACATAAAGATCCTGAAATATTGAAAATGGGTAATCAAGGAGAAAATAAAAGTCGTCCAGATAACGAAGAAATGCTTGCCATTGAATTTGATAATTTTATTAAAGAAAAGAGTAAAAAATTGTCACAGACGTTTAAACCTTTCCAAATTAAAATGAAAGCTTTAAAGATTAACGAATATTTTTCATTGAAAATTTTAGATCAAGCAACAGTTTATCTAATCTTCAGAGACGGAACAATCAACTTGAAATTAAATATTGGTATGATATTAGATCATAAAGAAATCGTAGACACGAATACTGCTGAAGTTGGAGAAGTAGCGAATAATTTAGAACGTTTTCCAGCGCTGGCTAATAGCCTTGCAGGACTACAACGTAGTGTTGCCTATGCTCAACGATTTGAAAGTTTACGTACAGATAGAGAACGCCGCTTATATCCTACCGCACAATGTGTTAGTGCTGACCACCTTACCGCTCCTACGTCACGGCCGCTACGCCCACCTTTTCGGACTGTATCATCTGGTTGTACCTCTGTAACAGATCAATGTAAATGTAGCCGAAAACTATCTTCTACAAATTTGTATTAGAACACACGACTGATTTAATATTAATAAATATTTTATTACATATATACATCTTGTTATATTCATTTTAATTTCTTGAAATTCGGTTTGAACATAATCAATGTTATGTGGCAGAATTTCTAAGACCAATGCGACTTTAATATTATGTATCGTCACAAAATGAATTTAGCAGTAAAATGACTTTATAATGACTAAAGATTTTAATTGTTCGTAGCAGTGCTTAAATATCAATTCATTTCACATCACTGCACCAATTTTGGACTACAGTACTTGGTTTCAATTAAACAGAAAACCCAATAATAATCAACTTTTAGGCATTTGATTTTATTGGATTTGAACGATTATGAACAACGATGATATTACTTTAGACTCTGCGAATATAGAGTAAGACTTGGTAAAGAGAGAAACTGAAACGGAGCACATTGAAATAAAAAAGGAGAACTTAAAAGGCGAGAGGAGCTTGATTTAACTATTCAGTGGCCAAGAGTAGTGCTCGTGAGTGAATCCAGACGCACGGTTGCTACTATTACAGAATAAAGAAATTAAAAAAAAAACTGCTGCTACTAACCGCGTACCGTGCCTCTAGCTCTAGGCCGGAAATTTTCATTAGCTAATTACTAACAAACATTTATTATACCTATGTATCATGAATTGAAACCGTTTTTAGGAAAAAAATAATCTATAAATTGGTAACTGGAAAACATTGGTTAATAAATGTGAATTCATTTCCGTTTAATGTACTATATGAAAAGAACCGAGTACACGAAATAGTCCGGTGAAGCTAGATCAATAGTGTAGTCAGTTCGAAAAATAAAGTGTACACGAAAATGACGATAAGATCGTTTATTCTACTACTTCTAAAACTGCCTAAAGAATACTCAAGAACTACCTATATCGACAACTTCAAGATTGGCAGTAAGGATTAATTCTTTCACATGGTCTATTGGACAAATATTATTACTACTTATACGGGCTATTTTTTTTTAATTGATTAAGGCCTCTGGATACAACTCTTTTAAGCCTAGTCTATACTGGCCTCGAACAAATTTTGCTAATTTAGGAACTTTGTCGCTAGATATAGCGACATTTTGACAATCTAATCAAATTTTATAATATATAATATATAATAATATAGTCGGTTTTAATTAATAATAGGTTGTAAAATGCTTTGTAATATATTCTATAATGTTGTCTATAAATAAAGTAATTTTCTCATGGTCGGTTTTAACTTTCAATTCTTCCTATTCTAATTTTAACATCGAGCTTCCCAATAACAAAATGTTAGATTCTTTGTGTACGTCAGACAGACACTGCTTGTATTATTTATGACCTGCTGCTTTTACCTCACATAGGTTTTGCAGTTTATTGTGCATTATAACGGAGAATTTTTTATTTGAAATAGAAACAAGTTTTGGAAAGACATTGACTGGAATACTGGCTCTAATCCCAAATCACTGTATTTTTTCAGAATAAATTAAAATGTGTCATTTCTATTTTCATACATATTGTAATTGCGCATATTCGATATATATTACCTTTTATTACAATACCGTATTACAGAGAGAATAAATACTTTAATCTAAAAAAAGATTTGGGCAAAGTTTTACTCTCTAACGTATAAACAAGAAAGGAATATTGAAACAAAATCTATTCACCCGGTCTTAGAATATTGAATTTTTAAGGTACCATCAAATATACCGTTGTATGTATGTATACCGATAAAAGCATGATTGTAGTTATCAACTTGCACCCATTTTACATTGTGATGATTAAATTTCAAGTACAAGACGAATTTAGCGCCTTTATTCCGTGTTTTTGTAAATTTCAGAGATGTCTATCATATGTTTTGTGTTTTATTTAATCGTTTAACAGATTTTACTAATTTTCAATGTCTACATAAAAAATGTAAATATGTAATAAAAAAAAAGAATGTAGTGTCGTGGGACATCAGGTAGGAACGAATTTCCTTCGGCTAATGTAGAATCGAAGCAATTTGCAAAAAAAAAATCGTGCTCAGTTTTATGTAATCGTAATTCAAATTATCAATTAAAATTACAAAATATGTCTCTTTATTTTTGTTTGACAACATAAAATTACATAGAAATAGAAATACTTACAAAAAAGGAGAAAGAGAAAGGTATTATACACTATTCGCTTGTGTATACGACTGTCGCGCCTGCGCACGTCTCATTTCATGGTTTTATTTCACGCACTTTTCATTACGGTTTTACTATCACATTTTTTTCAGTTTGGTCGCGCAGCAAAATCGCTATCTCCTCCAAGCCTGCCGTAAAGAACTTCGTTCCAATAACAATTAGCAACGACAACTAGCATTTTTTTAATTACTTGTTAGCGATCAGAGTGGCCACAGTTTGACAATACTGGCAGCACTGAAGTTATAAATAACCAACTAACTTTTTTAATTACTTGTTAGGTGCTTGTTAGCGATCAGAGTGGCCAAACAGATTGATGATGCTGGCATCACTGCAGTTGTCATTTGCTGTAGGGATGCAACATCGTTCATAAAATACACCGATGTTTAAATATTGACGTTTTCCTTATAAGATCATCGATGCTGTGTCAATCACAATGTTTATAAACGAAATTATTAGAAATTTTGGAATAAAAATGAATCAAAGATAAATATGATGAAAATGAATATTAAAAACAAGGTAAATAATACGTAATAAATGAAGTAGAATTCAAAAACATTAATTTCGTCAATCTTATGCCGTTATGCCTAGTGAACGGATTCTTTCTTGGTTAAATGTACCCCATTTTTAATTTCAACCGCAAATAATATAATAAATAGAGCTACACATACGACACATCTTTTATAGAGATCAATGTATCTGCGATGTCCGGAGTTTCAATATAAATTTCAAAGTAGAGTTGTTTAAAAACAGTTGAACTTAGAACACTTGAAGTTAGAATTTGAACATTGATGTTAAAACTTCAATTTTTTATGACTGATACATTGATATATCTTCCCATCTCTATTTAGATGTCATCTTTGGATGTCATGTTTTAGTCCTTATGCGTTATTAGTTTGCTGTATTTTAAGATGTAAAATGAATAATTAAAAATATATTTGAAATTTCAATTTCAACAGAACAGAAATAAATTCTTGACAAATAATAATAATCATATAATGGTAAGTCTACAAAGTGTGCTTAGGCCTTAATATTATAATATATATATATATGTGAAGTACTTTACTAAAGATCTTTGTTGTAAATGATTCAGAGTTATCAGGATGATCCTAATTGTTACGTGGGTTCATTCCCAAAGAATTTCAGCTATGGACCGTTTGAACAGAACGGTGATGGAGATAATACATCACTACAAGAAGATCACAAACCTCGAATACTCCTAATGGGTCTTAGGAGGTGCGTATCAAATGAAAACCATAAATATGCATAATAAAAATGTGTAACGTAATTATAAACTATCGAAACCCTTTTTAGATCTGGCAAATCATCAATTCAAAAAGTGGTATTTCATAAGATGTCACCGAATGAAACTTTATTTTTAGAATCCACTAATAAAATCGTAAAAGACGATATTAATAACAGTAGTTTTGTACAGTTCCAAATCTGGGATTTTCCCGGACAGATAGACTTCTTCGATCCAACATTTGATTCAGACACTATATTTGGTGGCTGTGGAGCTCTCGTATTTGTTATTGATGCACAGGTAAGTTGTTTTCTCTTGTTTAATGACTACTGTTTTGGTTTACTGAATTGACATTAAATTATTCTGATATTTTATATAACAGTTGATTTATTGATTACCTATTCTTTAATTTTGTACTTATTTCATAAGTCTTGTAAGATCAATGGATTCACCAGACACCACTTTAGACAAATACAAAACAGATTGCTTCATGAGTATTTTGAATTATTATTCTATAAATTGGTAGCAAATTAATTAATACACTATACTGAAAAACAAGTACAATCAACTTTTACCAGGAAGAGGCAACCTACAGAGAACTAATATAAGCTGATAATGATAAAGGGTTCAATAGTTCAGAATACCTATAGTTTACTTTGTATGAGTCTTCCAAATACAAAACGTAGTGTCAAATAATAAATATATTACATTCTTGAATGGGCTACTTTGTGCATTACAGACTAAGTAAATTTGTAAATTTGATTTATAGAAAAATATTTGTTTATATATACTTTTCAGGATGATTACCAAGATGCCTTAGATAAGCTACAATTAACAGTGACCAAAGCATACAGAGTAAACAGCAATATCAAGTTTGAAGTATTCATACATAAGGTAGGTCAAGTTATTATAATTTATTCCTCACAATGTCAACAACTGATATGATAACACTCCGTTTATTAGCAATAAAAAAATTATAAATACATACCAGGTGAGTGTTTAGGCAGTAGCAATATTTCTGGAGGACACTATGCACTTGATTCTCGCTCTAAATCAATAAAAAAAATTGGTGCCTAATATTTAACCTAATTACCTAGAAAAATACAAAAATTATACACAATCTTCTACGTGTCTATGTTAAGCACAGTGTCAATGATCGTCAGATGATTTCATTTGAAAGGAAAAGTCAGGAACAAAACAAAAGGGGTTATTGCTCATTTTAGTATCTAAAGTTATTAACTCTGGGTCACCCATTGTAACTTTTAGCATAGGTTTTTGCGTTAGCGAAACATCTAGAAAAAAATTGAGCCATCACGAGACGCCTGATAGTAGTGAAACATCGAAATTGTTCTAAAGTTTATTATTTTATTTACATGTTAGTAGCTATACTTTTGAAAGTTGTAAAACAAACTTTAACTTGGTTTTCTTGATTTTTATTAGTATTTATTTTATATGTTAAATATGACTATGAATCCATCCTGGAATACTGCGAGTGTCAAACTTTTCACCTGGTATATATACAGTAGGGTGTTTCCATTTGAAACATTTTTTTTTCTCTGTCGCTCTGTATTTATCTCTGCCATGGAAATATCCATCTTGATGCCGAGAAAAAGATCACAAGAAAATATTATGTTAAACCTAAGTACATCATTTTTTATTGAGATTTTTCTGATTTAAAAAGTGTGTACTTCAAATCACTTTTTTTTATTGCTCATTTCTGTAAAACTAACATTAAAAGCAATTATTTAGATTTAATTCGATTTCCTATAATTTTGCTTTTGTATTTTATTTGGTAAACTGCGATAATCTCTTGATATTTTCATAAATATGTGAAAAAAGCAGATAAAAATATTCTTAGGACTAATACAATTAACTTGAATCGTCATACGATCTTTTGTAATGTATTAAATATACTACAAATAACCATACTTACTACCATGATAACTTAATTTTATTAGAATTTAAGAAAGGAAAAATATATGCTTTTTGAATGGCAAAAATTCAAAATTTAATGTTATTAAAATGAATGTTTAACGCATGTTTAAAATAAAAGACTCAAATTTTGATGGGAAATGTTTTCCTACATCTAGGAGGATATTTCAGGGTGTCAGAGAAAAACAAAAGGTTATTTCAAACGAAACACCTTAGTATACAGTTGAAACAGTGAATTATACTTTTGTAAAGTTATTTTGTTGTCATTTTTACAGGTGGATGGGCTCAACGATGATTATAAAATGGAATCGCAAAGAGACATCCATCACCGAGCTACTGATGACCTTGCAGAAGCAGGATTGGAACATGTACACTTGTCATTTCACCTTACCTCTATATATGATCACTCTATATTTGAAGCATTTAGTAAAGTTGTTCAAAAACTGATACCACAACTGCCCACCTTAGAAAATCTTTTGAACATCCTAATATCTGTAAGTAGCATGTCTCTTGTTATTATTGTTAAACACATAGATTTCTTTGAGCTAACATTTGATTGAGATACTATATTTGGTGGCTGTGAAGTTCTTGTATTTATTATTGATGCACAGGTAAATCTTCCTTGGTTTACCTACTAAGTGAAAAAAATTAGAAGATAGAATTACATTTAATGGATTAACATATTGTTATCTGCAGCTGCCTGTAACTTCATATTCTTTAATTACAATGCAAAATATAATCTATATATTAATATGTGAAGCAAAAAAATTGTACCCCTTTTTAACCTATTTTCCGTGAACGGGTGAACTTGAAATTTGGCATAGTTAGAGTTTATATGGCGGAGAAATGCAGAAAGTTATTTGTTTTATATAAAATGCATTAGAAGTACATTAAATTAATCAAAATAAGCATTACTCACACTAATGCTTGAATTTTACATGAGATATACACACATGTAAATGAAAAAACATTTTGATAGCCGTCAATAATTACGAAGTTCAAAAGAGGTTGTGAAGGAGGTTGCTATGCTTGACTGTATGAATTTTTTAACTCTTATGTTCCAATTACCATTTTTCATCCTACATTCAACAATGATATTATAAAATATAATTATTATTGTAATGTTTATTATTTTTTATGGTGAACTCACTTCAAATGATGATTTAATAAAAAAAATGAGCCAAATAATACTTTGTATAATCAAAATAAGAATTTTCTTCATAAAAGTAATCCATGACTTAGACCTCTGCGGTTACAATGTTGCAATCCAACCTCATGTAGCAACAAAAAAGCATTTATTTTCAAAAGCTAATGGTAGTATTAAAAACATCTTTGTATTGGTTTGACCATTTGATTGTATTGTGGATCCATTACTTTTCCAAAGGATGATACTGGGCATATTACTATTTCTCATTATAAACAGACTACATTTAATTCAATATATTCAGAAATACCACCCACTCATGGTGTTGTGTAAAATTAATTGAAAATTGTGCCATGGGTTGCGATAAATTTCTATATTTTCGTAAAGTTATGTTTGGTTAAAATTTGAGGTTTCTGTTTCCAATTTATAATTAATTTTCATTTTTATTTACACATAGATTTTTTAATGATTATATAATAAGCATCATGGCAAATGGCAAATAACTGAGTAGCCATGATGAAAACCTTTGATTATAGAAGTTATACCCTTTGACAAAAGAACTCTAACAAAGTTCAAACTTTAAAAAATCAATTAACTATGGTCGAAAATCGACCACTAGGTGCCCACTAGTAATAATAAAACAATCAATAATTATCAGAAAAAATGTAGCCTTTATAATTTTTCGTTAAGGACATACGTTTTAAAATTGAATCTATTGTTGCAGATATTATTTCCGGAAACCATATTCATAAACTATAACTCTTTATATCATTAATATATACTCTTTATAGCATTAATATATAATGTATAAGAAAAATGCATCTTTGAATTGCTTCTTTATGATTTATGAATTCACTATTTTCATTCTCTATTTAAACTTGCTCGGGGATTAATAATAGACTGTATTTCACATTTTATCTGTAGTCCGGTGAAGCTGTTAAGAGACCTTGCTAGGTCAATAGCTTAGTAAGTTCGAAATAAAAAAACACATCTTATCAGGCCAGTATTTTTTTTTGGTGGAAATTAATGAAAGTATGATTAATAATTAATTTTGATATTTTAATAACACTGGAATAAATACTACATTACCCTGCTAATATATATTTGAGCTATCCCTCAGGTACAATTTATTTCCTAGATGAAAGGTGCCCTATGTCTTTTTTCCCCTTGAAGATGAATACCAACATTTCATAATTATCATTTGAGTAGTTAAGTTGTAAAAATATAAGAAACAAACTTATATTTGCATTTATATCAATGAATTCGTATTTCGACAAAATCAATGTATTTGCTAATTGTGTGATTTCAGAACTCTGGTATAGAAAAAGCATTCCTGTTTGATGTAGTGTCAAAAATTTATATAGCAACAGACAGCTCTCCTGTTGACATGCAAAGCTATGAACTCTGCTGTGATATGATTGATGTAGTCATAGATATATCTTGTATTTACGGGTATGTATGATTCCTGTATTACAGTATAGTAATGTGATTACAGAATAATAATATAACCAATCCTTCTGATGATATAACGGCAGCGAATGATCGGTACCAGCGTGCCTCTCCGAACAGAGCGTGTACACGCCCACGCCTGCGTAGCCATAGATCACGCCGCTGTGGTCTGGGGGTAAATTTCGCTCCCGCACACCAGACTAGGCACCCCCTTGGCAGCGGCTCAAGCCTAAGTCCATCCCCTTAAGCGCTCGTCTTAGTAGTCCGGTGAAGCTGTTAAGTCAGTTACTAGGTCAATAGCATAATCGTTTCGAATAAAAATAATAATAATAAATTAGTTATTACCATAACTACAGTAAGTTGTACATAAAAAGCAGATCTTAGGTATTTGACTATTGGCAGTCTTATGAGATTATACAATTACATTTATTTTTATTAATTATAGAAACACCACACTTTAATATATAATCCTGCGTGATTTTCTGCTTTTTCTCTGCCATTCCAAGCATACTCTATATGTAGGTATTTCTATCACACATAAGTAATAACATCATTGTTAAAATGACTATATTATTTTTCAAACATGATGTTATGACCATTCAATCTTTACATCTGTTCCAATTTAGATGTCTTCTCAGGTTTTAAAATTAACACAAAATACATTCAAAATTATTAAGTTTCCTCATTCATAGGATATATCTCTAATTTTTAAAATATTTTATTTATTAGTAGCGAATTTTATCATTTTTGCCATACGGCTTTTAATGTTAACTGGTCTCTACTTTATATAGTATGTATAAATATTTCAATAACACTGTAAGGATGTAAGTTGTATTGTAGTTCAGTAACTCATAATTCTTAATAAATAAATAGTGAGGACCATATTGAAGTACAGTCTAAACTCTATAACGTATTTAAAGTAACCGTTTTTTTTCCTTATAAATAGTTTACGTTATATGGACAGAACAGAACAAATAAATGGTTGTGCGGTAAACCATGCAAGTTGAACTAATTTCTATGTTATAGAAAGTTTATTGTTGTAACAAAAGATGTTTTACGAAGAGTTTACTCTTAATATGTTACAACCACATCATTTATACTGTTAATTTAGAGTGACAACTGACACATTAAGATAGATAAGGCTTATAAGTATGTAATTAAAAAGATTTATCATTAATTTGTAATTTCATAGTCATAATCAGCTCAGAAGATTAGGGACAATAGCGATATTCTTCTCTATTCTGTAATTTGACATTCTTAATCTAATCTATTGTGATGTCCATCAAACCTAATGTGATTAACCAGAGAATAGTCAATTGTCCCAAAAAGGAACATTTCCCCTTCTGTCCTACAATAGTATATTAAGCATAAACTTCAGTTACATAGAATAACTATAATTTTTGAAACTATGACATAGGTTCGAATTTTTGCAATTAAGTCGGGGCCTTTGGTGAAGTAAAACAGTGTAATAAAGCCATGGAATGGTTGTTAGATTTTTTCTATTCTCCGCTAGCTTGCTATTTGTATTTGTATATTTGTAGGTGGTAGAGGCACGCTAAAGCTATTATTGCTTCAGGATAAATGAGTCAGCTCGCCTGGGGTAGTACCACCCTTTCACAGAAAATTGACGTGAAGTAACAGTGCTCGCATGTTTGCGTTTCTTTCGGTCATTGAGAGCGTCGAAGGCCCACCTCTCCTCCTATCCTATCCACCTCACCTTCCCCTTCCCCTCTTCCCTTCCCCTTCCCCTCTTCCCTTCCTCTCCCCCTCTCCCCAATACAGGCTGGTAACGCACTCGCGACTCCCCTGGTGTTGCAAGTGTCTATGGACGGTGGTGCTCTCTTAACATCAGGTGACCCAACTGTTCGTTTGCCTCCTATAATATATTAAAAAAAAATAGCACCTTTAAGTTAAAAATCTGTCACCAAGCATCTGTTGGTGTGTTTCGGCAGCTGCATATGAGAGCCAGTCCCACTCTCGGTTTACTGGACTCACTATCAATGACCATCCTCGTTTAGCGTCAGATGAGATTGTGGTGAAATATTAAATAAAACCTATAAAGTATAATAATAATAAAATTATGATAATTCCTGAATTTAACATACATAAATAAAATTATAATCTACTAGCTGTTACCCGCGGCTTCGCACGCGTTTTTTTTAATATATTAAATAAATTTAAAATTGTGATTACACATCTAGTGTAAATTACAATAATACTATTTCAAAAATATTTGTATCACACGCACATCACCTACTGTAACAAGTAACGTGTACATTATGTATGTGAATACTAATAGTGTATCGAATGGGATGGAATTATGATCAGCCACATAACTGGAATTTTAAACTATATATCACCCTCAGTGCTCACACTATATAAGAAAATAATGAAAATATGAAGCTACACATTATCGAACAATATTAAATAAAACAGCTAATTAGTTACTTATTTGCCCGTAAAATTCCCGTTCAAATATTACTTATAGTCCGGTGAAGCTGTTAAGCGTAGTCATTCCTAAGAAAAAAAAAAAACATTCAAATAGGTCCAGTCGTTTCGGAGATTACCCGGAACAAATAAAAAAACAGACATATCGACAGAGTTAAAAAAAATGTTGATTTTTGTAGCATCACAGATTGTATTCACCAAAAATAATTTATTTTAATATAAATTACACTCACTTTACTTTTATAATACGTAATATATCACAAATAAAAAATTGGCAACAAAACTAATGTAGAATAGAGTTTTTTAAGAGTGTTTGGCGGGATTTCAGTCTGTCATATACCGGATTTTATATTTTTTTCATAATATTGTGTTACATGATTCTATATCGTGTAGAAATTGGTTGCGTATTATATAATATCGTTCGTTTATTTTGCATAAGTGAAATGAATGAAAAATAAAACCACGAAGCATTAATTCTATGGTCTTGAAGATTAAGAAGATAAAAAATTACGTTATATTATGTAGAGAATTCGGCGCTTATACCTTTACATTAACTTGGACATAGAAGAAAACTAATTATATTGACAACTTCAGAATTGGCTTTATGGATTAATTCCTTCGACTGTCTTATTGGACGAATATTATTACTACTAAACTTTCTGAATAACAACACAAAATAAACTTAAGAAATGTTTGTGATATAAACGTAACACGTATAATTAAAAATTGAAAACAAAACTAACGTAGAATAAACTTTTTGAATAGGAATACAAAATAAACCATGAAAATATTTTTGATAGAATGTTATCGCGTTACCATGGCAACGCATATAATACTGACATTAACACGCAGCGGAAGCTACCAAAATAGCCCGATTTTGAGACATTCTTCATTAGTGCTCAGCTCCTTTTGGTTTTAACGTGATGATATGTAGCCTAGAGCCATCCTCGATAAATGAACTATCTAACACTAAAAGAAACTTTTAAATCGGATCTGTAGTTCTTGAGATTATCGCGTTCAACCAAACAAACAAACAAACAAACTCTTCAGCTTTATATATTAGTATAGATATAATCATTATTTTCAGCATGGTTGATGAAACAGAAGTAAATACATTTAACAATCAAAGTTCAAGCTTAATTAAATTGAACAATGGAACAGTTCTTTATCTACGTGAAGTTAACAAGTTTCTTGCTCTTGTTTGTATACTGAGAGAAGAGAATTTTCAAAAGCAAGGTAGGTATTTTTGAAACTAATATAATAATAAGAATACCCTCATGTTTTCTGTCCCATGAGAGGACTTTTCAATTTTTTTAAAGGGCATATTTATTTACAATTAGTTATAGTTATATTATATTTTATATTATTATAGTTTTCATTTTAAATCCTTATTATAATTTTGTTCATTAACAGATTTTTATAAATTTACTGTCAGTTCATGTTCTACAATAAATAGCAGCATAAATCAGATTACAATATCATTAAATCAAATTACAATAAACCTTGTATGTATGCTTGCTTGGGATAGCATTTCATAGGAATTATATAATTGGTCAGGTTCAAGCTTGCCATCATGACACATTAACAACACATATATAGATGCTCCATATTATTAATGTAATTTATACATTAGGAAATTAACAATTAAGTTGATGGTATCAAGGTTAAAAAGAAGATAAATAAGACATAGATGGGGTCTATGTAAAACTTGTTATTTTATTCATCATAACACAATGTAACAAATAAATTTGAACTGTAAAATGGCAGAGAAAGCAATGAAACAGTCAAGAAAACGCAAGCTAAGTTATGTTATGCTGTATCCATTATATTAAATTATATCATTTGGATACACGAGGTGCAGGTATGGAGAAATGGTAAACTTGAGATAGACCGCCATATTTCCATAGTGGCTTATTGGTAACATATTCAGACACTTTGTTAATCAATAGAGGTGAGAATTTCCGTCATGAGTATGTGCTTTAGTGAGGAAAATATCGTTCTGGGACAACCATGGTGGTAAGGATTTATCCAGTAGCCATCTAACTAGCTACCACCCTCGAGTAAACAGTTGTTTTCAAAATTACGGCAGCTGCTCTTAAGAATCCAGTCGTTTAGCATAAGTGTGTTACCATTATATGTGTCACTTAATACTTGATGAGATTGTACTGAAATGTCTTAACATATAATATTTTTAAAAAATACTTTCCATTATATAATTTAAGAAAATACCAGTTAAAAGTAATCTGAGATATTACAACATTTTACAACATATTTTCTACTATAATTACGGGGCTTGTAATATCTACTATTCTACCATAAGATTGATTCGACTTCGGAATGACCACTAACATAATAATAATTTGATAAGGATAACATTACGAACTCATCATTATAGAAGGAGAGAACATCATTTGAATCATGTTAATTTTTTTTTTTATAGGTGTGATAGATTACAACTTCTTATGTTTTCGAGATGCAATTACTCAAGTTTTTGAGCTACGCAACAAATGTCAGAATGCCTCAACTCTGAGCAGAACAAGGCCAGACACTCCAGAACCTCTGCCAAATGGCGCTGCAGATTCTACAGAAAGTACTTCGGACCTCTCTCAGCCTAATTTACCATAACAAAATATCTCATTTACATATTCATACAAATTTCCATTAATGTTTATTATTTTAAATCATCAATTATTGTATCTATGTGAATAAAAAGTATAATTATTAAAACTTTGTATAATTTCATGGTCTTAATTATTTCCATATAGACTATCAATCAAACTATCTAAACATGAGAAATAAAAAGTTAAATTGCTAAAAAGAAATTTGCAGAGCTATATATCTACTATCTAGTTGCAAAATTTATCCTCTGAATGATAATAGATAGCCAGTTGAATTTTTTACAGAGGTGTCAGAATCTATCGGCAATCAATCTAATTTGAAATACTACTGACTAGTATCAAATTTTAGGAACTTCATCATTTATTGTTTTAATCTTTTGGGGTACTTTCTCCACAGACATGAATGACTACAAAAATAGGGATGATCGATACTCCTCGATGGTCAGTAAAAATCGACATTTAGCTGAAAAATGTGTTGATGTCGATGATATGAAAATAAAATATCGAAACGTTAATATGTAGTTTAGGTACATATAATGTTAAATGTATTAGCTAGGGACTAGATAACCATAAAGTTCAACTATTTTACACTAGATGACATTGATCAAAGTAAGCCGTACGAATAGTTATTTCTCTAAATTGCCCAAAGGAAATGGGCAGCTTCAGAAAGGGTCGTTTCTAAAGCGCGCCAACTCCTGTACCAGCAACAAAACAGACAAAAGGAAAAACACTTGATACACTTATTTTTTTACGAAGTGTGTCCGAAAAATACTGGAAACGTTAATTTTTTTCTTGTATTGTATTTTAATAACAATAAACACATTTAATAAACTGAATAGACAATTTTGTTTGCTATCGAAAAGATCAATGATTGTTTTTCTCCAACTGATGACGCTATTGACTTGGAAAGGTCTTTACAGCTTCACTGAACTATTGAGGCGAGCGATGAAGGCGCTCAGCCGATTTCGGTTATTTGGGCGACTAACTCAAGGGTGTACGACATATCGGCTTGGGCTGTCTCCTGTTTCGTGCAATAATCGCGACCTATCTAAGCTAAGCTAAGCTACTTAGTCATACGTATATGAGTTATTGAAACATGCACGTGTACCAAGCATGCGTGCCTCAATAATTTTGTGTCGAATACATTTCTCTAAACTATATAGGATAGGATAAGGAAAATACGGGTAGAACTCCTTGTTATTTATTTTTCTGAAAAAGAAAAACAGCGTGTAGGCGTGCACATGTGTATAGGTAATGTTGTTCCAGTGATGTAAGGTTTTGTATCACTATATCGCGTGAGCAGCGTACTCAAGGTTTTCACGCCGAGGGAATGGACCTAGGCTTGAGCCGCTGCCGAGGGGGGCATAGTCTAGTGTGCGGGAGCGAAATTTACCCTAGATCACGGCGCGGCGGTGTGATCTGTGGTTACGCGGGTGTTTTATTAATGATTATTATACATCGATACTTTAAAATCAACGTAACGGTGATGTCAACGTCGATAATTTTCTGATATCGATCATCACTAGACAAGAGTTAGATAAAAAGAAAATACCTTTACTCTATGTTGCGGGGACTTTAGTTGAGATTTTTGTAAAGTTAATTATGCAAAATAAAATCATAATATTAAAATTTTATTTCATTATAGTCTTTTCTTCATTAAAGGTTCCCTCTATAAATTCCTCCAAATCTTTAGACTCCTTAACGACTAACATAAAACGAGTCTTTGTAAGATAGTTTTTATGCACACTGAATTTATGACAAACCAAAATGATCACATTGAACAAAAATATGTGAACACTGAAACACGAGACATCTGAAACTGAAACATTTGCCAAGCTCATCATGGCTTACAGCGATGTTCCCATGAAGCGTACTGCATGATTTAAGTGGCAGAAACGTTTTTGACGACTTTGTCGATCGATCGATGTCGATTTTGACGACAAACGTTTAACAACGCTAAGCGCCCTGGCCTACTTTAACATCAACTGACGACCCATATGTTGACAAAATCAACATCCTGTGTGCATAAATCGACGTCAGATCGTTAGGAAGGTTGCCCAAAAGTGTAAGATATCAGTTGGGTCTTCTTACGAGATTTTGATTGAAAAATTGAAGATATACCGCATCGCTACGAAATTTGTGACACGTCTGATGACCGACGACCAAAAAGCCAATCGCGCCCGGGATTGTCTGAAACTGCTTGAACGTTCAAATGAAGTGGAAACTCTTTCAAGTTTTCTTTTTGTTCGTTTTGTTCTTTGTACCAGCACACCGTTTTAAAGTAACTTTTTAAAAATATTCTTTGTTCGACAGCTTATTTTAGAGCATGCCATGCATGCCGTTGTGCGTGCATCAGTAAAAACCACTCGATCAAATTGTTTTGTGTTTACTTCTTAGAGTCTTAGCCCTTATATAAACAATTTATAACGAGAGCTACATTAATATAAAGTTATTCAACTCTTAAGAAACAATAATATTTATAAGCGTCTCGCGATATGTATTTTATTGCCATGGATAAGTGGTGTGATACTTATGTTTCTTTCTCTGTAGATGAAAAATACTGATAAAATAATAAGCAATGTAGACAAAACCTGAGTTATGAGCGTAAAGTATAGACTTTTTCTCAAAAACTTATAGTGATACGTTATTAAGAAATACTCAATACAAAAACTTCTTTTCAAAATAGTTTTTGCATAAAAATAATATATTTTTAATAATTAGATAATGTTATATTACTCTATTCCTCGGGAACACCACTTTATCAAATCAGTACATATGTAAAATAGTACAAACTTATAAAGAAAATGAATAAACAATTTAAGTCAGCCAAGAGTGGACGTTTTAGTCGATTATCAAGTTATGCTTTAGTTATACAAGTTATGCTATAGTTGGATTTCAGATTTAAACTACAGTTTAATTACGCTCAAATAATAAAGAACATACTTTGGCTGATTTATACCTTTCTATGTGTAAACCCACAAGTAAAGTTTTAAGGTATATAAATAATAACTGTAGAATATACTCAATCATTTTTGTTATATTTGACATTTAATTTTGCAACACTGACTAGTGCATCCAATACTAAAATACTAAATAGTCTGTGTCTGATTTATAATTTGTGTTTACTGTTTTGATGTACCTACGACTTTGTGGAAATTCAAGATTTAAATAGTAAGGATAAATAATTACGTGATTTGAGTGTTATAGTTTTTCTTTATTCATTATCTTTACAATTACGTCTTAATATACAAATATTTCGGTAAGTTTCTAATTAAAATTATTCAGTTGCATATAACAGTAATTTCTGTACAATTTTTAAACATATTGTTCAAAATAAGTAGAATGGTATTTTGGTATTCCTAGGTTGAAATTCGTTCTGATTTTGAGTTCAAATTCGTATGTATGTATGATAATATAAAAGGCCTCAAAATTTGTTATTCTTGCAACATGAACAAAGAAACCTCGACCCTCATTCCGCTCGATAATATCGCACTTTTACGTTCCTTAGTTTTTTTTTTTTATAAATATAAAAAAAATATGTATAAGGATTTTAAATATATTTCGACTGCTTTTGTGACTAATAGGCGTAAAACGCAACATAGAGTCAATCTCTTTGTTGCTGTCAATTATCTCCAATAAAATGGTTATTGACATCTTATTGTTCCTGACAAGGGTGTATATGATTTGTTAAAAAATTGAATAGGGGTTTAATATTTAACACCTAACATCCATTTGCTGATTAATTGAATAGGTCCATATTCATGTTTTTGATAAGATAGGATATAAAAATGAAATATTTAATAGCAATTGTTATTATAAATACAGGTAAATAAATATTAATTTTTTAATATTAAGTATGATATATCTATTAGTTAAACATGGTTACAATATAGTTACTTCATTGTGAAATCTATACTAATTTTATAAAAAGGTAAAATTGATGTGATGTGACATTGTAGAGGGTAATCACAGGAACTACTGGTCCGATTTGAAAAATTCTTTCAGTATTATATAGCTAATTTATTGAGGAAGATTATATATCATCATGCTAAGACCAATAGGAGCAGAGCACCAAAGAAAAATGTTTTAAAATCGGGGTTTTTCCTCTTGAGAGCTTTGGATGCATGTTAGAGTTAGCCCAAAGTAACTATTCCTTGCGGAGAGGCTAGTAGTTAAATAAACATATACTTTGAACAATAAATTTGTCAGTCATTTATAATCATCTTCTCATATAAAGTCAGTCCAAATAATTTGATGTAACACAAACTTATTACTTATTTTTCCAAATTGCCTGGTCCTGGTTTTCTTTATTAATTCCCTGTTTTTGTCATAATATGTACAGTAGTAAACCAAGAGTAATTTAATGAAAGAAATATTGGGGTTAAGTCTAGTAAATACATTCATACAAATTCAATTCTATATGTAAAACTCAAAAGGAACTGTAAATGTAACTATATAAATTTGCATAATTCACTACGATACAATATAAGATTTAGAAAAGGCTCTCTAAATATTATAAAAAAGTAATTCATAAATAATGTTCAAAGTAATGTGGTTTTGGATATCCTGACTATACTGGATGGTTAGGATTTAAACTCATATAACATAAAAATTATCTATACTAATATTACAAAGACGTATAGTTTATGAGTTTGTGACGTTGTAGGGGGTAATCGCAGGATTGGATTTGAAAAATTCTTTCAATGTTCTATAGCTCATTTATCAAGACTGGTTATAGGCTATATATCGTCACACTAAAACCAGCAGGAGCAGAGCGCCAATGTAGAATGTTTGAATATCGGCGGTTTTTTCCTCTTAAGAGCTTCGCTGCATATTAGCGTTAGCCTAAAATATCTATTCCACACAAACAAGGTCTAAGTATGTGATCTACTTTTTTTTTAATTAAATTAACTCATACAATATAACAACAAACATACAATGTTTCTGTGTTCAAATTTATTACATACATATCAATAAGAATTGATTTCAGAGAAACAGTAAAATAAGGAAAATCATAGTTTTATGTTTCCTGTATGTAAAATAAGGAACTTAAAGAATTGTAATCTATACTTGCAATTTCTTTTTTTTTTATTTTATCCTATGTGTCCCTAAAATAAATATCTCAGTTTAAATTTAACTCTATATTTCTAACAAGCAACATACTTCTATATAACAAATGTAATTTGGATCAACATATGGAGAATCTGATTATAGCCAAAGAGCTTGTAATTTTATTAATTTTCAGGAAGATCATTGTCATTTTCTTTTGAAAAATTACCAGTGAAATATTTATCTTAATACTTTTAAGAGTATTTGTAAAACTTTAAGGATATCAGGATATTTTTTTATTAACCCTCAGTACTTCTACTCCTACAAGTCATTAAGAGAAATATATAATTAAAAAAAATCATATCACCTAAGGTTTAGTAATGCATATTGAGCCTACACGTCTGTGATTTGAGACTGGTCTCTTATTAAGTCAGGAATATACTTTTAATATGGGTCACAATACAGAGTGTTGGCACCCAACATCAATTTTAATAGACAAGTTGATATATTAGTATATGATATCTGATATATTACTCAAACATGCAAAAATGTTTAATAAGTAAACAATCTTGAAAACCTGACGCATAGCGTTGGTTGTGGTTTAAACACTCTACGCCACAATGACTTGTAGCATGGTGTGTTGACCGCCAGTCCTGGTCAGTTCTAAATGTATCTTTTAGTCTTTAGTTTTTCAGTGATGCACATTCTAGTTGTGAAGAGTTTACGATTTTATAGTATTTTTATTATTGTATTTCCGATCAGCAAGAAATCAGGAATTTGCAAGTTAATAAAACATGGTAATGATATCCGACTGGACCATGGACAATGTACCACAGATTTAACACTCAGCATAATTACATGCTTAGCCTTAACTTGTTCTGGTATCAAGCAATTAATGTCTAGTAGTAGTATGGTAGGTTGTAAGGATCGGTATCACGGGGGGTCACGACTAATTGGATGTGGTGATAAACCTCTATACAGTGACTCTTTTAATTTGCCACATTCTGCATCAGTGAGTGAATAACCAGTTGCCGAGAGCTTTCCAATCCGACAACAGCAGTACCATGACTGTTCATAGATTGCAGAACTGTATTCCGCTCACTGTACTTAATCATCAACAAATGTGCCCCGTTATTTTATTGTGTTACAGTAGAAAAAAAAAACAATATTATAGATTAGTTTCTTAGTATATATAAATAAATCTTGTTTAAGGCTTCATGTGTCTAGACTTACCAATATTAGAGCTGTGTGTTGTTTATCACTTAGAATAGTGTTTTTCAAAGTGTGTCTCGCGACCCTCTGAGGAATCGCCAAGCTTCTATAGCCGAGTTGCAAAGGGTTGGGAAAGCTACTGCAGTAAAAAAAAATTTAAGAACATTGTTAACTAAAGGACAATCATTTGTATCGAATAAATGTGTAAGGTCTCTTTCATCATAAACATTTATATGAAATTTACAAAAAAATAAACTTAAAGAACTCTATCCGAACCCTAATTATGAAAACGAAGAAGTATGTTGAATTGAATATTTGTCACAAAACAAAATACATGAAAAAAAGCAATAGTAGGGCCGTCGCGAAATATTTCTTCTCTTCGTACTGAAGGTTTTTTTTTTTTCGAAACGACTACGCTATTGGCCTTGCAAGGCCTTTACAGCTTCATCGGACTACTAAGGCGAGCGCTTAAGGCGCTCAGCCGATTTTATTCAGGTAACATGTTCAAGAGCGCACGGCACACCTCGGCTTGGGCTGTTACCGAAGAAAACCCGATCTGACCCAGCGAAACTATTCTAAGTTACTCATACATGTATACTCTTACATGTATATCGGAATGAAATGAACTAAACTATTCGATTCAGTTCGAATAAGGGAAAAAAGTAAAACTCTTCCACCATTTTGTGTAAAAATGCATGTCTGAATAATCAGTGTGTATATGTTAGTGATGTAATGTATCACTGTATCACGATAATAGTAGCCCGGCAAGTACATCCGAATAATCTCGACCAGAGCTACCATCGAGAAACGCGTGTGTGTGGGAATGAAATGAGAGGGTGTCGTGAAAATGATTGAAAAACACTGTTTTAGAAGAATATTATTAATTAGATACAGATAATTAATTGGTAACGAATGTATCTTATACCTTAGTAAAAATTAAACACAATTCAAGAAGTGTAAGAAGAAGTAAGTGACATGTAATTCCAAAGTGAGCTACGTGAACGCGTGAAATTACAGAGGTTAGTTTATAATAAAATTAGCGAGCCCGGTAGTCGTTGTCCCGCCCCTTTTGTATATCTAAACCTTCCTCATGAATAACTTTATTTACTGGTGAAACCCTCAGGAAAATTCGCTCAGTAGTTTCTGAGTTCATCGCGAACTAACAGACAGATAGCCGCGGTAGGGGGCTTAGTTTTATAACATGTAATAATATTGGACACTTATAATTGTGTCTTATAAAACTGTAAACGACAAATTTTAAACTGCGTTTTAATGTTTTCAATTCACACCTTAATAAAGATACATCTTTTCGCCTTCTGGCGCTTACAATGTTATTCTAACTTGTGCATCTACTGATTATATTTGTAAACATGTTTTTCTTTGCGCAAGGAAAACGTTGTAATATTTAGGTAGTATCTATCGTATTCATGTGCGTTTGTTGAAATCTATAAGGCCATTCGATAATACATGTGCGCTCACGCATTCACTGTTTTTGCGAATTATATCTATCGATTTTATATCTAGACGTTTGTACATATGGTTCAAAATAGAGTGATTGTAATTTTGTTTTTCTTTCAAGCGGGAGTTAAGAGTAACCTTGACGGCTTAAATAATACGCAACACGCATTCTGCGACGCCATCAGATCTGGTTGTTGTAAATATACGTCACGACACACCCATTCCTAGACTAATAAGGTTGTAGTATTTTGTTACGTTACCGAGAGTAGTTTTGATTTTGGTGGGTGTGTCGCGCATTATAAATATATTCTACAATAATTATATAGAGATTATGAAATGTTAAAGTTCATCATTTCTTGTTTTATTTTGCAATAATTTCCTATAACTTGCTCACTATTGTAATTAAAAATATGTTTGTATAAATAAATATCTTTATTGCATAATTACAAAGTATCTCTACAATTCTTTCAATTCTATTATGTCCCGTTGTTTTAATTGGATTCATCCTAAACTCTCTGAATTCTCGTACATTATGTGCTCACTGATAGTTTTTTAGTAACATAAATTTTTGACTGTGGAGGAAAATATAAAATTAATTAGGACATTCCTTATATACCTAATACCGTTTAACAGGACAATACAGAACTATAGATCTGTCAAGGTTTGTAAATTATAATTGCTAATAGGTATATTGCGATCACAAATATTATAAAGTTTGTTACCTACCACTGATACTATCATAAAAAATAATTTGTAATTTAAATATATTGATTTATATAACATACTGAGTTGCTAAGTTACATGAAATATAATTATTAACTTTTAGAATCGAGTTATCGTTGACGAAAGAAAAAATATCTTTGCGAATCTAATAAATTACCTTTATAATGGGAAATATACATTATATTTAAATTTCTTTAGTGTCTCAATAATATGACTATAAGTACTTATGTATACATTTTTGTAAGAATACCTTACCAGGCAGGTGTGATTTGAAAAGGTCTCTATAACAAAGAAATAAAGAATATTACACGATACATCCTGCTTTTGTAAATCAAATATTAAATTGCTGAAAAGAAGTGGAACTTTTTAGTTAGTTCCATTAGTTTAGTATAAATTGATTTATTATTAGATTTTTTATACATAAGGTCTCTAATTGACTTGTTACGGATGAAACAAGTTATTTAAATATGTGTAGATATGACATTTTCATTGATTCCTGTTAGTTGTCGACTACATATTTTCGCGTTTGGCTATTTCAATAGATAGAATAAATGTACGTCGATAACAGCAGTTATCAAAACCATACTGCGTCGCTTTGCGTGTTGCTTAAAACCAAGATACCTACTTTCGCAATGTAAATTGGTACGACATCACGCCATACCGCGCGATCGAACCATCGCGTCGTATGTTGTTCGTGAATAATTGCGTGGCAGCACCAATACCGCGGTGTAGTTGTATAACGATAGTTTAACAGCGTCTCATGAAACTCTTTTGTATAGTGCTTTGTATAGACATATCCCCATAAAGATGTCCGACGGTCTAATGACGTCACTGAACGGCAGCTTGCAGAATTTAGTCGCTTTGTGTTTCGCGCCATGCGTCGACTCACTCACAACAGCCATTCACAACTCGCAAATCACAAAGCAAGCCCAGTACAATCATAATATATAATCATCAGTATAGAGTAAGCGACGACACCGTTAACACGTGTCAACAAAACAGCTGACTATATAATAACGTGTGCGTTAATACTTGTTGTATTATTCTTGGAATTTTTGCTGAATATATCATACACAGTGCTTACATAAACATCGAGGATCTAATTATTTTTCTGAGGTTGGTTAGTTTCACAATAATTTTTGACTACTTGATTGACAATGGTTTTTTCTTATTATGGAGAAGTTGTTTACAAGCTATTATGTATTTTTCTGGTGTTCGTATAGGACGTTCTTGTTATGTTGTTTACTTTTTCAATTTCAATCACTACCAATGCCTTATTTATGTACCTATTTCGCTAAATGTTACTTGTCTTCAGAATCTTTTGTTTTTTTTTAGTAATATCCGTTACCTATTATGTTTTTAGGATAACATTTTTTTAAATACTAAAGATCTTCGTAGTGCAGCCAACGTTTATATTGAATTCAAGTTGATAGCTGTAAAAGATGTTTTTATTTTTACGTGTTCTTACCTACAATTCGTAATAAGATCTACTATTTAATTAATTAATAGTATATAACCATCCTTTACGTTATAAGCATTTAAAGTTTATACCCGAAACTTAGTGATTAGATTTGTAATATAACTATGTATGTAATTACATTTGAATACTGATTAAAAATATCTTTAAAAACCTAGACCATGTACAATTTTATATCTTAAGTGCGAGTAATACTTTGAATGCAAGTCGATCTTGATACTGGAAATAAAATTCGTCTTTTAGGTTTGAAGTCGTCAGTCTTTTAATCGTCACCTTGATGAGCCTAGGCCTTGAAACTCGTTTCCCTACATTCGGGCACACGGTCACTGGTCTATTTGTTTGCAAAAGATTAAAATTTATTCACGGTACGCTCAAATTTTTTTGACTCACTTAAATGTCCATATAATTCATTAACATTGAGAATGATATATGATAGTGTAATTATAAATTAAATAACTTTTTACATACAAGAGTGATTTAATAGTGTATGTAATATGGCGATTTGTTAAACAAAGATAAACAGAGTGACTTAATATTGGCGAATATTTTCTCAATAAAATTGCCATCCCATCTGCAATTTTTTTGCAATATTGAGTTTTATATAGGTATATTTTGCACAAGAAGAGAATATGTATGTTGTAGTATTTTTTGTTCACCAACGTCTGTTCTTGAATTATACTTAAACAAAAAAAACGAGTTAGAAGTACGTCTGTAAGGGTGCTGCATGCAGACTCTTCGACTTTTCTCCGTTGTGTCTTTTGTTAGATGCGTCCTTTTTTTTCGAAATGAAAACGCTGTTCACCTGGAAAGGTCTTTACAGCTTCACCGAACTATTGAGGCGAGCGCTGAAGGCATTCAGCCGATTTGGGATGCTTGGGCGACTAACTCAAGGGTGCACGGCACACCTCGGCTTGGGTTGTCGCCTGTTTTGTGCAAAAATCGCGACCTATCTGATCTAAGCTAAGCCATCTAGATATACGTATATGAGTTATTGAAGCATCTATGTGTGCCAAGCATGCGTACCTCAACAGATGCCTTAGATGCGTCCATTTTTGTTACGGTGGTAGATTAGTGGTAGGTGTATAAAAAACTGCTAAAATTTATAAAACGCATTTATAAAAATAAGATATTCAGTAATAAAAGTAATTGCATTACAAAATCATGTATAAACTCATCATTTTCTCCTCTTATCCCACCTAATGAACGTCACCAACATGTTTTCCTCTTCAACTCTTCGCTGTCAAATGTCATGTCAGTATTGGCACCTTTTATACACACAACATTTTTGATACAATTCTCCACACCTTTCTGGTCTCCTACTACCTATAACCATCCACCTTCATTCTTAATACCTTTTCTAGTTATATGGCTTTCATCTCTCCTCATGACATACCTTTACCATACTCCTCAACTTCTGTCACGGGTGTTATTTCAAACTTCCTCTGATGTACTCTTAATGTTATCCATTACAGTTGCCACGTGTAATTTTCTCTCTTCCGTCTCTTCCGTAGCCCAGTACGAATTCATACAGAACGACTGTCCTTATAATAGTTTTATACATCTTCTTCTTGAGTGTCAAGGGTATTCGTTGGTCACAAGTTTTAGACTCCTTACGTATAAGGTTAATCTTAAATTATATAGCCCGTTTACATAATAATCATTTAATACTGTTAGTCTTACTAATAAATAATTAGTCTATTATATGCCAGCCGCAAGTTAAAATTGGGTCATGAGATATAGCTATAACTTGGCAGATACATTTTATTGTTTTAGACGCACTCTTTTTTATATAATACCAGATGAGATTATTATTCCAAACATCCACTTAAGAATAAAGAAAAAATATAACGTCCCAGTCTTTGGTAACACAAGTTAGACGCGTTTAAAAATATTAAAAGTTATTTAGAAAATGACACGTAAAATTTTGGATAAGATTTGTTATTTCAGTTATTTTAACTATGATATAAGAAACACTAATAAAGATTATTAAATTAAGCATAATTTAATTTTCAGTAACCAAGAATAAATTATGCGGAGTTTCTGATTACATGTTGTGTCCTTGTGGGTAGATTACGCTAGTTATCACATCACATTATTATTATATAACAAATGGTAAATTGCTACTTTTGCCAAACATTATGTGACGTGTACTGATAATTTAATCATCACCAAGTTATCATATAACCATTTGTTTTATCTATATGTATATAGGTTAGTGGTTATGACGTAGTTTGTTTTTGCATTATTCTAAACTTTTACTATTTCCTTTTATTCTACAATGGTTTGGTACAAATTGAACACAGAACCTTTTCCGATATTACCTTAATTATTGAATTATTTTTAGTAGCGTGATATAAATAAATACAAGCGAGGTTTTATTGTGCGTGAATCATGCAAAAGTAATGAGTAGATTTTATATATTTTATGGTTTGACTTTTTATTTTAAAAGTCGGAACATCTTCACTTAGTATTTACATTCGTTAAAGTTTTAAGAACGACTTATAAGCGCTACGCATTAAGGGGTGTGGCAAGTGGGTAAAGCGGTGTGGTGCGTATGCGCAGGAGAGGGAAGTAAACGGACAACATTTTATACAAGGAATTTTTGTAAGCAATTTTTTTTAAATGTTTTCTGTGTACATCGAATATATTGTTAAGATAATAAACAACCTAAGCAAATTCGCTGGGTTTGACTATTATGACAACAAATATTTGAATGAATAATGAGTTTTTACGATGTTCCATTATATTTCTACGAGATTATCTGTAATAATTTATAATGGATTGATCAGACATGCAACAGACTCTTAGTACAAGAAGGCCAAAAATCTTAAAACTACAAAAATAATCGTAGGTACTAATATTTTTTATTAGGTTTTATCAATTAGGTTTCAGATAGAAGCTATGTATATCAATATATAAATGTATATATGATACTTATGTTTGTTATTAGATTCTTTGGTTATCTTATGTTTATAGTTAGTATATTTATCACGCATGTGTTAACTAGGATTTACCACGTGAAGACCCTTGTCCCGTGTATCGCGAACGTGACCACTAGACAGATACGTTTCCATCCAAGATCTAATATGTTATAGATACATAGGTTTTTTATTTATTTATTCTTTTACAATCGTTACCTTTATATGACTTTCAGGACTTTGAAAGTAATAAACTTACAACTGTTTTCTTTTTCACAGCTTGATTTTGATTCAGATATGAATTTGCATACATCGTTAGAAAATCTTATTTTTTAAGCTGAATAGATCCATATTTACATTTTCTAAAATAATAAAAATAGAAACTAGGTATCTACGTATTTCATACAACATTGTATAGATTAATAATTAGTTGTATACGTAGATAGGTATAGATTAAAAATATGTTAAGATAAAAGTTTTTGTTGAAGTGAAAAAATAAATGATCAAGTGGCTACGTTAAGTAGTTAACGCAATTGTGTTCATATGAATATATTCTTTCCGTCTACGGTGATTATGTTGTATAAGATTGAAAATGGCCCGTCTGTTACTGAATTCAGGTGACCTCTGCCAAATTTGATCAGTTATTTCGTTACTTTTATTTCTTGAAATTTATATAATGCTGTACTATGCATTTTAAATAATAGTTATCAAATCGCTATCTTAACTCGCATTACGTTTGTGATTGCAGTGAAAAATGTGTGATCAGAAAAAAAATAAAGTTAATTTTATTGAAAGTTTTTTTATTACTAGTAAACATAAATGATTGTTATATCTTGATCTAAAATAAAGTAATTAAATAAATGCTCAATTGTATTCCTAGATAAAATTTAATTGATTTGATATACGGTAATTAAAATATATAAACAAGTATGTTGTTATGTAGAATAGTATGGTTTGAGATAATGGTTTTCAATAAGATAAAAACAACTCGACAATATGTAGGAAAATATTTTAAGTTATTATACTATCAAAATATGTTTTCATACCATTTCAAAATGTGTAAATAAATAAATAACGATTTCTCGCACTGATACATTAAATGATTTGCAGGTTCATACTTTTCATTTATTTAGAAAAACGGCTCATGGCGTCATAACAATATCTACAAAATTGATGTATTAAATTATTCATTTTGTGTACTTCGTAACGCTACAATTTTTCGCGGAATGGTCGATATCTGGTATTGGTGTGTGATTCTATTTATGATACACTGAACTCTCATTGCGGAAACGAATGATAAGATGTCTGGCCACGTCCCAATAAAATTGGGTCTTCGTCTATCAGTATAAAATAATGAAATTCGTCATGAATGTTTGTGACTCAAATTATACACGAACCCGGAGATTAATAAACATATTTCGTAGTAAGATTTGGTAATAATACTGGATGGTGCTCGTTATACGAATACTTAATTGGTTAATCGCTTGTCGTTTCGCTCTCATAATATTAATTTTCTATGCGTCATTTCCATATATACGTTTTTGTAGAAGTTTCGACCTTTACTCCATAATTACGACATGAAAGAGATAACACTTAATACGTAGAGAAAACATTAAACGTCTTGTTTATATTGTGTTTAATATTCATAAACAAATTTGTTATTAATCACTATATTTTTTAAGATTGTTAGAATTTATAATAGTTTGTTATGGTTTATACTTACAGATATATTTTTATCTTTTAAGAAAACAATGTCTACTATTTATCATGTTTGTATTGTTGTTTATAATACTTTGAATTTGAAGTACTAAAGAATCGTTGTTAAAGACGTGCATGGTCAAATGATTAGAAGGTTTAAAGTCTTTGTCAATTGATATAAAAATCAATTTATTAGTGATTAATTTTATTTGGTTTTTTTGTCAGGAATATCGCAAAGAGTTAGGTGTATAACTAACGAAAATTATAAATCAATGTTTTCTATAGTTCATCTAATAATTTTTATCCAAAAGATTCGTTGTGCAAAGACACATTTTAAATTTTGTGATTTCATAATTTTCCACGAGGCACAATAAACGTTAAACTGTTGAACTCTACCTACCCTTGAACCTAAAATAAGTTCAGAGAGTCGTCACTCAAGTTTCCTTGGACACCTGCCACTAAGACCGTCCTTGTTATTCTCAATTAGCGTACGATACATATCTTATTTGAAAAATTGTAATAAAGTTATATTGAAATTCCAGCCAACAACCGAAACATAGATTTTTTTGTGTTAAATCTGTTATCTCTCTAAAAACATATTTTTTACAATAAAAAAATCTATTGTTTTACCAATTTATACTCATAATAACAGTTTATCTTCAAATTATACAACGTTCTTAATGTACACACAATGTAACAAAAGAGTATTTAAGAATCTATTATCTCGAGCAAACATCTTCAATTTTGCCGATAATACATATGTTTTGTAATCAAATCACTCGTCTGTAGCCTGTCACTATCGTGAAGGCGTGATGAAATTTCCTATCAGTTTGACCGACAAGTTAAATATTATCTAATCATTAGATAGTCTGTCATAGTAACCTCTTTGTTAACGTTATAAGTTCATTAGTCTGATGAAACGTAAAGAAAAAACAATCGAGCCAATAGTCAAAATATACATACGTGTTATTGTTTGTCCTATCGGATTCTTGTTTTGAAATTTTTGTGTATGCGACGTCAAACATAAAAGTATAGATTCATGTAGTACAATGTTTTGTTTTCAATGATGATTCATATTCATTTATACTGAAATTAATAATTAGATGCATTTTTGTTTCTGCAAAGCAAGCTAGTAAGCAGGCTCGGCGGAGTTTTGTTTTTAATGGTGATTCATATTCATTTATACTGATATTAATAATTATATGCATTATTGTTTCAACAATACTAGCAGGCCCGGCGGACGTTGTTCCACCCTGATTATAAAAAAAACCTTGACAAATTATATACCAAAGGAAAGGAGTGAGGAAGGACCTCATGAATAATTTTATCCACTGGTGAAAACAGCATGTAATCTGTTTAGTAGTAGTTATTGAGTTTATCGTGAACGGACTGACAGTAAGACACGGTAGGGGACTTTGTTTTATAGTATGTAATGATTATACAATAGATCTTTTATTCTAAAATACATATTAATTTAACAATGAGGGTTCCCACATGTACAGTTTAACATATTAAAAGGTTACTTATTAAATTTAAAGTTTTCAGAAGAATATCTTACTTACGTAGTGTCATTAAAACATGAACTAATATACTCGCGGTTCCGCACATACTTTTTTATTATGAGTTACTGTTATTATTTATTATGTTTAAGTATATAATAAAGTGTTAAAACAAAATTAATGTTCTGTAAGTACTCCCTGTGTTCAAAATATCAAAACATCTAAAATTCTCAATGATTTGTTGAATGTAATTGAAGATGTGCTACGGGTACTGCAGTCTAGTCTAAATTAATAGCATAAAACCTTTTCTATGAAAATACTTACCAACTACCATATTGTTTTGTCAAACGGTGTTGGAATTAATCAGTCATCATTCCAAGATCTATTTTTATTTTTAGATTAAATGTTTATTACTGTTTGTTACAGAATATCAAAAATTGTCCTGTTTGAGTGCATCTTGAATATAATTTGTGAACGTCTTTATCTAGATAACTAGTATTCATAAAGTATGCATAATCTTTTATTCCGTTAGTTATATCGTACATGTCGTCATTATTTTAAATAGGCATTAATGTATTTATTAATAGAATGTTGAACAAGGAAGATAAAAACGACATTTTTATATATTATATCAAATACAGAAGCGTTCATAACAATCATACCTGTATACAATGGACTTACATTGTGTAGAATTCTTCCTCACCGATTCACCTGTCCATAATACATCTCTTGGCAATTATTCTACTCGCCGTAACATGTACCTAGTATGTAATAACGAAAGATTAGCTACTATTCTTGGGAATTAGTCATTATGAATGGGTACTCGGGGGCAGAGTCCTCGGTGTCATCAGCGAACCGACTCGAGTTCACGATGTAATCGCGTGTAACATTTTTTTTACCTGAGTGACGCTGTTTAATACTTATTATTTCTGTGGGGTGAATGAATGAACGAGAAACACCATTTTTTACATGCTAACGTGAATATCACAAAGGCACAGTAAAAATATGAGAGGCAGTACGGAGATCACCTAGAAACGTTCGAAAACGGCACACTCACACAAACATGCGCATCGACAAGGCTTCTAAGCAGTTTTCGCGGTGTTGTCCGCGGTATATGAGCGTTTGTAGGTAGTTTCCATACTGTCTCTTATGTCTATACAACTAATAATATACAATATACTTATACAATACAATAATATACAACTCCAAAAATGTTTTGTCACAGACATTTTTGGAGTTGAGCACGCGACGTCTTCTCAATTGTAAAGCAATTGTATTATGAATCTTATTAGAGTAGTTTACATAATATATGTGACCTTAATAACGTCAATTAATTGTGCAGTTCCATATAGAAGTAAAAAAGAAGTGTAATTTCGTATAGTATAAATACAGTTGTGTAATCAACTTACATCCTGTGTTTGTTGCGATTACTAGTTACTGCAGTAATTAAGCTAAATACTATTGATAATATCAAATACTTTCAACGTAAATGTACACGAATTGAGTAGTATAATTAATTTTATAAATAACATCATAATATAACTACAAATGAGTATGCAGTTATTTAATCTCAATATCTTATCGGATATTTAAATAATTCGGCTTCGAATAACCGATATCGGTGAATCGAGCACTTAAGTTGATAAAGAATGTTAAGTAATTTATCGTTAACGTCTTGATAAGAAGATAGATATGATTTGCGTTAATTAATTGCGTTTGAAGAAAAAACACTGAACTTTTATCTGAAGTACGTGCTACAACGAACGGCATTAAAAGGATTAATTTGGATAGTGTTAACAACATTCTAACAGAACAATTTCAATGACAATCCTGTATTTCAATATAATATGAACGACGAAAATAGGTAAACCATTTCAAGTGAAAATCATTGTTTGAAGATCAATAGAAAAGTAAATGAAAAACAAAAGCATATCGTTTTCGATTCAAGGTTGAGAAGGGAACACGACTAAATATGGTTTTTAATGTCGTTTGTCAATTGTTCTTTAAACAAAACATTTCGTCGCAGAGATTAAAAACGCTTGTAGATAACAAGGCCTTTTTTACATGGGGAAATACCTTCGGATATTCACTCTAGCTAAGCGACCAAGGGTGAGTTATATCCGACTTGCATGGACTAAAACTTCATGGTGCGTTCTTAAACCTAATGGCCGGGGAGCAGGAGCTACCAAGTAACACTACGTCTACTCCCCGGTAGGTGTCGGCCACTAATCAGGAGCCTCTTTGTAGCCTGACGGGTCAGAGTAGTAAAACTCTCAGAGGAGGATGAGTGTTGCCCTTTCTGACGATCGTGAGAGGCGCATCTGCACAATGTGCCTTAACCACACGGGCCTGTGCAGAAAAAACGCCAGGACATCGGACGTGCCCGCGTCCATCGCCCCCCGGGCTCTCTTTACTGAGGCCTCAAGTTATTATTGATCCTATGCCGCCGTGATCGTCGACATTATAATTAATGAATACTTTCTTTTGTTTCAGAATTAATAAATCTAACTCTCTTGAGCCACACCAAGATGGGGTAATTTATCAGAAGAATAGAATACAAATAAACTCGATAAGTGTATAAAATCAGTGTTTTAATATATAATACATAGGGAGTGTAACGAACATTTTTCGACCATGTATTCTATGAACTATATTGGAAAGTTCATCGCGAATTTTCGTGAGTTCTACAACGAAATCAACGGTGCGACCTTAACGGGCGCCATAGATGTAGTTGTGGTGGAACAGCCCGATGGAAGCTTCACATGTTCTCCGTTCCACGTCCGTTTCGGCAAGCTTGGAGTGCTGCGTTCCAGGTTTAAAGTTGTAAGTTACAGAAATTATATTTTTATGCGGTTACTATTCAAGTAATATTAATTGCGTTTTGCAAGTTCCCACCATCGACAGTTGAAATCAATTACGACTTATATAACAAAGCATTACGTGTGTTAATTGTAAAAAAAAAGCTCTGTTGACGATTTATACACTTTTACGAACAACCGCTTCGACTTTGTACATGCTAATTACTATATAACGTTTAATAATAATATGTATTGTTATTAGAACTGTGAAAGTATTATCAGGACCTGGTCTTAATAAAAAAAAACAATTACAGACAAGTTATAACTGTAAAGTACTTTATATTTTAACGTGTTCTAGTCTTTAATTGTAATTACGACGTAGTGTTAGGTGACGATATAGCTTAAAACGTTTGTAACATTGATATATAAGTATAACCAGGAACGTAACTAAGGTAACAAGAACACACCTATAGCTGTTTTAAGATAGCTTAGATAGTATACTCTATTTTTTACTTTGTCAAAGTCGTATTTAATATGCCTATATATTTTTTTAGACGTTCCATAAAAGTTTCCTCTAATTATAGGTAAGTCCAATAACTAATACTTAATTCCTTATGTGTATCATTACTCAACAAAGGTATTCTTAAGCCTTACTCATCTACTTATATACTTATTCCGATAATAAATATACGGAGGAGTTGTTGAGGCGGGTATGCTTGGTACACATATACGTTTCAACAACTCATACATATATGAATAGTTAGCTAGGTTAGCTAAGACAGGTTGCGATTTTGCATGCAACAGGCAACAGCCAAGCCGAGGTGTGCCGTGCACCCTTGAGCTGGTTGCCAAAATAAGATCGGCTGAGTGCCTTAAGCGCTCGCCTTAATAGTCCGATGAACCTGTTAAGACCTTGCTGGGTCAATAGCGTAGTCATTTCGAAAAAAAAAAAACCTTACTTATCCAACGACTTATTTACAATTCTAAATGCTGAGAAGTGTATAGTTTCTGTACTATGAAAACATTGCTCAAACGTACAGTTTTGTTTGTGAAGTTTTCTTTCAGTATCCGCTCGCATAACTATATTAATTGAATAAAAATTAGTGAATTCTGAAATAATTGTTGGTACCGAGGTTCAACACTGGTTTCGCACGCGATGTCTGATAAACAATCCGTTTTTCCACCTTAAGTTAAATTAATTAAAAAGTCGATTATCACTTGATTATGACTATTGACTATTAATTTTAAGCGACGTTTGTTCTTTTCTCACTTTCTAAGCTGTTTTAATGATTTTATATAAATTATGCAATTCTGCAAAGAATGGGTGTTTACTGCTCAACACTGGTGCATGGTCAAAAATACCAAGGAAAAAACTATTGTTATTTCTTTATTATATCTAAATATACGTATATTTCCAGTTCCAAATTTTCCTGCAGCTGTAATGTTTTTGTCCATATTAATATCTACGTTAAAAGACGCCATTTACAATTTTTCGTTTTGTTGAAACAGACAATTGTATTTAACGGTCATTGTCTTCATTCTGTATTTAGAGACAAGACTTTTGAATAAAAAAAAAAACTTAATTTCACATAAATGAGACATTGTCTTAAAGTTCTTTCCGGAACCATAGTTTTAATATAATTACACTATATTTTTGTTATCATCAACAATATTGAGGAAAAAATAGTGTTAAATTATAAATATTTAACGATATAAATTAAATTTTCTCGATAGTTATCTTGTAAATAAATTGTCTATATTAAAGTGATAATTATGGATGTGGATAAGAATGTAATGCAATGTAATTATAAAAAAAATGGTTATATATAGGTATATATTATCCGTTAAGACTCCATATTTGAACTTTTGACGTCATCATATAATTCAACGGGTGCGGCACGCACTCCGTTTACGAATTGAATGAACATAAGAATGGAAGCGAATGCCAAGTAATAAAGTAGAAAATATAAATATGTCATGTTAGTAATACGTCGACATTCCTTTCTGCCACGGGAGAGGTAACGAATCATTTTATAGCACCAGATCGTTACTCATAGGTATTTAAATTAGTTGATACGCACGTAAGTTTTACTCTGTGTCTTATGGTTCAATGTAGATAAGTCAATATATCAAAACTTCTTTGCCTCGCTACTCTACGCGTTTGTTTGAATGTTTTTCTGAACTGATTTTAAGCTTGAAATATATTTGGTATGTAATTATAGATCGAGAATATGTTATGGAATAAAACATTTAACACAGCAAATCAGGCGATTTATTTCTTAGAGTACTGTGTAAAACTTTAGAACATTTCTTTAAAATACTTGACTAAAGTATATTAAAAATCATATAATATAATAATATATAACGTTCGTTTTCGTAATATTATTAGACGCAGAATATTTATTTTAAGTACATAGGTGAGTTCATAATATAGAAGGACTCATTGCCAAACAGAGACGGGAAATGTTAGTCTGAAATAATAGTATGTGAAAATTGGAATAATGCCAAAGTGAGATACATTCTATCCGTGAATTTAACAATAAAATTTGGCACAAATATTTTTTCATGGCATTCGCCGCCGACGGACTCTTTGTATTTTATAGCATTACAGAATATTTATGTATATTATTTTATCAATTATTTTGCGTATTTATTTTAGTCCATATTATACAGGCATGTTTCTAAAGGATTAATATTGTGCATGCTTAAAACAAATTTATAATGCTACGAAACATTCTGTACCCTAAATATAATATCTCTGCATACAGATTACGTCTTTTAATATCTCTTTATTTCGCTTTAGAACACTAATTACATAGTATATTGTTATTCTAGACTTTACATTGATTTGTAATAGAAATTGCATGTAGTACAATACTGAGTAACTTCATATTGTTAAGATCTGTAACGGCAAGCGTTCATAGGCTGCGGTGAGCGCTTACCATGAGGTGGTCTGCATTGCTTATTTGCAAACAGTGTTGTAAAAAACACTCTCCTTATTTTATTTTGAAGTATAACAAAAATTATTTTTTTATTTTTAAATATATGTATGTTTTGTTTTTACTGTAAGTGTCATGCTGACAGAATAATACAATAAAACTGTAGAAATCAGTGCGAGTAGGATCTATAATAAATCTAATCTAATATACAAAACCCACTGATCCTAACTTCTAATACCTAAGTTCCTTAAAATTCATCTAGCTTTGGTTATTATCTTATCGTCTTAGTAAAATAATACTTATAATAAACCTATGGAACATCATTTTATTAAACATCATCCTTACATTTTATAAAAGTCAATCTCTCTGCCCGTTCTTTTGTGTCTCTATAACTCGTAAAACACGGAATCGGTTGACAAGATTCTTTTTTGAGTCATGGGTGTATTTCTCTATTCGTGTTTTGCTATATTTTAACTGTCATACTAGATGATATAAAGAATAAGTTATGATGTTAAAATAAATTTATGTAGACAGAAAATCACTTTTCGTAAATTTTGTAGTTATATACAACTTAAACTGTTATTATAGATTCTATTGTAATAGAGTAGGTAATTCGTTAAGAGTTGAATTAATTAAAAAATCGCAAGTATTATAAGTCTATTTTTATATTGATATCACAGTGACCGCTATTACGTGACAAAGCAAACTAAAAGTGTTAAACACGGCATGCAAAACAATAATTTTCACATAATATTTTTGTGTAAATAAAATTATAGAGCTTGCGGTTGTGCGCGAATCACGCAAAACTACTGGATAGATTTTTTTTTTGTTTCGTTTCGTCAACAAGTAGCCCTTTCCTATAAAATAAAAATGCCAATATCTATTATATCTTCATCTATACATATAATAAGAGGGATGAAATTTGTATATTTAATATTTTAAAGAAAAAATATTCTGGTGAGACTTGGAATCAATGACAGGACACATTTCCATAGTTTTATAAATTTTTGTCTGTCGTTTGTACGAGATTCACGCAAAGACTACAGGATGGATTTTGACGAAATTTAGTATGGTGATAGTTTATACACCGGTAAAACATATAGGGTATATATAACACACATACATGTTGTACATACATAACACATTCGTATATATGTATATCATACTTATAAGAAAACACAAAAAAGAAAGCTTATTATAGATTGGTTCAATATGCGAACAGTTTTGATGTCTGGAACTAACACGTCTCTCTGTGTATCCGTCAAAAATGAACGTAGATATAATGTTTTTAAATATACTATCTATACTAATATTATAAAGAGGTTAATAAAGTTTGTGAGTTTGTGACGTTATAAGAGGTAATCTCAGGAACTACTGGTCCGATTTGAATAATTCTTTCAGTGTTATATAGCTCATTCAACGATAATGGTTATAGGTATCATCACGCTAAGATCAATAGGAAGATGAAAAATGTTTAAAAATCGGGAGGTTTTTCCTTTTGAGAACTGCTGCGTGTTAGTGTTAGTTTATCTATTCCACGCGAACGAAGTCGCGGGCAGAGGCTAGTACGATATACAAGTAGTGTTGTAGTGCTATGCTGCGTCTCGGAGAACAAAATCGTTCACAAACGGTTAAACCAATTTAATCGTCAATATCGAGTTTTATAATATAATATACAATCCTATGATTTGTATTAATCACTGTATTTATATTTGAAATTTCACGCGGACGTAGTCGCGGGCACAGCTAGTTTAATATAATATTTTAAGAAACTACATTTTTTATAAGCACAACGCGTTTAGCGTCGTGTGATTTTTGCCGTGGAAAACTGAATCAAACGAAGTGGTAAACCAGATGTGATGAACGCATAACATTGTTTATCAAAAAAATGTATAAACAGGATATTATATTTTTGCTACAAAATTTCTAGACAAACAATTGCCACCATTTGTTATTGTTATAACTCTCCACTAGATGTTCTTAGATTATATTGTATTTTAATTTAAACAAGATGAAATCACGGACTGTTGTGTGCTGAATATAATGTCCTTTACAGCATCTAATTTGATCGTATTATTTAGGATAAATATTGTGTACCAATAGGCCATGCAATAATATGTATTAAAGGCTTTATTATAGACGCATCTTTGTAATAATAATGTGGTTTCAGTCTGCACAACCCTTCAAACAGCTAGTATATCTATATATTAATACGTGAAGCAAAAAAAATTGTACCCCTTTTTAACCTACTTTCCGTCAACGGGTGAACTTGAAATTTGGCATAGTTACTTTAGTAATTACCATTTTTCATCCTACATTCAACAATGATATTATAAAATATAGCTATTATTGTAATGTTTATTATTTTTTATGGTGAACACACTTCAAATAATGAATTAATAAAAAAATGAGTCAAATAATACTTTGTATAATCAAAATAAGAATTTTGTTCATAAAAATAATCATGACTTAGACCTCCGCGGTTACAACGTTGCAATTCAACCTCATGTATTAACAAAAAAGAATTTATTTTCAAAAGCTAATGGTAGTATTAAAAACGTCTTTGTCTTGGATTCACCATTTGATTGTATTGTGCATCAATTACTTTTTCAAACGATGATACTGGGCACTTCTCATAATGAACGACTACATTTAATTCAATATCACCCAGAAATACCACCCACCCATGGTGTCGTGTAAAATTAATTGCAAATTGTGTCATGGGTTGCAATAAACTTCTTTATTTTCGTAAAGTTATGTTTGCTTAAAATTTGAGCTTTACCACGTGGTTTTTGTTTCCAATTTATTATTAATCTTCATTTTCATTTACACATAGATTTTTTTAATGATTATATAATAAAGATCATGTTAGCTGGCAAATAACTGAGTAGCCATAATGAAAACCTTTGGTTATAGAAGTATACCCTTTGACAAAAGAACTCTAATAAAGTTAAAACTTTAAAAAATCAATTAACTATGGTCGAATGTCGACCACTGGGCGCCCACTAGTAATACATAATGTGTTTACATGAATTTATATTTACGATTTAATTTACGTGTACATGTTACACGATATCGTGCAATAATAAAACATAAATATTAATTCCGCAACGTTACTGTTGCTTCCTGCATATAGGTCGACTTAGAGTTGAATGGAGAGCCACTAGACATCCACATGAAGCTAGGAGAATCAGGCGAGGCATTTTTCGTAGAAGAAGTAGGTGAAGATGAAGCCGAGTGTTCTGCGCATCTCGCCACGTCTCCTATTCCGGCATCACGATTTAATGAATTGTATGAACCACGGCGAAGAAACTCTCTGTCAGCAGTGGAACCTGATCATGGACAGGCATCGGATTACACCAAACGCAGGTTTGTTTCAAAACTGCTAAACCTTTTTCTTGCATACATTATAAATTTTCTTAATTCGTGCAATCAAATTTGTTTTGTTAATTTTAAAAATTGTATATTTGCCTTTCGATGTGCCTATATTCGATGTCTATATTTTCGATTCGGTTAACGTCAAGATAATATATGTCTAAGCGGTAATAGTCGGTTCGGCGGATATGACTCAATCAAACCGTACTGTGAGTAAATTTTGCATAGTTTATAGGTAACACTTATAGATTACTTTGTGTAAATTATCGCATGCAACTCGAAATATTTGTTTAAATTTGAAGCAGCTAATATCAGATTTTCCTTTTCATAGCGATTTTTAGTTGATGATAACTCTGCACTGCGGTAAGACTGAAATCTCACGATTGTCATTTTTTATTCGTCTGCTAACAAACGTTTATACCGCGCACTTGACAATAAACGTCAATGGACAAAAAAAGCAACATCGAACAACACAAGAAATTCTGAGAATTAACCAATGTAATATTTGGAAAATTACCTAATACACCGGAACATTGTTCTTGTATAAAATATGCGTAGTCACGTTTTATAATGAAAGCGAGAGCTAGTATATTATAATAGAACGGCATATATACGCGTTTGATATTCGAAAGCGAACCTCGCAAAACATTTCCATTATCATGAAAACTGCATAGCTCATAACTACACTTGAGAATATTTAATTTGCTTCCATATTTTATTACTTCGCTATTACGTATACAATAGTAATTTTATATCCTAATATAATATTATATGTTGTAGAATGTTCTCATATGCATTTATCTATTCATTTGTGAGAATTTTGAGTATTTCGGAATTGTGAAAGTTTGAATATGATGATCGCAGTTTATTAATGATGGATGAATTGATTCGCTGCGCTGTGACTGTGGGGCGGATATCCAATCCATAGCATACATCGTACAATAATTCTCACTAAGGAAATATAATGATTCTCCAGATCACCTCATCGTTCTTACCGACGACGCTCTATTATGGCTGAAAGAATGAAATCTCCAATTAGAATACAATACAACTGATTAATCCGTTTTAGCCATACGGTAAAATATATAAGTTTATTAACGATTTCACAATTTGCAGATACACAGCTGACGGACAATCGATGCAGAAGCCGGATTTAACCAAAATGATAAAGAAAACTAATAACGTAGATAAAGATTCGAATGACCATGACGCATTATTTGAAATGGAAGGTCTAGACGAAGGTGCCGATTGGATTGATGGAAAAACACCGAAAACATTCTCAGCGACACAGCTCGGCGAAGCGGAAAGCGAAGCAAACCAAGCGGTACAGAAAATAAGCGCTCACAACGACTTCAGACCTATAGACGCAGCACCGACAGAGGACGACATCAAACAGAATGGCAACGGGAAAAAGAAAAAGAAAATGAGAAAAGTTAGCTCTAAGAAGAAGCACCAAAGAAAATCGTCAACGAGTTCTATTTCTAGTCAATCAGATCGTCCGTGTTCCGAACAACGGCCTCCACAAACAGTTTCGAATGTTACCGCTGGTGAAATCAATTTCTTCAGTGATAGCGAAGTTAATGCTGCTTCGTTGAGGTAAGCAATACCTTTCTTACACGTGTCTATATACTAACGTAACTCTTATAATAACCTATCTTATAGAGTCTAATATAATCAATTTTAACCTATTACTCTGTACTAATTTTATAAAGCTGAAGAGTTTATTTGCTTGGACGCGCTAATCTTAGGAACTATTGGTCCGATTTGAAAAGATATTTCAATGTTAGATAGCTCATTTATCGATGAAGGTTATATATAAGCTATCAAGCTAATACCAGTAAGAGCGGAGCATTAGTGAAGAACGTTTTAAAATCGTGGTTAACGTACGTATTATTTAAACATATTTTTACCTTTTACGTAAACGATGTCGCGAGTTCAAGTTAGTGTTAGCCCAAAGTAACTATTCCACGCGGACGACGTTGCAGCCATAAGCTAGTAGCTAATTCGATTGCAGTTTCAAATATATCCTACAGGTAAATTGGGACGACAAATGTTTCGAATCATTCTTCAAAATAATAAATTTAAAGGGACGCAGAAGAGATTATCGCGAATTTTTAGCAAATCGCTTCAAACTTCTATAAGTTGGTTTGGTTTCAGTGACGAAATGTCCAACTTGAAGCTGAACGGCGAAAACCGCATCCCTTTGGCGCTGTCCGACACAGCGTTCGAAGTCCATGCCGCCTCCAAACACGCGTAATAATATAATTAATAAAATATTATAAATAAAACACGCCTTCGCTTGCACTAATTACGATTCACGTCACATGTACAGTTTTAATGGATATTAAATATGTGCGATATTAAGGCTTTTATATAAAGTATATTAATAATGCTTGGTGTTCTGTATATTACGCAGCGAGTAAACTTAATTTTCATCTGAAAGGTGCAATGTAGATTTAGCAGTAGAGTTAGTTGTAGTAAGAATACATTAAAGCATTAATATGTATGTATAACTAGTAAGAACATTTTTTAAAGATAATTAGCGTTCTTTTAAATACAATGTCTGTTATGTAAACTGTTATATAATAATAAATACACGTACGTATATATAATATAGAAGTAGTGTAGTACTCAAATCACACATTTGTAAATAAGAATAATTTTACCAATTTGTAATTTTTGTCACAGACATATGATTCAAAGTCCCAATGTGGAAGCCCTTCGTCTTATCGTTCATTCAATACATTAAATGAGTCATGTGACGACACGAACACGTAATTTCCTGACCGACAATGCATTAATACGTTGTCTAATGTTTTCTGTATAAATATTATGATATCATGTGTAATTTAATTATTATTTATAATCTATAATTTATTCGGAGTAATAATTTAACTAGGTTTCAATACGTGTGTCTGAAAAATAAAACGTAGGCATTACTATAGGGGCTGTCACTTTCAATCGTATTATTTACAAACACATGGAGAAAGATTATCACTTTATCCCCGGCGAGCACTTATATAAAAGAAAAACAATCAGTTTATACTTTTTTTTTTTTTTTGGGAATCAATCTTATAGTAGATTATTACTGCCATTGTCGAGTAGGTAATGATGTCACAAGTTACTTACGAACATTTCAATGAACTAACAAGATGGTGGCAGTCTTGCTAGAACTTTCCAGGAAATTTTTGTAGCAAGTCAGAATCAATGCTCTGTTGTATTATTTCCCATCCACTTCATTTATACACAATAACAAAACTATATTACCTAAAATACCGCCAAATTTACAAAATATAGAGCCGAGTAATATAAGATTATGAATAAAATATAAAATTCATGACAAATATAAAATTCAATGACATTTCAAGATCCCGCCAATAACTCAATTCATTTATAAAATTGTGTTAATATTTTTATATGACAGACGTGGGTCTCGGGGCGGTACACCGGTGCAATCGGACACCGAGGTGGAATTATCGCGAACGACGGCGGGGGACAAATCATCACAGTCGTGGCGTTGGGGGGAGCTCCCGGAACCGCCGGTCCGTGGCGCGGAATCTCCGGTATCGGAGGAATCGGTCGCGACGCCTCCGTCCCCCGGCTCCCCCGCCACCCCCGGGAGCCCCGCGGAGCCTCTCAGCTCGGACGAGGACAGGCCGAATCGCCGGGGGGTCCTCAGCGGCATGTTCCGTTTTATGACCACCCGTGACGCTACCGAGTCCGCACCTGAAGGCGTCTACCTTGATGATCTCGACCGAGGGCAGGTCGACCCCGATCTCTATTTCCCCAAACATCACACTGAACGTTATCGTACCGGTGAGTTTTTGTAAAGTTCTTTTCGTTTGTTTTTCATTATATAAACTTTCTCATATTCAATGAAGATGCTACGTCAGGTCCATCGGAAGCAGTGCATACAACAACAGGCCCTACTGAGGAAGAGTACGAGTCCGGGAATGGACCATCGTTACCGCAATCGCCAGCTTCGATAGGACCGCTCGCGTTAGACTCGGATGATGACGATAAAATTCTAACCAAGTACGTTCTTTCTTTAATCAATTTCTATATTAATTTTTTTTCATAGATTATTGATATGTATGAAGTATAACGAGGAAACTGTAAGGTAGTAAACAATAATATGAACTATAAGAATCATTACCGAATAGGAGTTGAACGCGCGCGTGGTTTTCTTTAATTAACTTCCGGTTTCATGATGGAAGTCAAAGCTACACTTGACCGGTTTTTATTGTTTCTTGTTTTACTTTTGTGATCTGCACTATAATCATATCATACTTGAAGTTTGTATTACCATTCTAACATAGATAAACGCGATTTATTTTTGTATGAGAATTACTATTAATATGTCATTATTTGATATTTTTGTTATCCATTCAAATAGCCCCAACGGTGGAGATATAATCTCTTTAAAATTAGAGTAGACAAAATGGGGTTTTCGTAGTAATCAATTTTTTTTTTTTGGAAATTAAACCCTAAAAAAAGTTAGTAAAGTTAATCATAAAATCAATTGACATTTGAAATATTTTGTTTAGAGGCCAAGTAGGCGTATATGTTCGTGACGACAAAGTGTCTCGGTCACTATCGTTCGAAGAGTTCTGTCAATCGGGTGGGAACTTGGCTGCGGAGGGAAGGTTATTGGTGCGCATCGGGGATCGTTTGTTATCGTGGCGAAGCGCAGGCCCACTCATACTCTCGATTCTCGCCTACAAGAGACCACTCCCGAACGTAAGTATTATTAACTCGGGTTAAAGTAATCGCTATACACAGACCATACACCGTAAAAGGCAATCTCAAAATTTGTGCACTAAGTAAAAGGTAACCTCAAAATTTGTGCACCAAACAAAAGACAGTCACAAAATTTGTGTACCAAGCATAAAGCAGATTTATTTCAGGTTAATTAAATTATTTTATACAGAAATGCCCTAGCCTTAGCCTACTATTTATTTATGCCCAAATTTTTGTTTCAACTAATAAATGTAATACATCAAACGGCGTTGTTCATAAAATAAGAATTGTTTTCAATATATTGCAATTATGGTGAATAAATGTAGTACAAGGAGGAAATGATTTTTCCATCCAAAAGTACTTCAAACGTTTTAATTTTAAGAATATACAGTGACATTTTTGTGTAACTAAGTTTCTTTTATAAAATTATTGACAATTTGCCAAATCAAAATAATTATGATATTTATTAT
>JACEII010000005.1:1647634-1671317 GCA_014332785.1 Antheraea mylitta | reverse complement strand
GGCATTGGTTATTTTTCTTTGATTAAATTATTGACAATTTGCCAAATTAAAATAATTGTGATACTTATTATTATAATCTCCAAAAAATTAGTGAAAGTTAGAAAAGTGGTAGATTGAAATAGCATTTTTGGACGAAAAAGGCATTGGTTACGATTAAAATGTAATTGGAAAATGTGTCAACTGGTTTTTCTTTTTATTGATGACTTATATCTTGAGGTTTTTTCGACGTATGAATAATCATTCTGTATATCATGCTACATTTTAGAGCCAATAGTAACTGTTTGTTTTATTTTCCATCGGCTGGTACCAATGATAATGACACATAGTTATGTGCTTACAACTCATATAATTACTTGGTAGGTAAATTTTTCCCTATATTATTTACCTGTATTGTTCATCTTTTCCATTTAAACTGGAATCTTTTTAATTATTCATGTGCTTCATTTAATTTGAATTTTACGTAAATAAAGAACTAATTGTACTGAACTTAATTAAAAATTTATTGACATTTATATTTATCTTTTACTTACAATTAAAATAAACTAAAACTACGAAATAAGCTTGAATAATGATTCTATTTGAGTAACACTATTTTTAAATTAGCATCGAAATGTTATTTTATATAAATGTACATCTTAGACAGTAACTCTGTTCGCGTTGCAATTAAACGGAACATTACCTAAGCATTTGTATTGCTTATTCGTTGATGATTATTGAAATAGGCAATCTTTTTAAGGACGCGTTTTCAATTTTACGCACTTCAGTTTTGGCATTGAGTCATACTATTTACTACACATGCAACGGTCACGCACACAGCGGCGACTGTTATTTAGGAAAATTATAACTCACAAGTGACACTTTTTTTAAAAATATTACAATGTTTTGCTATTATTAATAATCTATTTCTTGTTACATTTGATCTCATAGTGCCGGATTAAATTATCATTTCTCAAGGTAACACAAAGTGGGGGCACAGTATACCTATAAGAGACAGCGATGCGTATTTTTGTGTGTACCGTTTTCGACCGTTTGTAGGTAGTTTCCGTACTGTCTCTCATATATATACTGTGGTGGTGCTCTAGTGGTTTGGCAAGTGGAATATCAAGGTAGGTTTGAACGCTAGCGTATACTAACGAATTGTTCGGAATTCGCGTCCATTTACTAATTTCGTGAGGATATATGAACCTGATATATATGCGAGAAAACATAGAACTATGAATATCTCATAGTTTCAAATCGCCATATGTCGTAAGCTGGCGTGATCATTATGTCCATACCTTCCTTCACGAAGAAGCTTGTGTCCCTGGAGTGGGTCTGTAACAGGCTGATTATGACGATGAGAGACATATGAATGGGAGAAAATATATTATATGGGATTCTTTAAGAAGGCGCGCTCTAAACACGCTCTTCAAAGTGGCCAACACGACAGTGATGCCCTTGGTGTTGCAGTTATCTGTCTATTTGCTGCTTTTTGGCATAAAAAAATGAATTACTTGCAGAGGGTGATAGAAGCACTCGAGAAGGGTTCAGAGAAGGAGGGCTCAGATGTACAGAGCCGCGCGTCGCACAGCGTCGACAGTACTGTGAAGCCGCGTGGTTACTCCTGGTGGAGCTGGCGACGGTCTAATTCTGAAGCGAAACAGTAAGCTGTGTATTTTCACTTTAATCACATTCTCATCTAAGGTTACATGACTGTAATCATGATGGTAAAACTATTGCATACATTTCGAACAAATTTTCATTTTTGAGATTTGGGCTTTATCTAAATTAGTATCACAATCTTCATTTAATATAAGGTGTTAAATTAATGCCGAGGCAATTGGTGCGGTGTGCATGCACAGGAGAGATGAGGTAAACTGATGAGATTGTTTACAATGAAATCTTTTAAGCAAACTTGTTTCGAATTTTTCACATGTGTTTTTTATCAAAATGTGATAGGAAGAAAGACTGTTTTGAAACAAATAATTTTATATTTTCAGCACTGATACAACCTTGCCCAAAGGTGACTTACCTAAGGAGCTTAATGCACCACATCCTGGAAGGATTTCTGAATCGGAGATCGTGGACGCTCCTATTGTTGAGTCAACTGAGGAGGCTTTAGAGGAAAACACTGTTAATAACAATAATGATGAAGTTATTGAACCCCGAGAAGCTGTAGAACAGGAGTATGTTCCAAACATAATAGTGGAATCAACGCAAATTCTTGACCAAGGTATTTTTCATATTATTTTAATACAGATATAACTTTAAACTGTTAATTTCTGTATGAATAAATAAGTTAATTGAAATAGTTACTGAAAATGATTGAAAAAAAAAAATGTCCTTTTTGGTATCAGTGACAACATGTATGCAAAAGTTCATGATAATCGGTTGAGAAGTTAAGACGTGTAACAAACAAAGAAATTAATAAAGAAATTTATATTAGTTAAGATATTAACACTCTCTGACCCTTCACATGCTTTAGAGTCCTGACAAATTTCAGAAATTTAAAAAATAAGTTCGTGGGTGTTTTTTTTTTAATTAACAGAATACAGAAATGTAGATTGAGAATAAAAATAAATTTGAAATTATGTAATAATAAGATCATGTGATGAGTTTTTGGCGGGATTTCAGTCTGTCATGTAGTATAGCTTTATCTAAGCCTCTTTGAAATTGAAAGATCTGTCACCAAGCAGCTGTTGTTCTGTCCTGGTAGCTACACTTGAGAGCCAGTATCTCCTTTAGGCTTAGCTTGTTTACTAATTTAGACCTTATTGTATTAGGTAAGATTGTACACCAACGCTAAAATGTATGAAGTGTTTAAATAATAATATTATCCCTTTATTTGGAGACAAATTGAAGAGATCTTCAGAAATGTGATAGCTACCCAACTTAGCGCTTAACTTCACACGGGTATACCAAGAAAGAAAATGAAACCAAATGTTACATTAACGGTCGTGTAATGACATAAAAAAGGCAATTGAACAACTGAACGTCAATCTGTCAATCTCTCTGAGGATCTTCCTGCTATCTTGTGTCACAGTAACTTGCTCACCTTTTTTATATAGAGATTTTTTAACCCAAACTTTTCACAATTCCGTCCAAGTTTTCCAAACATGCGAGCAAACCTTATCCAAGCATAAAGATAAGAAAAGAGAATTAACCATTTGATAATAGTTTTTATTTTAGTTGCTTTATCATCAAAGTGTTATTTTCAGAGGATCGCCAAGATCATAGTTCCTCTGACTCGGAGCATGAGGGTCCTTTGCCGAGACCGACGCGTCGCTACTCCTCATTCAGGAAGACACTACGATTGTCTTCAGAACAAATTGTGAGTAATAATTTACTAACTTATGTTCGCGTCTATGCTCACGTTTATGTAGATTTAACGTACTTTTCGAGAACAGTCCTTAATTTGAATAAAAATTACCCTAATGTTCTTTTTGTACTCCTAACAATGTGTATCTATGTAATATTTTTAAACGAGCGTTTCTTGTATATTTTTATATTTCTATATATTCAGGATCTCAGAAACGGCGACATCTATTTCGATGAAACTTAGTATGGAAGTAGGTTCGAGGGCGATAAATCGATCTAGCTAGATTTAATTCATAGAAAACTTTTTTAAACTGAGATTTCAGGCAATGAAAAAATAGAGATAGAATATGAGGTAAATTTCGCCGCCGCTGTCAAGATTTTTTTTTTGTAAAAAATGAGAATTTTGTAAGGCAAACCTAACAATTTATTTTAATGAAATAAATAGTTTTATTATTATAATTATAAGAGAGATATTTTTTTTAATATTTTTTATGTGGATACTATAAAATTATATGATAATTAAACGTGAAAATGTAACAAACAGACTTTCGCATATATAATATTAGTAAGAATCGATGACATATTATTTACCTACTTCACTGAATTTGTTTTTCTGTAATATTTCTTTATTAACAGGTTGTGCACACACATGATACAATATATTAGGACTGTTCTTCATATTACCAACAATTGAGTCAATAATATTATTCTTAGTAGTCATTTACATTATAAAGAGTTCATTGTTTGGATTTGAAATCATTATGAATATTTCATTACAGATTGTTAGTGTATTTTAATGACAATCTTTGCCATACTCTATGGATTAGATCAGTCTTTGGATTTCATTCTAAAAGATCTTTCACAAATAGCTATGTACAGTTTTATAAGTTTAACACTTTATCCTTACTACTATAGTGTGATCAACGCGTACCAATTAGCAAAAGATTGCTAGTGATAACTTAATATTAACCTTTGTATGAAGCGCCATGTATACAGATATTTTAATGACATTTATCTAAAAAATATGTCAACAATAGTGATTATTAATATTAATTCCTTATATACTACACTTATGTAATGATTTATTATTTTTAAATTAAAACGAGTACACTAAGGCATATCCCAAAATATGTCTGTGATAACAATAATCATAGTAAATTAACCGGTATTGGTGAATTAAATGTACTGTCAAAATGAATGTAATATTATTCTGATTTATTTAAATATTAAGTTAGATATAATTTAATATCTCACGTTCATGTTAGCATTAAACAATTTATTGTCTTAAATTAAGAAAAGATACCATAGGTTATTCTGTAAATCATTTTTTAGTGATCATAATCATAGTAACTAAACCATTGCATATTGCGGAATTGTACTAGATGTTTAATATTATTGAAACATATATTAATACATATTTTTTTATTATTATGTAAATAACTAGTTTTTGTTTCTAGCTTCATTCTTATTCATTTAGATTTTGAATAAAATGCATCTTTCTATAATTGTAAGTAATGTAAAGATCTGCTAACTGAGTTTATCCATTACAAACAAAAAATTAAATCTTTTCTCTTTCTAATATTAGTTTATATATAGATGCAAAGCCTAGTTAGGAAAATACTTTGTTAATGTTTCATAGAGGAATTTAAATCTCCGCGAGGGCATGAACGAGATGGTGTTCAGCGTGACGACCGCGTACCAGGGAACTACGTGCTGCAAGTGCAACGTGTTCCGGTGGCGCTATGACGACAAGATCGTCATATCCGATATCGACGGAACTATTACCAAGTAAGCACGACTCGCACCATTCTTAAAACTTCCTAGAACTAATCATTGGATGCGTTTTCTCCTAATATCCGATAGCGACGGAACTATTACTAAGTAAGTACGACTTCAATTCTTACAACTTCCTAGAACAAATCATTGCGTGCGTTTTCTCATCATATCCGATGTCGTTGGAACTATTACTAAGTAAGTTCGGCATACTATTCATATTACTTCCTAGAAGTAATCATCGAACACGTCTTAGTAAGTAAGAAACCGCAAGTAAGCACGACACACTTCCTAGAGCTATAATAACTTATCACCGGATGCGGCCTCCCTATATCAGTTTTACGTTTATTCAAGTTTAGTTGATACCCGTGATTGTGTCTGTGTCGTTTTAGAACGTACTTTGTGTACGAAGAAAAAACCCCAAAAAAATTCTAAAGCAAAAATACTATTTGCTTACATTTTTTTTTGTAAACAATGTTATTCATTTACTTCTCCTCTCTTACACGCCTCACCGCTTGCCCCGATCCATACACCGCTGAACGCGTAATGGTTGTAAAAACATATATTCTTAAAGCTTCAATAACTTTATATGAAATGAAGATATCACGATAGCTACCGGATGAGGAGATTTAGATAGCATAGGTAGTCCGGTGAAGCTGTTAAGACCTTGCTGGGTCAACAGCGTAGACGTTTCGAAAAAAAAAAAAATAGGATGTGTCTAAGAAATGAAATTTAAATAAATATTCGTTTATTCACTAATTCTGGGTTTATGAATGTATTATTTTATTTATATTAGAAGATAGGCTATTTTATCTATGGAACTCGATATTTTAAAAGTTAAACTCAAGTGAAATCAGCGTCAGAACAGTGTGTCTAAAACAGAATAAAAATAAATATTTTATTATTGGATTAGAGTTACTTTTAAACTATGTGAATACATAAATACATTTTCCTTTATATAAAAAGAACATTTAGGTACTGTTTTTGTATTTTTTTTTCATGAAATAAGCCTCCTCAAACGACCTTATTGATAATAGTGTAGATATGAATATGCAATGTCGTCATGAGTATACCGGATATACGATAAATAAGATATTTGTTGCTTTAATAATAATGGAAGGATAAGATAACAATAATCTCTTAAACTATATTTGTTATATTTCTTAATGTAAAACTTACAATGATATACATCTATAGATTGTTAAACTAAACATTTGAAATAATTTTGTAATTTCATAAACTATTTTTGATTTTTGAATATTATTCAATATTAATACTTTACAATTATTTGAAAGATCTGATGTAAAGCTTCAACTTTTCACGTTCACATTCAATACTGTAAATACTATATATCATTATGTATAATTGTTACATTAATTCTGTACCTTTTTGGTGTTGCTATCAAAAAAATAGCCGAAAAAAGGTATTACTTAGTCAATTAAGGCTTGCACGTAATATCGCTAAGAATTTAATAAAACCAAAGATGAAACAATACTATGGGAATCCTAATTCGGCATTTATTTATCCTTATGTTGTCTCGATGTTATAGGTACATAGTATTTATTTAGGTCTAAATTTATGTTCTGCATATACCTATCCTTATATCTTTTGTGTTGTGATTGTGACTTTTTTAATATAATATGTTCAGTGGTTGTTTCCAAACATTAATAAATAAAACCGTACGAGAATGTTGATATACTCACGATGTGATGAAAGAATGTGTTTATTCCCCACTATCATTTTATTCAGACATGGGTAACAAACCTCTCTTGGTCGAGAAATGTCAGAAAAATCGACATTTCTTTTCTCACTTATCCTAAAATTTCATAGGGTATATTCAAACAAGAATTCTGCCCAAAGGACCCCTCTTAATTTCAATTTGAAGAGGTCCTCCATCGAACATAGAATTTTCCCATATAAATAACCAGGAAAAATTTATTGAACCTTATTGTCATCTGCAAACTGTAAAGGATTTTTATTTTGTTGTAATGAATGAATAGATCTCATTATAATATCTATCGGTAATATTTAAGTTTCTAGGGATCTTTGAAATTTGAATTTTTGATAATTTTGTGTTTATTTTTTTCATATTTGGGTGGCTAAACTATAAAAGATATAATAAAAATTTAAATGGCAATACTATACTTATTTGACACTATAATTTTTTTCTTTCATTGGTAATGGAATCAAATTTGTGAGTAGTTATTAAAATAATTATTTTATGTTATTTAGATCTGATGTTCTCGGTCATATATTCCCATTGGTGGGCAAAGACTGGGCGCAGTCCGGTGTCGCTCAACTCTTCACAAAGATTAAGAACAATGGATACAAACTGCTGTACTTGTCGGCGCGAGCCATCGGTCAGGCAAGGGTAAGTAATAAGTATTAAATTATTTTTCGCTATTTAAATAGGTTAACCTTTTATATTAGTGCAGAAAAACAAATTTATATATGTGTAAAAAGAGTTTCCTAGAGAGATCGAGAAAACTATTAACAATTCTTTGAAATTTTATTGAATGAGTAACTACCCGTTAAATTCATAAAACACCACGTCTTACAAATAAAAAAAAAAATAATAATTTTCACCGAATCGTTCTTGCATTCTCTATCTTAGTAATATAAATGAGGAGATTAGTTTTTTTGTTTCGTTTTCAAGCTTTAAATACTTAATCGATCATCATGATATTTTGTATACACATCATCAGGACGAGTACAGCAAAGGAAACAATGAATTTTTCAGAAATAATCTATTTTTACTAATTTAAATTATTACCACTATCGGCTGATGGTGAAGGAAAGCATCGTGAGGAAACCTGAACCAGACAAATGTTGTATTTACTACTGTATGTAGGAAAACTTAGGACTGTGAATATTTCTCAGAGTTTGGAATCTACAATACTTTATGGGCTAAGGTGGTGATTATGCCTGTACCTTCCTTCCGGGGAAAGAAGGTTTATGGCCCTGCATTGGGTCTCTTAGAGGCTGATAATGATGATAGAGTATTTGGTAAAGTTGATGCATTTCACGGTATGTTTTTTTACGTATTTATTAACAGGTAACACGAGAGTATTTGCGTTCGATCAGACAAGGAGAAGTATGTCTTCCCGATGGTCCTCTGCTATTGAATCCGACTTCGTTGTTGCGAGCGTTTCACCGCGAAGTCATCGAGAAGAAACCGGAAGAGTTCAAGATTCAATGCTTGGCTGATATAAAGGCTCTCTTCCCGCAAGGATCGAACCCGTTCTATGCCGGATACGGTAATAGAGTCAATGTAAGTGTAGTCATTCGTTAATCTAATATATATAAAAATCCAGTTGTCATGATGCTTGTCCACGATGTAGTCCGAAACTAGTTGAATGTTGATTGTAAAATTTGGTCCAACTTGAGAGATAACATAATTTTTATTTCAATGAATGACCTAAATATTTTGTAATTACAAGTTAAATGATTGTCAATGTTGATTATTGTTATAACTTGTATGATTCATCTGTCTCGAACAGATGGCGCTTTAAATTAGTTTGTCGACAGAGAACGGTAGGACCGAATGTTATGGAGAACTACACGTTTGAATTTTTTTTAAACTTCAGTTTATTTTATGGTTTGCGTGTTCACTTAATCTATTTACTACGTAACCTCATTTTCTGTATCGTTTTTTATTCGATTCAACATGTTATAAATGAGCCACAGCAACGCGTGGCCGGTTCAGCTAGTAACCGCATCACTTTAGTACGACTGCGCACTTATTTAGTTAATTATTTTATTGTTCTGTATCTAATTGTCTGAACAAGTTTTGTATGAAAGATGCTTGAGAAATTTCACGGTAAAAAAAAAATTGTTAAAATCTTACTATAAAAAGAGTGAAATAGACGACAATAAGGAGATTTTTAAAAATACTAATAGAATTGGCTTTCAATTGCCATTTTATGTAATACTATATTACGTTAATAATAAATATATTAACCACAATGATTTTTGGCGGTATCTTGGAATGTCATGTAGTGGATTTATATTTTATACATTAATCTTGTGTTATTTAACTCTATATTTTGTTATATTGGTGGTGTTTTACGTATTTATTGTGCATAAGTGAAATGGATGAGAAGTAATACCATAGAGCATGGATTTTTATTAGCCACAAAAACTCCCTGGAAAGTTCTAACAAGACAGCCACCATCTTGTTCTTTGAAGTACAAGCAGTAATAATCTACTAGAACATTGGTTGCCAAAGAAAAACCCAATAACTTGATTTGTCAAGTGCATATACCTGTCTTGTTTTATCAACTATCTCTTTCTCTGTTATTATTTTCTATTTTCCCCAAGTGTCTATATTGCGTCTATTTTTTATATATATATATCATGGAGGAAACCTACAGACGAGTCACCTGATGTTAAGTGATCGCCGCCGTCCATAGACACTAGCAACACCAGGGGAGTCGCAAGTGTATTGTTAGACTGTTTTAGGGATAGGGGGGAGGAAGGAACGCGGATGTAGGCCTCCGACGCTCTCACTGACCGAATGAAACGCAACAATGCAAGTACTGTTACTTCACGTCGCTTTTTTGCGAGAGGTTGGTACTACCCCGGACGAACCGACCGATTTATGCTGAAACCAGTAGTAGCTTCAACGTGGCTCTACCACCTACAAATTTATGACAGAATCATTTCTTTGAAAAAATGTTGCGCAAATATTTGACTTTGGAAGTTTACTCTCACCCCATTCAAGGATGTATCACTTTGAAAAATAATTTAAAAGAATGTTGTTCCAGGATGTTTGCGCGTACCAAGCTGTTGGCATTCCAATTGTGAGAATATTCACGATTAATTATAAGGGCGAACTCAAACACGAACTTACGCAGACATTCCAATCCACGTGAGTATCTAATTATATTAAACAAATAGGTAGAAAGCTTGTAAATAGCATCAATGTCGATTTGTCGGTTCGTCATGTTACTAACATATTTTAAATACTTTTTAATTGGAACAATTTTATTGCTCCTTTATCTTTATTAACTCTATCTGTATGTATTTATAAAAGGGAAAGGATTAATCGGAGCTGCTTTATCGTAAATCAAGAGTATTGCTCATCGAATTGTGTTTATTCAAAATCTTGTCTTCAAGCGATAACGAGTATTTCTATTATAGTCCGGTGAAGCTGTTAAGAGCTTGCTAGGTCAATAACGTAGACAATTCGAGAAAGAAAAGAGTCTTTCTATTGTGTTTAACCAAAATAATTCTGGGTTTGTTTCCCTCACTTTTCTTGTTTTTTGTTTTTAATCATATTTTAATTATCTTATTTTGAAATATTCTTCACTAGTGTTCCGCTTCTATTGATCTTAGCGTGGTATAAAGCCTTCGTCGAGAAATTAGCGATCTAACACCGAAAGAAGGTTAATATAAGTAAAAAGTAAAGTATTAGTAAATATAATTACCAATATTTAATATAATAAACCAAATTATTTGTGAGAAAGTTAGAAACATTTTACTTAACAAAAATTATGAAGAAGAGTACAGTTTTTTTTAATACCTTATGTTTAGTATGAGCACAATGTTTTGATGTTACGTGACGATGTAACCAAAGGTTGTAACAGGTTAAGCATGTATGTAACATGCCTATCGGTGCCTAGCGAAAGTACTATTAATTGATAGCCTATATTTTTATATATAACACTTTAACATTCATCCTACGGTTACATCGCGATGTTGTCCTTCACCCAAATTTCATGTTGATAAATGAATGCAAACCTACATCGTTCAAAACTTCTTACTTAAATGTTATCTAATAACCGATGTAACTTCCGCAATAAAAAAAAATGTTGTGGCATCTTTAAAGAACGGAGCATACCTTCGAAAAATGTCGCGTAAAATGATATATATTTAGGTTTACCTTTTTATAAAAGTATTTGTGAGTCCTTATTAAAAATACGATAAATAAAATACACGTATTGTTTTTGGATTTACAAAAATTCGATGAACCATACTGATAACAAATTTGTTTGAATTGAATTTTATTTAAACACTATAGCGAAAGCATTAAGATCATTGTATTATGTTATAACGGCTACACGATATGGCAATGAATACATATTTTTATTTCAGTTACCACGTGCAAAGTGACATGGTCGATGATTTTTTCCCGCCAACGACACGTGATAATAACGTAGTTAAAAAATACTTGACCGTAGGCTATTTAAATTAAACATTTAAATTTTACATTGATTAGTGAATGAAAAATTGGCGCTTACGCGATACGCCGGTAAGATTTTCGGCATGATTTTAAAATTTAAGCTTGTTTTTCCTGGAAGTCGCGCACATTTGTACACTCACCATTAATTTAATTGTAATAACACACCGAGATCTAAATAAATTCTATAATTGGCTATCTGGTAACACTGAATTATAACACAATGCAATCATCGACATGTCATCTATCTACTTTAATGTGTTTAATGAAGCTTACAATTTTATATATAATTTGTAATATTTTGTAATATCTTAATTTATTAATAATAACTAATTGGTGTTGTATTGAATCCTAAAATATTAACTGGTGATTAATTTAACAGTACGTCGTAAAATTCATTACTCATGTAACCATGTCTTTTTAATGTTTTATGTCTCATTTAATGGGTTTTAATAATTTATTCTTGTCATAAGTCGCCTACGTTACAAAATTTATGCTTTAGTTTAATTTGGTCGTTCTTTTAGTTGGTAAAATTTAGCACAGTACAATTTCGACAAAAGTTGCAACTAAAATTTGTCTAAAATCTATTTATTTATTTTATGTTGTTTTACAATTGTTAAGAAACGTTTGGAACAAAAGAGTAGTAGGATTACAGGCAATTTAAAAGTGTTTCATAAAGAAAAGTAAATTATTCAGCAATTATATATACACAAAGTACTTTCAGTTCATAATCCTTGTTCCAAGTTCAATCTTAATTTACGTTTTCATCAATCACTTTGTAGACATTAATATTTGAATAGACTGTCGAAATACATAAATCATAATTCCATAGACCAATTCAAGCATCCAAACACTAGTTAAAGATAATCTTGCTGTTGTCTATAATAATGTTAATATCTATTTATCATGAATATATTAAAATAATGCAATAAAGCAGTAAAGGTAAGTAATGTAAGTAAATGTGTTTGAGGTTTTAGCGGGATCTTGGTCTGTCATGTAGTGGATTTTATATTTTATTCATAATGTTGTGTTATTTGACGCCATATTTTGTAATATTGGTGGTGTTTTACATAATGTAGTTCAGTTATTGTGCACAAGTGAAGTGAATGGGAAATATTACGACGAAGCATGAGTTCTGAGATACCATAAAAACTCTATGGAAAGTTCTAACATGCGAGCCATCATCTTGAAATTATCATAAGAAACTTGTAATATTATTTGTTACCTACCCGACAATGCCAGTAATAATCTAGAGGATTGGTTGTCCAAATAAAAATGAAAAAAAAAAAATGTGTGTTGTAAATCAGGTACTCTCACATGTCGGTGTTGGTGGATCAGGTGTTTCCGCCGGCCGCCGCAGAGTGTGAACCGAGCGGCGAGTTCACACAGACGATGTACTGGCGGGATCCCATCCCCGATATAGAGTTACCACCGGTCGCCCCACCGTTGCCTAAACATTAAGACCTTTTCTCACTGGACTGAGTATGCACTCAAAAGTACGTTCTCAATGCTTTTGAAGGCACCACACGCATATGTCTGTCTATTCAATCAAAACTATGTATTTTACTAAGTAGATACCAATGTTATAATCTAGGTCGACGGTTAACTATAGTTTAAAGTTACGAAACCCTTGAAGAATGTCTTCTAATTTATTAAACTATTTCATTCAATGCTTACAATAAAGAAGCCTTTATTAAAATAATGTATTCATTAATTTCATTTTCAAAAATTGTCTAATTATTCCAGTTCATTTTCTAAAACCTAATTGGTATTTTTATTATTTGATCTCTTACGATTTTTATTATTTATCTCCTAAAACAATGCAGAAGTAATTATTTTGAGAGACAAATCGTAATTATTAATTGTCTAGTTTATATTCTACTTTTAAATTTCTAAAATTAAAACACTCGTAATACTTGTCGAAAATACCTCGTATATTTAAATACATGCCATTACGTTACTTGTTTAAAATTAGAATATAAGAAAAAAATTGCAGTAATAAAATGCCGACTAAGATGTATTCAATTTCAACGGAAAATATAGTATAGTTAGGGGCTGTTCAAGTTTTACGTAGGTAGAATTGTTGTACTTTCTGACCGCCTCCTCCCCCTGGTCAGCAAAAGTAAGCAATTTTCTTGCCCCTCATCCTTACGTCAACATTTACCTAATTTTGTTCCGGTTTAATAGAGAAATATTTCTGTCGTAATCACTACCTGGACCCCCCACCCCCTATATCATCAAAAATAAGCAAATCAAAGACCCCCTACCCCCCATCGGTGCTTACGTAATACTTAAATGGCTCTATAAAAGTGTAGTATTAGATTTACTGCATTTGAATTTAACATAATGGTGTGCTTTAGCTTCTGTTCCATTAAGGAGCATGAATATCCTACTTGTAGCAAATAAGATATGTTAAGCTATTAATACTCGGTAGTTCCGGACCTAGAATGTTTAGGAATCAGAGCAAGATCTTGATATTGGCGTATCTCTCCTTAACATTTCTAGACGAAACGAGAATTCCTCATCGTAGAATATATTCCAAAATTATATGAAAAATCGATATTACGATGCGTCATGGCGCCTTAATTAAAAACAAGTTTTTCTTTTTTTCAACAAATTCTGACGTTCTCTTAAATTGTCTTCCCGTAGCCCATTGTCCAATGAAAACAGAGTTGATGGTCTGCAAAGCTTCAGTGCTTAATATACAAGATATCGTACGCCAGAGTAAACCAAGGCTATTTTGTAATAGCTAAAGTAAATTTGAATATAAAAAATTATACTGTATTCTTTTCATCGCGTTTCATTGTAGTTTTTTTTTTTCATTTATAATTATGTCATGTCCATATTTTGGTATTTTTATCAGTTAATTTCGACATTATTAATAAGATAATATTGTTAGTTATCTCACTTCTTCATAAACATTTTTTGAAAGACATTGTATGAAAAGGATTTAGAGTTTATTTTATTATTCTATGGAATCTACAGTAATATTTCATTTATAGTATTTGTATTACGTAATAAAATATATATAATTTACAAAGTAATATATATTCATTTCAATTCCATTGATCTTATTGTTGAAGTTGTATTTCAATGAGCTTGATTTTTTTTTATTAAATTAATTTAAATCGTAGACGATTACATTATCGTAAATATAGATTTAAAATAAATGATATTTTATAAAAACATGCATCTGTGTAACTAAATCACAAGGCTGTTTAGTTTTTGTCGTTTGTGTTAACTGTGATGAAGTGGACTGATAAAACAATGCTTTACTTTTATACTGTGATTACCTAATTTGTATGAATGTGCTTAATCATTTTCTGTGAAAACGCAGAACAATCGGAGGCTTAGCTTCTGTTATAATTGTACACATCTTAGTTTGTACCTATTTAATGTTAGAATTGATTATTAGCGTATTATTTTATAGTAATAATAATTATAATGATACAGATTTTTCACAACGGGGTGAGTTGTTTTTTTTAAATTAAATTTAGTTTAATTTGTAAACTTAAATATTTATGATTTCTGTGATTGTTATAATACATATTTTGGAAGTAAATATGAGTTTTATTAAAAACCTACTAACACGCTTTATTTTTATATGGTGACTAGTGGTACTCGCGGCTCCGCACGCGTTTTCAAAAATTGTATTAAAGAAATATAAAATTGTGAGACCATGTACAATTATAGAAATGCTCTTTAAAACAATTGTAAGTACGACACGCACGCCAATTAAAGTAACATGTAATGTATAACAGTATATTAAATGAAGTTTATCATCAGCAACATATCTGGAACCTTAATCTGCCATATATCTATCTCAGTGCTTACTTACACTGTATTACGAAATAATGAAACAATAACTTAAAATATTATTATGAAGATTTACATTTAATATACACTGCTATTATAAGACTATACGAAACATAACGCTTGCCTGTTCTGAAAGAAATTTTATTAAGGAACTCTACGTAATACGTTTATGGTCTAAGATCTTATTAGGAAGACCTTCCGTCCGATTATGACGTACAGTTGTCTGGTCTTTGCACACGCGCAAAATCGTATTCATAAGTTGCAGGTTCTCCAGAACGGAGCCCTACGTAAAATCACCGGTGCCCCATAGTACGTCCGGAATTAAGATCTCCAAAGAGACTTGGAGATGCCTTCTGTCTGGGCGTATATAAAATCACTCACACGTAGTTATTTCGAAAAAACCGCGAATCATCCCAGCCTGTTAGTGGTATCCGCCGCGAACTATGAACCCGTACCCAACGCGGCGCAGTATAGAAGACGACCGCGACACATTTTTACCGACCCTCCTGATTCAATCACGTCGGCGAACGATCAATACTAGCCTGTCTCTTCAAACAGACCCACGCCGCACTTACATTAGTTTAAGAACTTAGTTTTAAGATGAATAAAGTAAAAAGTTTATTTTTTGCTTTTCAGTTTTTCGGCGGTTTAATTTTTTGACACTTCATTTTTATTATATGTATAGAAGATATAGATAAAAGGTCAAATAAATCAATGCTAATGTCGATTCGTTACGTTCGTTTTGAGGGTATTATAAAACCGATTGTAAAATTGTTTTAGATCACACCTTTTTTATATTTATTATTTGTAAATGGGATTTTCGATATTTATTTCCAAGAGGAAAAAGACTGTTTTTCAAATTTGCTTGACAAATGATTAGATTTTGTTTTACAGAACGGAATAATAAACGATATCAAGCGAGATAAAAAAATTTGTCCGCTCAAACTCTAAAAACCTCACTTGGTCAATAGCATAGTCAGTTCGAAAAAAAAGGTGGTAGTGCTTGCTGTACTGGCACGCTTAGACTCGTCTAACCAGCAACCAAGCAGTTCTAGGGTTCTTTTACAGACTGAATCGCTACCACAATATATGTACATGGGTAAAAGCCATCACGTGATTTTTATTATAGGCACAACTCTCTTTTACAAGGCGTCTATTTGTATCACTTTTCCAAAGATTTACAGACCGAATTGACAGATACAGATACCAATAATCACTGCTTATGATCAGGTAGTTTTACTACCATTTTTTCACTCTACCATGCTATAATAAAAACAATCATATAGTAAAAAATAACCCTTGTGCTGTTAATTGATATACCGAATACTGCTGGCTTAAATATTTTTATGCATTTTCACTCATACTATCTATCTATTATTATAAATTATATCTATTATTATAAATACTGTGGCCATAATAAAATTCCATACAACTCAGTAATCTAAAAAGGTTACAAAAATGAAAAAATATATAAGTTATGAGAGCAATAAGATAATCTTCTATGTATTTTATAAGAGATATATTATTTACATAGTTTAAAATAAAATGTAATACACAGTACTACGTTTCATCTTCTTCCATGTCTTCATCATTATTCGCATCATCATCTGTGTCATCACCATCACTAGGTACATCCAAGTCTTTGTGGTATCCTTTGCCTTTTGTCCAATGACACTTTATTACAATTTTGAATTTTGCCATTTGAATGCCCAATAATTTTAATATACTCGCTTGTTCTGGTGTCAATGGTGTTCCCTTTTTGCAAATCTGTAACAAACATTAGTTTTGTGTTTAATTACTCTGATAGTAATATTATATTATCATATTCTTAAAGCCTCAGATTGGAAATGTTTCTAATTCACATAAATCTATACTAATACAAATAAAGAGGTAAAGTTTATCACGCTGTAGGGGGTAATCTCAGGAAGTATAGAATATATCAATGCGAAAAATGAAAAGAACTTTTTGTAGTAATTGTATTTGCAAAGAAAGTTGGAGAAAAAACAGTCAGACGAAAACATCACTTATGAATGCTGCTTTAACGATGAGAGATATATGAGTTCTAGAGAAAAGTTGTAGAGCTTGATATTGCCTACAAAAAAAGTCACCGACAGCATATATTTAACTTTTATATTTAAGATACAAAAAGTATTTTTTTCTGCTAACAAAAAAAGCGAGTTCAGTTGTGACAACTGCTATGGGAGAAGAGGCGTAGCCTATGGTAGGTTCCCAATACCGGCTCCTCACGCAGTGGACGTTGACGAAATTGCAGTTTCCGGAACGTAATATGCATGCTATATCAGAACTACTTTTTGGCAGTCGGGAAATAAATCATAGCACTCAGTACTAAACAAATCACACTCATTTGGTCATTAAAAGTAAAAATGTTTACCGCACAACAAAGTGAGCACAGGTCATGTAGTTTACCGAATAAATATGTAACATATACTATCTCTTCTATTTACATGTAACTAAGATTTACAAGGATGAAACATTTCCTCATAAAAATTTGATACCTTCAATAAGGTTTCAATGATCTTTGAAATCATAACAAAAGTCGTTAGCCAAGATGATCAAACTAAATTCAGGTAACATTATGAGAATGACAATATTTTTTTTGCTTTATAATTCATGTTCTACTATCAAAGGTATAAATTCATATTCTGATGCCTTATTCTGTACATTTATCCGCTTTGATGATGAACACACATCACACACATGAATAAACATATAAATAATTATAAAGCATGATATCGTTTAAAGAGAAATGTGTTTAAAACTTAACAAACATCATTTAATATATCAGTTTAATATATAATAATAAAGCAGAGAAGAGAAATACTACAACTGTGACTAACTTCGACTATCCTCACCTGTATTGGTTTATTTTTAATGTCTTTAACAGAGACTTCACATTTAATTTTCTACATTCAATCACTGCCAATCTTATTACAAGTAAATCATAGTACAAAAAATTACCTGGTATTCTTTAATAAGATTAATGATTCCTCTTTCTAATGAAGTAGGAAGTCCAAGACGTCTGAGATGAGGTTCAATTGTGTGTGAAAAATCTTTAAGAGGACCTTGTGGTAGTATTACATCTTTAGTAGCAATAAAACCAGATCTTGCAAACTCTGCTGCACGATAATCTTTAAACCACTGCAGGACATCAGGGACATCTCTATTAGTCATAAGTAAACCACACTGTCCTTTTAGTTTTTTTGACAACTAGAAAATAAAATATGTAAATAAGTTGTACAACTTATGACACTTAAAAGATATAATTTTGAGTTTATCACGAACAGACAGACACAGTAGGGGACTTTGTTTAATACAATATAATGATATAAGTGAAAGTGTAAGATATATATTAATTTTTATAGATACTGTAATCAAAACTGTCAGAAATAAATACTATGATTATTATTATTCTATATTAAACTATATAAGTGTACATTTTGAAATTTACATTAAATAGATTAAAATTAATATATATGTAAATTCATGAATATTTTGAGCCAAAATATCTTATGTTGCACAACCCAAGGGCTTTGAGTAGGTATCCTAATTATAAAATTTTATTACTATAGCTCTACACACCAGAGCAAATAAACTATGGCAACCTGGCATCTATTTGTAAGTGTAAAGATGAAGGGGCTTGCATTTTATTAATACTTCTTCTCGAAGTAAGCATGTATTACATGATAAATTTTAATTATCTGACACTAACTCATGTTGAATAATTACTTCTATACTTACTAAATTTAATTGATCTTCAATTTCGTCACTCTTTGTCTTGCCAAGGGCTATAGCCATTACTTTATTTTTACCAAAAAAGAATCTGGAGTCCTTCCAGTCATTCCTCAAGTCTTTTAACTTTGTGTTCCTCATGTTATCAACAGTGAAAAGAAAAATATGCTCATATTTTCCCAATGAATTTCTTATCTCTTCAATAATTCTCTGTTTCAGAACCAAGCCCTTTTTGTTAGTTTTTGTGAGAGATACTGCAAAGAAATCAAAGCTTAGTTACAACATAATATATAGTTTTATTAAATACACATCATTTCAGATTTGTTCTCAAACCTCTGTAAATACTTCTAAAAGACTGAAATAAGAAAAGCTAACTGAAATTCCCTATCTCTCAGCCACTATAAATTAAAAAGGAAAAAAAACAATGAAATTCCGTAATCCCTCACCTTTCTTATCACGTTTGGATTTCGGCATATTGGTATGTTTGCAGTCTTAATACTTTTCAATATGGAGTAATAATTATCTTCACCATTTAATATTGCGTATATTTTTACTGTTGATAAATCTAAAACTCCTTCAATTCACGTGCATCAACAAAAATTGAGGTTATGTATAGGGATGCGAAAATGTATTGAAACTTGTTGTAACATTGAGTTTTTTTGCTATCGATACTTCGCTAATTTGCTTAACTATAGGAATATTGGGCAGAGGAAAATATAATGTCTAATTCCCAATGTTGACTAAAACCGCTACAAATGTTGATTTATGAACCCATTCATATATATTTCTTTCAAGTTAACTATTGCCCTGATGCGTGATGGACCATCACATATGACACTATAAGTTAAATAACCAAACAAATAAGAAGAAACTCCTTACAGTTATGTAGCTACGGAGTATGTGAATGTGTGTGATAAAGTATTGTACGGTTGATTCAAATCTAGGGGTTGGACCCCGGCTCTAGGCATCGCGTTGTGGAACCCATACAGGAGTTAACCACCCGTCCACGACGCGGTGATTAGAACAGTGTTTTGGCAGTAATATTCTTATAAATATTTTCATCATATCTAATATTTAGTATCCCATCAAGACCATCGTATCCCACCAACTATAGATTTATTACAATGGATGGCATAGGTAACATGTTTGAGTTGGAACATTATTGGTCCAGTAAAAGAAAAAAAATGCAAGAATTTATTGATCCTTTCCGGACTTCCGTTGGCAGAGACGGCCACTGAGGGGGTCCGCCTCGCGGGCCCTCTCCGCCGCCTCCTTTTGCGAGGAAGTCATCTCGTCAGCGCCGCGAAGTGGGGCTCGAACCGCCAGCGCCCGTGCAGGGTGAGACCCAAATACTTCATTTGGGCCCCCACCCTGATCCGGGCACCCTCCACTATAATGTGGGCCCAGGTGGTGGCCCCTGCCGAGGCCCATGAAAAAGTATGGCCTCGGTCTTCTCGAGGACCACCCTGAGGCGTCGGGATCTAACTGAGCTAACCTAAGCTGAGCTACATATTCATAAGTATATAACTTACTCATACAATAAGTTAGTGACATATATATCTGTACCAAGCGTATATACCTCAATAACTTTTATATGTATTTCGTGTTGGATAATTTTTTGTCTAAACATTTTAGTTCGATAAGGGAATAAATAAAACCCTTCCACTTTTATGTGTAAGTGTGTGTGCGTACACGTGTGTGGAGTTGATATGTGTAATGTTGTTGCAGTAATGAAAGATTTTGTGTCATTGTATTCGCGCGAGCAGCGTACTCAAGAGCTACACGCCGACGGAACGGACCTAGGCTTGAGCCGTTGCAGAGGAGAGGTCTAGTCTGATGGGTGGAAGAGAAATTTACACCCAGACGACACTAGCGTGATCTGTAGTTACACGGGCGTGGGCGTGCACATACTCTGTTTGAAGAGATAGGCTGGTACTGATCGTTCGCTGCCGTTATATCATCTAGAGGATCGATAAAAATATTTTAGTGGACGTCTTTTTTAATACGGGGCGTTCGGTACGATCTCACAATTTGCGGCGGATACCACTAATGGATTTGGGTGATGCGCGGCCGTTTGAAAGTATGTGGTAGTTAGTAATTTTACATCCGCCCAGACGGACGGTATATCCAGGTCTTTGTGAAGATCGGCACTCTGGACGTACCATGGGGCACCGGTCACTTTACGTATGAAGCGATGACTTACATCGAGTAGAGTTTAACCTACAGGTAATCTTATATACAATATTACAAAATGACCTGTATAATATTATATATAGTACTAGCGGTCTCGGCAGACGTTGTCCTGCCTTGATAATAAAAGAAATCCTAAAAGTCAACCGTAGCATCACCTACCGGTTCCAATTATGAATCTAATCTCTGATCCACTGGAACACGCACACAAAATTCATCAAAATCGGTCTAGAGGTTTAGGAGGAGTTCAGTGACATTCACACGTACATCACAAATTTATATATAAAGAAGATTATCTAGGGAATGATTGTTAAGCAAGGAATTTATAAGTAAGCAACTTGTTGTTCCTTGTTGTTAAGCGTGTTTCTATAACACAGAGATTTATTTCCCTGTCTGTGTTCTATTCTACTTCTATACATTTCTAGATGTCTTTTTTTCAAGTTAATGTGGAGGTTTTGGCTTTAGCTGTACCGGTAAATATTTTTAAAGTTGGTAGTACCTCTGTTGTTACATTTCTTGCAAAGAATACGTAGTATCCAATAGATAAGATACTATATTGTAGTATCCTCTTTTACTAGTAGTAGTTACTCTGTGGTAGTAATAATAGTTGTGGTCTTGTGCACAGAGGTCCTGTGCAGAGGTCTTGTGTGCACTAGACATGCGCAAATCATGTCCGGAAGCGGACCGGACATGGAACGATTAACATAGCGTTCGGAACTAGGTGCGGTTAACATGTTCGCGGAACTAGCTAGTTCCACAAGTTTAGATGTATAGTGTCGGTTCATGTCCTGCATTCAACGTCCAAATAGGTCCTTACAGTTCCTCGGTTTTATTGAAATACATTGCCTAGTAAGCAATTTATACATTCTTAAAAGTAAAATTGTCGGTTGATTTATTATATACTAGCTGACCCGTGCAACTTCGTGTGCACCAAATCGGTTATTATCTGTTTCAATTATTTTTTAAATGCGAAAAATCTTACTAAGCCGATTGCAGCGACATCTACCGTTTTCAATTGGTAATCCGAACTATACAGGGGCTTACTCAAATATATAGGCCATGGTTATGTGAAAGAAATTTAAAAATAACCCTGTAACCCGTTCGCAGCATCACCTATCGGGTCCAATAAAAAAAAACTAACCTACATATATTGCTGATATATGTCTTCCCAGTATTGAAAATAGATGATTTTTGCCGAATTCAATTATATCCATTGTGATTAACTATTAATGTGATAACTAACTATTAATGTAAATTATTGTGATTAACTATATATGAAAAACTATTGAATAAACATAAAAACACTCGCATATGTGTATAACTTTTAATGCTTCAAAATATTTCAACTTAGCGCCATCTATGGACCTAAAAGGTTTTCTTCATCCTGACTCGCTGTTTTCACTTCTCACAATCGGATTTGTATGGAAAATCTCACCTATTTTCGGTTATCAGTCGCCTATGTAGATGGCACTTTAAACAATTTTTTTTGACAAGTTTGATAACAAAACGTGGTGGACGACAATTACTTTTGACATTTCAAACTGACAACTTTCAAATATTTATTCACTTTACGTTTCTGTTATGTGTGGTCTGGTGGTAAAGTTGCTTAGGTTATATTCTACGAAGACGCGTTGGGGCGAAGGTTCGAAACCCAACGGTTTTTTTTTGTTATATTTTATTTTTAAGTAGCACAGGGTAACATATGTCTTAAATTGTTACATAATCTTACTACTATAAGATTAATTCGTTAAGAATTTTATGAACTTGAAATTTTTTACTTTCGTCCGTTATTCTGCAGAACACCTTGCGTTTTATGGGACAGAGAGTGGATCCTGGATGTAGTCTTGTAATATTAGTTATCACTGTGTCAAGTTTATTTAAAATTGCTTCAATACTTTATACTAGCTAACCCGGTGTACTCCGTTCCGCTTCAGAGTCAAGTAATGAGCATATTTAGGACACTAAAATAAATTCAAAATAATTAAGTTCAATTTTTAATTAGGATAATAAAATTAAGGAAGAAATAAATTGAAAAAAAAAACAAAATAATTTAATGACGTTACACATTTGCAAGACAAAAGCAAGTTATTTGCTTTATGGGCCATATATTTGTGTATATAGATTGCACTCATCAGTAAGGCACCATGTGATAAGCCAACATTTTCATTTTCACTTTTTACACAGTCAATATATTAATGAATGCTGTGTAGTGTATACCAATAATTTCATTATAAATGATATAGTTTGAGTTCTCTACATCTTTATTCTTATCCATCATAATTAGTCGTGCACTCAATCACTCATAATTTTTGTTGTTAGCGATGATTTTTGGGAATATCTAATTGATGAATTCACCTTTTAATAAGACAAAATTACAGATTATAAATAGAGATTAGAAATTAGATGCACTTTTTGTTTGATGGAGCGCCTTATAGAATTATGATAGCATAATTCAGCATGTAAGAAATTGCGCATGAAACTATACTAATATTTTGGCCGATGTTTTTTTATTAATGGGATGTTAGGAATGGGACCCTTACAGGTAGATTTTTTTTTAAATGATTAATAACCCAATGTCATACTTAAAGCAAAGCATTACGCATCATTATTGTATAACAGAATACGGAAAGTTTTTGTCCAACTACTTATACTTACTCGGTTCGATTTCGGGAGGAC
>JACEII010000005.1:1613520-1647234 GCA_014332785.1 Antheraea mylitta | reverse complement strand
TTTTTTTTTTTATTTTTTCAAGCTGACTAAGCTATTGGCCTTGCAAGGCCTTTACAGCTTCACCGGACTACATTTTTTTATTATTAATACTCTTACTATAAATTATGATTATTTGTTTTGTACACCTTTTTTATAATATTGTTCACTCCTTCCTTTTTCTATAATGTAATCCCTTTATACACTTTTTTTTACAAACTGACTACGCTATTGACCTAGCAAGGTCTTAACAGCTTCACCAGACTACTAAGGCGAGCTCTTGTGGCCATCGGCCCATTTTATTTGGGCTATTATAATCATATATATTTCTGCACATATATTCATACATATATGAGTTGTTGAAGCATATATGTGTACCAAGCATACATACTCAACAATTCCTATATATATTTCGTAACGGACTCTTTATACACCAAACAGTAGTTACAACAAATAACAAATATCTGCTGAGTCATAGAACATCCAGTAACGCATACAATAAATATAAAATAGGGAATATTACATTGGCAGCTATTATGACATTTCAGGTACTGCGTGTGTGCTTGCATCCTTTCCCTTCATCTTCTCAGAGTGCTTAGGATGTTCTTCAACTCACAAATGGGCTCAAATGTATTACTATTCTTCATTTATTGTAATATTTCAAATTGGCTGGGCTGCGGTGCAAATATCTCACTTAAGTCTCATACCAGAACTGGCCCATGATGATCACACACGAACACATCTCACAGCTGTAAGGTATGTGATGATATCAAATATTATATTTGAAAAGAAGTATTTTTTATTTCCTTCTAGAGTAGTGTTTCCCAACATGAGGTCCATGCCCCACATTTTGATAGTCAATGTGAACAATTTAAAAATCGACACGACTTTAACCCTTTCGCTTTTAATTACTTAAATGTAATGCTAGATATCTTGGATGTCTTTTCTAAAATTTATCATTTATATTTCTCAAGGGAACAAAACAATTTTTAAAGGTAAAAATTATGTATGGGGGCCATAAAATTTCAAAAATGTTAAGGTGGGGCATGGCCTATAAAGTTTGGGAAACACTGTTATAGAGCAGCATACTTAATGGAGTGAGATAAATAGTTATACCTTGTTTTTTTTACGTTTTTCATTATATCAAATAATCTTAAAAGTACAACTACTTTTCAGAGCTTTTTTATCAACTTAACAATTATAAGCTATAAGGCCTGGTGTTCATAGTATGTTTTTATACTAAATAATACTAGTGGGCGCCCAGTGGTCAACATTCGACCATAGTTATTTGATATTTTAAAGTTTGAACTTTATTAGGGTTCTTTTGTCAAAGAGTATACTTCTATAATCAAAGGTTTTCATCATGGCTACTCAGTTATTTGCCATGATCTTTAATTATATAAACATTTAAAAAAAATCTATGTGTAAATGAAAATTGAAATTAATTATAAATTTGAAACAAAAATCACATGGTAGAGCTCTCAAATCCTAAGCAAACATAACTTTACGAAAATAAAGAAATTTATCGCAACCCATGACACAATTTTTAATTTATTTTACACGATACCGATACCATGGGTGGGTCGTGTTTCTGCCATGGGTGGATGGTATTTCTGCGTGATATTGAATTAAATGGAGTCTGTTCATTGTGAGAAATAGTGATATGCCCAGTATCATTGTTTGGAAAAGTAATGAATGCACAATACAATCAACTGGTGAATCCAAGACAAAGATGTTTTTAATACTACCATTAGCTTTTGAAAATAAATTTTTTTTTGTTGCTACATGAGGTTGAATTGCAACATTGTAACTGCGAAGATCTAAGTCATTGATTACTTTTATGACCAAAATTTTTATTTTGATTATACAGAGTATTATTTGGCTCATTTTTTTATTTAATCATCATTTGAAGTGAGTTCACCATAAAAAATAATAAACATTACAATAATAGTTATATTTTATAATATCATTGTTGAATGTAGGATGAAAAATGGTAATTGGAATGTAAAAGTTAAAAAAATCATATGGTAGAGCATAGCAACCTATTTCGCAACCTCTTTTGAAGTGTGTAATTATTGACGGCTGTTAAAATGTTTTTTTTTTATTTACATGTGTGTGTATGTTATGTAAAATTGAAGCAGTAGTGTGAGTAGTGCATATTTTAATAAGTTTAATGTACTTCTAATGCATTTTATATAAAATAAACAGCTTTCTGTACTTCTCTGCCATATGAACTTTAACTATGCCAAATTTCAAGTTCACCCATTCATGGCAAATAGGTTAAAAAGGGGTGCAATTTTTTTGCTTCACATATTAAAATATAGGTATATGATATGTGGTATTTGGTTCTACACATTTGTGTCATGCTCAGTGAAAACAAACATAAATCAATTTGGCCATATGATTATTATCTCAAATACTGGTGGATAGATTATGTAAATACATGATGTATTCATACAATAGTAACTACTGCATACAATTCTTGTTAATTTTCTGTAATCAAGTGAATTAAATTAACAAGTATGTTTACTATTACGTATTAATAAACTATCCAAGTATTAACAATTCTATAGTTTTTGAGGAAGAGTGCCTGGTTGTTGACCTTTGAATGATGGTCATTCCATTTGTTATTTACATTCGCACATGATTGTGGTTTGCCTTCTTAGTGAAGGTCTGACATAGGACACTAAAACTATTAAAGTTGTAATTTTACAAAACTGTGAAGACTATTCGATTTCTCTAATAAAAAGTGATATAAATACATTAATACATTTTTAGATTGGACTTATAGTTTACTACAGACCAAGTTAAAATTATGAATTTCCCATGATTTTTGTTCAGGAAATTTCACACTAGTATCTTATCAGTGTATGCCACAAGTACTAAACTGTTAGGATATACTAAACTGGAACGCACAAAAACACTTGGCCAATCTGAATATGTATAAGCTCTGCTCACTCTGAGTCATAAATTCAAAGTTAAAATGTTATTACAGGAATTTAAAATTGACATATATTTATCCTTAATTTTTCTCGAAGTTATACAACATTACATAGTATAAAACAAAGTTCGCTACTGCATGTCAGTCTGTTCATAATAAACTCAAAAACTATTGAATGGATTTTCATGTTTCATGATTTCACCAGCAGATAGAAGGATTTACAACGAAGGTTTTGATATATGTATAATTTGTGAAGGATTTTTTTATAATCAGAGCAGGACAATGTCTGCCGGGCCCGCTAGTGTATATATATATTTTTTTTATTTAGTCTTTGGCCTCTGTGGAAAAATCCACAATTCTGCCAGTGTCATGTACGTTTTGAACTATAATGGTAATTAACTACTAATTAATAATAATTTAACAACAAAAGATAAGAAGTTGATTTTAACCACCACCATTTATGTGCAACATGTAACAAAAAGACAATACACCCTTGGGATTAGTAAATTTCTAAACATCTAGGTTAGTAAGTATATACCTTATATATGTACAATATATCTCTAATACAGAAAACTATGGTACAATGTTTAATTATAGCTTAATCCTATACAGGCTAATATATTTGCACAAAAGGGAAATAAAAGGAGTAAAGGAGAGGGAGAGGAGGAATTGCATATGGGTGGGACGGGGTATCGCCTGGGGGAGTATGTCATAAAGAGACACGCTCCGATTTGGGCAATTAAAAAAAATATGGTCCAAGTTTCCTTCGTCCAAACCACATTCACATAGCGCGTGATCCCGGACTCTAATTTTTGCCAGATGGACAGGCGTGCAGGCATGGTTTAAACGGATACGACAGATGACCGATATCGTACTCTTGTCTACGTTCCGAAATAAGGAAAACCAGGGTTTACTAGGGATGGTAGGTTGAATATACCCATAAAATTTCGCCTTAACCTTGTATGATGTCTTCCATTGAACATTCCAAGCTTTAAACAACTGGTGTTTCATGCTTGTGCATAGATCCCCGGGAATGATCTTAAAATGATCTAGGGAACCTATGTTGCCAGCTTGTTTGGCACAGGAGTCTGCGGTTTCATTGCCTGGAATGCCCGAGTGACCCGGAATCCAAGCCAAGATGATTTCTAAGTTTTGCTGTTGACAAATATACAGGGATTCTTTGATTTTCCAAATGATTGGGGATCTGTATTTGGATTTGAAAGGATTAGCCAGTATGGCTTGCAAGCAACTTTTTGAGTCAGTGAAAATGATAGACTTTTTGATACTATGGGAAATTACAAAATTTATGGATTCTAAAATTGCGATGGACTCACCAGTAAACACTGTTGAAACTGAAGGACACTTGAAACTGAGAATGATTTTAAAAAAGGGTATCCACACAGCTGCTCCCACATTTTTATCTTGGGCCAGTTTGGATGCATCAGAGTAGATAGCTAGCCAGTCAGAAAATTGTGAAGCAAGCTTGTCTTTTAAAATTCTGTTAGCATTTACTAGGTCATTCTGAATGCCCAGATCTAGGATTATATTAGGTTGATACAGCAAAGCTTCATAAGGAAGGGAGAAAATAATCTTACATGGAAACTGCAGGATGGGAATAGTTAGCCGGGAAATTTTGATGAAACTGCGTAGAAGACAAGGCAAATCGAATAAGGAGTTGTAACCCTCGTTTTCAACTATGCACGCTAGATGTCTTAGCTTCTGTAGAAGAGGGTGTTCGGAGTTTTGGAGGAGTTTACATAGGAACTTGTCCGAAAGGAATTGCCTGCGTAGGTATAAAGGGGGTCCACACATTCGACTTGCATCGCGTCGATGGGTGAGGATTTCATGGCCCCTAAGATAATGCGAAGGCATTTTGATTGTATTTTTGAGAGTTTCTCAGTGACTCCTTTATTAGAGGGATCTAAAATAAATGCTCCGTAATCTAGATGGCTACGTATGATAGCATTGTAAAGCATTTTTTGGGCAAAAGGGTGAGCTCCCCACCACGCTCCAGATAATGACCGCATGATATTGATGTTCTTCTCACATTTGCCAGAGATATAATCCCCATGCGGAGACCCAGTCATTTTAGCATCTAGCCAAATACCTAGAAATTTAATCTTCGTTGCCTGGGGAATTTCTTCTTCACCCACTCTGATATTAACTACAGGGATATTTCTCCGTTTGGAGAACACGACCGCTGCACACTTGGGGACTGACAGAGAGAGACCATGTTCCAGTAACCATGGCGAAAGGTACTGAAGGGCAGAGTTTAATCTGGATGCAGCATTACTCGGTTCCGATACTGTAGTGTACAGAACGAGGTCGTCGGCGTATTGTAATATGGAACAGAACGGATTCACAACTTGGTCTATGTCATGGGTGTAAAGACTATACAGCAGCGGACTGAGTACAGAGCCTTGGGGTAAACCCTTCCACACAGTGCGAGGAGAAAAGAAGAACCCTTGATATTTTATGATGATCTTTCTCTCCATCAGGGTGTTGCATATAAAGTAAGCTAGCTTAACCGGGATCCTCAGCTGAATTAGCTTATTCCTGAGGACGGGAAGCATAACGTTGTCATATGCAGACGCGATGTCTAGGAAAACTCCCACCAAATACTCTTTCTTCCTAAATGCAACATGCACGTCAGTCGTGAAGATCCCAAGACTATCAAGTGTGCTGCTGTTTCGTCTAAATGCGAATTGAGATTTGGATATTAAATTGTTGTTCTCCGCGAACCATTCCAAACGGAGTTTAATCATGCGCTCCACTATTTTAACCAAGGCTGATGAGAGGGCGATAGGCCTACGACTTTTAGGGTCGGTTGGATTTTGACCAGGTTTGAGAATAGGGATGATAACATGTGTTTTCCAAGGATCTGGGATTTGTTGGGAGTTGTATATAGTATTAATTAAGCGAAGGAAGTACTGTTTATTTTTACTGGACGATTTTGATATAAACGAATAAGGAATTCCATCTAGCCCAGGGGAAGAATCGGAGAGTCCGTCTAGAGTCATTTCTAATTCAATAAGCGAGAAGGAGTCATCCATGCTCGTTGGACTAGTACATTGAACTGGGTATACTGGGAACATATCTGGGGATGGATCAAAATCAGGGGATAGATTATTGATGAAGTCCTCCAACCACGCACGATGGTCATTATGAGACAGGTTATCATAATTGACAGCTCCACGAAACCGTTTTATTTTACGCCACACTAAAGCAGAGGGAGTTTTAGGAGACAATGATTCGCAAAATGAGTGCCACCCCAGTCTCTTTTTTAAACGTAAAAGTCTTTTTACTTTTGCAGAGATATGTCGAAAACTCATAAAATTTTCAGAAGTCATCGCAGATTTGTATCTCTTTTCAGCCTCTTTTCTTTGCTTGAGAGCGACTGAACACTCAGAATCCCACCAAGGTGTAGAAATTTTGCTTTTTGGATGAGTAGACAAAGGAATGTGAATATTTGCACTGCCAGTAAGTGCTTCAATGAATTTTGAATAGGTGAGAAGTATCTCATCGGGGCACGGATCAGGAAGAGAGTCGATTGCAATGTCAAAATGATTAGAGTATAAACTCCAGTCAGCGCGGGATAATCTATATTTTAATAGGGGAGAATAGCAAAAATTCGGATATACTTTACTGGGGATGGAAAGGATAATAGGGTAGTGATCACTACCGTAAGTGGAGTTCAGAGTAGACCATGAAATGAGGGGTGAGATGGAATTAGAGCAGACTGAGAGATCTACGGCACTATTGGGATTCTGGTTGGGTAAAACTCTACGAGTAGGAGAGCCATCGTTTAAGACACAGAGGTTGGCCTCATCAAAAGATTCTAAAAGACACCAAGCAAAAGAATCATTGTGACTCCCACCCCAGGATAGGTGGTGAGCGTTAAAGTCACCCATTAAAACTATGGGTGATGGTATAGACGATAACACTTGGAGGATGTGAGGAAGTAAGGAGCCGCTAGGTTGAGGGATGCACACTGATATGAATGATATGTCAAGAACTCTGGCAGCCACAATATTGATACCAGGAGAGTGGGTAGGGAGAGGAATTTGGGAAAAAGGGAGTGTGCTCTTTATAAAAAGGGCACAGTCTGCGTACCCATCAGATCTGTCATCTCGGAAGCAAGCGTAACCTGGAACTGCAAAACGGGAACCAGGCACGAACCATGTCTCCGAAATAGACAAAACAGCAGGGTTGAATTTATCAATCAAATGTATTAATTCATGTTTCTTGGGGCGTAAACTTTGGCTATTCCATTGAAGGATTACGAGTGGATCCATATTGATGAATTATAGAGGATAAGTAGGTAAGTGAAGAGGCAACGTTGGACGGTGAGGAAGGATTGTTCTGGGAAACCAGGTCAATGAGAATCTGAAGAAGGAGCTTGACAAGACTGTCAGATTGTACTGAAGTATCAACGGGAGAAGGATTTTGTAATGCACAACCATTAGGTAATACAGAAGGCAAGGTAGTTACAATTGCTTGGTGGCTACTTTTATCATACGACTTACCTAGCGGAGGCTTGGGGCGACGGTTCGTAAAGGTGGATTTAACGTAGGAATGGGAAGATTGAGTAAGACCGGAGCTAGTTTTGTTGGCGGAAATGAGTTGGGGTTGGGAAGGGGTGGTGGATAGGATGACGTCAGAGAATGATCTAGACACTTGAGGAAACTGTTGGGCAGCTTCCTCGTACGAGATTCCATTTAGAGCCATGGATTTTTTAATGTTGACTTGTCTATCATGTTCCGGGCAGCGCTGATTTGTAGCAAAATGCTGACCCGAGCAGTGCAAACACATAGATTTTTCTTTTGGAACCTCACATGAAATACCCTCATGGGGTTGCGCACACTTGTAGCAACGGCATTTTGATCTGCATTGAGCTTTCACATGCCCATAACGACAGCAGGCCATACATTGTATGGTAGGAAATTGATACGTGTCAACAGGTAGAGATGTGTGAAAGGAAAATATTCTTTCTGGAAGTATTTGACCTCTAAAAGTAAGCACAACTGTTTGAGTCGGAACCCAATCTGTCTTACCATCAGTAACGACCTTTCTACTCAGTCGTCTAGCTTTCAGTACCAGACCGCAATGACTAGGTAATACAAGACTCTCAACGAACTCATCTATCGAGAAGTCTACTGGTACATTCCGAACAAGTCCCATTCTGGTAACATTGAAAGACGGTATAGAAGCTATATACTTATGTTCTGTTAGGATAGGGTTACTTAAAAAATTATTGGCGTCCACCACTGAGGAAAATTCTACCGATATTTTATTTCTCCCGATACGTTTCACGCCGTCTGGACATATATTTTTTATGCTGTGCTTGAAAAGTAGTTGACCAAATTTAATTGGCCGAATGGTAAGGCCAGCTGCAGGATCTGGTTCAGAGCGTAAAATTTGGATTACGAAAGGACCTTTGTCTGATTCAGCATAAGAATTAATCCCTATGACAATGCTAGGGTGAAAGTAGATCCGTTGAATAGATGCGGAACCCATATCCAGGTCGGTGATTGCTTTTTTACCGGTAGGGGCTTCGCTCTGGGAATTCGAACGGCGCTTACCAGTATTTACTGATGCTGAGGAAGAGGCTGGAATATCCGGGGGAACAGGGGGATCAGGGGGGTCACCCTCCATAATGGAGAGTGTATTAAATGAAGGGCGACCAGGAAAAAACACACAAGGACTTACCACCACCACAAAATTATAAGAACAACACACTTTAAACAAAAATCAACTTCAAAATCTACAATGATTAATGTAAAAATGGTATAAGCTACAGATACACGCGTCCGACGCTGACAGACGTAGACCATAGACGACCCCGCTAGTATAATATAACATGTATTGCTTACATTATGTTAAAGTACCTATGTTTCAAACACACAAAAAGTTTGGCTAGAACATTTTTACTTTTAAGTTACACGATTTTTTTTATTACAAAAATTGTGATAAAGCAGACAAGAATAAACATTATACGCAAAACTTTTGCAATATTGGATATCAAACTGGGATTTCAAAAATTGAAATTGTTGCAATTCAATATCATGCTGGGTTTCATACAATAAAATGAATATTATAAATGCAATGAACAGTGATGACTCATTTTCAACAATGTGTTAAGTAACAAAAAAGAATATATCATTTAAAAAAACATTATTTCAGCAGGAAAAAAATTATTATATACTGATGAATCATGATCTAACTTTTTATATAAGAAACTAACAATGTTTCATATACAGTATTTCTATATTTATACATTTGTTACACCAAAGTAAGGATACAAAATTTTCACATAAAGGGGATTGAAATATCAATATTTTGTATGTTTTTTTACAGATATGGATTCACGGTTTTCTCTAATCTGTTTGTTTATATCTCTACTTGGATCATTTTACACATGACTGGAGAATGTGATAAACATGTATGTCATTTTAGTAATGTATAATTAAAGGCAAATTTTAATATTCTTGTATATACTTGCTCATTGTATACTAGGATATGTTATATACATATATGTTGAAATAGATTATGTAACTTTTTGGATTTTAATGAGTTTACATACTATATAAAAATGACAAAATATTGCTGAGATACAATGAAATTATTTCATGATTGAATGTCTTCTTTCTCAGCAAGTTGGACCAGCAGATGCATGGAAGTTTAGACATATAGTGTTTATATCACTCAGTTTGGGATTACTTACATCAATTCTCTTTCACATTAGTGTTCGAGAGAGACAACCTTATAGAAGACAAGAGGAATTGTTAGAGCCCAGTGAAAGTGGAGCTCATTATGATTTTTTACGTAAACCATTGATGTATCAGGTATTTACTATATACAAATGTAAAGTATTGTATATGTCTAATCCTCATAATATATACCTATACTAGCAGTCTCCGCAGACATGGTCCTGCCTTGATAATAAAAAAATCCTAAAAGTCAACCGTAGCGCCACCTACCGGGTCCAATTGTGAATCTAAAACATTCTCGGATCCACTGGAACACGCGCAAAAAATTTCCTCAAAATCGGCCCAACCGTTTAGGAGAAGTTCAGTGACATCCATACAGAAAAAAATTATATATGAAGATTAGTGACATTGATTAAATTAAATATGAATGCCTTTCATAATTATCTTTTGACTTAGATAATCTAATTTATCAACGTAATTTTTTTATATTGATATCACCTAAATTTTGTCAATTCAGTCAATATATTTTAGTATTGTAATAAGTCTATATTTTAGTTTTGTAATAGTTATAAAAGACAACTGTATATAACACTTTTTTTCTAGGTTTTAGTGGATGACTATAATCTTAACTGGTGTTAAGTGATGATGAATCCAGGTGGACTAGTTCTGAAGTGCAACTACCTACTACTGTCATGCTATGGTTCTCCTTTGAAAACTTAATCTCATCAGATTAAAATTACATTGAGTTGTCAATGTTTTGATCTAATATTTTAGGTGGCAGCAATCTATATGAGTACTAGGCTTGTTGTGAACTTATCACAAGTCTTAATACCATTGTATTTACACCGCACATTGGGATTGGCAGCACGAGCTTTAGCAGCGGTGCCCCTTGCATTGTATTTAGGAAGTTTGTTGGCTGCAGGAGTACAGAGGCTGGCGCCAAGGTCATGCACTAGAAAACTAAGTTATTTTATGGGCTCTGCATGTGCATTGTCAGGCCTTCTGTGGATCTACTTTGGGACAGATGAGGATTATAAGTTATATTATATTTATCTCGTCGCCATATTGATAGGTTAGTTATATTTATGACTATTACTAAAAATATGTAGTACATATTTTATAATAATATTCACTTTTTTTATATCATAGGATGCAAACGAACAAGCGGGTCCCCTGATGTTAAGTGATCACCGTCGTCCATAGACACTAGCAACACCGGGTGAGTCGCATGTGCATTGCCTGCCTGTGTTTGGGGTGGAATGGGGAAAGGGGGAGAGGCGATGGAAGGAGAGGGTCTCCGGCGCTCTCACTAACCGAACGAAACGCAACAGTTCAAGCACTGTTACTTCACGTGGGTGTTTTTGTGGGTCGGGTGGTACTACCCCGGGCGAACCGACCCATTCATACCGAAACCAGTTATATCTTCAACGTGGCTCTACCACCTACACATTTATTACACAGCTACGTTAAATAACAAATTATGTGAAAATGCTATTGAATTATTTATAGTGGTTTTTGAGTTCACAAATGATGCTTCAAAATTGTTGGTGATATAGGTATTCATTCTAAAATGAGTTTAACTGTATCTCTTTCGTGCAGGTTATGGTGGAGCTGTAATGCTTGTCACAAGTTTGGCCATGACAGCAGATCTAATAGGTTCTAGAACAGAAGCGTCAGCATTCGTATATGGGCTTATGAGTTTTACTGATAAACTTTCATGTGGGTTCGCGATCGCCATTGTACAAGCATAGTAAGTTAATTATCTAATTTATTTATAGCTTATAGTTTTAGAATCCTAAAACGGCTAGGAATGGATGGATGGATATGCATACCTGAATACGTAATATTGATTGACTATAACAATATAATTGGAGAAGAAAAGCAGAATAAATGTGTAAAACGTTTAGGGAATCTCTATTAGATTTAGCTGGTTATATTATATCTAATAATACAACAAAAAAGTTTCAAATATATGTGAGAAGTTTGAATAATACAAGTCAAATCTAGATATAATGTTAGCTTAGTATCTACATATAGCATTTCTAATTTTAAGACCTCGTTTCAGTATGCGTTTATATCTAAGCTTTACGCGCTTTGAACTACTCACAGAGACGGATTTGCAGTCTTGGCCGCCCCAGGCCCCAGGCTATGTAGTACCAGTACCCTTTTTTCAGCACCCATCATTTTGATCACATAATGAATTTACATTTTTTGCCAACTTTTAGCGAGTCGATTTAGGAAGATTATTCTTATATGATGCGGTGCAGTGTGGCCCACGATAATGTGCCTTTAGAATATTTAATACGTACTTTAAGTATGTATTGTTATCATTAGTGATTTTTTTGTTACGATTGGCCGCTTCTAATATCTGGCCGCCCTAGGCCCGGGCCTCCTGGGCCTAGGGCAAATCCGCCACTGACTACTCACCATTTGTATCTATGCAATTTAAAAGTAATAATGCCAAGTTTGTCTTACTCTTCTGACAGGGATAATGAGGTAGTAAGTTCTACTACGGAGTCCGGAGATGTCCAGAGATTAATCTTTGTATATCTATACTTCTATACTAATATTATTATAAAGAGGTAAAGTTCGTGAGTTTGTGATGTTGTGATGTTGTAGGGGGTAATCTCAGGAACTACTGGTCCGATTTGAATAATTCTTTCAGTGTTATATAGCTCATTCATCGAGAATGGTTATAGGTTATATATCATCACGCTAAGATCAATATTATATATATATATATATATATATATATAATGTTATAAATATTCATACGACAGCGTATGTACTAACGTAGGATGCAGGTACACCTTTATTTATAGAAATGTAACAAAATACATAATAAAGATTATTATTATATATATTTGTAATCCGGTGAAGCTGTAAAGGCCTTGCAAGGCCAATAGCGTAGTCAGTTCGAGAAAATATATATATATATATATATAGCGAAGCCTTTACAGCTTCACCGGACTACCATCGATTTATAAGACTATCATGTCAAAAATACTGATTCCGAGGGATAGAACAAATTTACGTTAATATGATCGAAGCCGCGTGAAATACTTATAGAATATAATTTAAAATGTTAAAATAATTCGATACGTAAGTATATGGAGACAAATAACGTGATAATGATTTGTTATAGTGCAGACGGCGCTGAGTCAGGCTACTATCGCGAGGCATTGCTGTGGGTATGCGGCACCGCCGCTATCTCAGGATTAACATTTACATTGTTATTGCCCAGATTTAGACCAGAAAATGTTCTTATTCATGGTTAGTATATATAATCTATACTAATAATAATAATAAAATACAATAATAACATTATAAAGAGGTAAAGTTTGTGACTTTGTAGGGGTAATCTCAAGAAGTACTGCCCCGATTTGAAAAATTCTTTCAGTGTTATATAACTTATTTATCGAGAAAGTTTATACACTATATATCATCATGATAAAAGTAATAAGAGCAGAGAACTAATGAAAAATGTATCAAAGTCGGGATTTTTTTTATCATGAGAGCTTTCGCTTCGTGTTAGTCAGTCCAAAGTAAATTTTACTTTGCGGACGAAGCCTGTGCAGGGGATAGTTACTAATATATTAAAAAAAAAAACTAAAGATGGCAGAGTATATTAGATAGCATTTTAGAACCAAACCTCTTATACGGTTCTTTACTTGTTTTTAATATAGAAATTTAGATTATTAAGATAGATATATTTTGTGATATTTGCATGTCTAATTATTAAATGCGCTGGTTATAAAACCGTTTTTTAAATCATTATATAGTATAAAACAAAGTTCTTTGCCGCGTCTGTCGGTCTGTTCGCAATTAACTCAAAAACTACTGAACAGATTTTCATGCGGATTTCACTCGTAAATAGAGTGATTCACGATGTTTGTTGTAATTTTCAATTACAATATTTAGCATTGATGCCGATTTCACAGTTCCTCTGTTAATTGTAATAATTTCATCTTTTAGATGATTCTTCAATCAACAGTCCTGCAGATATAACACCAGTATTAAATGATATATGACATAATTGTTAGTTAATTATTAATAAAAATAATTAAATCTCAAACCTAAATCTGTACTTAAATTAGCTTAAGTGATTTTTGTAACGTTTTTTTGTATTGTGATTAAAATTATATACATTCCATATATATTAATAATGTACTATTCCTGTTGTATCATGTTTTAAATGTATAGTATGTTAATTTTTTGTAAATCAAGAAGCAGAAAATATTACAATTTTGTATAAAACAGGTACTTTAATTTTACCATGTATTGTAAATGTTTTGTTGCGTGTAAGGCGCTGGTTTGTAAAAAGGGAAAAATTAATTTTCAAGTTAGAATTTACGAAAATAGTCTTAATTCTTTCAGAATATTATAGTCATTAATCAAGTCACACTATATAATAGAGTGCAAATAGTATCAATAAGTCTGTGATAGTTAAGTAAGTCTATTTTACAAAGTTACTATCTTTTTTCTATAAATCGCTCTCTTATCAGGGTGGAATTTAAAATCTAAGTTTTAAACAGCCCGTGAATTAATGACAACTAAAAAAAAGAAATAGGAGAGAAGAATAACATTGACTTAAAGTGATTTACTTATATCTCTATAGTCCGGTGAAGCTATAAAGGCCTTGCAAGGCCAATAGTGTAGTCAGTTCGAAAAAAAAGCTTATATCTCTGTGATTTCTGCCCAAAACAGTGCAATATTAATTTTAATTCTTCTGTATGAATTTAACCTTGCATAAAAGTAAAGTGTGATCTGTTATTATTTTTATTTTATATTATTATTAATTTCATATATTACAATTGTACTGACTAATATCAAGCCGAAGCAAGCTCCATTCCATGAATAATATTAAACATACCTAAAAAAAAAATTGCGGGTTTAGCTTGATTGAAAAATTCCTCTTATTTATTTTATTATGAGTTTTCATACTTGTATAAAAAATGTTATTATCATAATATACTTATTATATTTTAAAAAGTTTGTATTATTTTTCCTAGCTTCATGCCTAACTATTCCTGACACAATATGGCATTTCTGATTAAAAGAAATCTTAGATGGTCAACAAGAGACCCTTACAACGCAAACCACATTTAAAAAAATGATACAGAAACTAATTTCATCGCGAATAGAGCAAGACTACTCCAGAATAATCCACAAATGAAAATTCACTACAAGAATGTTTTGACTAGGAACTTTAAAAGTATTATCTTATGTAGGTACCTTCAAAGGCACATTGTAATAACTTTGATTAAGAATTTGAAAGCTCCAATTTAGGAAAATTCTTTTACTTTTGTAGCTAACTGATAATTCGAGCTAGGACGATGTTAGTTTTTTTTTATCGTGAAAAATAATTACTTTAGTATTCAATATTTAAGCAACAAATCATAAAACGACGAATGTAAAATTTGTTTAGCGATATTTACTTTCGCTAAGTTGGTCACACTGCAACAAAGCAAACAAGGTTCACTTGGGTGTGTTTTTATTGTAGACAGAGAAAGTAGAAACAAACAGACTAACCCGGTGTGAGATAGCAATATTTTCAATTAGTGTTGTCATTTTATTTAGTTTCCTTAAAATACTGCAAACTAGAAGAGCGCTTTTAAATTGGCGAAGTTCAGTTTATTATATTTAAATGAAAATAATTACGACTATACTTGGAATTTTAATCATTATAATATACGTGAAAATGTATGTATAATTACACCTATCAGTGGTTGTAGAAGTTTCGACTGTGGAAGCACCATAAACATACATATTTCAAGGTTAATTTGGTATAATGCAATGGTACATTAGTTGGTCCAACAGAATTCTCATGAGCAGCAACATATTACGGATATTCACAGGATTATATGTTTTGGTTTTAATTGTATTTTTCTATAGGTTGCAGTAACCATTTAGCATTCTGTACACCCCGCGCATTTAGACGATGTGATTTAAAGATACGCAACTTAACTGTAATTAAGTCACGACGATTTCCTTTACGGCCAGGTCCGATTTATTTTATAAATTCGGACCTACAAGACTTTTATTTTAAGATTTGTTATTAAGTTATTATGATATCATAAATAATATAATTAGCATCGTAATGCGTAGTCGTATAAATGTAATTTATAAAGAAGGGCTATCAAAATAAAAATGTTTAAGAATAAATAATAATCATGAATCGTATTGATTTTTAAATAAAATTAATTTTATAAATATATTTCTGAATCTCTTGCTTGGCTAACAAATATTTTTATAAAAATGGTGTACGTTTAAATATTATACTATAAAAGTTTAAGTAATGAAAGCCCAGTCTGTACTTAATTAAAAACATGAATTCTCTATTGTGTTTTTATTTTCTTCATACACTTTGGGAATTAATGACACTGATTGTTAAGGAATTTAGACAATTGTCATTGACAACGCTGGTTGTTTTAGTTCCTGAACGTTTTATAAATTGTAACCTCAAAAAACTCAAAATGATGTCAAATGACAATTCGACATATTTTGTTATTATTAGTGATTTCTAATACAAATTGATATAAATTTGTATATATGCTGTTCTTTTGTTTTTAATAATCACGACTCGTGGTTTAATAATGTCTAACACAAAATCTAAGGATGATCTAAGTAACGACAACGCAAAATAACACTTTAAAAGTTATAAATAACTTCGAGATGGCTGTTTGTGGCTTAAGAACTGTATTACTCATCGTTTGTGTACTGGAATTGGTATGTTAATAAAAAAACTCGACTATTATATTCCTTTAAGGGTGTCTCTAGTCCTTTTAGGTCCTATGTGTATATTTAGAAAAGTTTGTCTGACAACAGAAAAAAGTTTCACTAAGTTTTATTAATATTTATTTTATGTTAAAATGAATATAAACAGAATAAAGTATCATGCAAATGTACGAAAGCGATATTTTCATTTCAGATAATTACAGTTCAGCGGCAAGTATTTGATTTTTTGGGGTACATGTGGTTGACAATAATAACAAATTTTATAAATATTTTACTAATAATTTTCGGGTCATTCGGAGCTGTGCAGTGCATTACCAAGTACCTGATTGCGGTATGTATTTCATAAGAGACATATACATTAGAAAAGAATGCCTGATTTTTATGCTTTAACTTTCACCAATATATTATGGTGAAGTGATGTAACATGTCTTGTATAATAACATGTATTAAATTATGTTTAAGGTTTCATATTTTAGTACCTTGTTCAATAAGTTTTTATTGTGATACTATTCTGATTATAGATTTAATCATATAGCTTCATCGAAAAACAAGTTCTGATGACTGAGAGTTACCGACTTAAATGACATATTATACGTGTTGTATTCAATAATGTGATTGTAGTTTATTTCTTTAGTTATTTATCAAAATACATTTCAGACCTCAAAATTACTTTAATTAGCTGGTTGGTCATAAAGTAACAAACTAATCTTTTAAACGTGTTTTAATATTATATTTTGAATGTTTAGATCTCCTTAGCAAGTATATTATTACTTCATCACAAGAATATGTTATGAATATACTAACTGCTTTTTGTGAAGATAAAAATTGGTGGTAAATTGCTTTGTCTGGTACAATATAAATAAGAACCCTGGCATGTACCAACAATTTTTTCAGTATTAGTGTTCATATAATAATTGGAATGGGTAATACAATCAACTGATGGTGAAAAAAACATGAGGAAATCTGAAACATATTTCTATAGTACAGTCATTTGTGGGATAATATAGAATTTTGGATTTTTCGAGTATGAATGAAATTGTCAATACTGGTGTGGTAATTATGTTCATAAAATCCTTCAGGAAGGGGCTTATGGTCCTGCTGTGAATTCCTCACTGGCTGTTGTAATTATGAACTGATTTTTGGATTGACACAAAATGTTAATAATTTGTACCCAAGAGTTTTATGTTTAAAAAGTAGATCTGGTGTTAAGTGGTTACTGCAGTCTATAGGTTTTAACCTAGAAAGTAGTCCAGACTTATAGTCAGTTACATCATGTTGATACTGATAAGGACCGAGCTAGAATATCTTGTTTGCATATGTATATATATATATATATATGGTCAAACATATCCTATAAACCAAAGCAGCACTATTGCTTTGCAGAATAAATAAAAGAGGAAGTGGTGATTCTGAACTTGAACCTTGCACAGGCTACTTCTACTAATATAAAACATACCCTATGCCTGTTAAATTTGGAATTTATGCTTTACTACAATTTTAAAAGCACTTGTTAAAGAGTGAGTTGCAAATAATGTGGACATCATAATCTCAAGAAACTAATGGCTCTATCCTTATTTTATATCTGTAATACGGAAGATAATTGAAGCATTAATGCTTGCTTAATGAAAAACTATTTGAATTTATACAGTAGTTATATTGGATTACTTATTCCTTAATCTGGACTCTGGCACTAGTTTTTGCTATGGCAGCAATGTAAATACACTTGAACATTACATGAATAGTACCATAGGCACCATACATAGTAAGCTAAAACATGGATGTATCTATTTGTAATTCAATACATATAAAACAGAATAGACTGGTATTTCCTTGTTCATGATATAATTTTTTTGAAAATCATCCAGGGCATCAAAGGTTATAAACGTCGCAATGTACTTGGTATATGATTTTCTTATAACAGCTTTATTTTCATCTAAACGTTGATAATAACTGAATTAAACCTCTAATAAATCTGTGTAATACTATAATTTCCCCACATGAGCTCAACTTAAAAACTTGATCATTCATATTGGATACAGTCTATTTCAATTAAAATTATAATGGCACTTTCATAAAAAAAACCTATTTATAGTTTTAATGATCGAATATAAATATAGATAATTAAAAAATTATAGTTTTTTCTTTTACAGTATGCAATATGGAGTTTTATGTGGTTGATATGGAATATTTTTTTAGTTTGTTACTACCTAAATCTGGGGAATTTAAACAGGGTAAGTTAATTTTATCTGAGTATTTTTTTTGCATCAACACGAAGTTTTTCATGACCTTTCAAAAAAAAAAAAAAAAAAATGCACAACATACTTTATATTTCACATTGGCGAGTTTGTTTGTAAACGACTTTTATTACCAATATATAGTTATTTCAAATTAAGTTGAACATGCTTCTGATGATTAATAAAATTACATTTTAGGAAAGTGGTTTGCTTTCTTTGAATACTGGTAGCATAAGTTGGTGGGAAAGCAACGGTTGGGGATGTCAGCCAGTATGGGGTGAATTGGATGCACCTGGCATATGGAGACCGACACGTGTCGAGGGTTGCCACTTTCATTGGTATCATATTGAGTTGGCGCAATCTATCTTAGCGGCTACATTTGCTGCTACAGCTTTACCACTTGCCATTATTTTAGCCTTTAAGAATTTAAAGAAACAACCAAAGTCAGGTAAAATGTTTTTTTTTTTATTTTTGCCATTCAAGTTCCAATGGTAATTCTAGTTTGATATATAAACCTTGGTAACTTTTTCTGAATTATTGTTATATTTTTATTTATTTTTCTTTGATGCAGAATATTTTTTGAGAGCAGGTATTTGTTAGAAATTATAAATTACTTAACATAGTGTTAGTTCAAACATACAACTACATAATCTACAATTTAGGAATTTTTGCCTAATATATATGACATGAATTTATGTACAGATAAGAACACGTTGTCTCGTCGTCCAGTCTATACGATAGAATTGAGTTCTGCTGAGACAAACATGAGTGAAAACACTTTAAAACCAATGACACCTCGCAGAGTAAAGCGCCGGTCCGGCTCACGCGGAACCGGCTCCTCCGTACGTCGTTCCCGTAGATCGTACAGGAACGCAGGCTATCTCGCTTCGAATGCTTCCTTACCACGAGAATCAAGATCATCTCGACCGACGTCAGCACATTCTTCATACTCAAACTTCCATGGTGCCAGACCTGCAACCTACCACGTACCACACAACGATGAACAAATCCCTGAACCAGAGATTGTACCATATGATCAACCACCTCTCGTCGAGACAATACCTATTGTGACGAACAGATACAATACTATAGGCCGGAACAGCATCAAGTCTGGTTATGATGTTGTTGGCCCATACAACGAACCTAATCCATCGAGAAAGTATGAGACGCATGCTCCGGCTTATGATAACATCGAATGCAGTTACGAGAGAGGACCTAGTAAGAGTTTCGATAATAGAATAGAGAAAACGAGTCCATGTGAATCGCCTTCGTATGGTTACGGCGGGGCTTATGGTGATGGGGGTTGGCAGGCTCCCCCTCCGCCCGCGCCGCCCTACAGCGCTCGCGCCACACCGCAGGCACCTGGTCCGCCGGCCTATCAACCAGTTAACGACATATATAATAATTAGCTCCATAAACCACCTATTTTTTAATTTCATGTGCCTTAATCCAAGTGCAGCTCACTAGTTATACATACGTTTTAGAAACTGGATATATTTTATAAGTTCTATCGTTATTGCTTAACGAAGTAGCCTAATAATTAGTTGAATAGATATCGAACGCGCAGGGTAAATCGAAACGCTCTAAGATAATTCTAATTTTTATAAGAATGTAGTACTTAGATATTTTGTTTAATAACTTAATGGTTTACTTGTGAATAAAACTATAATTAACAAGAGATGACATTAACAAAATAGTATTTAGAATAAAACATTGACAAGAAACCTCGTTGGATTGCCGCCACGCCACATGTACGTCGATTAAAGATATTACTTTAATACATATTTTTGGATGTATCAAATATTTATAGAGATCTGATTTAAACGATTCTGATTTACTTATAACATATAAACTACTATATAAATTAAAACCATAAACTATCCACTGAGTAGGTTAATTTTGGAACATTCCATGAGACTACTCAAGTAGAAAATAAGTTGGTTAAGATTTTCAGTCAACGTATATGGGTATTAACTACCAAACCCGTTTTGCAAATATTTGCTCTTACTGAACGTGAACATAACTGATAGAATAGACGACAATTATGTAATCGCATTCTGTTATTTTATGTAACTAAAAACAAACACAAAGGTTCAAATGTTTGTTCAATTATCTGCAAAAATGTCATACGCTCGTTCAATTGTTTGCAAAAATGTCAAACGGTTGCTCATTTGTTTGTAAAGAAGTCAAACGTTTGTTCAATTATTTGCAAGATATCAAATGTTTGTTCGGCTATCTACAGGCGTGAAATGTTTGTATAATTTCTAACATATGTTACAATATAAAAGGGTTTGTTATATCCACATTGATTTAATCACTTTATACTTGACTTTTGCAAAACACTGCCAGTGTTAAACTAATTTTGTATATTTTAGTATTTTGTCTCCGTCCAGATGTTTTCGTGGTAAAAGTACCAAATACAATGACAATTGTATGTGGTAGTTATTTATTATAACAATGAAAATAAGCTTTACTAGATTAAGTAAAATATGCCACGGGTGAAATGTACCCTTATAAGAACATTAATAATAGTTTTATATTTAATTTATATTTGAGCCAAACTGTTAGGCAATTTTCTACCAAATATACTCTATACAGAGAATGTTGTTTTCATAATAATCCCCCTAAATAAAACAAGTTCACTTCGAGCATTGAAATTATATTCAAGAAACATCAACGTCTATATAGATTTAGATAACGTTATATATAAGAAATAAACTTTAGTAATAAGTGTTTCATTACTAAATAAAAATTATCAGTCTGAAATAAACATCGTCGTTCTAAAGTTTTCTTATATAATCTTTCAAAATTTTATAAAAATGTGTTGTACAAACTTCATAAATTCATATTCGAAACTAATTTTTGGTTATTCAAAATATAATTTATGTACATAAAATACTACACTTATAATTCAAAACTTATGGACATTCATTATTCCTACTTCGTTTTTACTTAGTATAGCTAAATAGAGTGATAAGAAAACTATCTCTCTAAATACTTATGTAAGACTACACAAACATTACTAAAGTTGATTAAGAATACTAAATAAATCAACATACACACATAATATGAACAAAATTAAATAACAATAGAAAACTTTAAGACCGTATTATAAGTGAAACTTCTTTGTAGAGATGATCGATAGTCATCGACGTTGATTGTGGAAACATTAACGCTTTTATATAGCAAATATATAAAAATATGGCAAATCGATAAGTGTTCGAAGAATAATGTTTATTATAGAAAAATCTTGAAAATCAACAAGTATCAATACATATTTTGAATTTTGTGAAGTACTTGTTACTTCTTATAATAAACGTCACAAATATATTTGATCTGAACCAATTCAATTTTTGTAATTAAAATTTATTATTAATAAATAAAAATCTCCACATAAAATTAAAAAAAAAGATTGTCTGTTTCACCAAAGCATCGATATTTCCATTTGAATTCTTATTGGATATTGTATTTACTTATTGATAATATTATAAATGTTTATTTAGTATCGTTCATCCCTACTTCTGAGGTCAACTCATACTACCTTAGCTCGAGTAAGTACTATGAAGCATTTAATAAAGTAGAAACGATTCTTACACTCTTTCGTTTCTAATCTTTTGTACTGCGCCTCAAGAAGGTCCACTTGAGAAATATGTTCGAGCAAATATGATTTGTAAGTAATGCGAGTTAAATGGAGGGTAGTTGTTTTCTCTCGGCGGGCGTGAGATCTGGATGCCACACGTCAACGATGAGGACGAGTCGCGTCCCCGTCCCGTTGTGCCACACCTCGTGCTCAAAGCTGTCGTCGAACATTAACACTTTGCCTGTCTCCCATTGCCTGTATTATATTACATTAGTTTTTTTTGGCAACCATTCTTTTAGTTTATAGCCATTACCGAGTAGGTAATAATGTAACAATTAGTGTTTTGAGATAATTATAATATTCTAACAAAATGGCCATCTTGTTATAATTTCCGATGAAACTTTTTTGGCATTTCAGAATTCATGCTCCGTGGTATAGATATGAAATACACATCAACTTGTGCACAATAACCGAACTATATTACGTAAAACACTACCATTTTTTATTACACAATATAGATTTAAAAACACAAGATTAAATATAAAATCCACTACATAACAGACTTAGATCCCGCCAAAAACTCCTGCATGATATTAAAGCATATTTCAAAAGTTATAGAATACAGGTAGTAGAGACCCACCTTCCTTCCCCCTTCCGAATCCCATGTCCCCCTCTCCCGTACACAGGCAGGCAACGCACTTACAACTCTCCTGGAGTTGCTAGTGTCTATGGATGGTGGTTGCCACTTAACATCAGATTGATCGTTTGCCTCCTTTGATATAAAAAAAATAATGTGTAACATTGTGAAATAAAATACGTAAAGTAATGGTAGTATACCTTATTTCTTTGTCAACTCTTATGAATGTATCTTTGGTGTTGCTGAGACCCAGGTGCATTCGCAACCGGCAGTTAGTGGGACCGACGTGCGGTCTCACGTGAGTGCCGGCCTCCATCATACTGAATTTGATCTGCCCTCGGCGACATCCCGCAGCGGCTGCCTCCTGTCGCACTATAGAACAAGTAACCGGCGCTCTCTTACACCTATCCGGTATCTCCTGCCCCCGCACAAATAAATCCAACTGCGACCACTCTCCCCTCTCCTTTAGTCCTTCTTTCTCCTCCTCGTACACAGATCGCGCCGCGTTACCCTCTTTTAAAATTTCCCTCCACGATTTTTCCAAAGAGCGAGCGAGTTTGGAGTAAGGTGTCTGCTCTATATTCCACCATGGTCGACTTTTTAACCGTTCCACGTTGTAGAGTGAGCGTTGGGAAGGAGATAAAAAGTGGCCGAGCTTTGCACCGCGCACGTGGATCTGATGGGCTTCTTCATAACGACCCAAGAGGAGAAGTGCATCGCCAAGATGATAATAGAAGCGAGGTTCATTGGCGGGGCCGATGTCGCCTTCTAAAGCTTTTTGAAATAGGTCTATGGCTTCCTCGAGGCGATTATGGCGATTCTTTAAAACGAATCCTAAATGAGCTAATGCAACGCGATCTTTGGGCCAACGCTGCAGGGTTTCCTTTAGGACATCCTCGGCCAACTCGGGTCTACAAATTTGAATAAACTATTATATACTACAACATTTATCCATATATATATACAGCTCTAACGTAACTTTTTCATTTTACCTGTTCGCCATTAGAAAAGATATGCTTAGGTTATTCCGGTAACCTGGCTCATCAGGAAACCGATTTATAAGTAATCTATACACTGGTTCAGCTCCCATATAGTTTCCTAGAACAAACAAATAATTTAATCGATAATCAAGTAAATTTTACATCTTTAGAAAATTATCAAAATATTATCAAGTTTGGGCTCATTAACCTCAATTGCAATATTTTAAATGTTATAATATACTCCATACCAGTGTTTCCCGACCTTTCTTAGGCCATGCCCTCCATAACATTTCTAAAATTTGTATACTCCCGCATACATATTTTTTTAAGAAAAATTATTTTGTTCCCTAAGAAATATAAATGATAAAGACGTGCCGAGTCCGTTTTTAAATTGCTCCCTTTAACTATCAAATTGCCCCCCTGTGGAGCGTAGGCCCCACGTTGGGAAACACTGCTCTATACTCTATTTTCTATATTTAAGCAAGGTTGAGAAACTAGTTTCTTTTATAACTAAAAAAAACTACACACAAATTCATCACAGGAAGATGTTTGAAGTGAAACTTTTTGTGGGCGAGTTTTGAAAAATTTTTGTGTGATGAAAAGTGGTGGGGGATAATAGTTGAAGCAGTGTCTCTCGCGTGGTTTCAGGTGTTCGAAAACATTGGGATATATACTCCTCTCGTTTTGTTTTTGAAGGTTTCACTTGGTAATGTGTGATTTTTTTAAATAAAGTGATAGAAGAAATGATTTAATGGATTCCTATTAAAATTAGCATTGTTTTAGATCTTGTTAATCAATTCATTATTCTCAAGTTCTTAATTTGACAATAATCTATTAATTCATCTAAAATAATCACAAAATTGTAAATAATGACTTGAATTTATTTTATTAATAATTGAGATATTTTATTTAACATATTAATATCACGCTTTTGTTTCTCCTACAGTTTTTCTAAGAGTTTGACATGTTCTTAAGAAACTTAACAAAAACGTAATGTGACCGAAAAGTGATGTCCAACACCATGTAATGGCATAATTATTATTAAAAATTAATGAACTAAAATAACAATGACAAGACTAAAATCATGTTATTCAGCGAAAATCAAAACTGACTGTAAGTATACTACACGATGGACCGCGCTCGTTCCAGAAAGCCTTAAAAATTTTCATGTTTTTTATTTATTTAAAGAATACCTTTAAAGGAGCAATTCTTGTATATTGCTATATATTCAGAATCCCGGAAACGCGCCAGCGATTTTTAGTATGTAGGTGGTTTCGGGGACGATAAATCGATCTATAATAGATTTCGTTCATAGAAAACTTTTTTATTAGAGTTTTCAGGCAATGAAAAAATATAGTTAGAAAGAATATAAAGGTAAATTTCGCCACCGCTGAGAAAACGAAAATAGCTCAGATGGAAATCAGCTGCTTCGAAAATCCATATAACCCCAGTTCGAATGCGAATGACAGCAAGGGAGATTTTTTAATTTTTTTTTTTTGTAATTTTGTGAGGCATACCTAACAGTTTATTTTAATTTAAAAATGGTTTCTAAAGAACCGAGCTAGTCTTGGTCGTCCAGGTACTATGACTAAAATAAACAAAAACAAATTCTTTATTCTTAATATACCTCTAAATCGAATCCTATCCAGTGTCCGTTCTGCGATCTCCTTTAGTCTATGGTCGGATAACCGGTCGTTCATCTTGAGCAGTTCGAGGTAGGCGGCGATCGCTTTCGACAGCAGGGCGTTGTCGCGACGCGCCTCCGCGGCCGCGTCTAGCGCTCTCGCTCGCAGGTACCGCGCGCGCGCACTCGTGCGCAACGCGGCCGCGCCCGCTCTCTCCTCGGCCGCACTCCACTTGCCCTCCGCACGTTAGTACAAAACAAACTCGAGCACACAACACGCACGCACACGCGGGGGAAACGAACTAAACTACAGGTATGTATACGTCGTCGAGGGCGAGACGGGGGAGAGGCACGCGGGGTGCGGGCGCGAATCTCCACCGGACGTGCCGCCGACGACGTAATGGAAAATGGCACAACGAGCAAAGTGAAAAATAAAAAAGGGTGAAATGAAAAAAAAAAAAACACGTTAGTCGCGCCATTCCTGCAAATTGACGTAATTTTCATCAGACAGAGTTGTTGCTACAAGGATACGTTGGTGTACTCTTTGAAATAATTTTAGTTACATAGGAATTAGTGCTAAAGCTAACGCATACGAAATAGCATGCCGGAATATGAATGAGTGAATGAAAAACAACTCATGCGTCAATATCATCTTCTAAGGATTAATTCATTTTTCACGTAAGATGCTAAGAATACACCAAACTTCTTCAATGGTTGTGTTCGACTTTGTATGTAACTACTGTTGGAATTGATAATAAAATAGAAATCAAATAAACTTGTACTGTCATCAAATTAAAATAGTTATCGACAAATTGGGATAATATTAATATAGTTGAAATGAGATCAATTGATTTTCTCCGGAACAATTTCCTATATTCTCAAGGAGAATATTAAATAATGTGTCAGACAGTAGATTTGTTAGGTTTCCTTTTGAATCAAAAAATGAAATAAATCCTGTACTCAAACCTGTTGGAGATCTTGTTCAGCCTGGTCGAGGTACTGTCGCCAGTACACCTCACTTGGTTCTCCCGGCCATTCGTCCACTATGTTGTTACCACCATCCTCTGTAAAGACAAATACGGTAATATTATTACCAGTTTATCGAGTCTAATAGTATCATACTGTATTTTTTCTTTTCAATCTTATAAAGATCTTCGGTAAATTAAAAAAAAGTACAATTATCTTTACAATTTGCATATAGTGTATTATAGCAGATAAGACTTCCAATATTCGCAGCTTGTAATCAAGAACAACACTATAATTGTTGTAATCTCTTAAAACCCACATATCCAATTTTTAAATACTTTTTAAAAACTTTTTTTCTTGTCCATTCAAATGCGCGACGTCTACAGAATAATTATTAGAAGATTATCAAAGAATTATTTAACTGTAATTCTTTTAGTAACTGCATGATAATGTGAAAAAGCCATATTGATTAATGCTAGAGCTATGATTTGTCACCATAAAAATAATAAAAAAGAACCAAAAATTAAACTTAACGCCAATCTTTTCCCATACAAGTGTAACTTTTAAAAATAATAACGAAATCTTTAATCTGCAGATAGTAAGATTTTAGAAAAATAAGGCCTTACGCGATTTACATGCAATCAACATATTTCTATTTTCAAAATTACCTTAAAGAGAAACTGTAAAATAACAATAAAATTAATAATAACACACTCACATTGTTAGACATGCCAAATCAGTGGGTTATTTGTTAATTTTAAGCAAGTGGCTAAAATATGGGTAAGCAAACACGCGAACGAAGTAGTGTTTACTAGGTTTTGTTCCAGGTCTCTCTGGCTCTGGCAGTCGACCGTATTTAGCTTCCAAACGACTTAGAAGTTCAGAATCATCGACATCAGATATTTCTTCTTCGTCTTCATCTATTAATTCTTCTTCAAATTGTTCATCGTCTATTATTTCAACGTCGTCCGAGACATCTTCTTGATCTGATTCTGGTGCTATTTCAGTTTTTGGTTCAATAACAGATAGCTTCGTTGGCTCTGTTTTTTCTTCAAATACTTCTTCTTGAACATCCTCATCATCTTCTTCACTGTATAATTCTTTATCTTCTTCTTCATCTTTTATCATTTCTACAGGGGTAAATTCCTGAAAACAATTCATACTATAAACATATGTTTAAAGTAAATGATATGATATTTCTTACTAATAACCTTAAGAACCACATGACTTTCTTCTTTTTTGTCAATCTCTTGATTAAAGATCAGAGTAGTGTTAGTCAGAAAATGTTCCATTGCATCTGGTATAAGTGTCTCAGAAGTCTCTTCATTCGATTTAGATTTTACTGAAATTAAAGTATTATTATTATTATTCTATACACTTCTACATTATTTCAATAATTAAATTTAAAAAAAGTAATACACACCTGGAAGAGGTTCTTCGAGTATTAAAGTCATTCGTCGATCAATGAATGTCGGTGTCTCTTCTCTAATGAATTCTCCTTCACTAGCTAAAGTATCTGTTATGAAAATAAATTATTTTTTTTTCCGGAAATTATAATTTCATCATAGTTTCTTCAGATATTCAGGGTATGTAAACCCTAATTGCTGATCAAATATACATTATGAAAGTAAAATCATTATACTTTAAATATTTAAAATGTTTACATAATTACGAGTAATTATAATTCTATGAAGCGCAGCTTTTATTACTGTAAAAAATAGCGTCCGTTAGTACCAAGATGACTTGAAGTTAGATGGCTAACCATAGGATTTTTTGGTGCAATTTTATATAGGTTTTGATTGTCTAAACTTTAACTTGCATTAAAGGTAAACTCATGTGCAACATGAACATTATAGTTATTAGAGTACGCACCGCGCGGGGCAGTGGCGCGGCGGAGGACCGCGTGTGTGGCGACCAAGAGCGCGCTGCCCACCAACACTTTCAGCCACACTGCAACACACCCGTACACACTTAGACGCGCTACAACCTATGTATACTCCACAGCTTTGTTTATACTATTGAAGTGAAACTTCTAATGCGACTTCCAACAAGGTTGCGTTAAATGTTTAACGCTACCATGCCCCTTCCTATTTTCATTACCACATTACGAAGTTTCACTTTTTCCACGCGGAGGGACTCCACGCACTATTTTTTTAAGCTATTAAGCTAAATCAAAATTATGCGTACAAGTAATACGTAACTTTCGAGGAAAGTTTTACAATTATTTAATTTTTTAATAATACCTAATTACACATAACGCAAGCAAATGGGGTGAAATAAAAGAAATTAATTTTATCAATAAGATATATTTTTACAGTATTTCAAAATTCGGATCATATGTACTACAATATTTAATTTGTAGTTAATTGTCCACTGTGAAAAGCGCATGTTATTATTAATTTTAGTAAGTTAGTAAAAAAATATAAGTTATAGTTAGTACCTTCTAATCATTTACATGCTTACATATAATTAATAATTCTTTAATTAGATCAGTGCTTTGAATGCATTACCAGCATATATTACTGTGAAAGCGTTGATAAAATATTCAATAGAGCATTAATTTTAATGCATACATGCATAGAAAATAAAATTAACTTACTGTGAGAGGCTTGCTCTTTTTGACGGTTTAATTCTTCTTGTTGTTTCTCGTATTCTTCTTCTTCGGCAAGAGTGTTTGGAGGTTTTTCAGAGGATGTTTCGTCTTCCAACTGAAGAAATGTTAGAAATTGTTTTAAGTCAAAAAATAATAGGATAGAACAAATTTTTTTTTCATAATTATAGTGAAAATATTGTTCAAAATTATGGAAGTCATCATATACCACTACATGAGGCTGAATTTTTTCCTTGAATATTAGTCGACCTTGCAAAAAATCATATCATAACATTTTTGGGGACCATTTAATCTCCTACAAGATATGTAATTTGAAGAAATAAATTGATAATTACACTACGCTAATTAGTTACAAAGTTAAAAAATTTGAAATTAAAAAATCTGGTGCATTTTATATTGGAATTTATTACAACCATAAATAGTAATTATTTTTTAAATACACATTTAAATACCTCAATTAAAGGTTTTCCACGTGGTGCAGTAATGGACTCAACAACTGGCGGTTCTTCAATATCTTCTGGTGCTAAAAATTCTTCGTCGTCTTCATCTTCTTCAGATATGTTTTCATTTGAATTTTCTATTGAAAAGCACAATGCTATATGAATATTCATGTCTAATAAAATCACTAATAAAACATATTTACTATTCTGGCCATATATAATAATTAGCTTGGTTCAGTTACTGAACAGTCTAAAAAATGTCTACAATATGATTAATAATCTAAAAACATTATGATGTTCTGAAGCACAATTCTATTTCTTCAAATAAGAATAAACTTATGTACACACCTTGTTCCCCGACGCCTTTTTTAATTGAGATAACACGTTCCTCTATTCCAGGCTCTTCAATTTCTTCATCAGAATATTCTTTTTCTATCTTCTCTACTTCTACATCAGAGTCTCTTTCATCCATAACAAAATCTTCATCATTCTGAAATTCAATTACATATTTCATACACAATTTGTTCATCAGTCGATTTTTGCGCATTTTGAGTGCTTTGTTACTTATATTCAAAACAAAAAAATTGTAGCTTTATAACAAAAAATACAAATAACTCATTAGTTCTAAGAAAAAAAAATGTAAAAAAAGTTACAAACATAAAAAAATAAATCATTAGCTTTATGTGACAGATCAACATACAACAAAAAAATGTTTAAGGCACAATTATATTTTTGTCAAAATGGACACAGCTCAGAAAATGTTTCTTGTTATAGAAATATTGAAAATTAAATAACTACATCCTTTATTTAAATACTAAGGTGGATGCTACTTTGCACTTCCGCCTAGAATTGATTGACTACTACTTCAAAAATATTTTTGTTGTAATTAGACATAGTAGTGGTCAATCAATTCTAGGCGGAAGTGCAAAGTAGCATCCACCTTAGTATTCAATGATGGATTTCCGCAAAGTAACGCCTTCTTCAATCAAATATCTTTATTTAAATCTCCTTAACTCTGTTTTGAAAAGAAGCCTCAAAATTGTTAGTGCCAATATAAAAAAAAAATCTATTAAAAGTAAAGTAATTTCAAATCACACAAATTCGTAAAATCATACAATGATTATTTTAAATTTTTTAACCTCAATGACTCTTCTAATATGACCAATGACATTCTTATAATTACTGTCTTCGTTTTCATATTGCTCTCTGTATTCTAAATCCTCATCACTATTATCTTTTCGATCATTTTCACTATCATCGTTTTCAATGTCTTCAACCTGTTTAGATTGGTCATCATTTTCTTCTCCTTTATCATTTAATTTTCGTTTATTTTCGTTATCATCATCTTCATTACTTTCGAAGTAGTCATTACTAGTATTTGTTTCAAATTCATCCTGTTAAAATTTAAAAATAAGTACACATGACTAAGTATTTATTAATAGAAATTCTGTTCAAATGAAAATAATAAAACCTCATCATTTTCTTCAACACTTTTCATACTCTGTTTATAGTTGATTACATGCTCTTTAGAATCATCATCTTTAAGGCTGTCTTTATATTCAACATTATCAAATTCATCAAGTGCACTGTCTTCTTCACTGGCATTTCCATCATCATTGTCATGTTCATCTCCTTCTTCATCATCATCATCTTCATTACAATTGTTCTCCTCTTCATCACCATTATCTTCATTAAGATCGTTATCTTCATCATCTTCATTCAGACCACTATCCTCATCATCATCTTCTTCATTAATTTGATCATTTGCCTCATCACTGTTATCTTCAGTATCATGCTCAAGTTCATTACTCAAATTATTTTCATTCTGGTCAACTTCACCATCCTCATCCTATTTTAAGAGTCATAATTATTTCTTGAGTAGTTGATTTGAAGAAATAAACCTGTTCTATAAACATATTAAAAGCGACATTGACGAATATTTCAATAAATTGTTATGTATTAACCCTTTGTTCTAGAAGGCTCCGGAGTAGAGCCATTCAAAATGTCAGTGATGGTCATTTGTAACCAATATTTTACATGGCTCCTCTCCGGAGCCCTTGAGTGCAAATGATTAATTTTTATTTTAATCACTTTTTGTTAAATTTCATGTATACTTGAAACTACAATATACTTTTATAATTAACTAGACGTGCCCGCGAAAAACTCCGTTTTACCTAAAGTATATTACAAAAAATATATGTTTTTTGCATAAAAACCGTCTCCTGACAATATCAAACAACAAAAATAGAATTAGCGCAATCGGTTCAGCTGTTGTCGAGATTAGCGCTTAACAAATCATTCAGCAATTCATTTTTATATTATAGATGGATTAGCTACTTATAAAACAGAATATGACTTTCTTTATCATTTTATTGAGTTCAAGTGATATACCTAGTTTTATTTATTTATCTGTTTTATTTTGTAAAGAAAAGGTTGACATCACATACGCTTATTAAGAAAACATATTTACTGAGGAGAATTTTACTGGGTAGATAAAAATAAGAAACCCATACATGATGTTTCAAGTCCAAAGTATGTTCATCATGGTGATTATCATCAGGCGAGTCCTCAATCCATCCTTGCAAAACACCAGAATACCTAGACTCCACTGCATTAGCTTCTACTGAAAAATTATTTCATATATGTTAATAATTCTATTCAAATATATCGTTAAATAGAAGCATGACACTTCATTCAATTTTAATTTTAATTTTGTAATACAGATTTTTTTGTTAAAATATAACATACCACAACAGAAGAAGACTTAATTTCATAATACAGGTATGTTTATATAATGCAACATTTCTGTTAATCAAAGACCTACTTAAAGGTTTTTTTTTATTAAAGATCATTATCCTCATCAGCCCGTAAGACACTCACTATAGCCTTTTTCTGAAGTAAGATAAGGGCATAATCGTCACATCAGCTCACAACATATCAGTGATTTCAAATTCCGAGAAATCCGCATCTTTATGTTTTACTACCCCAATGTCTCCAGTTCAGATATCCTTACTATGTTTTCCTACTTTGTAAGCCTTTATTGTTACCAATATAAAGTAATTGTTAATATACATTAATTCCAAAAAAATGATTGGTGTATGCCGGTTCAAACCTGTGGAGATAGGATTGATATTTCACCAATCAAACCACTCAATTAAAATAAAAGTGAAATGTTCATATAACACCCATTTACTATATGTAATGAACTGGTAACTGATATATTTAACACCATTATACACAACAAAGACAAATCGCTTTCCACTGAAAGTTATCTAATTTAAAAAGAACTGTCTAGGTTTCTTATGAATTACTATTGCAGGGGGAACCAAGGGTACTTAATTCAAATTAGACTCTAAGAAGGCTCTTGTGAACAATAAATTTGTATAATATTTATTTACTGTTACTAATGCCATTGGAATGCATATTAAATCATAGTAGTTATACTTACATTCTGTAAGTCCTCTATTCTCAAGTATTATTAGACCAATAAGTGTTATAAGAATTGCAAGCAAGGAGAAGAATATAATTTTCGCACACCAGTGACCACCAGTGCCATGTTCGTGTTGTGAATGCATGAATACATCGCCTTCGCCTAAAACCGCTGCCGTGCCACGAGGCTCTTCTAAGCCTAACTCATCTGAAATACGTGATATAAGAACATTCAATGTTCATGGTAACATTTATACAGTGAAAATCACATTACATACCTTTCTTTCTCTTCCTATCTTTACGTTTTCTTGGTTGTACATCGCCAGACATGGTTCACTCAAATCTGGTGCGCTATAGGCGACAAATTATTCTCTTTACTATTTCATAACTCTATGTAAACAATGATACAGTGAACTTGCATATAAGTCACAGTATGTTTTGTAATTTAAATGCGCACAATTTCCTTAATATAGATAAAGATTGGCACGGGTTTTAAATTTAAAATAACCTACATAGAATAGCACGGCAGCTTTCTTCAATTTATTTTAGATTTTAACCTAAAAATAACCGGCTAAGACAGCTGGTCAAGGCTGGAAGTGGTTGAAACAGTGTTGCCAAAGCGATTAGATAGTTTAGTGCAGGATGCTTCGTGAGAAATAAAACGTAATTGGTTGATGCATGAGAGCTTAGATCAGGGATTCTCAAAGTCCTCCTTTAAGAAATTTGACTTCTACAAGTGCGTAATGCTTATTCTATGATAACAGAAAAGAAGTGAAAACTTCTTCATAAAAAGTAAAGAAAAGGCAACGTCAAGTGGTACTACCAGGCGGTCACCCATCCAAGTACTG
>JACEII010000005.1:1581399-1613120 GCA_014332785.1 Antheraea mylitta | reverse complement strand
AGGCAACGTCAAGTGGTACTACCAGGCGGTCACCCATCCAAGTACTGCCCGTTCGACCGTCCCAGAATAGATTAATGTGAAATACATCGGTATTAAACGATTTAATTTATCGACTTAGTTCGAAGTTACAATAGCAAATCAATGTTATATTTGAATCACCTCTTAGGGTTAATTTAACCATTGGCAACATTGTATTTGATAATTGTTATTATACAGTAGGGCTGTAGATTAATGGAAAAAATCGATTAAATAAAAATCGATGTTTCTTTTTCCAATATTAATCGATTTACCAAAAATCCATTTTAATGAAAATAAATAATTGAATTCTGCAAAAAAATAGTTTTTCTCTATTATATTATTCATCAATGTATATGCTTTTCATATTTCAATAATAAACCTAAGAGATTTATATTAACAATTTATCAGATGAAAAATCAAATAAAATGATATGAATAAAAAAATAACTAATTCTTTTTAAAACTTTCAGGATAAAGAATAAGGAAATCAAATATCATTATTGATACAAATTTTCAGTACCATTAAACATTTTATTATATTAAGAATGAAGTGATGAGCATCCCAGCAAAATGACAACCTGTCAAAATGTCTCAAAAATATAAATTAATGTTTTCGTTCTACGTGCTGTTATAAATTTGTTGTATCACTACAAGTCTTTTATTATTCTTCGAACAGTACACGCATATTGCTGTGGTATTTTCCTTTTTCATTATAAAATACTTAAGCACGCCGCTTTTAGGTGTTTTACGATTAGACGACACTTTTATTGTTTACTAAAGACTATATTATTTCACTATTAACTTGTAAGTAATAATAAACTAACTTCGAGTATCTTTTATGCGTTGCATAAATGGAGTTGTTTATAAAAAAGGATTTAAAAGTGTAATTTATATAATCGATTTATTAAAAATCGATTAATATTGCTATAAAATTCAATTAATAAAAATAATAGTCAATTTAAATAAAAATCAATTATTTTCTAATATACAGTTGCCTAATTGTAATTTTTTGACATTTCTAAAAAGTTCTTATGTTTCAGCAAAGAGTACTTATAATAGATATTATAGGAATTGTGTATCACTGCTCATTGTTTCCCTACGTCCGCAGCTGCTGTAATTTTTATAATGTCTGAAGTCATAGTTTTGTATGATGGATTTTCATTTATAAACGAAGACGGTAACATGGATGCTAATTGTAGTTGTGTACTATTGAAAGGCAGTTATAATATCATAATAGACACAATGACATCTTGGGATACTGAAAAAATTAAATCAGGTATATGTCTAAACTATGAATATTACATTGAAAAAGCATTGTTACATATATATTGTATATAAAGTAAAATTGGATAAAAATTTATCTTAATGACTGATACTGATTGATATACTTATTAAACAATATGAGAATAAATTCATATTTACTACACATTTACATTCTTTCAGCATTAGAAAAATATGAAATAACTCCAGATATGATTCATTTTGTAATTTCTACCCATGGACATTCAGATCATATTGGAAATAACAATTTATTTCTAAAAGCTAAACATATTGTTGGGTTCCAAATGTCTTTTAAAGAGACATATTTTATACATCCATTTGACAAAGGTAAATATATATTTTTTATATTGCAGGATAATTAAGTTTTAAAGTTTTATTTAAAAAAAAACCATGTGAAACACTATTTTTAGGTAAAGAGTATGCGATAAATGAGTTTGTTAAAATAATTCCAACACCTGGCCATACATTATCTGATGTGACAGTACTTGTTACTACCAAAGACAATATGACAGTTGCGGTGACTGGTAAGTTTATCTTTGTATATTATATTCATTATGAGTGTCTCAAAGATATATCTATATTAATATTACAAAGGAATTACTGGAGGGTTTGTTTGGTTGAATGAGCTAACCTCACTACTCCGGACGTCATGGGCTATATATATATATATATGTATATCATCATGCTAAAACTAGTAGGAATAGCAAGAGCACTAATAAAGAATGTTTTAAAATCAGGGTTAATTTTCATTTTGTGAGTTTTCGCTGTGTTTTAGTGTTAGCCCAAATTAATTATTCCATACAGATGAAGTCACAGACAGAAGCTACCGTTTCATAAAGATGTAATTGTATATTATTTTATTATTCTAATGTTTATGATCTAGTTTGAGTAATTTGCTAAGTTAGCTGTAACAGTTGTAATTTTTAAAGAACTTAAAGCAAGAACACAGGAAGAGTTATATGTTGATTTAAAGAAAAAAAAATCAAAGAGGGTACAAGCTGCAGGTTAATCAATCCTGGTAATCAATGATGGTTTAAATTAATACCACTCATGGTGTTACAGATGTTTTACCATTTCAATATTCATAGATTAAAGCTCTGAATTATGTCAGTAAATTTTTAGTAATTCTCAAACATTGAACAAATTACTTAGAAAGGAAACATAGTGAGGAAACCTAAGCCTAAAGAATATTTTATAGTATCATCACATGTGACAATAACATATAACTGTGGCTTATTCAGAGCATTTGAGATTAACAATATGTTGTGGGTTGGTTGTGTTGATTATGTCCGTCCCACCCCTCACAAAGAGGCTTTTGGCTCAGCAGTAGCAGTAAACAAAAATTTTATAAATTATATTACTTTATTGTTTGAGCTGTAACAAAATGTATTTTTTACCTATATAATGAAAAATTATTTTAAATTAATGGCAAGTTTTTGTTTAAGGGGACTTATTTGAAAAGTTTGAAGATATCAATGATCCAAACATATGGAAGGAGGCAGGTAGTGAAGATCCGGTGCAACAAGTATTAAATAGATCTAAAATAGCTGACTTGGCTGATTGGATTGTGCCAGGACATGGTCCTAAATTTCAAATGACTGACAATCTTAGAAACATATTGAAAAATCAAATTGAGACAATTTCATGATACATTTTCAATATAATATTAGGAAATGAATTTTTTGTTTCTCTATTTATAAAATTAAAAACATTTTCAGGTCAAATTTTATTACACGTAAAAGACAAATTGGTTTATTTAAAAATGAATATGATTGTAATATAGTACAGTTTCATACTATTAGTGATTTATTAATCTGATAATAACTAAATATAAACAACAGGGTACCTCTTGATTTTAATAATTTAGGTAAAATACAAACTTAATAAAGAAGATAATTATAATAAATAAGAATGACAAAAGATTACTGAAAAGTACTTTTCTTTAATTGTAGTGAATTAATTATAAAGAGATGAAAAGTTATCAAATAATCCAGTATATCAAACACTTTAATATTATTCATATTACGGGTATATTTGTCTATGATTCCATCAGTGTGGACAATCAAAATGTAATGCAGAGAATCAAAAAATACATGAAGTTTTTGGCAACATTACGTTTCAGTATAAATGTGCAGTATTAAAATAAATAAAAAAAATAAACTTGATCTATTATCATAATTTATGAAAATACTCAGCTTTGAAATTATTTACATTTTGTTTGTAGGAAAATATCCGAACCAAATCAATTGATATAATTGTTATATTACATGAAAAACAGATATAAATATTTTAGTGAGAAATCTTCTAAACTGTACTTACATTTATTATTAAAGTTTAAACCAGATCTAACACATGTTGAGATTACAACAATTGAAATTACTTATTCAAATATGTATTTAAAGGTAATTAATTTTATTCCTAAATACATAAGTTAATTCTATGCAGTGAACTGTAAAAAAAGTTGACTATTTCCAAAAAATCATGTCCTTAATTTGGCATTACAGTGAGTCATAAGTGTCATTTTTGTGTCAATGTGACAGATTATTTGTGTGACGTCATTACTTTAATGTCATATTTAAATATTTGGACTTGTAAGGTTTTAGAGATTAATTTTCAGTTCCTATTTCTACAATCACTACTATGTCTACCTTTCAAAATGGATCTATTATTCTGACCAGAATATAGTGGATTTTATATTTGATAATAATTCGTAAGAGATCATAAATTCCAAAACAAACACATATTATATAACAAGACTGATAATTGTATATTATTAAAATTATATTAAAATTAGTTAACCATTAACCGAGTAACTCAAAGTTATAGTACCCGCCCTCGTCAGTCTGCAGCTGTGAAGTTACTACAATTAGCATCATCGAATGAGAATATATCATAATATTTAAAGAACATTTGGCCAACGAATTCATCCAGATAGAGCAACTATGAGGGTGAAAGATAGTCTGTTTTGAGCCCAAGCAACCATACATTTGCTTGGGATACGACATTGTGGATTTATGCAATAATTATATTATTTTATTTCTGGTGTCTTACACACACAAACTATAGAACATAAAGACGAATAACTGAAGTAAAGCCCTTTAACCGGCAAAGGGGTACCCAACAAATTTAGTAAATACGTATAATAATATAATGACTTATGTTATACAGAAGCGCCACCTTACGAGACTGAAAGAAAGTTATTCCCTCTTGATTTTCGCTGTGATAATTATTACTGTGAAAAGGAGTACTTTTCTTTGCGGAATATATCAGTCTGAAGTTACTTTCACAGCTGTAAACTTATTTAAACATATTATAAACCATTTAATGGATCTAAATAAAATTAAAGACAAACACTTTCCCATAAGTGGATCTTCACGCCTATACGTATGAATTGCGTTCGGATTTCAGTACGAAATTTTTTCACGCCGACTAGATTATTTAAGGACATCGAATTTTGCAATAAATGTATTTATTAACTAAATATAAAAATGTAGCCGTCACTTGCTATTTGGTACATTTAACATGAACGTCAGAGATCGAACAACAGCAATTTACTTGTGGAAAATTAATGATGTTAAGAGAACTTGATCTGTTGCCTTTCTGTTTTAATTTCTAAATGTCTGTTGAATGACTTTGAATAATATTTTTAGTAAGAAATATGCTAAATCGTAATCTCGCGAAAGCATAGGTATTAGGAGTGCTGAGTATACGCCTCCTAGCATTCAAATTCAAGCGCATACTATGCATCGACGATATATATGTGAAGAAACGATACACACTTATGAACTACAAAAAAATGTTTTTTTTTTTTTTATATTTGTACCGAAAAGTAAAAACGATATAAAAGTCGTGGCACTCATATTTTTAGTAAACGTAGTAGACGGACGCTTAGATATTACTTCCGGTGATCCCTTCAACAGAAATTCTCGTGTCCACGAGTCCAGGCCATATTTGCTGCGTGTAATGATTAAAATTTTCCTATTAATTCGTCAATTTCTACATACTAGATAGAGAAATTTCATATTATCACAGGCGACGATCACAAATAATACAAAGCTCAAACATGCCCATATCCATTCCGAATATTAATTGATAGCTGCAACGAAAAAATAAAAGTAATATTAACATAATCATATATACAACATACTTAATGTTTATGAAAATTCTGTAAAATAATTTTATACTACTTTAAATAAGTATTGAAATTAATATTCGACAATCTGATATTAATTTTATCAATTTTAATGGAAGTTGAAAGGATTTAAACTAGAGATGTACCGAATATAACTTTGGCCGACTAGCCGATTAGTCGGTAGTAAAAAAGGCCGACAAATCGGCCAATTCGATCACATTTCGGGTGTATCCGTTACACTTCGTTTACAGCTGTTTCGCGCGTAAATCGTAACCGCCGCCTGGGAGATTGTAGGAACCTGTTGTTTACTTCACATTGTTTTTTTAATTTTTGCTTTTGTTCTGGACAGAGCGGTGATTTTGTGCAAAAAAAAAAATGCTGTTACTGTTCATTAAAGTGAATCAAAGAACTCAATTAAAATATAAACATGTCAAAAAAAAGTCTTGTGTATGGATTTTTTTTACTTTACCATCTCTTTTTGCTTTTATTAAGCGGTTAATGTTCAGGATTTTTAGACATATATTTTACTGTGCATAATGCAAACTTATTTTAATATGACTTATTTTGTTAATAAAAATTCTTATTATTTTATTTAAATTAAAATATATATATGTTCTTTGTATGTTAATTAAATGCTAATTTTATCTCATAAATGTCATAAACATGATTTCTTTACAAGTGAGTAATTTTAGAGACTGAATATCAAAGGAAAGTTTGCTTTGCTTTACAATAAATAATGTGTAAGACTTATTATAAAATAAATATATTAATAAACAGTCAATGTTTTTATTTAATGTAATTCCCTGTACATACTTTTTTACTGGGAAATACATAAAAAGTACTAAGCCCGATAGTCCACGCCTTTTGCCGACTAATTTCCGACTACGATAGTAGCCGGATAGTCGACCCTGCCGACAAGTCAGCACATCTCTAATGTAAACCCAAGAAAATATTTAACTCGACATGTAATATATTACAAGAGAAAGCCTGGATACACTTAGTAATACGATAATAAATAAATAACTTACTAAGTAATGATTTTACCTGTGGATCAATGCTTGTGGGTACAGGCTGGTGTTCATCAATGCATAAATCTGAATCGGAATCAGTTCTGCGAAGACCATTATCCTGAAAATATAAATATTTATGAGTAATATAAAATATATTGACTGACGTAAGGCACCAGAATTTCATGTAAAATGTAAATCTTGAATAGATATTTTTTTATTATTTTTATTAAGGCGCCATATTATTACGCTTTAGCAAGAATAAAGCAGTAATTATAAAATTTAATTTTTAAACAGCCAATAGTTTGTAGGATTTGTCATAACGAAATTCCTATTTAAATAAAAGACAGTCAATAATTTATCCAAATATAACTCATATTTTCACTTAAAGAACAAGACCATCTTGACTAGAACAAAGTCGCATATTATGGCTAGTATTGAATATGATTAGATTGGCGATAATGAATAAGTAATATAATAAGACTGATGACAATGAATAAATAATATAATAATACTGGTGACAATGAATAAGTAATATAATAAGAATGGTGACAATGAATAAGTAATAATAAGATTGGTGACAATGAATAAGTAATATAATAAGATTGGTGACAATGAATGGTGAATATAATTAAATTAGTGATTGTATAAAAGCGATTCTTACACCGTGTGTATACTGATGTGTGGTGGTCAGTACGCTTGCGACTGGTCTCATGAAAGCAGGCAGAGTCTCAGTTAGGGGCGGTCGCGCGTGTGTCAACAACGGTTTCAATAGCCTCGAGTCGAGAGCGCCCCATAATCTTGCTAGACGAGCTTTCTGTTCACCACTGGCGTCACCGCTACCATGTGGAGTCTCCTGATGTATTATATAATAAACATACAGAAAGATGTATGAATATTTAGCAAACATGTAATCTTAATTTGACGACACACACACATCTTATGTGTCATGTATATCTATAAACACACACATCAAAAAAGTCTAAGCAATATGCGTGATATTACAAATTTTACCATTTATATTAATTAATTTCTAAGTATTTACTCAAACAAAGTGCGTAGGTAAGTAAACTTTTTTGTTATTGACGACATATTGGCTGGTTGAAAAAAAATTTTTTTGATTATGTTTTGTTTTTTCATAAAATTCAAATGACTGCGAATTTTTTTTGAATTTAAGTGCGTTTTAATTGCTACGTTTAGTCTTGATTTTATAATTTTACCAACCATTTAAATAAAGTTCGCGACAAAATTGAATTTTTAGATATTCTTTACGTCATGAAGCGACGTCATTTGATGGCAGATGAAATGCAAAGAGCTGTAGGGATGTTGCAAGAGGGAAGTAATCAATCTCAGGTATCTCGACATTTTGGCATTCATAGAAGTATTATTTGTCGTCTTTGGCAGCGCTACAATAATACAGGAGAACCCGCTGAACAGCATCCAGGTCGTAAAAGGAGTACAACCACTCGGCAAGACCGGTACATACAACTGACTGCAAGACGCCAGCCGATGTTAACCGCTCGAGAGATAAGTTTGAGGCTACAAATTTCAAGTGGTGTTGATGTAAGTCCTCAAACTGTGCGAAATAGACTGCATGAGTACGGCTTACGAGCTCGACGCGCAATCAGGTTCTCACCGATACGTCACGGGAATCGCGCTCGTCGATATGATTGGTGTAGAGAACGCATAACATGAACCCAGGAACAATGGGATAAAATTATGTTTTCCGATGAGTCGCGATTCGGGTTTAAGCCTGATACAAGAAGGGTGCGAGTGTATCGTCGGCCCGGAAATACTGAAAGGCTCAGGTCCGTTCAGGAAGTTCATCCATACAGCGGCTCAACAGTTAAATTATGGGCGGGTATTATGAAGAACAGACGAACGGAGCTCGTTTTTGTAAATGGAAACATGAATGCTGAAAATTACATTGAAGATATTCTCAGACCTTATGTCTACCCATTTGCATAAACCTTTGGCTCCGATTTTAGGTTAATGCATGACAATGCGCGTTTACATACAGCTCGGCGAACCAGTGAATACTTTGCAACGAAGAACATCCGGGTATTGCCCTGGCCTGCACAATCGCCAGATCTCAACCCCATCGAGCACGCATGGGACATGCTCCAGAGACGTGTTTTGAAGGACTTGGACGGAGCGACAACAACCCAACAGCTGAAGGATTTGCTACAATTCCATTGGGAGCGAATACCGCAAGATGACATAAACAGTCTCATTCATTCAATGAATAATCGTTGCCGACAAGTTCTGAATAGCAGAGGAGACCATACTTTGTATTAAATTGTTCTATTCTTTCACAATAGATTTAGAAATTTCATTTTGTAAAAAAAATGTTTAGTTTCTTATGTATCTTAGTTTCAACAGTATATTCTAATATTGTTCATTTCTGTTATTAAAAGAACTTATAAAGACAACCGCTGTTATTTTTACATCATAGAACCCTAAAGATATTATTTTAAAAATAAAATACAACGTTATAATGTGAAGAACCATCCTAAAATTTTAATTAGTACATGTTGCTTAGACTTTTTTGATGAGTGTATATGTTACTAAACAAAGCCACTAGTAGTTTCCTTTATTCTTCTAAACAGTGCAACGAATTTTGATACGGTTTTTCATTACTGATTACAGATTTTTTCGGAAGGTTCACAATATGAATTATACATATGATGTATACATATAAAATAGAGAAAAGTTGATGTCTTCTACTAAAGTCAGGATTTTTCGGGCACTTACATCTGTAACACTGGCTAAACCAAATGTGATACAAAAAAAAATCCTACAGAAAACTTCCAGATGGTATCGGTGTTATTACAAAAAAGTTAAATACGTATTGAATAGTAGCTTTAAAAAGGTGTGATACGTGACACATACGATTTGTATGTTATTTAAATTTAAGTCCATAGGTTAACTGGAAAATAATAGTTTGCATTCGAATTGAATTTTAAAATGGTTAATTTAACTTTAATAGATTATATTCAAAAACACATGCTCGTGCAACAAATAACTAAAGAAAACCCGTATGCAATATACGTGCCAGAAATTGGACTAATTAATAAAACTAAGAAAATAACACGTTTTTAACTACATGTTATTATGTTAATGAAAGATAAAAATATTTTTTAAACCAAAACCACGGTAATATTGCATTTGTAAATCTTATTCTGTGATTAATTTTAGAACCATAGTTCATGCATGATTAAGTTGTTAAAACATGATTAATAATATATAAAGAAATATTACATACTTCGTAACCGTTTAGTTGCCAAGGCATAGTGACTTCCTTCGCGCCATTAGACCATTTAACTACCATGCAGCCTCTCTATATGTTAAAACCAAAGAAAGCTATAAAATAAGTGTCATGCATCTTGCTATATGAAATATGTTATTCCTGTTTATATATTTCTATTTCTTCTTGCATTGTACATAAATAATAAGCCCATAACTGATGTTTTTTTTAATTCCTACGAACCTAAGAAAATACATATAAAATGTAGGTAGTTAAGAACGTATAAGAACTAATTCGTTATTAAATGTGTATTTAACATGCTGGTACTATTCGGTAATTATAAAAAGACAAGTGTATGTTAATTAGGTTAGTAATTAATATAATTATTCTTTTACTCTGAAATGTGCTTTATCTTTGTGAAATAACTTCAGATTGGTGTTATAAAATATAATTATAGTATGATGTTAGCTGTCATTGCTTTTATACATGAGTCGTGCAGTAAACAATGCGTGCATTTCATATATTAGTCTTACTGCTGGCCTGTCGCAACTGGCCGGTTGCGTAGAGTCCATGTTCCTGAGCCCGAAACCTATATCCGTTGGCTAAACAAGAAATATATCCTAGTTAAATTTAAATAATATTTGGACATTTAGGAGATTCTCATTGTAGGTCGATCGAGAGACAAATAGTTCAACAAATTTTACCACAGAAGTAAATATTATCTGTGACTTTATTTTTTTGTATATATATATTTTTAAAATTACAATATTAATACTTGGAAACAGACAATTGGTATTTATAGTTCTTATTTCTTTAAATAATTCAGGCTCTGATCCGAACGTAAATTATCGAAGTATCTAAAATGCACGACACCTATTGAACAAGTTACTGAATGTTACACCAGAGATTATACAATGAAATATTCAATGATATGATTGTACTTATACAAATCTTCCTTAAACATAACATTTTTGGGAACTCAACGCTGCAGAAAGTCTCTTAAATTGTATGTAACAAATGCTATTTTTCAATGCCTACGGGTTGTACACCCAAATGTTAAGAATTCCAAGGAAGATATGTAAGTAACATATAATGAATAGGAAGCACACTGAGTGTAAAATTAAAGCCCACTTATAACGTTATTTTATATACGCGTGTCTATACGTACCGGTCCAGCGGTGTCCGTGGCCTGGTACAGCTGCCACAATAATGTTTTATTTATTAATTGCATATAATGGCAACATCCGCACACACGGTTTATTTATGACCTTTCACGAGTGATTAGTGCTTCACACCCATATTGTACAGTATACAAACTTTTGGAGATTTATCTTATTTTATTTTTGAGGTTATATACATAGTGACTATACACTGTCGCAGACACGACAGGAGGAAGCAATGTCTGGTTGTTTACTTTTTATGTGGAAGTTGCAATCCAGTCAAGCATAAGTGTTCTATCGCCGCTCTTTGATACATGAGTATATTTCGATAATTCGATACAAAATATTACCAAAAAACAATTAGTACTTTAAAAGTGAATATTTATTTTTGTTCTGTGACTAAATAGAATTTCAATTATCATACTGACGTGAAACATCTGTAACGTCGGTTCACACCTACTGTTGGCGTGACGCATTGTCACTGCTTGCGTCGCCACGTTATATGATTTTGAATATTTGTGTTCAATGATAATAAAATGAAGGTTTTTTTTAAATTAAATCTAATTTTTTTTAATTCTAATTTTAATTCTAATTTCTTGAAAAAAAAAAACTTCTTATTTTATTTTTCATTATGTCAGATTTATTTCCTGTCGTAAACTGTCCTTTTATGCATATAACCTGTACAAAATAACTTCGATGTTTCACATTTACCAAGCGTCTTGCGTCCGCTCATATTTTTTCATAATTACTATTAAATTTATTGTGTTATTTTAAACATTTCCAAAATGTTCAAGAGATTAATCTTTGCGTGACAGATACAAGTTACCAACAAGATATTGATTTGGTATTATTTTGATCTAACTATATTTGCAAAACAGTACAAGAAAGCGTTGAAAATGATTTAAAACTACGACTATTCTTTGTTAAATAAAATCATGAAAAAATCAATCTTTATCAGTGCTAAAGTGAGATGCAACTTATAAGAGCGAGAGAGATAGAAGAAGCGACATAGATAATATGAACACAATGTGACCGGTTAAAATGGAATACACCCGAAAAGAGTAAAAACAAGGAACAATTAGAATAGTTTCGAAAATACCTGAATTTTTGATGAAACTATTACAACTACCCATTGCTCTAAGAATGTATCTATATACTATTTTATTTACACCCTTTTTGTGTGATCTTTAAAAAATATGTGCACTAAATAAATTTAAAAGCTATATTTTAATTTAATACTCACACTTCTAACATCACGGTATGGCAAAGCTTCGTTTTCATCATTTTGCCCTTGTCTGAAAAAAGAAAGAATGAAAAATATTTAAATGGTATGCGAAATAGCGACATTTTCTTTAGCTCATAATATAGTCTAACCATACCAAAACCTAAACTCAACAAACATATGAGCTTTTTAAATTGATGTCTGTTTGTTTGTTGAGCCTAATTCTCAGATCAGTTTTAACGAATCCCTTGGCATTAATATTGTTACATAGAGTTTTATGTAGACTACAAATAATCATGGTTTTTCAGAGACTGTATGCAGTAATGAAAAAAAAATATAAACAGTCAATTTTAAAAGAAATAAGAGTAGTTTCCGTAGTTTTCAAGTGAAAGAAGTCGCAAGCATCAGTTAGTGAGATAACAAATATCGTTTATACCCAGTTGGAATACGAAGGTAAGCTAATGCGTGCGTCGTGGCTCCTCCTTGAAGCACGACGGTTGCGATCACTATAAGCGAAGTGGTCGTCAGCATAGTTTGACGCGCTTCCGACACGGTGTTACGAATTGCCAACGCGAAAGACATCGCTCCACGAAGACCTACAATATATATTTGTTGAAGTGAAATTATGAAAATAAAATGTGCGACGAAAAAGAGATAGCTATTAATGTATACAGTTTGACTGTTTAGTTGCCAGCAATATTTGTACAGGATAATCATTACTCGATTCTCTTTATAAACCGATTAAAAAAAAAAATAGGTGCTTAGTATTTGACCTAATTATCTAGAGAAAAACTAAACTGATATACACTCAACATCAGGTGATTTACGCAAAAACGAACTGGAGTAATAATAAGGAAAACAATGAATCACACCGTGCCACGTAGTATCACACCTAGACTCACGCCCCGCTTCTTTTTTCGACCGTGGAGTAAATGCGACGATAAGCAGTTACGTAATGATTAATCTTGAAAACCGCCTCTTTCATGTTGTTCATTGAACCTAGATGTGATTTTTTTACGTTTAAAAGTATCGTTCCCTTATCTTTAAAAGTTTTAGAACAAACTTTAACTAAGGTTCTCTTTGTTATTTATTAGTATTTGTTTTGATATTATTATTTTAAATGCGACCATGAATTATCAAAGGATTGAAGGGTGTTAAACTTTAAACAGTTACCTGGTATATAGGTTTTAGGCTGTGCGAGAATGAGATAGAATGCGTTCCTAAGTATATAGTGTCCCTATTCTCGAAATACAGTTAAATCGAAATACACTTTTTATACCGAATTTTAAGGGACCGACCATTTTTTTCAATTACAAAGGGTTTTCATTATACGGAGTAAAGCAGTGAGAGCGCTGGAGACCCACCTCTCCTCACCTTACCCTTCTCCTCTTCCCTTCCTTCCTCCCATCCCCCAACACAGGCTGATAACGCACTTGCGACTCCCCTGGTGTTGCTAGTGTCTATGGACAGCGATGATCGCTTAACAATAGGTGACCCGCCTGTTCGTTTGCCTCCTATGGTATAAAAAACAGCTAGCCAGGCGGACTTAGAAAAAGCCCTACCATCATGTTACGGTTTTATCAGGATGTTTTCCTTCAGCACAAGCTTCTACTTAGTTACTCGAATTCGAACCTAGGTCCATCGTCGCTGAGTTCCCACACGCAATCAATTAACGAATCATTGCTTCTAAATCGGATTTATCAGGTACTGGCCCCTGCCCGCAACTTCGTCCGCGTAGTAATATTTACTTTAGGTTAATGGAAGCACGCAGCGGAAGCTCTCAAGAAAAAAATCCCAATTTCGGAACATTTTTCATTGGTGCTTCGCTCCTATTGGTCTTAAGGTGATGATAACGGACTATAACCTTCGTAGATAAATGAGCTATGTAAAGCTGAAAGATTTTTTCAAATCAGACCAGTAGTTCCTGAGATTACCCTCTACAACGTCACAAACTCAAAAGCTTTACCTGTTTATAATATTAGTATAGATAATATAATGTTTCCATGTAAGTTACCTGAGAAGAACAGCATGTGTTGGAAGTTGATGGGTATCGGCGGTTTTCGTCCCAAATTCAGAAGAAAAGATAACGGATAGATGTTAACAGCTCGGCCGAGTGTTGATGTTATCTAGTTTTAAGGGCTAAGGATTTAATCTGATATTCGCGTTCTTAAATAATATAAAATCGTAAAAAAAGTGCAGTTGTTTAAAAAAAATCTTGTGCTTCAAACGTATAAAGGATACAAAACCAGCAATTATGAACCACGGATCGAAGTGGTGTTTCGGAAAAGTGAACATTGACACTCCGATATAAGTAAATATGAAGTTCTCCGCGAGGAAGTTGAGAAGTTCGAACAACTGCTTGGTTCGGTTGCGCGAGTCGGACGATAAGTTATTGTAGGTGTAGTGAGCTTGACATATACCGCAAAATAGTACAGCTACGACGCCTGTATTAATGAATACAACACAATATTATTTATGGAGAATATTTAACCATTAATAGCAATTACATTATAATTAAAAAGCTGTAAATACATTACCTTCATGATATTTTGACAATACAAATGGCATGACAATGCACACATACGTAAAGTAATACTGTAATCTTATATAACACTAGCGGGACCGGAAGACGTTGTCCCGCGCTGATTATAAATTAAATAAATGACAAATTATACACCAAAACGTTCCTCATGAACAGTGGCGGATTTGCAGTCTTGGCCGCCCTAGGCCCCAGGCCATGTAGTAAGTACCAGCCACCCCTTTCTCAGCACCCATCGTATTGAGTACACAATGAATTTACTTTTTTGCCAACTTTTATCGAAATCGATTCGATTTAGGAAGATTATTGTTATACGATGCGGTGCAGTGCGGCCCACCACAATGTGCGCGTTTAGAATATTTACGTTTTACGTACTTTAAGTTGTTTCTTGATATCATCAGTGGATTTTTTGTCATGATTAGCCGCCCTAGGCCCGGGCCTCCTGGACCTTAGGGCAAATCCGCCACTGCTCATGAATCTCTTTATCCACGGGTGAAAACCGCATGAAAATCCGTTGATTAGTTTTTGAGTTTATCGCGAACAGACAGACAGACGCGGTAGGGGACTTCGTTTTATACTGTATAATGGTGTGGAAGTAACATAGTATATTTTCAATATCGGTGGCGAAAAAGAAATAGTTATATGTTGCTTAGAAATGGGCGGATTGACGGTGCAGCCGTCAAAAATAAGTTAGATAGCCAAGTTTTAACAAGCCGCTGTCGAAACACTTATGACGTTTACACGAACACGACGTGTGACGTATACAGCTTTTTAGTTACGATATCATCGATTAATATTCTATAAAAATAATAATAATATTACTAGAAATTGTGAAACCAAAAGTTATTACAATATATTAGAGTATTATTTATGTACAACCTGTATTTTAATGAAATAAATACAGGAACAGGAGGGTAAATAAAAAAAAAAAAATAACCTGTAATAACTATAGACATTATAAAGCATGGATAAAAAAATGCCGACAAAAGTGAAAACTCAACATAATGGAATATTTATGTTCTTTTTTAAAATTCCTAATTCAATTATAGCCTAAAATATGTTAATTTAATAATATGTAAATTAAAATTATTAACATTATTTTGGTTTTCACATCTATTGGCACTTCGTGCAATAATTATATACATATTATTAATTACAAACAAATGATGAGCTGAATAAATTCAATACAAAATATCAATATTAGCTATGCACAGGCTTCTATACTACGCTGTCGCTCGTCTGACGCAAGCCCAATACGTCACGAGCATGGCGAGGTATTCGGTGACGCGAACCCATAAGGTTTTCCCTTCAAAAATTAAATTACAAGACAAAAGTAATTAGTACGTAATATTCGCAAGCAGAGTTGTTGGCATAACTAGTAATAAAATACATTATATTATACATACCAGTCAATTCACAAACTTCGGCAATAAGAAAGGCGGCGTAGGACATCAGCACGAAGAGTGCGGACTCGAGAAGCGGCCATTCGCGCACGTGAGTGAACTTTGTCATGTGAGTTATGTGTTAAGGAATATTTTATTTTATTATTATACCAGTGCACTTTTTCCCTTTTTTTTTTCATGTGAAACATCTATAGGTGCAGGTAAACCTGATTGTTGGCTTAGCGACGTGGCGACGCAAAACACAAACTTTGCACTATTAACGAAATATTCAAATACATTTGCAACCTTATCTGTATGTTTTATCGGCCACTCGTTGTACTAGTGTTACGCATCACGCGCAGACGACCTAGCGCCTTTTGAAAAATGCCGCCAAACACACCGCGCCTGTCCCCAGTTTAATTTTTGTGTTTAATAATAATGAATATGTATGTAATAAAATAAATAAATAGTCATTATTTTATGGAACAAATTTCTTTCATTATGCCATAGCTGATTCTTGTCGTAATCTGTTATTTTAGGCATATAACTTATACAAAACAGTTTCGATGTCACATCTGCCAGGCGTCCCGCGACGGGTTAATTTCATTAATGTATAGGTATATAGATGCATATTCACAAATAAATACAGTGTAAAGGAACTCTCCAGAACGAAATTTAAAGACCAAACTCTTTCACTTTCCATCACTCCTATTTCTATTTCACGTATCCAACAAACTTTTTAGTCTTACATAGCGTGTTTCGCTTATTGTACATGTTAACAAATTTACAATTGGTATACGACTGTGCTTGGTGAGTTTCGTAACTGAGAGTAATATTTCCTAGAGACACTGTAATCCAAGAATAAGACGACTTGTCTTCGGCAATTAACAATAAGAAAGTAGAGCGTCTGTGCACGTTCTCTAGTGGTTTTCATATAAATTTCAGCAAGTCAAAGATTTATTCAGAGCCTTTTTTAAACTGATAACATAAATAACAATACTGTTAATAGTTCATTCGTAGGTAACAAACAATGGATGTGATTTTACAAAGAGTATACCAATGTACAGGTTTTAAAGTAAACCAACTAAATCTTACTAACTTCTTCGTTATTGACGTTTTTAGTACTAAAGAGCGACGATATACAGAGTTTACACTACAACATAGTTACTGGCAACATATATATATGTATATATATATAGGCAGTGCGTCATTTAGGTGGTTTTTTGTATGTTACAATTTAATTTATTATGCTAAACGAATTTACATGACACTAGCAGGTAAGCATTTGCGACAATGTAACAAATCAATGTTCATATGTGATTCAGTAACCTTGTGCAACCAGAAGGTCAATGCTAGATAGGTTAATAAATAATCAATCTAAAATTATTAAAATCGAAGAATAGTCTTCAATCGAAGCACACACTCTTAATAAAAAGGATATCAAGGCAGTCAAACAACCCATAAAAGCACCGACAAGTAGGGACAAGCTAAAAATCCCAATAAAATCTCCGATCGCTGCCAAGAAAGCGATGATTTCAAAACCACCATCATTGGAGTATCGCGTCTCGTAGTTTTGGATTGCTCTGAAATAGTTATTCAAACTTATTTTTAATACACTTCAAAAAGGAGGTTCTCAATTCGGTTGTATTTTTTAATGTGTTATTATATCAGAATTTCCTTATTTATAAACCGATATGCAAATCTCTTCATTTATCGTAAAAGGTTTTTATTGTTTTGTTAAAGAGTCCCAAATTAAATTTATCAATATAAGATACAACATAGAATTCCTTAAAATCAAATAAGAATTATAGTATTCGAGAAATTGATAGATTTTATGACAATTCTAACTAAGTAGGTACCTAACTATGATTAAGTATTCCATATTTACAGTATTCATTTTTTTAGAATCAGTTTTATTTTTTATTAAGATTTTATTATACACATATATAAATATTGTGCTTATTTATTGAACAATGTCGTAAATTAATCTGTAATTAATTTTAATTATCTGTTTTTATATATCGCATTATATAGTAAACAAGTTGTAGTCCGGTGAAGCTGTAAAGACCTTGCCAGGTCAATAGCGTAGTCAGTTCGAGAAAAAAAGTAAACAAGTCGGTAGGTCTAATTTTAGACGTGACTTTTTAAATACTACTGTAAGTATTATTAGACTTACGCAAAACATTGCGTCACAGTTTTTTATATTTAACAAAATGTGTTGTTTGAATGCAGAAAAGTACCGAGAATCCGGTTTACATCGAAAACATCAACCGTAGACAGTTTAAATAATGATTACCAAGTCCAGGGCCGGATCAGTTATATACAAAATGTTAGGGGCCCCGCGATTAATAGAAAATAAAAAATACGCGGACACGTTCAAATGAGCAACTTTTATATCGTATCAGAGTGGCAAGATGAGAAGTTCCTGGAGATATACTATACATTGGCAATCATCGGCTTCGGCGTCTCAATAAGTGACAACCTACAAAGAAAGTCACATTGACGGGTTTATCACCATGTGTATGGTGGAAGCGATCTAGCCCGGGATATGCACCCTATCACTGCGCCGAAAAGAGAGTTACTGTGAAGGATTTAGTGTTAAGCACAAAAATTTACTTATATTACATCTAGAACATTTTGCCAAAGCTGTTCTATTAGCAGATTATGTTGAAAGTTTTAAGTATATGGAGCTTATGTTTCTTAGACAGACTTTGAAAAGACTGAGATATTAACATTTCTATGCAGCGCCGTCTAAATCCTCATAATTGTGGGAATGATACAGGATATCCGATATGTAAGTAACGTTTGTTAATTAAAAAGAGAGGAAATAAGAATACAACTTTTTCAGGAACAAATATTTTGTTTTTTTTTTTTTTTCATAAGAAGCAAACGAACAGGCGGGTCACCTGAATGTTAAGTGATCACCGCCGTGTACACCACTAGCAACACCAGAGGAGTCACAAGTGCGTTGCCAGCTTGTGATTTGGGAGGAATTGGGGAATAGGGGGAGTGGGAAATAGGGTAAGCGAGATGGGCCTCCGGCGCTCTCTCTGACCAAACAAAACGTAACAATGCAAGCACTATTATTTCGAGTCGGATTTTTGTGTGTCGTGTGGCACTACCCCGGACGAGCCGACCCATTCATACCGAAACCAATAATAGCTTCATCGTGTCTCTGCCACCTACGGACACCTCGTTAACAAAAATAATTTAATATTTTGCAGTCAGTGATTTGTTTCTCTTTATTGATAAATTGTTTCTATAATTAATTATTTATGTTTAAACTCTACATTTCTTATTGTCACCAAATATTTTTTTGGTTTCTTTTTAATATTTAGTACAGGCAAAGCGTACACTTAATGCACCTCTGCCTAATTCCATTTATAAATAATTGCGGAATGTTCCTGGCTGGGGTAGTGAAATGCAAATGACCTTGACCTGTTGAGCGTTTCTGATGAGTATAATCATTGAAGTTTAAGATACCAAACTGGTTATTGAGTATTTAGAAATTTGACTAAACAACAAAAATATAATAAAGATCAATATGGAATATTTAACGATAAATAAAAAATAAACGTCCTTTTTAAGATAAGTTTATGAAAAAATAGTTATCATTACCCGCTAAGTACTAAAGCAACAGCATCATTGAGGACGCTCTCGCCGAATATCATTGCATACAGATTAACATCCACCTGAAATAATATGATTAGATTAGAAAAATATTAAGAATAATAACAATAAATTATAACTTTTAATATAATTTTTATAATGCGATCGATTTAATGTATTGTTGAAATCGAATATGTATGTTAAAAAAATTTACGCCAAAAGACGTTGTAATGAAGTAATCTATGTACTTGAAAGAACACGGTCATTAAAATTACATTATTATCGGTTGAGTGCCTTAAGCGCTCGCCTTAGTAGTCCGGTGAAGCTGTAAAGGCATTGCAAGGCCAATAGGATAGTCAGTTCGAAAAAAAAACATTATGATCTTGTGACACGTCAAATGATTTGATATCATAGCATACTAGCTTTTGCTCGCGGTTTATCTCGTGTTCATGTAGATTTGACGTATCCATGTGAAGTACTTTTTTATTAGATGAAAGGTATCTCACTTCCTTCTTTGTACCCATAACAATCTGTACGCATAATTTCATGATGATTGAGTAGTATATAATATAAACGATGTGAAGGTGTAACAAAAAACAAACTTATATTCGCATTAGTAATATTACGAAGTATTTCATGTTTTGCACCGCATTTAGTGGTAGTCCGGTGAAGCTGTTGAGACCTTGCTAGGTCGATAGCGTAGTCATATCGAAAAAAAAAACCGCATTTAGTTTGGAGATTTTTGAGCACGAACACACACAAATATATCGAATGATGAATTTAGTAATAAAATGAGTCTCCAATTATAACGAAGGGATAACGCTGATAAAAATGACATGGGTATTTACACAGAGTGCTATCTAAAAGCAATTTAGATATAACAAAGCCGTGTGTCAACAAAAAACATCATTTCGTTTATATAGTGAAAGAACAAATGTCTAAATTTACCTTCAATTGTGAGAATATAGCTAAAATAGTTAAGGGGTCGGTGGGTGATATTAGCGCTCCAAAGTAGAGGGTGTCAAGGAATGTGAAGCTTGATGCGAGAGAAGCGGGCATCAGCTGGACGCAACCATACATGAGAGCACCTATGACTAGAGCCGATAGGGCTGTGCCCACCATGGCGAATGTTAATATTGCACCTAAATTTCGAAAGAAGTATTTCTGAAAAAAAAAAATTAAAAACAATTAATACTACATTATTGACCACCAACAAAAAAGAAATGGAAGTGATACATAGTATTGTGATTAATTTTTAAGATAATATGATGAATACACTAGGTACTGTAGGTGGTAGAAACTATAACTATAGCTATAAAACTGGTTTCAACATCAATGGGTCAGCTTGCCCGGGGTAGTACTTCTCACAGAAAACCGACGTCAAGTAATTGTGCTTGCATTGTTGCGTTTCGTTCTGTCAGTGAGAACGCCGAAGGCCCAACTCTCCTCACCTTCCCCCTCTCCTCTTCTCATCCACACTCTTCCGTCTCGCCTCCTCCCCACCAACACAGGTTGGCAACGCATTTGCGACTCCTCTGGTGTTGCTGGTTAGGGAGGGTGGTGATCACTTAACATCAGGTGACCCACCTGTTCATTTGCCTCCTATGATATAAAAAAATGAGGTGGTAAACATTAGTTATATGCTGTATGTAGTAATATTTTAATATGGATTAACAATGTCAATAATAAACATTGAATAATTTTTAAAACTGTGTGATAGTTATTACTATTAAATGTGCTATAGATTTCAATATATCTTTCTCTCTACATCTCTTTGTATATATAGTATAAAGAGTTCATTAATTATCACATCACTATATTACATACAGTGTCATAATATTATAGCCCAATATTCCTTATTGTACCATATATATTAGTTGAAACTGCTGACAATGTGTTTTGAAAAACAAAAAGATTATTGGTTTTACTTTATGTTCAGAATATACATGTATTAAAGTTATATATAAAGTTTATTATACTTACTCTTTTGAGGCAATAACCTGCATGAAATATGATAGGAGGTAAGATTATATTGAAGAAAATCTCCGGATCAAATGTTGCTTTCAGATCTATTTCATTTTGTTCCACATTCACTATCTCTCCTCTAAAACTGTAGGCATAGGTCTTGTTAGGTACTGGTGGATCTGAGAATATAATATTATTAAATATTATAATACAAAGTCCTCTGACTTGTCAGTCTGTTCACAATTTTGGGGTGTAAGGGGTGTCGAATAACATCATAAGACTTGAGACACCCAAGCCAATCTCACCTGCACGTCGTGCACCCTGCTGAATAACGAACGAGGCAATGGTGCAAGCGGGGTGATAGGGTTTTACAACCTGACTGGTTCGCAACCATCATGTATATGGCGAAAAAGCCCGTAATAGTGATTCGCTTCTACGGGTCGCGTTTCGGGATCAGCCTGTGCATATTCAGCTTTTTACAGGCCGGCATGATAATGGCGACCGGCGATGTTCAGAGTGTTAATCGGTGGTCGCTATTATTTTTGGATTGCACTGTGCTTACCATCAGGCATAGTGCAGACACTTTGCCGTGCTACAATAAAGAAAAAAAACTACTGAATGGATTTTCATCGCTTTCCATTAATAGATGAGGTGATTCATACGGAAGCTTTAGGTATATAATTTATCAAGGGTTTTTACATCATCAGAGCAAGACAATGTCCAAAGGGTCTGCTAGTTGCTTATATTTACTAGAGATAGACTGCATAGTTAGTCTAAAAGACCTTAAGTACTAAAAGGTAAACTAATACTTATTTTAAATTTGATAAGTTAAACATGATTATCATCACATATTAGAAGCTTGTGATGTATGGTTTTCATATCTTCAAATCTATAGTCTCCAAGAAAAGAGTACTTTAGGTATACAAAATATCAGAAATTGTAAAATTCCCTAAATAATATAAAAAACGTGTGAGTGTACTTATGTACACATGTTAGAAGTTATACTTTTTTGGCGTAACAAGATAAAAATCTTTTCAAACTTTGTCTTTCGCCTTACTCTAGTTTGTAGAAAAACGACACTAAAAATAGAAAAAAGGTATTTAATACATTATTAGTTGTAATACAAAGAAATGCAAACAACAAATACAAAGAAACAAAATATTGACTATAGCTAACTTTAGGATGTCGGTTTTTCGTGACGGTGTGCGCGAGCATCGCCAACTCTCATCATTTTTCCTTAACGCGCCAGAATAAGTATAACTTCATAAAGAAAAAATAACAATCTTTTTGTGTCTATCAATAAAACATTGTCATGTAAAATTTTAGTTTGACAATTGTTACTGTTCTTTACAATATAATATCTCACGAAGTTACAGAAACCTGTCAAAATAACTGAAAACAAAACAAATATATAACAGCTGTGGCTACACAACTGGCTTTTACATATAAAATAAATTATAAAAATTAATACTTTGGCATTATACGAGTAAGTTCATATTATACAATTTAGTTCTAAATAAGAATCTAACTAAAGTCACATGTATGACTATACTGTTCCTCAATTATTTTTTTGATGAAAAAACACTTAATCAATCAATTGATATAATGATTAATGCAGATGTTGATAATAAATGTAACAACAATGCTAAATCTAAAACTTTGGATTTGGACATTTTCAATGCTATGCAGTGGAGGATTTGCAGTCTTGGCCACTCTAGGCCCCAGGCCATGTAGTAAATACCAGCCACCCTATTCTCAGAACTAATCACATTGAGTACATAATGAATTTACTTTTTTGCCAACTTTTTTTAATGATTTATGTTATACAATCCAGTGAGTGATAATGTATGTGAGCATTTAGAATATTTATGTACACTGAGTTATTTCTTGTTATCATCAGTGAATTTTTTGTCAGTTTTTGATTGGCGATTGGCCGCCCTAGGCTCGGGCCTCCTGTGCCTTAGGACAAATCCACCACTGATGCTATGATTATAAAGAGAAAGGATTCTTAGTTTTGCCTGGAATGGATAAACTCAAAAAATACTTAACTTAATTTCTAAGTTCTTTCTTCTATAAAAAGCCAAAATATTAATGAGTAATATGGACTATATTTCATATTCAAAGTCTACCTTAACCTAAGCAAAGTCACAAGCAAACTCTAGTAATATATTATCACATAAAATATAAATGTATCTACATAGTTAGGTAAAAAAAATAAGTAGATATATATTGTTAATGTATTTTCATTTTTACTACCATATATAAAAATGTGATTTTTCCTCTTTTCAATCTCTTAGTTTGTCTCTCAGATTATCTTAATTGCTTACAAAATATGATAACTTGAATATACCTATAATTAAAATAACTTATCTATCATCTTGTTATATACCTACCATATAGTTAATTTACTTTATGCTTTGAAAGTAGAGTTTAAAAAAAAAACCTATCAATTAATGCAAAAGTTATACTCACCTCCAGGTGAAACAGGAATTTTGTCAGGAAATTGAAAGCGCAGCATATCTGGTGGCACAGACAAGTTATACTTTGTGTCCACATCTGCGTGCACATCAATGTATGTGATGTGATTTGTGCTACCAGCATAGCGAATGATTGCCCCTACTATCAGACCTAAGAATTTCCAAGTTTTAAAACCAATATATAAACAATATATTAATTTATAAATACAATATTGTCAGAGCATCAAAGGATAATATTTTAAGGATATTCACAAAAAAATTTGCTACTATATTTAGAACAAAATAAGTTTATTATTTGTATAATAAAAGATGGGTTATTTGAATCTAATTTCAATCATAAATAAGGATAAAGTGGTACCTGGCACATTGAACAATTCAATTAATTTTCCAACAAATACCAACTCAAATTGTATTTTCAATACTGTATAGAATCATTCAGATTCTACTTTTATTAAAATTTTAAATAAGAAATATTTTAATTTAAAATTCTATATACATTTATGTATTGTTACAATGATATTTTATTTTTGTATTTCATGATTATATTATACATGTTTCATAAATACTATGAAGACTTCTCAGACACCATGAAGTCGAATAAATATCTACAGTATAACATACAAACGCAAAATTATCATCAAGGTCCTTCTTTATTATGTATAATCACATGACTTAAGTGTTTGGAACTTGGAACCTACTGTAAAAAAGGTAATACATCAAATAAGTTTTTACCATATATAACTGCCAATCCTGTTTCATTGAGCCAGCTGACCCGGCGATGTTTAAATACCCATATAGTAAGCACAGTGAGAGTCAAAAGACACGTATAAATTAACAAGTTTAAGCTATCTATGCGATGTAAGAGGGTCGCTTTTGCATCTAATGCGATATCTGTACCCGATGCTTGACATATTGATATCAAATAGAAAAGACTGGCTATAAAAGCAATAATTTTCATTTTTCTTGATCAGCAATTATATTGTGAGATTAATATTCTGAAGGATAAATAAATTAAAATTGATACTGAATCGAACACAAAAAGGATTCACATAATATTTATTTGATCGAATAAACAACACACACAATATAAATTTCCAAAAAAAAATACAAACGCTAATCGTAATTGTTCTTAGATCTCACTATTTTATGAGAATGACATGAATGACGAAATGTAAAAATTACAAACAAAACGTCAAATGTCATTACTGTCATATATGTCAGCGCCTCAGCTGAGTAATGATCGGCAATAGAGATGTTGGTTAATTAATGAAAATAATAATCGACCTTAACTCGATTGTATTTATATCCTTGTCAAATTTAGAATAATTGTTTTGATAGCTCTCATTAGCTCATCTCTAGTTGGAGTACTTTATAACCGTATTTAAATGTATGCAATCAATGATATTAGAATTGGAGTTTGGAGGGAACTTGGAATGCTATGTAGTGGTCTTTATATTTTATCCATAATCTTGTATTATTTGGCTCTATATTGTGTAATGTTGGTGGTGGTTTTCATAATAAAGTTTGGTTATTGTGTACAAGTGAACTGGATCCGAAATAATATCACGGAGTTCTAAGTTTCTTGATATAAGTTTATTGAAATTATATCGTTACTCACTTGAAAATGGCAGTAATAGTTTACTAGAAGATTGGTTGCCTAAAATAAAATACTTGGAGTTTTTGCCGGGATTTTAGTCTGTCATGTAGTGGATTTTATATTTTATTCATAATCTTGTGTTATTTGACTATATATTGTGTAAATTTGGTGGTGTTTTACGTAATATAGTTAGTTTATTATGCATAAGTGAAGTGAATGGAAAATAATAACACGGAGCATGAAATTCTGAGATGCCACAAAAACTCCCTGGAAGGTTCTAGCAAGGGATCCACCATCTTGTTAGAATATGGTTTCACACGATGCTTAGTATTGGAATGATCACACGAAGTTTGTGATATTATTGACTACGTGACAATGGCAGTAATAATCAGAAAGATTGATTGCCAAAAATAAAGTTAAAAAAAAAAAAAAACTATATACAACTATATAACTAATATTTATGTAAAGAATATAATCAAAGTACATTCGTTCAGAGCACATGTTTTAAAACTTACTAATTAAAAATTGGACACAAAAGTAACTTAATATATATATATATATATATTAAAACAGCTCATCAATGACTTCAAAATAAACTTTGAAAAATGTTTCTGGTAGAAACTTACCATATTACCATATATAGATAGCAACAACGGTTGCTTTTATACTTGGTTGTCTTTGGGAGAATATGTGATGGTAGCTGTAAAAATATTTTGAACAGATTTTACCTAAAATCCATTGTTAGGGAACGTTTATGCACAATGGCGTAACTATGACGAATTTCAAGTCAATTGCACATCTCGGTTTCGGTTTGGTTCGGTTAGTTTCGAAGATATCCTAATGACCGATTCATTAAATTCATTCAATGGTATCTCGCTTATACATATAGAAGACAAGCAGTAAGGAATAACGTTACCATATTTTTTTAAACATTCGTCACTTTTATGGTAAACATGACGGAGTGAACAACTTTATAGTTAGACATTACCTTTACCGCAAATCTACGATTGTTTTAAAATAAAAATATTATAGTGGAATGAGGCAATACGACACTGTAAATATAACAATCAACAATAAATACTTGAATTCTACATATAAAATAACAAATATCCGGAACTCACGATCAAGTAGATTTCTGGGTTCGACGACATACCTGTAACTATAATAAATTATTTATGATAGAATGACCTAGCGACATAGTAGGCGGAGGTTATTTCCACGTTTAATGCAATTGATATCTCGTGACATTACTTCCACTTTACGTTGACTTTCAATGTAAAGCACATAGGAGCGTTTTAGCAAAAACACCGCTCATAATTATTTTAGGAAGCTTTTTGCGTTTTCTTTTATGTATATATCTAATAACACATCTTTTGCAACAAGCTATTACATACATAACAAGCCTAGGATAAGTCCACCCCCATATAAATATGTCTATATCTGTAATGTGGGATGACCAAGAAACTTACAAGAAAGCTTGTAAGCAAATTATATCTTTGTTTTTAATTTATTAATTGATGATTTTCCTCTGTACATAAAGAACGCAGAAGAAGTCGCGAGTGTCACCTAGTTTATTATCGTTTCCGTCTGTATATGCCTTTTTACAAATGTTGTGAAGATATGAATAAAAATAATTAATTATGAATATGACATTATTTTTTTTTATATTGATTGTCTGAATATTAACTCAAAAACAGGTTGTTAGATCCTGATGAGATTTGATACACAGAACGCATAATAATGTAGTACCTGGACGACCGACCCAAGCTCGGTTCTTTAAAAAACATTTTTAAATTAAAATCAACTGTTAGGTTTACCTCACAAATTTACCATTAAAAAAAAAGATATCTCTTTGATGTCTGTTACTCGCATTGAAACTAGGGTTAGACGGATTTTTGAAGCAGCCGATTTCCAGCTGCTACTTTTTTTTGACAGCGGCGGCGAAATTTACCTTTATATTCTAGCTATATTTTTTCAATGCCTGAAAACTCAGTTAAAAAAGTTTTCTATGATCGGATTCTAGCTAGATCGATTTATCATCCCCGAAACTACCTACATACTAAGTTTCACGGAAATAGATGACGCCGTTTTCGAGATTCTGAATATATAACACGATACAAATATTGCTCGTTTAAAGGTATAAATTAGATGAATTGATGATAGACTTCAAAATGTATATTTGAGAGTAATTCGTTGAATCATATCGTGATTTACATATGAACCATAATCGTGTACTATGTGAATGTACTTTTTTTATATCAAAGGAGGCAATCGAACCGGTGGGTCACGTGATATTAAGTGATCACCACCGTCTATAGACACTAGCGACATCAGGGACGTCGCAAGTGCGTTGCCAGCCTGTATATGGGAGAAGGGGGAGAGGAAGGAAAGGGAAAGAAGGAAAGAGGAAGGGACGTGGGCCTCCGGCTCTCTCACTGATCGAACGAAACACAAAAATGCAAGCACTGTTATTTCACGTCGGTTATCTGTGAGAGGGGTGGTACTACCCCGGAGGAGCCGACCCATTCATGCTGAAACCAAAAATAGCTTCAGCGGGGCTCTACCACTTACTAAGGGCGCGTTCCGGTAGAAGCTCACAACACTCACAACGCCCATTTCGCCGTTCCACTAGACAACCGCGAGCGTTGCGGTCGTGACGAAAACGTCATTGATGACGTCATAACATACGCTCACGCGAAGCTCACGACGCCCCATGTCTGGACGTGGGTCGACGTGAGCGTTGTCAAAATTGGCGGGATTCTCAATAAAGATGGCGACCGTGAAAATGTCATTACTTGATACGGTATAGGATATTTATATTAAATAACATATTGTATTGAAGTACGTAAATGAAATATGAAATGAAATACGTTAAAAAGTTTTGATAATTTTACTACTTTTGTAAAATGTTGTGGATTCTAAAATTCAATTTAAAAATTAATTTATAATCATTTCATGGTAATTTAATAATTTTCATTTAACCAATAAGGTCATTTTTTATGTTTTTATGATAATTAAAATAAAAAAATTGAATTATACATTGTTTCTTTAATAGACTTAAATGAATTTCATAATTATATGAATTTACTGTTAAGACTTACAAAGTGTAACTTAACCTCTCAAAATTTTTGTCTAGATCGCCATTTTTATTATTTATCTGAACGCTCAAAACGCCCACAAATGCGTTCCACTAGCTCTTACGATCGTAACGCTCGCGAGCTAGTGGAACGGGAAACTCGCGGTCGTGAGCGTGAGCGTTGTGAGTTTCTAGTGGAACGTAGTCTACATAATAATCTATGTACGCGTACTTGCATGTAAAAGAGCATATATGATTTCAAATTTTATAGTGTATATAATAGAGAACTGGGTAAAGGGCTGACTACAATCGGAATTGACGAATGACATAAGGAAAGAGGTTGGGAAGCTGCGTAAGCTCGTTAGCTTGTACTTGCACTCATGTTAGGAATTGCGATTACATTTTTTATAAGTTATATTGGATATAATGTATATTTTCCTTTTGCGGGGTTTTACCTTTTCTGTTTTACTTCTTACCAATTAATAGTGTTGTATGAATCAATGCAATTATAATCTATATTTATTTCCTGCCCACCTTTTTATAGTTTAACGTCTGAGCGGTGTCGTTGGACAAGCTATTATTTATATTAACGCACATAACTCGTTTGTCATAATTTGGGAAAATAACTGGCTATATGTTTGTCGATACACAGAATATAAGATATTTATGTCAATGCATAATGTTTTTTTTTATCGTACTAAACGTTTAATAAATAGATTATTCTATGTATTTTTACTAATAAGCTATAACTAAATAATAAAGATAGATTTATAGTTATGTTTATAAATAAAGTATTTACTATACTTTAATACCGGTAACACGATGGACTTGATATTTTTTTTTTTCGATATAACTACGCTATTGACCTAGCAAGGTCTTAACAGCTTCACCGGACTACTAAGGCGAGCGCTTAAGGCACTCAGCCGATTTTATTTTGGCAACCAGCTCAAGGGTGCACGGCACACGTCGGCTTGGCTGTTGCCTGTTGCATGCAAAATCGTGACCTATCTTAGCTAACCTAGCTAACTATTCATATATATATGAGTTGTTGAAACGTATATGTGTACCAAGCATACACGCCTCAACAACTCCTCCATATATTTATTATTGGAAAATTGAGAGTTTTTCAGTTCGATAAGGAAAAAAAAGAAAACTCTTCCACTTTCATGTGTAAGCATGTAGGCGTACACGTGTGTGGGGGTGATCGTGTAGTGTTGTAGCGGTGATATATATCTGTGTGTCACCGTATCGCGCAAGCAACTCACTCAAGGGCTCCCTACCGAGGGTTCGAACTTTTTTTTTTTTTTTCGTGGGAGGCCGAATCGGGTGTGCGGGAGCGAAATTAACCCCCAGACCACGGCGGCGTGATCTGTGGTTACGCGGGCATGGGCGTGAACATGCTCTGTTTCGAGGGACAGGCTGGTACTGATCGTTCGCTGACGTGATTGAATCAGGAGGATCGGTAAAAATGTGTCGCGGACGTCTTTTATAACACGTAACGTTAGGTACGGGTTCATAGTTTGCAGCGGATACCACTAATGGACTGGGATGATTCGCGGCTTTTTCAAAATAACTAATCGTAAGTGATTTTACGTACGCCCAGATAGAAGGGATCTCTAGGTCCCTATGGAGATCGACTCTCCGGATGTACCACGGGGCACCGGTCACTTTACGTAAAACACGATTTTGGAGAACCTGCAGCTTATCAAAGTTATCTATGGACATATGCGCAAAAACGGGGCAGCTATATGTCATCACGGGACGGATACACGTCTTATACAAAGTGAGCTTGTGTCTGAGGGACATCTTTGTCATAAACAAAGCAACGGATGGAGGCGACCCAAGACCATAGCGGCTTTGTTTCGCACTCTGTCTATATGTGAATTGAACTTTAAATGTCTATCTAATGTAACACCGAGATATTTGACCTCTTCAACCCAAGGGATATCGATTCCGTATAGCCTGATGGGCTCAAAGTTATTAAAGCGTTTCGTGGGATCGAAGAGTATTGCGGCACTCTTATCGGGATTCACTTCTATGCGCCATCGACGAAACCATTCACCGAGAGTATGAACGGCTTTTTCGATGCGCTTCCTAAGAAAGTTCGACCGCCAGCCGGAAGTGTACGCCGGAACGGTATCGTCAGCGTAACAACCTACCTTGACCCCCCGAGACCGAGGTAGGTCACTGATGAACGGATTGAAGAGCGTGGGCGTGAGTATGGATCCCTGTGGTACACCTGAGCGTATCGGGTGGGGCGGCGATAGTTCACCATCTACTCTGAAGCGGAATGTCCTATCAGTGAGATAATCGCGGATAATATGAATTAACGTATCGGGTACGCGAGATTTACATAACTTATGAATGAGCCCTCCGTGCCAAACCATATCGAAGGCCTTGGCGACATCGAAGAAGACTGCAATCGTGCGTTTCGGTTTGCGTTTCGGATCGGCGTTAAATTTGGAGAAAATGTAATCCGAACTGCTCAGGTGGTATCAATTTTAAATCTGTAACCGAGAACTGGAGACGGTTCAGAAGGAGCCGCTCGTAAAGTTTTCCTAAGGTATCTAACAGACTAATGGGGCGATAGCTAACGGGAAGCGTAGCTTTCTTGCCGGGCTTGTGAATACCTATCACTATGGCCTTTTTCCAGACGGCCGAAAAATGAACCTGGGACATGGTCGCATTGAAGACGCAGACCAATAGAGCTATGATGCGATCAGGAAGGAGTTTCAGAACCTCGTTCCTGATTCCATCGGGACCTGGGGACTTCCTAGGCTTGAGACGCTTACATACGCCTGCAACTTCATCGAAAGTAATCGCGGTTAGGGTATCCGCCGCAGGAGACGCGAGTACATGCTCCGCAGCTGATTCGATTAATCCATTATGGAAAGGGTCAGTGTTATCAGTGTTTGGCGAGCACTGTTTCTCTAAGCTTGCGGCAAGGCATTCTGCTTTATCTATGCTATCGAACGCGGGAGGCAACCCGGGGCCTCTGTCGAGAGGAGGC
>JACEII010000005.1:1532528-1580999 GCA_014332785.1 Antheraea mylitta | reverse complement strand
TACGCCTGCAACTTCATCGAAAGTAATCGCGGTTAGGGTATCCGCCGCAGGAGACGCGAGTACATGCTCCGCAGCTGATTCGATTAATCCATTATGGAAAGGGTCAGTGTTATCAGTGTTTGGCGAGCACTGTTTCTCTAAGCTTGCGGCAAGGCATTCTGCTTTATCTATGCTATCGAACGCGGGAGGCAACCCGGGGCCTCTGTCGAGAGGAGGCCTTGGAGTGACCATATTTGATTTGAGAGTTCGCGCTAGAGTCCAGTACGACAGGTGAGACGGTTGGAGACCCTCCAGGAGTCTGTCCCACCTGTCACCCGGGATCTCAGAAATACGAGACGACTGTTTTTCGTAACGAACGTAAACGATCGCGATTCTCTACAGACGGGTAAGCGTCGTAAGCTCGAGTCGCGGCGTTCTTTTCCGTGATCAATGCTCTCACGTCGTCAGGGAGTATAAAATGGCGATCGTTCGCCGCTTGTACCTCTTTCGAGATCACCCTGACGGCGGTCTGGAGATAATCAACCAGGGAATCGATGGACGAATCCGCGTCGGCTTTAGACACCAACACGTCCGGAATCCTGTCTAAGCTACTAGACGACCGATTTTCTTTAAAATATTGAACGAGTTTCGCGTAATTAGCCACCCTAACCGATGGCGCGGCGGGATGAAGTCTGAATTGTGACCTAACTGTAAAACACCCGGGCGATGATCTGAATCAAGTTCGTGTACGATTTGTATGAGTCGTACAGGAAGCGTGATATTTTTTAAGAGAGCTATGTCTAAAACTGTGGCTCGGCAATGATCTTGATAGGGCGTGGGTTCCGAAGGGGCTATGACGTCAAACGTGAGAACCCTACCTAGTTCGTCGAGTATCCTCCGGTTACGATAGGTACACGGACTATTCCAGATAACGTTCCCGCTATTACGGTCCCCCTCTATAATAACTGAATCTCCTAAATTAAGTAGCGCCTGCAAATCGGATATTAGCAATTCTTTGTTCGGTGTCAAATACGCGGAAACTAAAATAATACTCGAGTGACCGGTCTTACCTAATTTACACACTGACACTTCCATATTGGTTAGCGCGGGCGGATCTAACGGCATGCAATACAACGAACGCTTAAAATAGATTAACGTGCCACCCCCGCGGGTGACACGGTCGTTCCTGACTATACAGTAATTCGCGATTCTCGGATTACGCATACTCGGTTTTAACATCGTTTCCTGGATGAGGAAAACGTCAATCTGTCTATCGCGCAAAAACTCAGCTACTAGATCGCGCTGTGTTCGAAGGGATCTCGCATTGAAAAACGAGAGACATAGACCCCGTGGTTTTACTTTATTAAGACCCGTGAATTTTAAAATTTATTTAAAAGAGGGTGATCGGGCGAGATGGACTTGATATTATAAAGTGGATCAGTATGTGAACGATAGTGATGTCTGGAACTGACACTCCTCTCTGTGCATCCACTATAAGATGTATGATGTATTTAAATGTATGTAAAAAAAATGTATCCAATCGAGTTTCTTGCCGGTTCTTCTCGATGGCTGGGTTGTTTCCGAACCAGTGGTAGTTTTTGACGTTCATAAGGGCCTTATTAGGGCCTAAATTGAATAAAGAATTTTTGATTTTGATTTTGATTTTGACTGTGTGATAAAGGAAATACATTAGATGCGAGCTTATGCCTCAAATTCTTCAAGAAATGTAAATCAAAATTAAGTATATATTAATAATATCGCTTTAATATAAACGAATATACCATTTTCTACTGCAGCACCAAACAATGAAATACATTTCTTAAAGGTACCACAAAATAATGAAATTATAAACTCATAAAATTTGTAAATCACATTACACGTTTGCTCTTAAAGTCTGTTAACATAAACAACTAGTGGGACCGGCGGACGTTGTCCTGCCTTGATAAAAAAAAATCTAAAGTATATCGCAGCACCACATACCGGGTCCAGTTGTGAATCTAAACCATTCTCTTCAGTGACATACACAGAACTACTTGAATTTTAAGAACCCCAGTTTCAAAAAGCGGTTTAATGTTTTCGAGTCGTGTTTTTGCTACTACTGATTTTGATATATATATAGTCGTTTTGCGTGAAACAATTTTCTTTTAGTCCAATAAATATTTTTAGATGCTTACATTTTATATAGTAATAATCCTTGAAGGTAAATGTAATAATGTTAACCTAATGAACAAAATAATAAGTAAACAGAGAATTAATTTATAAAATAAAAATCAAGGGCCGATAGGGTATGTACCTAGTTTGATGGAGTTCTGTATGTCACAAAAGCAGGCGAGACTAGCTAGATGACGACATGTTATTATGCATTTCCACCACTTAAATTGGTTTCGGTGCTACAAGTAGTACTATTGTGTTCTGTAGGCTCAACTGAGAGGACGCAGTGCGCGCTATCTATCTGCGTGCACTGCACGTTCACCGTAGTATATTAATTTTAGTGTTTTTTTTTTCAAATGTTCTCCACAATACGGTAACAAAAGTAAACTTAGTAAAATTTTTCATTAATAGCAATTTTACAGTGATTTTAACAGTGATATTTTTATTAAATTAATATCTATTTATAAGCAATACGTGATATTTCTCTTTAAAAATGGAGACTTTAAAACGTATACTATTATTACAATTATTCTACATTGGGTAAGTTATATATTATTTATATTGTTTTTTGAACAATACAATATTTTATGTTATTATTTGTTGCAAAATAGTTAAAGAATATATCACATGCTTAGTCAGTAGTTTTATTATTTTTGGTTTGAGTAAAGTGTACCTCATTGTCTAAATATAATCCGTATATAATTTAGCAGTCCGGTGAAGCTGTTAAAACCTTCCTGGGCCAATAGCGTATTCATATCGAGATTTTTTTAAAATGCAAAATATGAGTGAATAATGACATAGTTTAAATGACCGAGTACTAGTTTATTATTTAGATTAATTGAACTTGAGGTTCACCTTGTATTTTAAAGGAAAGAATTCATGCTACTTGTTTTGTTTAAGGCACAGGCGATGGTATAAAATTCAAATGAATATAGCGTAATAATGTTATATATATTTCTGCCTATGTGACATTCATTGTCGCATTGGTGGATGGCGACAAATATAAAAAATAGTTTATAAATTCAAGTGTACGTTATCATACACTTCAATTTGTCCAATCTTCTAAATACTTTTCACTTTTGAATATTTACACTGCATACATATTCAGAAATTTAAACACGTTTTATTAGTTTTATTTCAATATTAATTTATGGGTTAGTGTTTTTGAATATTTTAGAGTATTCTTGAAAAGTCTATTTATTTGAAGGTCGACAATAAACACATTTGTTATACAAGTCTAATACAAAAATGATAATCTAATCACTACACGTTATAAAACAAAGTCTTCTGCCTCGTCTGTCTGTCTCTCTGTTCGCGATAAACTCAAAAACTACTAAACTGATTTTCATGCGGTACCACCAGTAGATAAAGTGATTCATGAGGAACGTTTAGCTATATAATTTGGCAGATTTTTTTCAGGGCGGGATAACGTCCGCCGGGCTCCGTTAGTATATTATATACTAAAATGCTCCCATGCGCATCACAGTTTGGGTGGTAGCTCATGACAATTGTGTTTGACTGCATAAGATCACCATACACTAGGTATAACTCACGCAATAGTGGCATGCCTAGGCGTGTCTAGTTCAGAGATCAGCCAGTTTATTTAAAACTAGCTGTACCCGCGGCTCCGCACACTTTTTTTAATTGTATTAAAGAATTATAAACTTGTGAGACTATGTACAATTATAGAAATGCTCTTTAAAAACAATTCTAAGTACGACACGCACGCTACTTACAGTAGTATGTAATGTATACAATATATATATATATATATGGGTTAAAATCCCAAACATGTCGCTGATAGTAAACCTCACTAGGTACATTGTTAGTATTTATATATATATATATATATCATATATATTATATATATATATATTTTAACCCACCATATAACTATCTTCGTGCACACTTACACTGTGTAAGGAACTAATGAAACAATAACTTAAAATATTATTATAAAATAAACAATAAACGCTTGTCTATTCTGCAAGAAATTGTATTATGAACTCTTTACGTAATATGTTTATGGTCTAAAATCTTATTAGGAAGACCTTTTCTATCTTCAAAGTTTCTAATAATTATAATATCAAATTATAAACAATGAGTTGAAATCTTGCTAAATTTCATACAGACAAAGTCGCGGGTAATAGCTAGTCTAAAATAGAATAACCTCAATTACTAGGTAATAAGGTAAGGTGAAAGTCCCCGGAAAATCGGTCTAACCTTTTGGTCAAAGTGATGTCGGCAAAGCCACGGTTAACAGCTAGTATAAACTAAAATTGACTGAATTACTTTTTATAAGGTCAGCTATCTGCCAGTGAAAGTTTCGCGAAGATCAGTTTAACAGTTTTGGAGATAGTACTGCGAGCAAAGCCACGGTTACCAGCTAGTATAAATTAAAATTGCTTGAATAACGTTTTATGAAGTCAGTTATCTGCAAATAAAAGTTTCGTTAAGATCAGTCTAACTATTTTGGAGATAGCATTGCAAGCAAAGCCACGGTTAACAGCTAGTCTAAATTAAAACAAGACAGAATTACTTGTTATGATGCCCACTATCTGTTAGTGAAAGTTTCGTGAAAATTAGTCCAACCGTTTTTGAGATATCATTGCGGACGAAGCCGCGGTTAACACTTAGTCTGATTTAAAGTAGCCTATGTCACCCGCTGTAATTTTAGCTATCTGTCAAAGAAATTCCCGTCAAAATCGGTTCAGCCGTTTCGGAGATTACTCGGAACAAACAGATAGACAGACAGACCGACAAAAATTTTAAAAATTGCATTTTTGTTATCAGAAGCTTGCATATTTTCGTATCTAATCAGTGAAAAAAAAATTGCTGTTACATACAGACACTTCATTTTTATTATATGTATAGATAATCAAGGATATTGGTATACGATGTAAATGTTCACAGTGTCTATTATATGTAGTCTCACGTTTCGGGATTTATATAAAGAAACTAGCGGGCTCGGCGGACGATGTACCGTCCTGATAATAAAAAAAAAAAAACAAAAATTATATACCAAAACCTCCCATAAGAATTACTTTAGCTAATGGTGAAAGCCTCATGAAAATCCGTTGAGTAGTCTTTGAGTCTATTGCAGATAGATAGACAGACAGACATGCGTGGTCAAGGATTTTGTTTTATACTATGTAATGATGGTGTATGTAAAGTTGCTGGAAGGTTTAAAAGCCCCCATCACATCGACGACTAGCGATAAATTTTAAATCTCCTTGACGTCGCGTTGCGTCGCTGCTGTTCTATTTCATTTTGTTAACTATTACGAACATAATCGTCACATCGTTGAGATAAAATGCATATATTAACATTAATCAATCGCTGAATATTTGTAAGCGCACACATTTGCTTATTGTTTATTTTGTAGTTTATAATTGTCAGAACAAGATTTGTATGTAAGTATATTTTTGAAAATTCGTAAAGAAATATAAAAAAAATCCATAGACCAAGAGAGTTAAAAAACAATAGGCATAAAAAGAAAAATATTGATAGACGTACAATTGTTCAGTCGTTTTATTCATTTGCACTGTAGTACTGTAAATGAAAATTGGGTTCAATTTTATAGTTAGTACACTGTCGGGCGAGCTCGGCGTGAGCATCTAGAGTAAAGAAAACCAAAATAAAAAAAAAATGATTTAAAGTTTTTCATAACAACTCGCACTCTAATAGTGTGGAAACAGAGAATGTTCTTTGAGTTTGTTAAAATATTTTATATGTATTTATATCAACTATTTAGTATCTATGCTCGAAAGTGATACTTCGTGATTATCTTGTATTAGGGTTAGCTACACAGATAACTAATATGTATACTTCAGTTATAATTATTTTGCTCTGTGGTTGTATTTTAGTATGAGAAGTTTACTACTTTCTTTCCTAGTTGAATAAGGTGGTTCAAAATCAAGCTGAATGTCTAAACATTGACTAAAGCATAAAAGTGCTTAAACACAGAATTATTAATTTAATATTTTGTAATGTTTTTTTTTATAATGTTGTACTTTTTAATGCTCTAAGCCTCTCTAGGTTGACGTTAAATAGAACGAATTTGGTTTAAAAAATACTTTTTAGCGTATTTGTAAAAAAAAATTATTACATAATATACTAGCTTATTTCCGCACCTTTGTCTGTGTCATGTATTGCTTCGATAGTTTTGTTACATATCAAAGGGATTAATTAGGTCGCGTTTTGGACGAAAGCTCTCAGCGACTTAATTTTTTCAGACACTTCTAACAATTATCGTTATATTGCAACCAATGTACAAAAAACTTGATAAAATATATACTTAAACCATCCTCGTGAATCACTCTATTTATTACTGAAAACAGTATAAAAATCCGCTCAGTACTTTTTGGCATTATCGCAAACAGACAGACAGACGCCGCGGAGGATTTTGTTTTATAATATACAGCGATACAGCATAAGTAAAATGGTAGTAATGTTATTCCGTATTTCGGTATTTTTCATACCAGCCCTAATTCTTCTAAGGTTTCTACTGTTTATTATCTTAGACGATATCGTAATTTGGCATCAGGTGAGTTTATGGTCAAAAGTTGAAACCTATTATACAAAGTGAGAAAAGAACCCCGGTTCCACCACTGTATTATTTTGATAACTTCCTCCAAAGATATTATAAGTAAAATTGTAGTTATAACATCGTTCACTTACTAAATAAACACGCTATGAATTAAAAAAATATTTTTTGAATGTGGCTCTTATTAAAGATTAGTACGTTACACAAACAAAACAATAACACTTGACCTTTATAATATCAGTATAGATAATTATATCTTATAACAGTTGAATAAATTATATTCAATAATCACCCATACTCGATATGCGGAAAACATGTTAACTGTGTCTACACGAGAACATGTATTCAGGGTCATATCCTGACAGTTACGTATCATTTTTTGTTACCGGAATAAACTATAAATGTAGTATTGTTCTTTACTTTAAAAATTTTGTATTCCTATAGCAGATGACAATTAGAAATATGAATAGTAATCTAGATCGGGCTGATTTCCGAGAGATATGAATTAATTCTGACGACATTTTTAAAGATACGTAGAGGAATTATATAGACGTTACATATGGGGATAAGCAGTATCAGAAAATTCAATAGAAGTAATTTAAATGTAAAAATTGTGTAGGTCGAGGTCCGGCGCTCTCACTGACCGAACGAAACGCAACAATGCAAGGCCTGTTACATCACGTCGGTGTTCCTGTGGGTCGGGTGGTACTACCCCGGGTAAGCTGACACATTCATGCTGTAACCAGTTATAGCTTCAGCGTGGCTCTACCATCTATACCTTACCTAAACGTTCCCTATGAACTTTATCTACTGGTGAAAATCGCATGAAAATCCGTTTAGTAGTTTTTAATTTATCGCGAACAGACAGGCAGAAAGACGTGGCAGAGACCCTTTTTTTATAATTTGTAGTGATTTCTATTTTAACGACTTGAATATTCAATTTAAATTAACTATATATAAATAATTGCCGTTGGGCGCGTATCATTCAAAAAGTATAATATAAATTTCCATTTTTTTTGTAGTTCGTGAGACGTGGTACTGATTTAGAAAAGAAAACATATGATAGCCTAATTTAACATAGAGTTATTAGAATTTTAAGAAACATTTTTTTTTCGATATGACTTCGTTATTGACTCAGCAAGGTCTTAACAGCTTCACCGGACTACTGGGGCGAGCGCTTAAGGCACTCAGCCCATTTTATTTTGGCAACCAGCTCAAGGGTACACCTCGGGTTGGCTGTTGCCTGTTGCATGCAAAATCGCGACCTATCTTAGCTAACATTGCTAACTATTCATATATGTATGAGTTGTTGAAACGTATATGTGTACCAAGCATACACGCCTCAACAACTCATCCATATATTTATTATCGGAAAATTGAGAGTTTTCAGTTCGATAAGGGAAAAAAAGTAAACACTTCCACTTTCATGTGTAAGCGTGTAAGTGTGCACGTGTGTGGAGGTGATCATGTAGTGTTGTAGCAGTGATGTATATTTGTGTGTCACCGTATCGCGCAAGCAACGCACTCAAGGGCTCCCTACCGAGGGATCGAACCTAGGCTTGAGCCGCTGCCGTGGGAGGCCTAATCGGGTAAATTTTAAGAAACTGTAATGCTTATTAACTCTATACGATCAGCTCTGTGTTTTTTCACAATTTTATATTTATTGAAAACAATTAAAAAAACGCGTACGGAGTCGCGAGCAGAAGCTAATAACAAATGCAATTTCAGACATGGTTATTTGTACTTATTTGAGCAAATTCAAGAAAGTATATTCTCACTATAGACATTGCATGCAAACTAGATATTATACATTGTAATTATGTGTGTTGTGTAAATTATAGTAACGCAATGACCCTATTTCGTTTAGTAAATCAAGAAATTGAAGTCATATAAAAATTGATATTAAAGGCATGCTATAACGCATTTGTATGATTACGATATATAATGTAAAATTAAGACCAAACAACGACATTCAAATTATGTATAGGATGTTTTAAATTTGTGTATTGGAATACATAATTATATCTGACGAGTATTAAGTAGAGTATATAAAATTATAAGTAAACACCTATATGTTCTATAATAAGGGATGTAAATATAAAGATGTCATGAAAACTACAGTTTTTTTTTCCTCGACGATTTCGATATTGACCAAGCAAGGTCTTTATTTCAGTTCGATAAGGGAAAATAAATCAAACCCTTCCACTTTCATGTTTAAGCGTGTATGTTGTCGCAGTGATGTAAGATTTTGTGTCATTGTATCGCGCGAGCTGCTCACTCAAGGAGTACACACCGAGGGAACGGACCTTGGCTTGAACCACTGCCGAGGAGGGCCTAATCGGGTATGAAAACTACGGTTTACGTAATAAAGTCACTGTAAGAAATAACTACTCAATAATAGTTTACTTATAGACTATAAAAACGCTTCTGATGTGAATTTTCACATTCATCCAATTTAAACTTGTCAATAATATTAGATGCCTTACACTCTTATATTATTTATCATTGAGTTATTTTTATTTTATTAGTGTTTAGTTAACATTAAAAGTTCTACGGCATTAAAAATGCATGCTTACCGTAAATTTCCGTTACTAATTCTTGTGTAAATATTAGTTTGCTGTTAAATCCAATGATAAATTCACCTTTACGATATTAAAATAGGAGTCAAATTATAGGTTGTTATTTGAATCTGAAGTAATAACATTCCAGCCTATAAAATATATACCTTTCAAGTCCTTGAAATTGGTAATATAAAATCTCAAGCAATTATCATAATTATGTTCAAGTAGGTTAAGTGGCAAAACTTCTTCCGATCTACATAAATTTTGCAAATAAAAGGGTTTGAAGGTTTTCTTTAACGAAACTTGCGATACTTTCTGCCTTCCTGCCTACTTACAAGTGTCTAATTTAACTACGATTGACATTGTTAACCGGTATATTGTACTGTATATTCCAAAGGAAAAGATTATTGAATAGTTATTATATTCTGCCGTAACAAGTGATGATTAAGACTATCTTTCTTAGTATTTGTATCTTCTTAAGTAAGGGTATGTTCGAAAAGTTTTCCTTATAAATTTTCTCTACAAAATGTCATCTCAGTATTCACCACTTTTATATAATTAAATATTCTTATACAATCCATTCGTACCTAACACTCTGTCGGTGTTATTACAAAAAATTTAATATGCTTATTGAATACTTACTTTAAAAAGGTTACGTTTTAAATGCACCGCGCTCGCTGAATGTTCTGAATGTTCGCCATCTTGCTCTTTAGTCTCGCTTTGGTTAGGTTGGGTTGCGAAAGAAGGATAACGCGAACTTGCTTCGGGCGAGCGCGATGCATTTAGTATGAAACCTTTTTATAGCAAGTATTTAATACGTATTTAACTTTTTTGTAATAACACCGTATGACTTTCATGCTTTCTTACGACATATCAATACTATGCTGATCTCTTCTATATTTTCATTACTGGTGCTATTTTTCGTGGAAGTTAAGGTGGTGTTGACGGGAATTCATATTGATTTTATGAATCATTTCGTTTTATATAATAGAATACTTATTTTATACGAGTTGAAAATATGAGTTCTAAGCTTTAAAAATACGTTTTTATAGGTGGTTTCAGGTGTTTTTAACTGAAGTACATTTACCGCCACGTAGTTTTAAACACTTAATAAAAATATCACATTAAATAAATAAATATAGTTCAAAAATATTGTACACAGATATACAGGTATAAAGTATTGCATTGTCTTTGTAAATTTTCCTTAGAATTTATAATTTGATTGTTTTACTTTATTGTGCATAAGTAATATGTAAGTCTAATATGTATTTGAAGAACAGATAAGAAGCGATATATGTATTCATTGTTGTGGATGATGATCCTTCATATTGTTACTCGTGGAAAGTGCAACACGAACGTACCTTCAGATCGTTACTTAGATCAAGGTTGTCAAAAAACATTATGCAATAATTGTCTTAATGCCGATAGTTTTAGGGTGTATAATTTATATAGTCCTGTGTCAAAGTCACAAAAATTAGGGCTCCGATATGACTGAATATTTAAAAAATTCATTTCTTACATTCCTGAATAGTAATGAATATAAAATGAATATCACGAACACGCAAGCTCTTTGCAGTACTTGAAGGCCGAATGAAATAAGTGTCTAGAAACAATTAATAATAGTATAAAATTATTAGTCATGATAAGAAATTGTACAGGTGTGTTTGTACATTGTTTCCTAATAATTGTCTCTAAACAAGTTAAATGCTTTCAAATGTACTTTATTTATTTATGACGACTGAATGCATATAGGTTTTGCGAAAGTATGAATGGATTGTGTGAATACTGTGTTGATAGATACAGTTAATAGAGGAAAATGGAAGAGGAAAACATGTTGTAGCCGACCCTATTTAGGTACGGCAGGTGTAAAAGGATGATGTCGTGTATAGTATGTGAATACTTGTTTGAAACAAATGTAGTGGCATAATACGGTTACGTTCTTACGGTAAGAAAACACACATCGATGAACTACGCCTATAAAAGTTGTAATTTCTTAAAACTGTAATAACTTTATATTCAATGAAGCTATCGTGATCATTCTTTTCATAGATAAGGACCAAATCTAAGAAGTAAAACTAAATAAAATCAAACAAAATATATGCATAGTTTATACGTGACATGTGCAGAACAACAGACTCCCTATCATTTTTTATTTATACAAAAGAAAATAGATGTGATAATACACATTCGGGTATATCAACCGCTTTCGAGTTAAATTCTATTCATTTATAAAGAATCCCTTAGGTATTTAAGTGACCTCAGTTGATTGGTTGTTTCTGTGTTATAAATATATGTAGGAATTTTCAGTAATTTAAGTCAAACGCGTCTTTACACTTTATATCATTTTTTTTCTTTATCAGACCAACGACCTTTCTTGAGAAACAAATCTTAATATTTCCTATTTTAAACATCGATATCTTACGTCTGTATTTTTAAAACTAAATTAAATCAAATAGTGCTTATTACTTTTAACACGTTCCATACCACGTGCACCACCGGTGATACACGTTAAGCTTGATCTTCAGGCTGCGTGACACGGAACGTGTTAAATGTACTACGTTCCACGTGTAATTAATACTTATAAATTATATATGTATATCTAACTCGCAAAGTAGGATAAGGTCAAATTTGATAGACAAATTGTGTGAATAAGAAAATATCCACAATATTGGTACGCTAAGCGTGTTGTGTTTTGGGGTCAACAATGGTGGTGATGTGTATCTGATAAGAGTGACGACACTCGCGAATAGCTGGTGATAAATCCGTATATTCAACTATAGATTTTTTTTTTTCGATCTGACTACGTTATTGACCCACGAAGGTCTTCACAGCTTCACCGGACTAAACCAACTATAGAGAGGTTTGGAGGCTAGCCTCACAATAACGACCGGTGAAGTTTTCAATTCTTGGTAAAATAAAAAAATACAGACCTTTTAGTTGTCATTGTTGTTTTGGTTTGCATTTTGCCGTGAATTTGTTTTTGTAAAATAAAAACAAAAAAAAAACATTTTACCTACACACAAAAACCGTCGTCGAGTTCACTACATATTCGATTAGGTGTCAATGTGGACGTATTTGACATAGTTTGTTTATCATGCAAAAAAATTAAATTCTTTTAAAGTAGCTTTTTTTTTGCAGAAATGCTGAGATAATAAATTTGGCTGGAGGTTCAAAATCGAATTACAAATTTCCAGACAACTTCTTATTTGGAGTTTCTACAGCTGCTGCCCAGATAGAAGGAGCATGGAATATAGACGGTTAGCGAATCAGCTTTTTTGTAATTGTGAATTGTTTGCCCGAGTGACCTTTCCTTATTCTATAATTTTATACTATGGATTTTTTTATTGTTATCAAGTTTTATATTAAAAATAACTGGTTGCGGAGACTTCGTTCTTGTTACATTGGTTTTGTTATCATGAGAATTACGTATTTTATCTAGAATTTTGATTAGTGATGGACATGCTTTTATTTTTTATATGTATATCCTTATATTTAGGTGATTTTATTAGTCACTATTTTATTAGATTAGGATCTACGCTGGCGGAGTCGCGAGAACAGCTTGTTAAAGTCATATTTGTAAATGAATTATGATACTTTATCATCATATCAACATGCGTTTTTAATTTGTATGTCAATTATGTTTCAGGAAGATCACCAAGTATATGGGACCATTTAATACATACAAATCCAAAATTCGTCAAAGACGGAACCAATGCCGACGTTGCTTCAGACTCCTATCACCTGTACAAACGGGACGCCGAGATGGTCAACGAGCTGGGTGTTAACATCTACAGGTTTTCAATATCCTGGTCCCGAGTTTTGCCTACAGGGCACACAAATGAAATAAATCCTTTGGGACTGAAGTATTATGATAATTTAATAAGTGAACTTGTAAAATACAATATCACGCCTATGATAACGATATACCATTGGGATTTACCTCAAAAGTTACAGAACATTGGCGGATGGACGAATGCCCACATTGTAGACTATTATACAGACTACGCAAAAGTATTGTTCGATAACTTTGCACATAAAGTGAAATATTGGGTCACCTTCAATGAACCGATGCAAACTTGTTTGGAAGGGTACGGAGGCACGTATCGGGCGCCGGCATTGAACCGACACGGTATAGCCGAGTACCTTTGCACCCATAACCTTCTGAAGGCCCACGCGAGCGTCTATCACCTGTTCAAGGAGAACTATTATTCGTTACTCAATGGTGTGTATCGTAGTATTAAACGGACAAATAAGTAAATAAAACTTCTTATGGTAGGGTTTTGAAATTCTGATCGGCAACCTTTTTATGTGACGAAAATTGGTGGGAGTAAACACTGTGTCGGGTAGAGTGTTGAAAACACTGGTTCACGTGCGATTACTGAAGTTAGCAACGACAAGCGCGGTCATTACTTATGTGGGAGACCGCCTGGGAACACTGTGTGACGTTGGCTTGTCAATTATATTTTCTTAAATTAAAATGTTTCCTTTCGATACAAAAAGTATCACTTCTATCGTGTGTATTTACGATACACTGTCTTTTTTATGAAAATATAAATCTATTTTTTTTGGCATATTTCAGATCCATCTGATCGATTATTAAGAAAGTTGGATCACTTAAGTGTTTCTTCATTGTATAGATTTTTGTGTTATCTATTTTATTATAATTTACCACTGGGTGGCACTTGGTGGGGTTATATTTTATTGTATGTAATTTGTATAGTATTGTAATTTAATGCGAAAATAGTATCGTGCATAATTAGTGACCTATACTATAAGTAAAAATCATTATGCAACATTTCAGATTTTTTAATTCGGTTTTTATTATAAGACGAGTTACATATTCTATAGATGTTTTGCAGCGTCAATAGACTACTTATTATGTATTTAAATTAGAGTCTTCAAGTGGAGTATTTAGAATTTGATAATTTTATGTATCAGTATAGCAGAATTAAACATGGTTATTATATATATCTACAGGACAAATTGGAATGACTTTAGACTCAAATTGGGCTGAGCCTAAAACCGACACTCAAAAGGATCGTGACGCAGCTGAATTATATCTTAAAACACATGTAAGTTTTTACATATTTTCCCTTTTCATTAGAGTTCAGATAATTCCTCTCATTTGCATAATATCCTTGTGATGAAGGTGAACCTCTATCACACTACGATGTATTTCTTTCAATATAATACATATCGCCTACATACTTCAGTTTACACTTTTTTATTACACTTGGGGTGTAAGGGGTGTCGAGTAACATCTTAAAACTTGAGACACCCAAGCCAACCTCACCTGCACGTGGTGCACCCTGCTGATCAACGAACGAGGCAATGGCGATAGCGGGGTGGTAGGGTTTTACAGCCCGACTGGGTCGCAACCACCATGTACATGGCGAAAAAGCCCGTGATAGTGACTCGCTTCTGCGCGTCGCGTTTCGGGATCAGCCTGTGCATATCCAGTACCGGATGACTTTCGTCATTATGGCCGGCATGACAGCGGCGACCGGCGATGGATAATCTGTCTCTCGATGGTTGCCGATGTTTTTGGATTGTACTATGCTTACCATCAGGCATAGTGCAGTCACTTTGTCGTGCTTCAATAAAAAAAAAAAAAGTTTATAACAAGATCACAATGTAAAAAGGTTTACATGACTTTGAGATTGACATGAGATGAAACCACAGACGTAGTGAATATGTTAAATCACTTTTGTAGTCCGGTGAAGCTGTTAAGACCTTGCTAGACCAATAGCGTAGTCAGTTCGAGAAAAAAAAACATTAAATCAAGTAATAAGATAGTAAATCAATTTCGCATTTTTTTAGTAGATTCTGTCATAGAATACGTCATGTATATTATGAGAGTAGATTTTTTTTATATCATATAGGAGGCAAATGGACAGGCGGCTCACCTGATGTTAAGTGATCACCGCCGTCCATAGACACCAAGGAGTTGCAAGTGCGTTACCAGCCTGTGTTTATAGGGATGGGGGAAGGGAGAGAAGGGGGAAGTGGAAGAGGAAAGGGGGAGGTGGGCCTTCGGTACTCTCACTGACCGAACGAAACGCAATAATGGAACCACTTTTACTTCACGTCGGTTTTCTGTGAGAGGGTGGACTAACCCGGACGAAACGACCCATTCATGGTGAAACCAGTTATAGCTTCAACGTGGCTCTACCACCTACAGAATACGTAGTCCTGTAAATGATTTCTTAATGCGGCACATATATCACAATTATTAGATCCTAACGGTCCCGGTGGACGTTTTTTTTATATCATAGGAGGCAAACGAACTGGTGGGTCACGTGATGTTAAGTGATCACCACCGTCCATAGACACTAGCGACAACAGGTACGTCGCAAGTGCGTTGCCAGCCTGTATATGAGAGAAGGGGGAGGGGAAGGAAAGGGAAAGAAGGAAAGGGAGGTGGGCCTCCGACTCTCTCACTGACCGAACGAAACACAACAATGCAAGCACTGTTATTTCACGTCGGCTTTCTGTGAGAGGGGTGGTACTACCCCGGAGGAGCCGACCCATTCATGCTGAAACCAAAAATAGCTTACAGTCTCTTACAATTAAAGAACTCTCACAGATTATATACATAAACCTTCCTCATTAATCACTTTATCTACTGGTGAAAACCCCAAGAAAAAATCATAAGGTAGTTTTTGAGTTTATCGCGAACAAAAAGACAGACGCGGTAAGGGACTTTGTTTTATACTATGTAATTATATATAATCTGTTGTTGACTCAATGTATTGTATCCAGATAAATTATTATTGAAAGAGCCACAGAAAAAAACATCAGCTTGATATATGTGGCTGTCGCCAGTTTTAACCGTCATATCCCTGTTCTATAACATTTAATAATTACTAAACTTAATATAATCATATTATAATTTCATCATCTAAATTATAAATATTTTATGTGTGTCTACTATATTAATATTCAGTAATTTGTTCCGGAGTTCCAATATCTAATTATTAATTCAGTTTATAATTATAATAATAAAATCCACGAAATATTTCATTTTCCGTTTAATTTTATATACCTATATCGAGTGAAACATTTACGAAGTAATTATGAAAAGTTATAAAAAATTTAGGAAGTGTATAAATACGTGCGTTTGAAGAGAAATCATATGTTATTTATTATTGTAATAATGAAAAGTATACATAGAAAACATAATTAATACAGTACAAGTGATTTAAAATTTGTATCTGTAACCGATCTATAAATTCGAACACAGTTCATTTCATCATTATCAAAATCGGCAGTCCATCAAATTGTTTTCATCAAGACATTTTTTATACAGTCCATCTTCCTATAAGACACCTGTGTGCTTAGTGTGAGTTTGCAAAATTATATCGAATAAATGTTCTGTAGCGTTAACCGAATGTACATAGAACGTACCGAGAACCTAGTAAATGTGAGTGTGAGTTACATGTCATGTTGTTCAATCGACTGACGTTAATTCACCTCGAACCGTGAAGTTGTTTCGAAAAGTTTTAGTTCCATGAACGTTTCCGAGCGAAATTTTATCATTATGTTGGCAATGCTGTAGTGTCCTATGATAAACTGACAAAATTTATGAAGTCTTTATAACCATGCATTCTTCAAAAAAGTAAGTTACGTATTAGTTTAGGCGGGTTATCCATCGTTTGTTTACATACATTCTGAGTGCGCGTGCGTCAATATTATTTTTTATAGAACTTTTATGTTTCTTTTTAAACTTTTAGATAAAGTTGCTATTTTTGTAATACAAATAATGAGAACCAGTCATCAACGATTTGAATTTTTGATTACTTATATGGAATACTAAGTGAAACATTTATATATTAATCATTTATTGATCTTTTATTGAATTTGTGTAGATTATGGTATTATTTATATATTTTAGGCACGGAGATCTGTGACGACTTTAGATTAGTGTGTCGCCTCAGTACTTTGCACAATAATTTAAACGCTTTCTTTGTAAACCGATATCTTTTCATAAATTCTATCTCAGTGAGATCTTTTAATGGATCACTGCTAGCGCGAGCTTTTGCACGAACAGCGGCTATATTATTCCGAATATCTTGTGATGTTGCTGTTTCCAACATTTGCATCGCGAAAAAATAACGTGCTGCCATAATATTTACTTTATAAAAACACTTCTATATCACAAAGCTATACGTCTCACGACAAAATTCAAAGTGAAAAATGTACTAATGTCAATATGAATATATTTACTTTTGAAACGTCAAAATGGCATATAATTGTAACTCGCACTCGCAAATAAGCATTTACGCGTCTCTACGTGCTCGCGTTTCGAACCTCGATATCAACAAAGTAAACTTGCAAAACTCGCACTCATAAACTACGTCTTACATGCGAGCAACTAGATGGCGCTTTTAAAATCCCATACAAACTGTAGTGAACGTCAACGCGTCCGAGTAGGTACAAAACTCACACTAAGCACACAGTAGACAGAGCCGCAATGAATGATCTATTATACATATCCATAGTTCGCCATAAAAATTGATATTCGTAGATATCTGAACGAAGAGAATACAACAAATAATAAAAAACGAGTTCGAAACCCCAGACATGGCTAGTATTATTTAAATTTGAATCTTAAACGTACCAAATTATTGCTTTGGTTTGTTTTATGTAAAGTGAGTTTTTTTTTATATTATAGTAGGAAAACGAACAAGTCCGTCACCTGATGTTAAGTGATCACCACCGTCCATAGACTCTTTTGCAACAATAGGGGAATCGCAAGTGCGTTGCTAGCCTGTGTTGGAAGAGAGACGGGGAGGAAGGAAAGAGGAGAGAGAAAGGATGAGAGGAGGCACTCTTACTGACCGACAATAAGTAATTTAAACCATGGTAATAGGGGGTTATCAGAATTGACATCTTATTATTTCAAAAGTTTAATGGAAAGGAAGGAAACACGGCGTTATATACAAAAGCATGAGTAATCATTCAATATTTTAATTTAATTCTAGCAAGATGTTAATGAAATGCTGCCTGTTTAAATCGTTTCAGAATTGCCTGTTCTGGTATGTTATTAAAGTTGTATTTACAACTCTAATGTCAAATTTCTCTAATAAGCGAGATTATTACTGTCTTTTACATCGTTAATCGTACGACCTTGAAAACTGGGTACACTGCATTTCGCAGTATATTGTGCATTTAATGTGGTTGGTAGGCACCACTAACCCGATATCTCTAAATCAGTGGTACTCAACCTTTTTTTTTAAACGGGCCACAAACACGTTACAAATATTTAGGTATTAAATAAAACAAAAACTAATTTCAAATTAACGACGTATTAATGTAGTGAAAAATGGTTGTCCAATAAGACAAGCGTTGTATAAATCTTATATCATAAGGTTCGCATTGCGGTCAGGTTATCTGAGACCTATGTAGTTTACTCAGCGTGCTCATAGTTTTTCTGATCTAAATAATATGTGGTTTTAGATTTAATTTAAAAGAATGGTGTAAGCAGAAGTTATAGTATATAGGAAAAAAGTTTTTGATGTGAAACATCTATAGACGAGGGTAAACCTTGATTATTGGCGGTGCAATACCATGGCGATATAGGCCGTAGTGTGTGTGTGAGACGTGGCGACGTGATACCATGCGCAAGAAACTGTGCGCAGTCTTTCTTGCCGCATTGAGCTTACATACCTATAGTGTAATTTGAGATTCGTTCGATTCGAACAATTTTAATGTTTCACATCTGCAAGGCGTTCCGTGACGGCTGATTTTTTTTTATTTTAGTTGATACTAAAAATGTTGAAGATATTGTTATACGGGCGTGTTGTAATGTTATATAGCTAAGTAGGGGGTAGAACCGCGCTGAAACTGTTATTGGTTTCAGTATGAATGGGTCGGCTCACCCGGGGTAGTATCACCCTCTCCAAAAAGGCCATCTCCTCTCTTTCTTTTCCCACTCTTCCTCCTCCAACTTTCCCCTCATTCTCTCAAAACACAGGCTGGCAAAGCATTTGCGACTCCCTTGGAGTTGCTAGTGTCTATAGACGGCGGTGATCACTTAACATCAGGTGACCGGCTTGTTCGTTTGCCTCCTATATAATTTAAAAAAAGCTAAAATATTTTAACAGGACGAAGTTGCAGCAAACCTTTAGTATAGTAAAAGGTTGGGAAGCCTTTTTAGTTTCCGTAACCCTTTATAAAAGTTTTTATTTATGAGAAGCCCTTCCCTGATAACTCCATATTTACTCCTAAAAATATGTCTCGTTTCTCTTAAGGTTTGTCTATTGTCAATCTTAACTTTAAAATACTCGTTTATTTAGTTCTGTCTTTACAGACTTGTGATTGAAGTTACTATAGGAATCTACACAATATACATTATAGTCTATTATAATACAATAACTGAGTTTTATATTTTTTATCATAATACAATTTTTATTTATTGTTACGTTTTTAGAATAAAAGACGTTACATTAACGTTTATATACATAAATTGTTTTAATTTCTCACTATTTCCGCCATTCAATAATGAAAATTATCATCTTCACGTACTCCCACGCGATGGAACTGCACGTACTCCCAGGGTTGCGCGTACCACAGGTGGGGAATTGCTGGTCTAGCATATAATAATGTCTAACTGTATTTAGTTGTGTAGTTTCGTAAACGTGGCTTTGTGAATGTTTGTTTTGAAAATCTTATGTTATTTGAATGTCAAACAGTAACGAAAGCAATAAGTACATATTACAAAATACATTGTTTTCATGAAGACTAATTGGCTTATCATTCAGCTAACATTAGCTTAGTGGCTCTGTTGGTGTCGTATTGAAATAGAACAGATAACAAGTGTATAATCTTTATATGAAATATAATAGAAATTAGTTCACCAATAAAGTTTTAATACAACTGCAGTTTTATCATATTTTTCTTCGTTTGTTTTTATCTGTACTATCACTTTAAATAGGTTAAAGTCTATCTTTGTGGAAGGTAATCTGTGGAACTACTGATCCGATTGTAAAATTGTATTTACTTGTAGAAAAATATGTTCTCTGTAAGTAACATACGCTATACTTTAGTACCTACTAATTCTTGCTAATGGTTGTCCAGTAGCCGAAATTCGAGTATAATTCATTATTCTCTTAAATTTAACACTATTTTAGATTTTTTGCCAAAGATTGTTGTACACTATAATTAACATTGTCATTACATAGTATAAAGCAGAGTCCTCTGCCACGTCTGTTCTCGATAAACAAAAACTACTAAACGGATTTTCATGCGGTCTTCACCGATAGATACAGTGATATCAATAAGGTTTTGGTATATAATTTGTCAAGATTTTTTTATTGTGAGGGCGAGAAAAAATCCGCCGTGCTTGCTAGTAACATATAATCTTGTTCTTTACGTCATTTCAGTTAATAGAAAAACATAATGTAATCGAGGGTATGGAAATAAAGTACTGTTTCCATTTTCACATTGATATTATTTAAACTCCAAAACAGCAAGTAATTTATAAACAATAAAGAACATCGGCAGATAAACGGAGGAGAAAAATGTTCTGAACTGTTGCACAGTATAAATATAAGATACAGCACGGAAAGTACCTATAAATGCTCGTATCGCCACACTCACACAAACATGCGCATCTACAAGACCTTTTTTAAAACCTCTCGTCGATGCGCATGTTTGTATGAGTGTGCGGTTTTCAAATGTTTGTAATTTCCGTACTGTCTTTCATATTTATATTGTGACTGTTGTATCATCGCCCTTTTATATGTAGACCAGCTCTTGAAGCAGTTGAAGCTTCGCTCGCGTTAATGTTGATCTGACTTATTCCTCCTAATGGGACTATTTTCCTGGATAAATGGTACCATATGGCGTTTTCTCTTTCCCTGATATCTGTATTGCAAAATGTTGTATTTATAATATTAATAAAGATACAGATATTGTAATGAATACCTATAAAGTCATGGGCTATTTCTAATTTTGTAATCACTTAATAATTTACCTCATTATCGTAGTGAATTGTTGATCATTGTTCCAGGTTGGTTGGTACGCTCATCCTATATATTCAGCGGAAGGAAATTACCCACCAGAATTAATAAAACTGGTTGATGCTAAAAGTGCGCAGCAAAACTACACACGGTCCCGTCTACCCAAGTTTAGTCCAAAAGAAATAGAGTTTATAAAAGGGACGGCAGATTTCTTCGGCCTCAACCATTATACAACTTACCTTTTATCGATGGCTGATGGCGAAGTTGGAGCTATACCGTCCCATGAGAATGATGTAGGAATTGTTAGAGTACAAGATCCTAAGTGGCCGTCGGAATCGTCCTCCGCTTGGCTCAAGGTAAATATTGAAGTTGAATAAAACTACTACAAGTTTACAATTTGTATTCGAAGTAGTTCTATTGCTTTGGAAGGTTATATATCCCACTCTTTCCTTCCTTTTGTATTATAAGAGGTAAGGTTGTCTCTCTGTCTGTTCATTTGTAATTATCACTTGAGACTCGTAAAAAAAAAATTATACGATCCTGTTCTAAGTATCCGATTAGCTTTTAGTATATATTCTATTCCCTATTTCTCAACCTATTATTTATATTAATAATATATAATAATGTCCTCTTGGACAGTAGTAAATTAAGTCTCAGCAATTATTTATCAACTTATTCCCTTCCAACATTTTATGGCAACCTTTAAATATATAAAAAAAATATAAAAGTCTGTTGTTGCAGTATGTAAAAAATTACTCATAGATTTCGATTTATATTTCTTAAGTTTTGCTTTAAAAACAACTGGTGCTTATCTAAACAAAATATCACGATTGCTTAGTTTTATTGAAGTTTTAGAAAACTACGATTTCTATGAGCAGTCCTCGTATTCAGCAATATATGTTTTATGGCTGTGAGAAAATAGGTTAAACGGTATAGTGCTTAGGTTTTTTTCCTTTGTACATAGATAATAAACGACGCAGATGAAGTCAATGGTATTTTTCTATACGCGACAGAAATTATAACAATGGGCATAAAACAACAGTTTAGGAAAAATAATGTGCCGTCTGAATGTATGCTACTCTTTAGTTTACAAAAAGGGTAATTTATAACCCCTATATTTTTTTTTTAAATTTTGAATCTTATCAATTTGTGTCATTAAGTTTTTTTTTTAACTTTATTTTTGGCAAGCAATCTTTCATATAATTACTGCCATTGTCGTGTAGTTGCATGTAGTTAATAATATTACAAACGTCGTGGTGATTATTTCAATATTCTAACAAGATGGTGGCTCCTTATTAAAACCTTGTTAGATCCAAGGAGATTTTGTGCCATCTCAAAATATTATGCTCCGTGGTATTATTTTCCATTCACTTCACTTATGCACAACAAACTAACTATATTAAGTAAAACACTACTGAATTTAGTAGTCCGGTGAAGCTGTAAAAGCGTTTCAAGGCACTGGCCTATGTATGTATGACAGTAGCATAGTCAATTTGAAAAAAAAAAACCACCAAATTTGCAAAATATAGAGTCGAATAACACAAGATTATGAATAAAATATAAAATCCACAACATGACAGACTAAAATCCCGCCAAAAACTCACATTGTTTAGTTAATAATAAACGTTATAATGAGACAATCTTATTAATATTTAAATATAAAAACCATAAAATTATTAAATTTATGTTATTGAAAAAAACATCCTTAACAATAAAACTTTTTTTAGTAATAATTTGGCGTGTACAACTTGTTTGTATTATAAATTTGAATGCTTGGCAGTCATACATTAATAAATGGAAACATTCCAATTGAATTTGAAATCGAAGTCTATTATGTCGTAGATTAGGACATAGTTATTTTTTATCACCGATTGAAGCGAGTGTGGAACAGCTAGTCTAATAATAGAACATTTAACAAACAGTTTGTTAATTTTTTTTTTTTTTTTTTTGTGGTGACTCAGTAAATTTGATATTATGAGAAGTTGGCTTAGTTTATCACCGGGTATGCGATACATAATTTGAATTGATTAGTATTAAAACCTTACGATCGTGTTGGTAAGCTGACAAGGCTATGCAAAAAGTTGTATAAAGTTTATAGGTATTTTGTTTACATGTAAATTAGTTTCTGTTGTACATATTGTGAATGTAAAGTTATTTACGTAGTTCTGTTTCTTTAGAAAATCGCATTAATAGTAAGGTCTTGTCCTTTTTCATTGATATTTATTGAATTTAAAATAAATACCTATATAATATTAACTTATTGTATACTAGATTTCTTTATCCTTGCACCGATTACAAAGAAAATGACGAAATGTTTATTAAATATTACATTGAGAGAATGTCTAAACGAGAAACTTGCAACCGTTCTAGTTGAGACGCAATAAAATTACCTATATCTCGCACAATTCTATTCCATATTTATATCCCATATTATTAAGCTATAAATTGTGACTATTATTATCATCATAAAATAGATACATCAATAACCAATATCAGTATGGTCTAGACCAGTGTTCCCCAAAGTAGGGCCCACGCCCCACAGCGGGCAATTTGATAATTAAGGAAGGCAATTTGAGAATTAAGGGGTGCAATTTAAAAACGGACTCGAAATGACTTTAACCCTTTCGCTTTGGGTTATTTAAATGCAATGCTAGATATCGGTGACAAATTTGACAAAAAAGGCAAATTGTTAATTTAAAAAAATCCGTAAATAATTATTAGGTATAATTTCGTTTGACGTTATCAAAGTATCAACTGGGTAATTAGAGTCGTCAAGTAAGTTTTTCATTATATGTTTGGAAATTTTACTTACGATGTCTTGATAATAAGTTCATAGTGATCTCATCTTAAAACTTTTCATTTGTATTTCCTAAGGGAACAAAAAAAATTGCAAAGGTTTCAAAAGGTTAAAAATTATCTATGGGGAGGGGGGGGCATACAAATTTTAGAAATGTTAAGGTGGACATGTCCTAAAAAAGGTTGGGAAACATTGGTCTAGACGATTTTTAAATATTTTATTTGATGATTCTCTTAAATTTAACTTGCTTGAAGTTAAAATAACATTATATTTTCGTTTAATAGGTAGTGCCTTTCGGGTTCCGTCGCTTGTTAAAATGGATAACTAACACATATAAGGGTATCCCGATTATAGTGACGGAGAATGGTTACGCTGATTTCAACGGTTTGGAAGACAATACACGTGTTTCTTACTACAGTCACTATTTGAACGCTCTGTTACATTCTATTCACGAAGACAAAAGTAACGTTCATGGTTACTTTGCTTGGAGTTTGATGGACAACTTCGAATGGGATGATGGATACGTGTAAGTATTAATAGATACAGACTAATTTCAATCCTAATTATTATTATAAATGCTCAAGTGTATTTTTTACGTCTCAACCGGCCATTATGAAGTTATCCATATACATTGTGAACAATACAGAAAACGTTTTTTTTATATCATAGGAGGTAAACGAACATGTGGGTCATCTGATGTTAAGCGATCACCACCGTCCATAAGCACCAGCAACAGTAGTCGTAAGTGCGCTGCCAGCCTGTGTTGGTGGGTGAGGGGGAAAGAAGGGTGAGGGAGATATTACTCCGGCGCTCTTACTGATCGAACGAAACCCAACAATACACGCACTGTTACTTCACGTCGGTGTTTCAGTGAGAAGGTGGTGCTACCCCGGACAAGCCGACCCATTCATGCTGAAACCAGTTATAGCTTGTAAGGGTTGTAGGGAGATATTATCAACTCGAAGGAATAGCTTGGTAAGCGAATATTAAAAAGTAACCCTACCAAGAACATGTGGTTCAAATGATGTTACGTGATCACCACCGTCCATAGACACTAGTAACACCAGAGAAGTCGCAAGTGCGTTGCCAGCCTAATACGGGGGAAGTTAGCCTCCAGCCCTCTGACTGACCGAACGAAACGCAACAATGCAAGTACTCTTCACTTTCGGGCGGATGGTACTACCCCGAGCCAGCTGACCAATTCTTGCTGAAACCAGTTATAGCTTCAGCGTTTTTCTACCACCTATTATATTTTTTTTTCTCGATGTGACTACGCTATTGACCCAGCAAGGTCATAACAGCTTCACCGGACTACACCTATTATATCGTTAAGTACATACACCCTTTACTGGAAGTCCAAGTTTAGTTGTAGGTTTTAAACATACGTCAATTGACGTAACATAGCAGGTATTTCTACAATTAAGGTAATCAATTCAGTCCGTTGCATTCTTTGGTAATAAATTATATTTAATTGGTAAACAAGTTATTCACTTGTATATAGCGTATTAGCGAGAGTATAAACTTGTGGCCAGATCCCTTGGTAGTTTAATAATATTACTAACAATGTCGTTAACAATTTCAAAACAATTATATGTATATTAAAACTAGAAGAGAATAATATAAAATTATCATTCTGGTATCGCTATCTGTTGGGCATCTAAACAAATGACACTTGTGATTTACAAACAAGCAGAGTATTTTATAACATAGTAGCAAAGCTTACTCTCAGATGGCGTTGTTTTCTCAGTTGGTTTTCTTAATTCATGTTTTTTATATAGAAATTTAATTTGTTTAAAAAGATTACAGTAATTTTCCATTCTGGTATTAAAATAAATCGAATAGTAATTTAAATTAACACGTTGTCACTCGTAGTGTTATAGGAGTATTTTTATTACGTCTAATGGATGAATCTGTAAAGACCTTTCCAGGTAAACAGCGTATTCATTTCGAAAAAAAAAAAAATTGCACTATAGCGATAGTAGAATGATAATTTTATAATATTCTCTTCTAGTTTTAAATGATAATCAATCATTATAATGTACCTATGTATATTCTTGGGCATATCTAATACTAGCTTCTGCCCGTGACTTCGTCTGCGTGGAATTGTTACTTTTTAACTCGTGACTTAGTTTACGTAAAGGGTGAAAATATTTTAAAATAATACGCAAGTTAACTCAGATTTTGAAACATTCCTCATTGGTGCTTCGATCTTATTGGTCTTAGCATGATGATGTAGCCTATAGCTTTTCTCGATAAATAAGCTATCTAAATCTTGAAAGTATTTTAAAATCGGACCAGTAGTTCCTGAGATTAGCGCGTTCAAGCAAACAAACTCTTCAGCTTTATAATCAGTATAGATATCAATTCTGTTCGTTAAAAATTGTCAATGTTAAGAATACATTTTAGTTGGTAATATTTTATAATTATTTTTGATGTGAAACATCTATTGGCGAGGGTAAACCTGATTGTTGGCGTGGCGATACAGGCGTCTGTGTGAGACGTGGCAACGCGATGCTATGCGCAATTTCTCTTGCCGCACTAAGCTCGCATAGCAATAGTGTTGTTTACTACGTTACAAATGTAAAGGTAGCCTGTGCTTTACTTTAAAAAAATCGATGTTTCACATCTGCTAGGCGTCCCGTGACAGCTCATTTCTTTTGATACTGTCTAGTTCCATTCTGATAATTGTTACTATTCACACACTCTGGTACATCTAGGTCCGATCTTCCGGCGCTGCATGGTGCCCTCGAGCACGCTGCTAGTACAATACAATGACACTGATTTTCTAGGTATCACACACTCCACACTGCATCTCACACACGTGCACGTACACACTGTAGGAACCTATATAGAGGAATGGCTTCTTTCCCGATTTTTTTTTGGTTAGCTGACTTTTGTTCTTGAAGTTGTCTTGATTGAAATATATGTACGCGGGTGTGAGACACTCATGTATGCAGGCAGCACTAATGCATATATAATGAACGTTGTTCCGATTATTGTGATCGTAAAAGTATGACCACAAAATTTTTTTAAATATTGCTTCTTTTATACTAATTGCATCAGCAAAATAAACTTGCGATGATTATTATCACTTCAGTTTTGTTATGGGCTATTTAGGTAGAAACTCCTCCATCTGTCTGTGTTAGGAAGGGAAACTAGATAAACTTAGATTTTGAAGTTAGGTAAATAAATGTGTATAACATGTAATTCCGCTGACTTTTCTCTAAATATCATTGTGTTGAAGATGTTTGTAGAACAAAATAATGTATGAATAATATTTTTATTTATATATAGTATATTTATTATTACTAATTGATATTAAATTTCTAAGTTACTTGATACCATAAATTAAATTCCAATTTAAACTTAGTTTACATCAACAAATATATTAGACAACTAAAAGATACCATTGACTTCGCCTGTATTACCTTAAAAATATAATTTATGAACAGAGAAAAAAAAAATTTAAAAATGGAAAGCAAATACATTATATTTTGCTCATAAAGTCTTTTTTAATGTTTAAAAAATTTTAATTTCTTAAAAGCTTAAATAAATTTGTATTAGTAACTGTAATAATTAATTTAAAAATGTCGTGTTGTTATTTAGATAAGGATCAAGTGTCTAAGAAACAAAACTTACAAAAAGAATGATTTAAATCTATTAAGGAGGTTTTGCGTGATGAGCGCACAACGGCAGATCTCTCATTTTATTTATATAAATAATCGAATGATATTATAGCTAAATAGCTGTAGATACGTATCCACATGATGTTTAAAACAAATGGCACGATAACGCACACATACGTAAAGTAATATTGTAACGCCACATGTATCTTAGATAAAATGTGGAAGTAAGATGGCATATTCTCGATAACGGTGGTGAAAAAGAAATAGTTATATGTTGCTTAGATATGAGCGGATTGACGCAGCAGCCTTAAAATGACGTATCTACAGCTTTTTAGTTATAATACCATTGAGATAATCTGGTAATTAAAGAAGTATGATTCTCATGCAAATAAAACACAATATCAGTCAAAACGTTCTCCATATAATTTTAGTTTCGTCATGTATTTAAATGCATTTTGCAGGTCCCGCTTCGGTCTTTATTTGGTTGATTTCAACAGTCCAAACAAAACGAGGACGGCGAAGCAATCGGCTAAGCTTTACTCCAAGGTGATAGCTTCTCGCCGACTGCCTGATGATTACGATCCTGACGATTTCTCCGCCTTTAAAAGTTCCGGGACTAGGCTCCTCACCCCGGTTCTACTCCCTCTATGTCTACACAGGCTACTCTTGTAACAAACTCGAGTACAAATACTTTATTTATAAAACTGTACGTTGTATCTAAACTATAGTAATAATATTATTAAAACATTAAGTATTCAATAACTATTCGCCTTATTTAAACTTGATCCTTTAAGTTAAGCTTATTGCTAAACGTAATGAGATATCCTGCTCCCTACAACCGGTCTCCTCAGTATTCAACTGTGGCTAACTTCTTGGCGTTATCTCTGGCCACTTCTCTACGCAATTGTGCCTGGATACAAGCAAAGGATTTTCCTTTAGTCTCTGGCAGAACGGCTAACATAAACACTAAACCGAGGAACGAGAATATAGCGAAGCCCCAAAATACTGTGTAAATTTCGTATGCGTCTTTCACGACCTGGAATTAAGATAATTTTATTCATGAGAGACATAGTTACAAATTTTAATATCTCAAGTGACAATGTCTAAGCATAATTTAATAATTTAAATGCTGATGAAAGTGGAATGCTTTATTTTACCTTTCACAAACTCTTCTAGAATGAAGTGTGTGTAGATTGTGTTTTAATCAAAATCAAAATATATTTTATTCCAGTGTTTCCCAACGTGAGGCCCACGCCCCACAGGGGGGCAATTTAAAAAAGGACTCGACACGACTTTAACTCTTTCGTTTTGGGTCATTTAAATGCAATGTTAAATATCGGTGACAAATTTAACAAAAAAGGCAAATTCTTAAAAAAAAAATGCTGTAAATAATTATTAGGTATAATTTCATTTGACGTTACTAAAAAATATCAACTGGCTAATTAGAGTCGTCAAGTAAGTGTTTTCATTATATGTTTTGAAATTTTAGTTACGATGTTTTGATGACCATTTTATAGTGATTTCTTCCTAAAACTTATCATTTGTATTTTTCAAAAATGATGTATGGAGTGTCATTAAAATTTTAATGTTAAGGTGGGGCATAGCCTAAAAAAGGTTGAGAAACACAGCTTTATTCAATTTAGACCCTGAGAAGGCGTTTATGAACGTCAAAGCTACCACCGTCTCGGAAAACAACACAGTCATCGAGAAAAACCGGTAAGAAACTCGATATAGTTTATCTGTACATGTTATATATTTTTACAAAACATAAATAATAGGTTTATATGTTTGTGTTTTTTTTTTTCTGCAATCTTTATATTTTTGTGTGTATTTTAATATTGAAACCTGGTAATTTATTTTGAAAATTAAATGTCTCCTAAGATTTACCTGTAAGAGATCACTCTAAGCGATAAGGCCGCGTAACTGTACACGTATGTGGTAAATTATTGTTTAATATTGAATTTCTTTTAAGTTAAGTTAATCATTATTATTATTGAAAATTAAAATCTATATTCACCTGGAAAAGCTTCTGGACCGCAAACATGGAGATGCCAGTGTAGATATGAGCAATACAAGAAGCATATAATTTGATATTCGTCGGGAACATTTCCCCGATAGTGACATAGGGAACTGTCGATAGGCCGATGGCGTAACATACGATGTAAACAAGCAGAGCAGCCAGCGGCAACCAGTGGAGGTCCGAGACTAAGGCTTTGTTGTGAATATCGAAGTAGAAATACGTGCCGATGGTCCCGTTCATAAGTCCAACACCCAGAGCTGACAGTAGAAGTAGAGGTTTACGTCCAACTCTATCCACGAGGATCACAGATAGAATACATGTCGCAACTTGCACACATCCGAGTATTATAGACTCTTGGTACGGTTCTATATGATTTGTAACATTGACTGGTCCTTCCAGTGTAGAGTTAGCTTGAATACTCTGACCTGTTGTGCAATTGAAGATTACTTGAGCGTACGCGACAACTGCCGCACTACCGCACAGCTGTTGAGTTGTGAACACACCGAGTGTTATCCACATAGCCTTCCTATTAGTGGCTTCAGTGATCAAATCACTCCATGATCCTTTATTCTTCATATCTTCTTGGACGTTCAATTCTATGCTTTTAAGTTCTGTTCGTATGTCACCACTTCTTAACTGTTTGAGAGAGCGTTCTGCTCTCTCGTTGCGTTCAAACTTTAAGTAGTAATAAGGAGATTCCGGCAGGAAAATAAAGGTTAATACGAAGGTGATTGGCAGGATCAAGTTGATACCGGCTAAAGTTCGCATCGACACGAATGGACCGATGCAGTATTGGGCAAGAATACCGACCTGGAAATAAAAAAGGAACAACTTTAGAAACTTCTATAAAAATAGAGATGTATGACTATGAAAATATACTATCAAAAAACTACGTTATTAAATTAGCGAGTTATCAATTTAAGTACAAATCGCTATCTCAGAGCAACACAGTAATTTTATTTGGGACATTATTAGACTATTTTTTATCAAGGTAAATTTGCTTCTTATAAAATTGTACAGAATGATAAATATTGGTGTAATGATTAATATTTCATCGGTCTAAAGACTCGACAGTTCTTATACTGTATGTAAACAGACTTTATATATGAAACTAAAGGTATTATTAAATAGTTGTTTTCAAATTAGGGTTAAACATATGCGGTGTTGTTACAAAAAAGATAAATACGTATTGAATACTTGCTTTAAAAATGTTTCGTACTAAATGCAACGAAATGAGTAAGATGGCGAATATTCAACGAGCGCGGTGCATTTAAAACGTAACCTTTTTAAAGCAAGTATTGGGTACGTATTTAACTTTTTTGTAATAACACCAATGTTGTTTACTGCCAAACACTTTCTTCCTAATATTAGGTGAGTGAAAATAACGAGTGACGTTCAGTACTTAAATTTCCATAGTCGATAGAAATTACCAAAGCACAATGACAATGCATAGTGCATGTTTTATTATGTTAGGGCACGTCAACATAATATAGGCAAATAACAAACAGATATTTATAATTCTATAAAACTGATGTTATTTCGTCAATTGAGAGGACGAAATGATAAATGGCTTGACGCTTTAATTATATAGGTACAAATTTAATCGATCTATAACTATATATTTTCATAGTCTCACTATGATCTACCAAATTATAAGTATGCTCTCTCAAGTCAATGGCGTTTGAAAAGCACCTCGTCTTATTTTTAGAAGTCGCAGAAAGGTGTCATCATATGACATTATTACCGAGAAAATTTATTCATCTTGTTTTTCACACAATTTTTATTTATGCTGAATTATATTATACGTTGTTTATTAAGAGTTTTGAGCAAGTAAATCATACAAATTTATAAAATTCAATTGTGAAATTTTTTCCGAATTAATGAAATTTATAATCTTTATATTTAGAGACAGATAGACATACCTTGTATCTATACTAATATTATAAAGCTGAAGAGTTTCATTGCTTGAACGCGCTAATCTCAGGAACTAATGGTTCGATTTGAAAAATTATTTCACTGTTAGACAGTTAATTAATCGAAGAAGGCCATAGGGCATATAGATATTATAACGTTAAGACCATTAGGAATGGAGCACCAATGAAGAACGTTGCGAAATCGGGGTAAACATACGTATTATTCAAAAATATTTTCACCTTCCACGTAAACAAAGTTGTGAGTTAAAGCCCGAAGTAACTATTTCACGCGGACGAAGTCGCGGGCAAAAGCTAGTCTTTTATAATTATATCAAGATAAGACTTTATCCTGACACATGATAATATATGGTTATACGTATATTTGGGTCTTTATGATATCTCACATTTTAAAATTTATCCAAACAGGTAAGTGCTACAATACTTATTCGCTAGAGATACCTACCTAACAATGAAACAGAAGACAATTACTGCAATCAATTCTCAAGCTATTTATAAATCTATTGCAACTCTGAGATGGATCTAGTCGCTTTAGACTAAATCACTTAATGTATACCTATGAATGTATAGACTAGTTCGCAACTCTTCAGATGAATCAAGTCGATTTAGACGAAATCGTCTAATGATATAAATGTACTTATCATAGAATTATGAAACCGCTTGACTACTAGCATGTTCGTTACTCTGTGGTATTTATGGAATCAGTTTTGATGAAAAATATTACCATTTAATTATTAGTTTTACTCGATATCAGATGAACTATATTTGAAATGAGGAAAACGGAGATTAATTAATGTAAACAAACGATGATCTACGTTTCACTGTTGCAATTGACATTGACGACGCAATTACAGAGGAAATGGTACAAAGTCTACGCGCATTAAAGTATTTAGTTATGACGACAATAATCATAATTGTACATTCCTATGACATTGGGATAAACTTCAGTATCGCTTTACGTTTCCAAATTAAGAACAAACATTAATAATAGTTCAGTTTAACTTTTAATAAATGACTAATTTATTTAAATCCTACAAGAGATGAATTTATGAATCCTGTTTTTTTTCTGTGAAACAAATTTTAAAATTTGGCGGTAGAGTAAGTGAAACCAAAAAGTAGAATTAGAATTATGCATACATTTTTTTATATGTGCCGAAATGTTATGACGTTTTAATTTAATCATTTCAAATTACCGATTTGTAATATTTTACAGATCATTAGCGCCAAACAACCTATTTATTTTTGCAATACTATCTGTAGTCCGGTGAAGCTGTTAAGACGTTGCTGGGTCAATAGCGTAGTCATTGCGAAAAAAAATTTGCAATACATTGATATTTATCTAAACTTTCTTAGTAATTAGAGAATTTAAAGAGAATTTAACAAAATTCAGGAGATTTGTTTTTATGGACTTTCTTATACGTTTTAAAATGTATTTAGAAACAAATTATTTAAATACTACAAAGTAAAGAGTAACTATTGGGTACATTGTTTATGACTAAATATATATAATTTATGTAAGGTTATACATTTTTTAAGTACAGTGTGATTAAGAATCTCATTATGCTGAACCTCGGGGTATATTACTAACGAGGCAATGACAAGCTTTGCACGTAGTCACTTTGCCTTTGTAGCGTTCATGTATAAATTAGTCTCTTGCCCGTTTTACTGTAAAACTATCTTTAACTGTATATTTTTCAACTATAATTCATTATCATATATTTTTAACTATAATTCATTATCATTAGATTGTATAAAAGCGTCTGTCTGTCTGTTCACTATAAACTCAAAAACTAGCGAACGGATTTTCATGCAGTTTTCACTAATGCTTAAAGTGATTAATGAGGATGGTTTTGATATATAATTTGTCAAGAATTCTTTTATAATCAGAGCGGGACAATGTTTGCCGAGCCCGCTAGAAAAAGTATAAAGAGTATGTCTATGTGAAATGAATATATTAAAGAAAATATATAAATTGCTTACTTTGTTCATTAGAGTGATTAGTGTAGAAAGAGCTCCTCTGACTTGATTAGTGGCTATCTCTCCTGTATACATAGGAGCGACGGTGTACACAACGCCGTATCCAAGGCCGGAGAACATCCGCGCTACGTATAATATTGGCACGGATTTAGCTAGTATGACCAGCACCCAGCCGATAATAAACGGCACTGCGCCGAGAAGTAGGGTTGTCTTTCTTCCGAACCGGTCGGCGAAGTATGCAGAGGGAATTGGTGTTAAGGCGGAGCACAGGATCATTATGGAGACTATCGATGATCCTTCATCACCTGATGTTGGTATTGAACTGTCGGGTGATTGAAGGTAAGGTAGCGTTGGTGAGGGCCAACCGTAGCAGGTACCCGCTGTCGCGGTGATGAGTGTTGCTGAAACAGAAACAATTGAAGGTTTAGCATATTTTTCTCCAATTTTGTTGGTTTTGCAAAAAGATTATTTGGAATTAGTAATACGAGGTGTGTTCAAAAAGTAAGGTGACTTTTTAAATTTCGCGGGCAACGTACTTTCGATTATCGTGTTCTTATTATCGAACATCTTTACCAAGTTTCAAGTGTATAGCATTTTTTGCTTGGTTGTGAGTAAAGGTTATAAGTGTTTGGGTCCTCGGCGATTTCTTGCTATCTAAAAATATGGATCAAAGGATTTGCATCAAATTTTGTGTAAAAAATAAAATAAAGTGCTCCGAAATACTTGAAATGTTGAAAGTGGCATACGGTGAAACTGTTCTAAGTAAAAAAAATGTTTAGAAGTGGTACAAACTCTTCCAAGATGGCTGGGGAGATGCCAATGACGAGCTTTGCTCTGGACGCTCAAGCTCACTGTTTTCTTCGATTACCATGGCGTGGTGCATCAGAAGTTCTTACCATATGGTCGTACGGTCAATAAACAATATTATCTTGAAGTTATGCGCTGTTTGCGAGAAGCAATACGAAGAAAACGTCTAGAATTGTGGAAAAACAATTCATGGCTTTTGCATCACGATAATGCGGAACTACTGGTCCGATTTGAAAAATTCTCTCATTGTTATATAGCTCATTTACCGAGGATGGTAATAGGCTATATATCTCACGCTAAGACCTATAGGAGCGGAGCACTAATGAAGAATGTTTCAAAATCGGGGTTTTTTTCTCTTGAGAGCTTCTCCTGCGTGTTAGCATCAGTCCAAAGCAGCTGTTCCACGCAAACGAAGTCGCGGGCAGTGGCTAGTCATCAATAATCTTAAAGCGACTACGGTATTGCTTACAATACCCACGTCCAGTTAATATTTGTGTCAGATGGAATGAAAGTCCAATACATGTAAAGGTTTAGCATAGCTATGCACATATAAAATTAAAAAGATCTTTTAGTAAGAGTATATAATAATGTAATTACAATAAATCCCTAAGAGCAGTCATTTAAAATTGTTTATTGGCAACATATACTAATTGTCCTCCTATATTTTCCGGTTGTATAAACGACTGTTTTCAATTAGTTGACTAAAGTAGTTATTTATTATTCTGGTAGGTAAAATATACCCATGTACGATGTATCAGGTGTACGTTTGAGGTTAACAAATATATAGGTCAATTTCGTAATTGTTGATTCATTTTTATGTAAACATTAATAAACATGTATCTTATACTTCGTATTTTTTGAAGATTAACAGTACGAAGAGAGAATAGTGGATTTTAACATGTCAACGTTTATAAATATTCATTAATGTTGAAAAGATCGCTGTAAATTTTAATTACTGATGCCAATGCAGAAGTCATTTCCATTGGTTGAACTAAGGTATTTGTAGCAATGGGAAAGCTGTTATTGTGGATGAAGCTCAATGTATATAGCATTTTTATCGCCATAGTATAGATGAAGATAATAATATCAAAGTTATAGCTATGTGTAAGTGTAATATAATTATGAAATCTAAAAATTGCTATCAAAGATGGCTACAAATCTATCTATCTAATACATTTAAACGAGCTATTCTTGTATATTTTTATATTTGTATATATTCAGGATCTCGGAAACGGCGTCATCTACTTCCGTGAAACTTAGTATGTACGTAGTTTCGGGGACGATAAATCGATCTAGCTAAATTTTATTCATAGAAAACTTTTTTAACTGAGATTTCAGGCAATGAAAAAAAATATAGCTAGAATGTGAAGGCAAATTTCGCCACCGCTGTCAAAATAAAAATAGTTAAGATAGTCCGTGTAACCCCAGTTCGAATCCGAGTAACAGCAAAAGGGGTATCTTTTTTTTTTGTTAAAAAATGCTAATTGTGTGAGGCAAACCTAACTCTTTTTTTTTTAACAACCGAGCTAGGCTCTGTGGCCTAGTACTGTCAATTTATATAATCAAGTACGTATTGTATGATACTGAATTTACCATTCATTATGTATGAATGCTCAATGTAACATTTACACTACACATTTAATATTAAAAGTATCAGGCAACATTATCTAATTTATATTTAGCCCACGCCCAAGAAGCATTGAAACCAAATTGCTAATGCGACTGTAATGTCAGTTTTAAATCAAAACTGGACGCTACCAGATTATCCTAATTCGTAAATCGTATGTATTCTTAATAAGGATATTCACAAAAGAGACAGTATAGTACTTTATTTTAAGGTGCGCCGCATTAACATATAAAGAACCAAGACGCAGTATCGAATAAAAGTAGCGCTCAAAACTGTCTGGAAAAATTCCCCAATAGTCATACGTGGTTATAGTTATGCGATAAACTAATGTTTTTGCAAATTCAACCTTACCTGAATTATTTAAAATTATTTTTACAAGATCGCAAGCGACGCGAGACTATTTGAAATGACTGCATAATCCAAACTTAGCACTCATTTTTGTGTGCCGATTGTGAGACGTAGTGTGCATTTCGGGGTTTTATATATCAATGGTGCGACGTCATTGAACATATCATTGAATAATATCTTTATAAAGTATCGTAAATGGTTACTATTTGTTTTAAAATGATTATGCTTTAAGTGCAAAAATTATCATATTACCTTGTTAGGTATTGAGGTGAAAATTGATGATCATAATATGATATTATATCATGTTTAGATATATCACACGTGTCTCGGTGGTCTTTGTAATCAAACGCATATTAGGAAATAGTGTATTTTACTCCATATTAAATCCTATTAGGGAAGGATTATTTAAACAAATTTGTATAAAATGTCATATTTCTAGGCCCACTGGTTTAATGTGTTATAGTCTTTTCAGAATTTTATCAAACAGATTAAATGAAAGTACGTTGGCCTCATTTATGATACTACTAAAACGAATCACGTGTCTTGGCTTCTGAAACTGTATTGTTTACATTTAAGCGACAATGGTGGAGTGAGCTTCTGTGCTGTTTTCATAAAAACATTAGAAGTTGATAAGTGTCGTATACGGTCCCCATGCCGGAGTTGTGGTTATCAGTTAGTCTCTCCGGAAATTTATAAATGTATAATAGTTTTAAACCAATAATATACACTGTAAATATTCACTATTGAATTATTAAAAATCATTATACATACTCAATAATGTATAAAATAAATTAAAAAAAAAATGAACCGACTTCAGTATCAATCAATCACCCATAAGATACTGAAAAGCGGAAAATAAATAGTTTATTAAGTTAACCAAATTAAATAAAACATGAATATGTCTGCCGTGAGATCAGAAAAATTATCCTCTATATTAAAACTAACTTAAAACATTTAAATTACAACCATTGGAATTATAGGAAGCTTTTGCAAGTTACTTGTAAAGTTAAAACTATTCATAACTAGCAGTGCCCGCGAACTCCGTTCCGCCTAAAGTATATTACAATATATGTTTTTTTTTTTTGCATAAGAACCTTCTACTAATAATATCAAACTAAACAAAAAAAGAATTAGCGAAATCGGTTCAGCTGTTTTCGAGATTTGAGCTTAGCAACACATTGAGCAATTCATTTTAATATTATGGATTAATGCGATCACAATATTAAACTAACATTTAGTTAAGAGTTACTACGAAATCAACGATAACACAACATTATCTTGTTTTATTACAACGTAAATAAACAAAATGGAAACTTATTGGCAATGGAATCAAACGGTAGATAAAATAGCAGACGTATAAAGTACATGATATTGGAAAGTTCCCGTGACACTTTCGAAATATCATGAATTATCAATATTTGTTAGTGATCACCGTTACCACTTATATCTGAAGTTTTCTCTTTATATATACATATTGAGGATTACGATACGCATAGTTTTATATCGTTTCCTGTCAATGAAAAAACAACTTTGGGAGCGGCTACAACGCTATCGAGTATTATCAAAACACTCGTGGAAACTTCTGACCGTTCTGTTACACTCTTGACTTTACACGGTCCTCTAATCAATATCTGATAATTAACTAGATGTAAAAAAACATAGCTGTTTTAACACAGATTTAGAGCTAATAAATATATACTAGTAGTCGCCCAGTGGTCGACATTCGACCATAGTTAATTGATTTTTTTAAATTTTAACTTTATTACGGTTCTTTTGTCAAAGGGTATACATCTATAATCAAAGGTTTTAATCATGGCTACTGAGTTATTTGCCATGATCTTTAATTATATAAACATTTAAATCTAGTGTAAATGAAAATTGAAATTAATTATAAATTTGAAACAAATCTCAAATTTTAAGAAAACATAACTTTACGATAATAAAGAAATTTATCGCAACCCATGACACAATGAGTATTTCTGGTTGATATTGAATTAAATGTAGTCTGTTCATTATGAGAAATAATGATATGCCCAGTATCATCTTTTGGAGAAGTAATGGATCCACAATACAATCAAATGGTGAATCCAATACAAAGATGTTCTTAATACTATCAATAGCTTTTGAAAATAAATTCTTTTTTATTGCTACATGAGGATGACTTGCAACATTGTAACCGCGGAGGTCTAAGTCATGGATTACTTTTATGAACAAAATTCTTATTTTGATTGAACAAAGTATTATTTGGCTCATTTTTTTAATAAATCATCATTTGAAGTGAGTTCACCATAAAAATAGCAACCATTACAATAATAGTTATATTCTATAATATCATTGTTGAATGTAGGATGAAAAATGGTAATTGGAACGTAAGAGTTAAAAAATACATACAGTCGAGCATAGCAACCTCCTTCATAACCTCTTTTGAACTTCGTAATTATTGACGGCTGTCAAAATGTCTTTTATATTTACATGTGTGTGTAAAATTCGAGTAGTAGTGTGAGTAGTGCATATTTTAATTAATTTAATGTACTTCTAATGCATTTTATATAAAATAAACAGCTTTCTGCACTTCTCCGCCATATAAACTTTAACTATGCCAAATTTCAAGTCCACCCGTTGACGGGAAATAGGTTAAAAAGGGATACAAAAAATTTGCTTCACGTATTAATATATAGAATAGTTCTTCTGTTTATTGCCACTCTTTTCTACATTTAACTAGTTATTTTAATTAACTTATCAAAATGTATATTCTAAAATAAGTTTTCCTTTAGTACAACGTACATTATTTTAGTACACTATATGTTATTAACGGTTTATACAAGTATGCATTTTATGGAGTATATCTAACATTTTGATTACGTATAAAGAAAGCTGTATTTTAAAATGCTTAAGTTTTTTTTTAATTGACACAGTAAAAGTAACAAACAAACATACTCACATTCGTAAGTAAGAACGAACAACAAGCAGTCCATTTTATGTTAAGTACTTAGAATATAAGCTATTTATAGCCTTCTCCAGAAACCTAGGTCTGTTAATTGAGAACAATCATTATAAAATACCTCTGAGAACTGTATCAGAGAACATTTTTTCGAACTACTTTGAAATTGTATAACTCACAAAAGCTAACATTTATATCGGATGTAAAACGAACCAAACTACTCGATTCAGTTCGAATAAAGGAAAAAAATAAATCCCTTCCACCACGTGTGTAATGCACGTATGTGAGGTGATCTCATGTGAGTACAAGTGATGTAGGTAAGTCACTATATCGCGATAGTAACATCCTAAAGGCTCCATCCGGGGACGCCTAAGCTCGAGATGCTACCGGAAAAAACGCTACGTACGTGAGGGATTGAATGTGGGGTCAGAGAACCTAATATGCTAGTACGTGATGCTAACTCCACTTCACGGACTGGAACACAATAGCACAAGCATTATTGCAATGCGGTTCAAGTAAGTGTAGCAGTGGTGTTTCAGCAGATGGCCCTTACACATATTGTACACTAATAAGTCGAACATTATATGGAATTATAATAATAATAGTTTGACATATACTATACACGTGAACACATTCATCGTTAAAGCAGTAGGTACACGAAGCGTGTAATTTAATAGAGCTTGCTTGTGTTTAGTCATATTTTATGGCTTCTATAAGACCTAACCTGCTCTTGGAAATTGAACCTTACCGCAACTTACTCTTACTTGGTAGTTTCTAGGAATATGAAACCTTATTTAATGTTGCACATTTATGGAAAAGTATTCGGTTGATTAAAGTTACAAAGCGCCAATTTAAATACATTAAGAGACATTTTTCTGAATGGGGCTACACATAAAGTGAGATATCTAATCTATGTCTATCTTAAACCGATGGCTTAATAAAAACTGTCGTCTACGCCAATGAATTTTGCTTTTAGTAATCATTTGAACGCTGCTTTTCACTACGGACTGAATAAACTCATTTTTAAATTCTTAAAATATGTTTACACGGTAATTATAATGGCATACTAAATTCATCATGGAATTATAGCACCAAGAAATATTATTATTGAGTTTTTGTACGCATTATTTGACGCACATTTACAGTTATTTTGTTGAATTAAAATCAATTAAACATTGTTAAAAACAATGTTAGTTTTTGTGGTTATCACGTGCGGAACGAACATTCACGTCGCTTAATCTCCTAAAAATGCCAAGGTGATATTAGTTTAATAATAAGCAATATTTTAACCGATATAAAATATTCTAATCAAATAGTCATACCTACACCTCTATTATATTAATGAGAGAGATTGTACAAACATGTATACAAAACAGGATAATAATCGTTATATTTAACAAGAGCTAAAAGTAAATTACACGTTTAATTATTACAATACTATTTTAAGTTGCATTCATGTTTTTTAGAAGACCGATTAATTCGTTCACTTAACAATAAATCAAGTAAATAACGGGTATGCGTAGATATATTTCAAGTAAGACAGTTTATTAAGGCAACGATGAAAGCGTTGATTCATAAATTAATGACGTCCTCACAGTAGACAGGGATATCGTATTAAGCGAACATAATTTACCGTTGATATAATTAAACTTTTCATGTGACATGCATGAAATATTTGTGTGACCCGAGAGCGAGGTCGTAAGGCGACGAGTGCGAAACTGCGAATGGTAGGCGGCTGGTCGCGGTGAGGGGCGACTGGTCGCGGGGAAGAGGGGCTGGTCGCGGGGACGTCGCCCGCCCGCTGTTGTGGTGTCACGATGACGTAAGCCACGACAAAGACAGCTATTGTAGTGTACACGACATACGCGAATAGCATTCAACATTGTTGCTGAGAACAAATGGCGGGTTTTATTGCAAATTTACGTTACGCGTTTTCAAGACTTAAAACGTACGACTACTAAAGGGATGATGGTTTATGACTTTTTAGTCGTTTCCTTCTGTATGTAACTACGGTACTTACTGGATGTTTACATCGTGTTCAGTACAAGTATGGTGCTTAAGCGGATTTTAATGTCTAAATCATCGATATTTAAACAATGGTGAAGTTTCGAGATAATGCTCTCCGCTCCTTGTGCATCCGCAAAAAAGTAACGTAACTATATATATATATATATATATATATATATATATATATATATATATACATATATATAACTATGTATGTTCGTAAAAATATGTTATATGATGAAAACATAAACTAGATCGAGTTTCTTGTCGTGTTTTCTCGACGACTGGGTTGTTTTCCGAACCGGTGGTAGTTTTCACTTTTATAAGCGCCTTCTCGGAGCCTAAATTGAAAGCAGTATTTTGATTTTGATTTCATCGAATTTGATAATAAAAAAATAAATACTTAGACATACTACCATAGAGATCAGTTTTAGTTGAAGTCTGTAAATTATGTTTCCCTAGTTATTTTTACTTTAGAACTCAATAAAGTAATAATGATGATAAACATTTATTAACATAATACAATACACTTTCGTTTCTAATAAATCATTTTGTAACACTCATTTCACTTACGGGATTTACTTCGATGACGTATGACAACTGCTGAATCATAAAGCATAATGTAGTACGTAGCAATGCGAACACTTGATACCGAGAGATTAGATACAGTTTAGCAAGTTAAAAATAATAAATACAATCATATTGTTATTTGGTTGATGGGCAGGTTATTTAGATAAATTTGACATATAAGTCTTATTATAACAGGTTTTCGATGATAAAATATTGTTTTATCTGATGACGTTTTTCGATATGTAAGTCTGAGCTTATACTGAACATCTTATTAATCTCTGTTATATTATTATTACTTACTTCTTCACTCACTTCACTCAGAAGTTAATCTACAAATACATTGTTAATGTTATTAAATAACTAATAAAGTAATCGTAAGTTATGAGTGTAATAATTTTATATTTTATAAGTTTATTACAATTGTTTGTAACATTAATTTATTATCATAACTAATAAAAAATACGTTTTGCGAGACTCTATCGGTGTTATTACAAAAAAAAAGTTAAATACGTATTAAATACTTGCCTTAAAAAGGTTTCGTTCTTAATGCACCGCGCTCGCCCGAGGCAAGTTCGCGTTATCCTTTTTTCGCAAGTCTAATCTAACCAAAGCAAACCGAGACAAAAGAGCAATATATTCGCTACATTCAGCAAGCGCAGTGGGTAGTCCGGTGAAGCTGTAAAGGCCAAAGAATTAAGGCCAATAGCGTAGTCAGTTCGAGAAAAAAAAGTGCAATGCATTTAAAACATAACCTTTTTAAAGCAAGCATTCAATATGAATTTAACTTTTTTGTTATAACACCGTATTAGTTGTTACTAATCAAATTTCGAGATTAGGTTTTGATACAATGGGCAATAAAAGTGCTAAACAAGCGTTAGAATTATGTGTTAAAATCCGTATAATTATAGGCAATTATGTCTTTAAACGTTAATCACTTTAATGTTTTTACCAATTTTTTTTTTATCTCTTAGAACAAAAATGTAATCACGTCCAAGTGTGAACGAATCCTAAATTGTTCCTTGATTTGAATGATTCGGTTCAAAACTCGTTGTGATAGTCATAAAGTTCACTTTTTACTTTTAAAAATGATTCACAACTTACAACGTTCTCGTGAGTATTAGAGAGTTTGCATTATTCAGGAATGTCTATAAGAATAAGTTAAGCTGTTGGATTAAATTCTTTTTTTTGAAATATATACCGGAATAACGACATTCAAAAAATCATGCCAATAGAGATATAACCCATTTTTCAGTTTATTGAATATTAGAAAATAAACAGTTGGAAAATATGTTTTGTACTCATATATATATGTGAATGTATATAACAGAACATAAAAAAAACACAACAAGCTATTTGGCTCATCACGTGAACGACCTGTAGTTTGTTGGGATATCGCCAGTTACGTCGGGTAGATGTTTGTTTTTGGTTAGTGAACTTCTGTGTCAGTTCTTGTAGAGTACGTCATCACGTTCTGAGAAATGCTACATACATCCTTGTAGAATGTCTCTCAACCGTATTTACACAACTGTTTGCGAATGAAAATGTCAATAACGGGTTAAAAACAATACATTAAAAAACAGCGTATTTACGATTTTTTTGCAATTAACCTAGTTAATTCAATTCGACGAGACGCGGAAAAATTTGCCAAATTATAAGACTGTTTAAGATGACGTTAGTAGAATTATACACGTGAAGGATTTATACGCGCAAATTAACAGACTAGCGAAATTATAGTGAAATTACATATTTTAGTTTCACACGTACAAATACTTAGGTACATAATTTTATACTCTTTTTCTATTTTGTTTGTAACGAGATTTTGTCATAGCTTGAGAGCCTGAAGAACATACAAATATTGTTAAATTTAATACTGATTCCCTACAGGTGTAATCTATCTAATTAGGTGCCATTCAAGGTAAAGCCAATATTTTTGTGTATATTTTTAAGCACTGGATATTTCAATTTTAAAAGGTCCGTTGTTATTTATTTATTACCGTTTCGAAAACTGAATTTTGTAATATAATGTTATATTATTTAATTTGCCTCATATTATTTTATAAAGCGAACACCCGTACACAATTATTATTTATTGATAACGCTATCGGATGAGTGTTCATTTTGTATTAATCCAAGTAAAAAAAATAGATTCGTTTGTTCCAATCAAATTATTAAATAACTTCTGTGTTACCTATTATAACATTTTTAAAGTGTAAATTACGATATTATATACAAACTGCGTTAAATATAAAGTAAAATTATTGTGTCGTCATTTCAAATTTTATTTATAATACTGATTATAGGATTTATCATATCTATGTAGTTATTAAGGGGTTTACATTTAAATAATTATTTACTAGGCGTATGTAAAAGTTGGCGATACTGTAATAAGATGTAAATTGTATGGCTGATTTTTATCTAATATTGTTGTCTAATATTTGATTAAGACTATGTACATGTTACATTAACGATTTGTAGATTTGGTCATGCTGTTATCATTGTATCTCTTAATATATCTATTAGACAACGAGGGCCTAATTGTAATGGGTATCTCAATATACATACAGTGTAAACTCTTTATAAAGAATCTCAAGGGACCGAGCAATTATTTCGTTTGAAGAGTTTTCGTTATACGGCGCGAAGAGAACAAATAAATGGTTTTGTAGTAAACCAACCAAATTGAAATTATTTTTACATTATAGAATGCTTTTCGTTATAACGAACGACGTTATAAAGAGTATACACTATACATTTATGGCTATTAAGATTTTATCCATATTTATATGTTCACCGTATGATTATAATCTCTACAAATTTTAAGTGATAATATCGTTCAGGTGAAACTAAGTGTAAAGGAATTAACCTTTAAATGTAGCACACCTAATACATTACTTGCGAAAATGTTACCAAAGGTGCTATCAAGTGGGGTGAACATTAGGATGTCCTATCATATTTCATTATGACATTTTCATTCACCGAGAAAGCTCAGAGTTTTTTTTACGATTGTACGGTGTCCGAGGACACTGTCACTGGTTGTCATGGCTTTAGAAAATTCACACCAAAGCTAGAAGAAGTAGTGTACACGAAAATAGATACACAATACTAAATAAATAATGATCACGTGTGCCGTGCACGTGTATCCGAGACTACATAATCTCGTGAAACTAGGGGTTCATGACCCTCAATGTCATCAATCAATCTTTATGTCCGCACTGAATATAGTCGTAAATTTGGGCTTGCGTATAATGTAGTCAATAGTTTAATACAAAACAAAGTTAAAACATTATTATAGGAATCTAAAGTTTCCATTTATTTAATTATTATCCATTAGTTGTGCCCGCGACTCCTTCCACGTCGAAACTAAAGAAAAAAACCATGAATAATAAAATCATCAGAATGTATTAAGTCCATTTACTTATCTACTTTTCACTCGTTAGGTACGACATTAGTACTTAGTCAAATCGCGTTAGTTAAAGGTCGCGTCGACATTAAAATAACAATAACTTTTGATAGAGTGAACCGATTTTATTTAAACCAAGACTAAATGTTGACGATAACTAAACTTGATGATATGCTTTATTATTTTCTTGGTGTGAATCGAAAATGGTGAATCGTAAATAAAGTACTTTTGCAGTAATGCGTGTTCAAACAAACAGACAGATAGACATTTCTAAAAATGATTGAAATGTATTTTATTAGTTATGTAAAGACAACTTCAATTTTTTTTTTCAAAAATCTAAAAGTACAGAAAATATATATTTATTGCACTCGTATGTATAGGGAAGTTGTTTTGATGTTAGAAATATAATTGTAACTATCTTCAGAGCGTCAATAAATTTGGCTAGGAATGTAATTCAGCATTTGGATAAAATATGATATCGCCACATATGTGCTTGTAAAACTATAATTCTCATTTTTATTTGAAATAAACAAATATTTTGCCTTACAATTTTATAGTTTGCCACCCTTTGTCTGTTGCTTCGGTCGCCTTAATGTAAATCTAACTTATACCTCGGGAATAGTACATTTTTTCTTGTTGAAAGATATCCCATGTCCATGTATATATTTATGACAACTTGTATATAAAATATGATGTAGATTGAGAAGTTAAGGTGTGAAGATAAAACCAATACACAAACTCAATTTCGCCTTTAAAATCTTAGTATACATAAGTATCGACTTTAAAACAAAAAGAAAACTGGATGAGGAATTTAAAAAACCTATTCGAGAATTTAAAAAATATATATTTAGGCGAAGACGTTTATGTTATTTAATGGAATATATCCAAGACGACTTTTGAAAATGACAGCTATTTATCAACATTTACTATAACATTTAATGTAGGTGTATATAACGAAATGTCAGAAATTTCGTTTCGTTAATAATTTCAAATTCAACCTTTTCTAATAATGGCAGCGATGGAAGGCGCAGAATCATGATTTAAAATAACTAAAAAACTAACTAATAAGAGGACTAGGATACACCGATTGTTTCCGAGTGTGTCGCGGCCATATATGGTAACAACTCTCAATATAGTGCCACGCCTAACTTATCGCATTCCAGTATCCCGGGATCTCGGAATCGTACTGTACATATTGAGTAATGAAACGTCTAGGTCACAACCATCATATTGATGGCGATAACCTATCACGGTGAATCTTAATTTTTCGCTTATCAAAATCAGTCATGGCATACCCAAGAGGCTTTCCGGTCGGTATGACAGCGACAACCAGCGACTGATTGCTAATATTTCATTGGTCATTGTTGTCTTCGGAGAGGATTCGAGAGGAGGATCCTCTAAGCGACCCCTCTGCCAACGGAGGATCGGCAGGTGGAGACGGTAGTTTACCCGCCTCCTCCTGCCGCCTTAGCAGGACCTAGGGAAGGTGGGTCGAGGGCCCATCTTCACATTGCACAGGTCCAGCGGACGGAGGAGACGGCTGATGTATACACGGCTGTCTCCTAACAAGACGGGACCCGGCGGCGGCGTTTTTGCTACTGAGCCAACCGCTCTGGGTCGGCACGATGAAATCTATTGAGATGTCATGTCGCTCCAGTTATGGCGAAAGACGTACCCCGTGGGGATTTAGTCCGTGCAAGTCGAACATAGCCCACCCTCTCCCCTGAGAGAGTGGCGTCTCCATAAGAGATTTCTCCACTTAAAAAAAAAGGTTATTGTTGTTCGACTTGTCTGTAGGTTGTTCTCTGCTTACACAGTACGCACCCTCTAGCCATTACGCCGTATTACCATAAGAAAATGTACCCTTTAAATATTTACGATTAATAAATATTATGGAAATTAGTATCATTAGCTAATGTTCTCATAAAAATATCACAAAGTAGATTGTTAATCATTTGATTGCAATTTAATTTCCATGTTATTTTCTAATTGACTCTAAATATTGTTTTTTCTAAGTTGTATTATATTTCAACTTTTAAAACATACATAACGTAGCATAAGGTTTTATTTAAGCTTTGCTAAAATAATTTGTAACATTTAAGTATCTTATAACTATTTTTTTTTTTAAATAAGGTACCTATTTGTCTATTCGTCAAGTCGCATAATTATACCGTATTGTTATTTTCAGGACAATAAAAGATTGATTTTGTTTAAGTTGTTATACATGAAGTTACGGCATATCGAGAATCAGTGAGTGGGTGTACTGGCAGAGCATCAAGGTAAATCTAAATATGGTAACAATTAATTGGCATTCATTAATATAGCATACACACTTACAAGAATTTTTATTTTTATATGTAGAAGAAATGTAACAAGCGGTTAGACAATGGTTATTATACATATCTTGTTATTTCAGAGAAATACATCAATAAGTGGAATCGACGATTCATAATGGTTGCTTTATAAACATTCATCGTGTGTAGATGACACTGTCTTCAGTGTTAGCGCTAAGCTGCATCAATAATCTGAACAAGTTAAATGAAGAAAATCATATCCGTGTGTGACCATCGGATTTCAGACAATAGTTTTTACCTATTATTTATTTTTTTGAAGTGATAACTTCTTTAGGTGCTTTCAACGGTATTTTTTGGCAGGAGATCAATTTATAATTTCGCGTCATGACATGTTGGTAAGCGTAACCGGTCGCATTGCGCTTGCGCGGCTTACGTCAGTCTAGCGACGCGTAATGTGTCCATCTGTGTACATCAGTATTGATATTTTGTATTGAAATTTTGATTTGTTGATAGTTGTGCATATGTTTGATGAATTAATCAATTGTATACAAAACAAACATCCATAAATATTATTCGAAGGGCTAATAGATGTAAAAGAGCGACTTATGTTTATTATTTTATTGTACAAATTATGAATTTACAATCGTTCACGTTATAATTAATTTAAAAATTCAAAAGAAAACACAGTTTAAATCCCATTATTTTGAGTTTTTACTTTTATTCTTATGTCTTTTTTTTTTAATATACTTTATACGTTTTTTTCCTACAATTTCATCTGACCTTAAATGACAATGTTTATCACTATGATTATCATTCTATGTTTCACATGTACACATTTTTAGACAGAGATAGAATTTACCATATTTCATGCGTTCTTAAACAAAATTGACATGAAATCAAGTGATTCCTTCAAGGATTTATACAGTATA
>JACEII010000005.1:1507863-1532518 GCA_014332785.1 Antheraea mylitta | reverse complement strand
AAATTGACATGAAATCAAGTGATTCCTTCAAGGATTTATACAGTATATATTATGTTACCTATGAAATAAGTTAAAAATAATCAAAATTACTGAATTCTATATGCTTAGCGATAAAACATTTAAGGTAATAAATACATGAAAGTACACAAAATATTATATACAATAGTATACTATTTTGTAAAAATAAAGTATAGATTTATTGAACTTTAAAACACTTCGATTCTCTTGAATAAAGTAATCAATACAACATAAATATACATTGTCGAGTAAACTAGATAATTTGCAGTGCTAATGATCTCAAACTACATTGAGCAAATATTTACTGAATGTAAATATATGTTTTGCTTGATTAGGCATCAGTAACTACGTTGGTACTACTAACATTGGTTTTTAACATCACTAGGGGCTTTAATTTACCTTTGATTACGATACTTGAATCATAATAGACTAGTACAGTCAGCAATAATTATCTAAATTTTAGTGTTTGGTTAAACGTATATTATTCACGATAACAGTTTATTTGATTTAATGAAAGATTGGGAGAATTTCATACTTACAATCATCAAAAATTCACTTCCACTGAAGTACTTGTAATATAACTGAGATATTATGAATTATAAGAAATTGTCGTAGTTAAGTAGGTATTTCAATTCATCTTTAGTGGTACTAATAAATTAGAATGAGATAATAAAATTTATCTGTACGCTTTTTTTATCAACTGTTTTATAATTATTATCCGTAATAAATTTTATAGCAATCGTAAAAACGTAGCAAGCTATACTTGAAATTACATAAATCAGGTATTTTCCACTTGCTTTGACGTGAAATATGAAATGATTGAAATAAGTATAATTTGTAGTATCATAAAGTGTAATAGTATACAGTCCTCGTCAATCTTTTTAACGCTCTGAACATAGCGGTAAGTTCGAACTTGCGGGTAATATACTCAAAATTTAAATACAAAACAATTTTTATATGATTTTTTACCAATGTACAATGATGTTATAGCTGAGTTCAAAAGAAATGCAGCCAATACATGGTCCGAATATTTTTATGAAAGGTCGTTAAGGAAAGGTATTTTGGTATAAAACTATCCAACCATCTTTGAGATCGGTCCCATGGTTCCAAGACTCCAAAATGAAAAGAAGCGTGATCATCTTAGCTTTGAGGATTCGTTCTGAACATATTCCATTGAATAAGTTTAACTTTTTAATGAAAACAAGAGAAAACAGCAACTGCGATCCTTGCCATCAAGAAGAAGATGTCTATCATATTCTAATGGAATGTGTCAGGAATGAATCTCAAAGAAGACAGGTATATAAGACTACTTATAACATAGGTGTTTGTAATGAAATATTGTCACGCCCAGCATCGGAAGAAGCAAAGTTAATCTATAACATGGTGGATGTCGGTATAAGGCCAAGAAAGTGATTGTAATACTCGTTTTTCAATTTAGCTTTTTTGTTAGTAGTTAGTAAGATATATACTTATAAGTTGCTTTGTAATTGGCGATTGTTTGTGGTATGGATGAGGGTGGCGTGTTCTCTTCGAATAAACCCTCAATAATAAAAAAAAGTAAAAATATTGTTATAAGAACCGAGAATTGGCCTTTATTGAAACATGTGGGTGCGCGTCTGTGGAGGTGATATGTGTAATGTTGTTGCAGTGTTGTAAGTTTTTGTGTCACTGTATCGGGCGAGCAGCGTCCCTAAGGGCTCAACGCCGGGAGTACAGACTTAGGCTTAAGCCGCTGCAGTGGGGAGCCTAGTGTGGTGAGAATCTTATAACTAGTGACCATCTAGGTATCAGTGAAAATCGATACATACATGTTCTTTTGTGACTTAATTAATATATGTATGTAGTTATACTATACTTAGGTAATATGTAAGTAACATTATCATATAAATACAAACGTAACATGAACATTGTCTACAGGTAAAATTCCTCAGTCATAAATTCAACAAACACACAAGCCGTATTATAAATTGCAAGATTTATTTATATAAGTAATAAATAAAACTAGTTACCTACTCTTACCTACGTTACAATTGCCGTTATAAAAGGAAATCTCCAATAAAACATTACTTTTACTGTTCAATCGTCAGAGATTATCACGCGTTGGCGGCGTGTTTATAATAAGTGGAGATTATGATATCACTTAATTCTTTTGTCATGTATTATTAAGAAGTATAATAAACAATAGTAATATATTTTTGGCAACAGATTAACGGCTACGTAATCAAAAAACAAACGAATTATTTAATAACAAACAATAAATATTATCTAGGTTTTAGGTATATTGAAGTATAGCTTTCATATACCGCTTGTTTAATAATAATTTAGCTATTTCTTAAAAAATTAAATATATCACAGACAACTAAAAGACTACAGATAGCAAAACATATTTAAATGTTGTTATTATGTATCTACACATCATAAAAAGAATAAATCAACTGTTGTTTTTTTATTATACTTAAAGGTTGATTTCTTTTTATTAATGATTCCATAACACGACAGTTTTCTTTATTCTTTATTGAAGTAGATGATTACTGTTAGTAGATTATACTATATTTTATTTAATACTCATTTTGCTAATAGAAATACTGCTTAATTTATTAGGAAAAATGTATCTAATTTTTTTTGAAGGAATTCATTTAATTATTACGGTTTGCGGTAAGAGATGACATGTCGATATCGTTACGTAAGGAAAAAACATGACTTACCCATGCGATTTATAATATGTATAGTAATAATACTCAAGCAGACGAGCATCAAGCGCTGGCTGTTCTCAATGGTAACAGGAATGCAAATCTCATTAAAACATTATACAGTATTTTTTAAATAATGTATAAATCACTATTCTACATATTACTTCTAATAAATGTATATTTTACTCTAAAAATTTGATGTTTTTTTTTATTTAGTTCCTTATTTTACCTTATTTTTAAGGGTCTTCTGACTACACAATTATAATTTTTTTTAAAGTATGAACAAATCGATTGTATTATTTTCCAGTACGTGTATAAATTGAGGTGCTTTATATGAACACTACAATTTAGTGATTTACATGTATACGATGTGTCAAAGTTGATGAGAAAACCGGAGCAGAAATAGTCGTCGCAAGCGATTTCGATTGAAATCAAAATCATTGAAGCGATTTCATCTAATATATCAAAGGGGCGCCGCGTAAACGGTTAGGGTTCTCTCTCGGTGTATTTTAATCTTTTTTTTCTTACGTTTGTACCTGAGTCTTAAGAAGACGACGATGTAAGGAATGCGTTGATTCCAAGAACTTTTAATGGAACTGTTGATGCATTGATTTAAAATGCAAATATATACGGATTTTCTTGGTAATCACTAAATATGATTGAAGGTTTGATATTTATAAATTTGAATTAAGGATTATCTGCGTAATTAACACTGTTATTAACTACCCATAATATACCTAATAAACATACCCAAAAAGAATCTTAATAAATAATATGTTATTCTGTTTTATTTAAAATACTTATCATTAGTTAAATAACTGTTGTGATAAGAATAATGAATAGTGTATTATTCAGGGAGGACTATATACTATATTTCTGTTCAAAGATTTAAAGTATGAAAGTATATTTATAAGTTCTAATTTGTCTATATTCATGTAAAATGTATATAAATCATTTCACAAATTGTAAACGTATAAGCATTATAAATAATAGTATACAGCCATAATAAAAAAAAAAACTATTTTATAACACTTAAATTATTATTAAACAATTTTTGTTCAAAAATTAAAAGTATGGAAGTATATTTAAAAATTCTAATTTGTCTATATTTACGCAAAATGTATATAAATACTTTCACAAATTTCATACGTATAAGCATTATAAATAATAGTATACAGCCATAATAAAAAAAAACTATTTTATTACACTTAAATTATTATTAAACATAAACACATATTTTTCACAAAATCGAAGCGATCAAAAGAAGGTTAAATCAGCTCGAACACCGATTTCTCCTCAAAGACAGATTTATTGAAGTATATTTCTAAAACGCAATATAGATTTCTATAATATCAACTTTTACTGGCGGCTTCACTCGCGTAATGAACTTAAACTGCAACCCATGTTACTCGCTGATATTGAAGCATTCTACATATGTAATAATTTATAAAATAGGTTAAGTATTTGTTTAAGTTTATAGAGTATAAATAAAAAAAACCTAATATTTTCTTTTTATAACAGTAGTATAGATGAAATTATGACGATCGTTAAGACATAATATCTATAGTCATTTACCAGACCGACACCACAACTGACTTAAATCTATTTACACAAATGGTTTTTACGTCTACAATAAGATCCTGTTATACATTTAACATTATACGATAACCTACAGCCTTACTGTGTGGTGAAGTAATATTATAGATTATATGTTTGTGTGTGTTATAATGTTTAAGTAATTTTCATACAATTTAGTTCTGGAAAAATGGTTCTTGTTTTCTTAAATGAAATTGTTTGGCGATTTGATATGTATATGAGTAGTGGATTTCTATATTGCGATAAACGGGTTCGATAGTGCCGTTATGATGATAATGACAATATAGTTCTTAATTACCCTGACCTAGTAGTGAATTCATTGTTGTTATTTAAACAATATAATGCTCTTCTGATATAATAAAAATATGATATTATACTTGTATAAACATAAGTAACACGTAACGAAATGTGGATGTGTTTGGAACATATTAATTTCTGTTATTATTTTAAAATTCTATAAAAGTAGAAAAAAAAGTAAACCCTTCCACTTTCATGTGTACGTGTGTGGGGGTGTACGTGTGTGGGGGTGTACGTGTGTGGGGGTGATCGTGTAGTGTTGTAGCGGTGATGTATATTTGTGTGTCACTGTATCCCGCAAGCAACGCACTCAAGGGCTCCCTACCGAGGGATCGAACCTAGGCTTGAGCCGCTGCCGTGGGAGGCCTAATCGGGTGCCTTGCCTTTATAACGAAAATACCGATAAAGAAATTATGTACGTTTATTTTCTTATAGACAAAACACTAGTCTCATGGACAAAAAATTTTGTAGATCTAACCACGATTTGATATTTCAATATGAGGTCAAATCAAGTGTTCAAAGGACTGAAGCTTTAACTACATATATATACCAAAATAAATATTAATTAAACTAGCAAGCTGCTCGCGACATCTTGGTATGACATTATAATTAAAAACTTATAATGTAGACTAGCGCCACCTAGGGTCATGTAATAGTGAAATTGATAGCATAAAACCTTTTTTCTAAACACATAGGTGGTGTGCCAACCTTTATGGAGATCGGTCAAACTGTATTGGAGTTTATCGATCTCAGATGTACCAACACGCATTTATACAATGCATATGCGTATATTGAATTATTGTTATATTAGTATTATTCTCTATGTACCGTATATATGAGTAACATAAATATAATTACCTAGATAAATAGTTATCTATTTAATAGGAAGTTAAAATTAATGATGTTTATTTCTTAGATATATCAGCGTTATTTTCGTTTCACTGATTAATCAATGTTCAAAGACTTTTATAATTTGTCAGTACAACAATAACATAATTTGAATATCATGTCGGTTAAAAAAACGACGAGGATTAATTCATTATTATTACATACACTATTGTACGTTACTCTAACTATTTCTATTCATGAAAGAAATAATATTCTAACATAGTTATATGCTATATTCAACAGTAATATCGTAAATACAAAAGTATTTTATAATCATTTCTAGTGGAAGTTTGACGATTGGTTGAACGTATTCATGGAACGTATTGCTACACATCATAATTTGTTGTTTTCCATATATTCTACGTGATATATTTTGTTGAATGAGCACAATTAACTTGAATTAGCAATAATTAATTAACACACACGAGATCCCCCTCACGAACTCGCAAGAACGTACGTACTAGTTCAAAATAAATTCTTATATAATGAGGTTGGTAGCAAGAACGTTAAGAAAAAGAAAAAAATCTAGTTTGTTCATCCAGAATGCGGAATAAGTGGAAACACTGATTCGGGAAATTGCTATTCTTTATATTATTTAAATCTTTTTTCTTTTCTATATAAAACACCAGACGTCAGATTTTTTAACTTTTTGTTTTTATAGATTATATCTCAATAACGTAATTGTATTCATGGATATATTATACAAGGACTTTTTTACATTTTTCTTTTTAATAGAATATCATAAGTATTAACTAGTATGGTTATTTTTGTTTATAAATAACGGCAAATTTTTTTTTACATTTTAACAAATCCGATCTCTTCGTATTACACTCTTTATAGAATTATATGTTCATAATAATTTATGCATATAATACAACACAATAAATATTGAAAACAGATAAAAAAAAATCCAGTTAGTTAATACTGCTATTCAAATTCTTTCTGTTATTTTATTGATAAACAGAACGAAACGACGCAACAGGACGCGCGGCATCGCGCCGCACCTGTTAGTTGCTGTCTGTTGTAATAAATGTAGAACGTGAATATATTAAGTTAATGTAATGATACTTTATTATATTGGATCAGTTGCAAAGACGTTACAAAGTGTTGACACAAATAAATTTACTACAGTTACAGTTTACATTGACTTAACTAAATGGAAACAAAATAATGTTAAAGATATAAAGTATCTACGCCTGGAACGCTAGGTTAAAGTATAAATAATGTAGAAAATCGGTGACGTCTGCGTTTTAGACAATTTTCTATCACTACGCTAAAATTACAACTATTAATTAAATACTTATATTAGAGGATGGCATATATATAGTACCTACGATTCAGAGGGAAATACCATAATTCTATAGCTATTGTAAATGCCATGTTAAAAGAGATTTCGCTTACAAGGTTAAAATAACCTGATAGTTTTAACCCAATATTTCCTCCGAAATATTGGTGCCCTAGTTGTTCCAATGTTTACACGTGTGTAGAAAGTGGCAATCACGCGTCTTAAATGTTATATTTTAAAACATAAGTTATGAAATTACTAAATTATTAATAAGTAGTGAATGTGTGAGCGGTCGGATGGCGGCTGGTGACCGACACATGGCCGTAGAGACATCAAATAATAGGTTAGAAAATCTACTCACCACATAGTGCTGTTCCATATTCCTTCCAATGTGAACGAGTTTTTGCTGTCATTGTATCTGACGTAATTTAACTTCTTTTTCTAATTACTTCGTGTTTTGGAATGAGATTTTAACTTGAGCACTGAATTTATAGTAGAGGAAAAAAAACTAAATATTACAATTCGAATCCATCGCAATGGTTATAAATAATAACAATATATGAGAACTAACTAAATATCACAATGTAAAATATTCGGACTAATAATTAAATTGGGGATTTAAAAACGAAACGTTATAACCGATTGGGCTTCATTGTGGAAGGTTTATGTGTTGTTGGTTTCTTGATTCATGGTGCGAGAAGAACGCGTACGTGTCGTGATTGCGCGACGGCGACGAGTGAACAACTGAACCAAATTGAACTAAACGAAGCGATCGAAATGAAACGGCGAATGAGTGACGAGTCAAATGAACTTATCGCAAAGCACCAAGTAGAATGGAATGAGGCAAAACAGCGCGGGCGCACGCTTTTGGTCCCTGTTTATCGGCTTGTTGAGTAGCTCTTGTTAAGATAAGAAGAAGGTCGATAACAGCGACGAGACACGAGGTTGATGCAACGTGCGCGGACTGCGACCACGCTACAAGCGCGTCGCGCGACACTACCGTGTCTATCGCGCCCCACAATAACTCTAGAGACACGCGTATTTTTAGACAAAGTATAAAAAACGAACTCTAATAATACTTTGAACTGTGCATTGCACGAGACTAGTTTTATTGTTACAGGTTTGTCATAGTTAAGTATGTGAGAATGACCTCATAACAGAATGTGATAGCCCGCAAAGGCTTTTCGAAATTTTGCGGTCTGATTTTTTAGCTGAATCATGGTCTGTGTATATTGTGTTATCATAAAGATTATTTTTATTTTTCTCTGATTTCGAATATAGTTTACTTTATTATGTTGTATCTAAAACGATATCTGTCAGACGGAATCTGAAAAAAATATGTTTTTTCATGAAATTGTGATTAATATCTTTATTTTTTTATAACTCATTTTTTCATATTTATGTTAAAATATTGATTGTTATTGAACAAAAGGCATTCAGCAATAATTAATACAAACACTATTTTGGCAGCACTCCATTTACTATATAGTTATAGGTATATAGTTTTATAAATTAGCGTATGTTTATGTTGTGATGTGTTCAGATGTATTCCTGTATCCAATAAATTTTACTGAATATACTCATGTAACGTCATCAAAAGATTTGACTTTCATCGTCAGCTAGTGATGTTATCGCAATGTTGAAGGTTCCACTTTTTTCACTGTACGGGAAGTGATAAATATTCCTGAAGTATATTTGCATAGTACAAAATATTTACTTAGAATGCATATCTATTACTTATTTATAAAGAGCTCGTTACTTCTAAGAATAGTTTTATAATGATTGAATGCAAGAAATTATTTTCCTTTCCATATGAGCATAGTGTACTGCATAATTACACTGGTTTCAAAAAAATGTTTATTTCATTAGTTTTTTTATTATGTCATTAATTTTTTTTAAATATTAAATCTATTTTACAACAGAGCGAATCATTTTAATTTGCAGATAACGAAAAAGAAATCATAAGTAAAAGCTGCTATATTGCTAATAATTAACATAATGCTTAAAGACTATTCAGTTTTTTGTAAAACGAATAGTATTTTCATGCATTAGCTATAAGAACAATATAGTCTGTAATACATAGATGTTAAAGTTTTAATCATATTGCACCTCCTTTGGATTACAATTTTTTTTTTTAACTTTATTTTTGGCAATCAATCTTTCAGATTATTACTGCCATTGTCGAGTAATCAATAATATTACAAGCGTCGTACGATCATTACAATATCAAGCGTCGTGTCAATCAATATTCTAACAAGATGGTGGATCTCTTGCTAGAAACCTCCAGGGTGTTTTTGTGGCATCTCAGAATTTCATGCTCCGTGGTATTATTTTCCATTCACTTCACTTATGCACAATAAACTAACCATATTACATAAAACACCACCAACTTTACACAATATAGATTCAATCTCATATCATGTAGTTGTTATTATTTATTAATAAATATCTTTTAATTACATAACAGCAATTTGTTTGGCTAACTTGTTAATATTCAATTCTGTTTACAATATAGGTAATTCCTAGATGCAATTCTTTAGAGCTACATTCTAGCTTATTATTACTATTAACATTTTATTTTTATTTCTTGTGCGAAACTCCGATAGTATAATATCATGTAGTTGTTATTATTTATTAATAATTTCTTGCCTTAATAGATTATGAACTGTGTGAACGCTCTTCATATTGATATCTAATCAAATATTTAATGAAAAAAAAAATCACTGCAAAGAAATGATTGCCAGTAATTTTGTAGAGGCAAACGGTAATTGTTTGATTTGGTCAAATAAAATATCTATTTATTTATTTCTTTAGGTATGGTCTCTACCTAAGTAGGCAATTTCGCCAATATCAAATGTGACAGATACACGCTATAAACTAAATACCAAATATTCAGTATAACAACGGGAAATTATCTAAAAATAGTAGCATAACAACATAGATAAGTCATCCAAAATGTATAGATATTGAAGAATATTTATGATTACTGTAATTAAGTAGTATAACAAAACTGGTAATTCAAATTTTTTAAATTTAATGGTAAATAGGTTAAATTTTATGGTTGTCAAGTTTGTCAAAATCATATTTTTGTTATTTTTGCGGCTTTTGAGCGATATATATCTTATATTTTAAGATTACTTTAGACCTTAATACATTAGCACGAAAAGACAAATGAAGTATAGAATCACACATAGGTTCAGATTTTTTAATAACACTTATCGAGAAAGAAAGTGATCAAATAATCTAAAATTTACTAAATAATTGCAAAGTCATGCAAAATAGATAATATTAAATTGATTATTTCTGTTTCATTGAAATTACAACTTAATAACCACGGCAATAAATCTGATTATGGTAAGATTCATTATGGATATCATATCCATCAGTATTGCATTGGTCATATTATGACTAATATAAATTGTACACACAAGTAAAGCGTGTATAACACGTGGTTAATTAAATACATACAAGTTGCTCATGTTTACAATGAAAGAATAAAAATATCTCTTTTAGTTTTTTACTTGGATATTAAAACATCGCCGTAACTCCACAAATTGCCATGACCATAATATGATGTATTTGGATAGATCATAGAAAGTTTGATATTAAGTAAAAGTAAAAAATAGAAGTGGCAGGGGGGAATAAGACGTGTGGAATGGATACCTACAGGTTTTCAAAAAAAACATAATCGGTGTTATTACAAAAAAGTTAAATACTTGGTTTAAAATAGGTTTCGTACGAAATGCGCCGCACTCGCCCGAAGCAAGATCGCGTTATCCTTTTTTCGCAAGTGTAACCTAACCTAACCAAAGCGAGACAACAGAGCAAAACGGCGAACATTCACCGAGATATCTTTTTAAAGCAAGCGTTCAAACCGTATTTAACTTTTTTGTAATAACACCGCTTGAGTTTTTGGCGGCACTAAAGTCTGTCATGTAGTGGATTTTATATTTTACTCATAATCTTGTGTTCTTTGAATCTAAATTTTGTAAACTTGGTGGTATTTTACGTAATATAGTTAGTTTATTGTGCATATGTGAAGTGAATGGAAATTAATACCACGGAAATCTCTCTAGAAGGTTTTAACAAGAGAGCCACCATCTTGTTAGAATATTGAAATAATCACACGAGGCTTGTAATATTTTTAACTATACGACTATGGCAGTAATAATCTGAAAGATTAGTTGCCAAAAAAAAAACAAAATCTAGCCTTAAAATTCATTTTAAACCACATGTCACGGTTAGTCATCTAGCATCGATGTTCATTGATTTTTATAGTATTTTTTATATAATGATAGATAACAGAATAAGGAGTTAAGAAACCTATATCTAATGAGGGGCTCAACATCGTGTTCATAAGGCTTAAACTATCCGAATTAAATAATACTTTATTTGAAGACTAAGTTTGTTTTGTGACGCGGAACGTAATCAACAAATTTCATTTTTGAAAATCTTCCAAAAAGGGCGATAAAACAACAGCTTAAATATATATCGCTGTTGATATAAGGTGTGTATATCCATCAAATACAATTTTTAAAATAATTACAACTGAAAATTTTTTTTGCTCTATTAGAATTCTAAATTATAATAGATTATTTATATTTCGTTTCCATTTCGGTTTCAATCTATGTTGATAAATAACAATTTAAATATTTGCATAATATATCTGAATATTTCCATAATAATCTGAATTAATTCATTGTACATTCATTTCAGATTAAACTTGTACTAAAACCATGTTTAAATTACAGAACCTGGACGACCGAGCCTAGCTCGGTTCTTTAAAAAACATTTATAAATTAAAATAAACTGATAGGTTTAACTTATAAAATTAAATTTTTTTTCCAATAAAGAAATATAAAAAAATATATCTTTTCTGCTGTCACTCGGATTCGAACTGGGGTTACACGGATTTTCGAAGCAACCGATTTCTATCTGAGCTATTTCTGTTTTGACAGCGCTGGTGAAATTTACCCTTATCTTCTAGCTATATTTTTTCATTGACTGAAAACTCAGTTAAAAAGTTATTTATGAATAAAGTCTAGCTAGATCGATTTATCCTCCCCGAAACTACCTACATACTAAGTTTCCGAGATCCTGAATATATACAAATATAAAAATATACAAGAATTGCTCGTTTAAAGGTATTAGATAGATAACAGCAAATTGTTTAGCAACTTGTCAATATTCAGTTCTGTTTATCGCATGGGTAATTCCCAGGTGCAATTCTTTGAAGCTGTTTTCATGCTTAATAACATACCGTTGCGTTTTGTAATGACAAGGGGTGAAGTACACGATTACAAAGGTGTTTTGTTACAATATATATAATAAATGTAACATTTCGGGATATTAGAAAAAATAATATTTTTTACATTCCAATCTATTATTCTGGGGAAGTATATTAAGTGTTTTAAGCTCTGTTTCATTTCAAACTGTTCTATATTAAACTGAAATATATAAAAATAATTAATTTGAAATTATTATAAATAATTAAAATTGAAATTCTTTTGAAAATATGTCATAATTATACTATACCAAGTTATGCAGCCCGGTATAAGGCAGGAGACGATAGCCATACGCGTTTAAGCTAAGATACGAAATTGCTACGTCGCATAACTGGGTGGTCCTCCGGTCTGCATAAGTACCCAACGAAATTATGTATTTAGATTTTTAAGTTAGTCTTGTAACAACTCTCTTTTGTATCGGACAAATTAAACTGTGCTTTCTAAAAAGCTCTTTTGAGTATACCGAGTTTTGACTACCAGCAAATTGTTTTGTTAAATTGTTTATATTCAATTGTGTTTATCGCAGAAATACTTTCCGGGTACAATTCTATGTAGATAGTTTCAAGCTTACATACTTAAAAATGTAATTGCTTAATAGATCTATCGAAAATTGTTGTATCATAGGTAGTAATAGTAAACCTTATTTCAATACGAAGTAATAAAAGTACATCACTCAAAAATAAATTACGGTTCGTGCATAAACATGAGCTTGTTGAGCATGATACAATTCGCGATTATTTTTTTTTCGAAATGACTACGCCATTGACCCAACAAGGTCTTAACAGCTTCACCGCACTACTAAGGCGAGCGCTTAAGGCACTCAGCCGATTTTATTTTGGCACTAGCTCAAGGGTGCACGGCACACCTCGGTTTGGATGTTGCCTGTCGATGCAAAGTCGCGACCTATCTTAGCTAACCTAGCTAGCTATTCATATATGTATGAGTTGTTGAAATACACATAACCAAGCATACACGCCTCAACAACTCCTCCATATACTTATTATCGGAAAATTGAGAGTTTTTCAGTTCGATAAGGGAAAAAAAGTAAACCCTTCCACTTTCATGTATAAGCATGTAGCGTGCACGTTTGTGGGGGTGATCGTGTAGTGTTGTAGCATTTAACGCACTTAAGGGCTCCCTACCGAGGGATCGAACCTAGGCTTGAGCCGCTGCCGTGGGAGGCCTAATCGGGTTCGATTCGCGACTTTATTATTAACGTTTCAATAAGTAATAGGTACTCCATTATTCTGTTAATATTATAGTAAACTTTATGAATAAACCGGAACCTCTGTTTTTATTTAGGTCTATTTGTTCAACAAGATATTCCTATTGTTGATTAACTTTTCTTGTATTGCTTAATGATGTAGTGTGTATTTTTTATATTTCATTTTTCCACATAGTCATTTACTTGTACAATAATACTATAATCTATACTAATATTATATTATAAAGGAGTTTTTGGCGGGATTTCAGTCTGTCATGTAGTGGATTTTTTTTGAATTTGAATATTCATAATCTTGTGTTACTTGACTCTATATTGTGTAAAGTTGGTGGTGTTTATGTAATGTGGTTAGTTTATTGTGCATAAGTGAAGTGAATGAGAAATAATACCACGGCCCATGAATTCTGCAATGCCACTAAAATTCCCAGGAAAGTTGTAACAAGAGAACCACCATCTTGTTATAACATTCAAATAACAGCACGACACGTTACAAGATTCTTATTTACTTCAAACAGAACATTTTTTAATGATTATTCGAAGATTAAGAATATAAAAGATGTCTGAAATATTATATAGAGATTTGGCGCTTATGCCTTTTACATTAACTTGGATATAGAAGAAAACAGACTAAAGAATACATAAGAAGTAACCGTATTGACAACTTCACAATTGGCAGTATGGATTAATTCCTTCGCCTGTCCTATTGGACGAATATTATTACTACTACTTATATTATAAAGAGGTAAAGTTTGTGAATTTGTGACGTTGTAGGGGGTAATCTCAGGAACTACTGAATCGATTTGATTCTTTTAGTGTTATATAACTCACTAGCCTCTGCCCGCGACTTCATTCGCGTTCTCAAAAGGAAAAACATCCCGATTTTGAACATTTTTCACCTGTGCTCCGCTCCAATTGATCTTAGCGTGATGATATATAGCCTATAACCATTCTCGATGAATGAGCTATACGACGCTGAAATAATTATTCAAATAGAACCAGTAGTTCCTAGAACTCCTACAACGTCACAACATCACAACGTCACAAATTCAGAAACTTTACCTCTTTATAATATTAGCATAGATTTATCGAGGAAAGTTTTAGGTAATATATTATCAGACCAATAGGCTAAGACACTTTGGTAGGAGGTAGAGCCCCGCTGAAGCTATTTTTGGTTTCAACATGAATGGGTCGGCTCCTCCGGGGTAGTACCACCCCTTTCACAGATAACCGACGTGAAATAACAGTGCTTGCATTGTTGTGTTTCGTTCGGTCAGTGAGAGAGCCGGAGGCCCACGTCCCTTCCTCTTTCCTGCTTTCCCTTTCCTTCCCCTCCCCCTTCTCCCATATATAGGCTGGCAACGCACTTGCGACGTACCTGATGTCGCTAGTGTCTATGGACGGTGGTGATCACTTAACATCACGTGACCCACAAGTTCGTTTGCCTCCTTTGATATAATAAAAAAAAAACGCTAAGACCAATAGGAGCAGATCACTAAGGAAGAATATTTCAAAATCGAGGTTTTTTCTTCTTGAGAGGTTCCGTTACGTGTTAGGCCAAAGTAACTTTTCCACGCGGATAAAGTCGCGGACAGAGTCCAGTTCTGTATAAGTGAGTATACCGACTATGGGATTATAGTTTTGTCTAAATTTTCTTGATCGATTCAATAACGCTTTATACATATATGATAGAGTAACAGTCATTGCATTGTTATTTATTACATCATTAGTTTTTAAAAATAATTTCGTGTTTTATAGTTAATCTTTTTTTATGTCATAGCAGGCTAACGAACAGGTGGGTCAGGTGATGTTAAGTGACCACCACCGTCCATAGACACTTGCAATACCAGGGGAGTCGCAAGTGCGTTGCCAGTCTGTGTTTGGGGAAGGGGATAAGGAGGAGGGGAGGAGGGAGGTGTGAGGGGAGGGGAGGTAGGCCTCAATCTATTTGTAATTAGCAAAATCTAAGTTAATTTAAAATTGTAATAGATGGGTGTTATATCATTTGGCGCTCTCCATCACACTATAATAAATTATAGGAATACTGCAAGTTCGTGATTTTTTAAAATATGTGACAAACACGCAAACATAACCGAAATATTATTAGATACCGGTTATATAAAGATTATTTCTCTTGAAGGTTTTATCAGATTTATTGTTATATCAGAAAAATTTGGTGACAGTATTTCCTAAATTAATCTTTGCAAGAGTTCACAGAATTCAAAAAACAGATTTCTCACGATTTATTTAACATTTATTCTATGGTATCAGAATATATATAATGTCTTAGAAGTAATATAGTTCTATTTTAACTGGACAGGAACAAAAATCAATATTATTTATTTATCGGAACTCTATTCCATTTTATACATTGAAACGTTTTCTTTTAATTCGATAAATTAGAATTATATACTTTCCTCTGTGTGAAACATTCGATGACCGTGTTAATTTAAATAATTACTAAAAAATATTATTATTCATAGAATTATAATTGATAAAATTGTAGTTAACGTTTTGCAGTATCGAGCACGTTGGAATGTGGACGTTGATCAGGCGTCTACCTCGTGAAATGAACGCTCACATACAATGCGTCAGTGTGAGCAGATATATGCCAATGTACGCATTGTTGGCACAGTCAGCATGTGTGCGACATTTTATGGAGGTAACAAGCTCACGTAGTACGTACACTCTTTTAGAACTACATATGGACGATTGTTCGAAAGATGGCTATTACATTAATATTTAAAATAATTATGAAATAGAGCAATATTACGCTATATTGCTGATAATCATGAGTCATCATATTTATGTTGTCGAGTTTATGATAATATTCTTGATTATATGATAAATATATATAATCTATAAAGATTATATCTTATACGAGGAAACAGCGATCTACGTCGTAATTTTGATTTTTATTTATACCCTATAGTGTGAGCAGAGCTATAATCTAAGGCTATGATCAAAATACTTAGGAAGTCATTAACATGAGCTGACTATTCTTTGTACTTGATTCTTCACCTTCACAATTGAGAACATGACAAATACATGAACAAAGCGGTATTTTCCAGAAAATAACTTTAACAACAAATGAATGAACGGCGGTCGTGATTTAGAACAACAAATAACAGATTTATTATGAGATAAGTAGCAAATAAATGTTTTCTTGAAATCTGATATACTATCTAATTTATGCAAATTTATATTCTTATCTTATTGTGGAGTTCTTTAGTGTATCTATAGGTAAAAGAAGCAGTAATTAAAACAAAAAAAGGGGAATACGTATGAAATACCTGCGGCGGCTATTGGAGACGTAACAAGAGGGAAGGGAAGTCGCCTACGTGGCTAGCTACGAAACAATGATTCAGCGAGGGACAGGGCGGGGGGTTCCACAAGGATCAGTCTTGGTCCCACTTCTGTAGAATTTGAGCTACGTCTGGCTGCTCCACGGTGCGCTCCCTTACGGAGCGCGCCTCATTTGCTACGCGGATCACACCCTAGTCGTGACCCGGGGGAGGGAAACGAACGACCTGGTGAGCCTGACCACGGAGGCCGTTACCACTGTTACCACTGTGGCCATGGCCCTCACCGGCTCTCTGCCTTGGGAGCTGGAGGCGAAGGTGCTTGCCACTGTATCTCGATATAAGGCGGCTAAGAGACGGTTGGGGAGGCATCTAACTCCTAGGTATATTGAGGAGAGGCGGCAGACATCTCGGAAGAAGATGGCTGAGAGATGAAGGTAGGACTTGGCGGACACGCGTTATGGTCGATTGACGCCGTTCATCCGGTCCTGCCAGAATGGTGTAGAAGGGGATGGCCGACGGGGCTCTCTGTCGTTCCGACTGGTGCAGGTACTGACCGGGAATGGGTACTTCGGGTGGTTCCTGCACGGGATCGCGCGCAGGTAGCCAAGTGCCCATGTCACGAGTGCGGCATTGACCAAGACACCGCGCAGCAAACTCTGTCTTTGTGTTCTGCACGGGCAGAGCAGCACCGCAGTCTGACTACTGCTGTAGTTAGAGACTTACCTTTGAGGACCATATAAATGTGGATGTACTTTAAAAATAATCTAAGAAACATAGCTGATAAAAATTTCACCAAGTTAAGCTATAATGACCTCAGTGCATCAGTTCTTATCTGTTGTGTCTCAATTTGGGGAGATTTTACTGTTAGTTACCAAAATCATTACATTAAAAGGGACTACGTTCGTTAATTAGAATTATGCTTGATGATGTTTTAGATACCAGATACAGAGCTACTACGTCAAGAAATTTCTGTTCCGTATTTAAGTTTTTCTATGTACTCGAGTATAAATAAATTAAAAATGTCACTTATAGCAGAGCAATTTATGCTAAAAGATTAAAATATTTTATAAATCCTTTCTTATGCAATACATTAGTGATAATTAAACACGATCCAGTCAAGGTCATACATCTTTATCGTATCATAATATTGAAGAATTAGTTTGATTATATAAAACACACATGAACATGTAAGCACACACGTAAACACTCAACACTAATTCGTGCATGCACACACATGCTTTCTTTCTTATACGCATATTCTCTAAATACATGAAAACGTTGTTAATCGTACAAGACAGGATTACAATCTTAGTGTATAGATCAAGGATTAAGCTAATAAGATACAGTGTTTTACTTGTTTTACTACAAGCGTTATCTTTTAGAAGAATATTATAAGCTTATAAATTATCTCAGACAAACCTATTTCAATCTAGGAGAAAAATATTGCACATGTTGTTATTATTATATTCTGAAAATGTGTTATTGAATTCAATTCTGTGTTCCTTATAAACTAATACACATTTTAAACAACAGAAAAACAGTGATAGATTTATTGACTGATTAATTCTATTAAGCGGATTATAACTTTCAACACTATCCATTTTACTTTTGTCATGATTGGAGAGCGATGGCTATCTGTTAATATCGTTAAAATTGATTTGAATAAGGTACTTTTTAAAGATCAAGTCCATTAATACATGTGTTATTAATTCTTACTTACTCTGTTTCTTCTGCATATCAATGATATTGATATTGCCTTTGGGCCGTATTCATTGCTATGCAGACGGTAGTACAGAAACAGAAAACCGACTGCAGGAACTTATCATTGAGCTCGACCGATCCTTGCATCGCATATCAATATGGGGAGCAACTAATTTGGTCAAGTTTAATGCTAACAAAACACAGGTGTGTGCATTTACATGCAAGACATCTCCATTTACCCCCCTTCCTACTCTTCAGAACATCTCGCTCGCAATGCGAGACAGCCTCAATATCTTGGGTGTAGATATTCGCAGTGACCTTTATCCCAGGGACTACATCGGGAGCGTAATCTACACTGCATCTCGGAGACTTGGAATCCTGAACAAGGTGCGACGGTTTTTCAAGCCTGATCAGCTATATCTTCTTTATAAGGCACAAGTTCGGCCTTGCGTGGAATACTGTTCGCACCTTTGGGACGGTTCCGCCAAATACCTACTGGATGCCTTGGACAGGTTGCAGAGACGGACTGTCTGCATTGTTAATGATGCAGACATTACAGAGTTTATAGAGCCGCTTCAACTGCGCAGGGATATTGCCTCACTGAGCGTGTTCTACCGTCTGTATCATGGTGAGTGTTCTGCAGAGCTGTTCAATTTAATCCCTTCTTCTCCTTTTCATAACCGAACCACGCGCGCTGGTCTACGGAGCCACAGTTTTACGGCAAGCCCTATCTGGGCACGAACTAAAAAGTTCGCAACATCCTATCTTTGCCGTACCGTGAAGCTGTGGAACAATCTCCCGGCTAGTGTGTTCCCTCCTTCCTGTAATATGAGGTCCTTCAAGCGTTACTTGAAGAGGCATTTACGCAGGCTGGCATGACAGCGACGACCGATGAAGGATGACGTATCTCTCGGCAGTCGCCGTTGTTTTTGGATTGCACTGTGCTTACCATCAGGCACAGTGCAGTCATTTTTCCGTGCTACTATAAAAAAAAACAACAGTAATAATTAAGCACGATCCAGTCAAGGTCATACAACTTTATCATATTATAATACTGAAGAATTAAATTAATCATATAAAACACACATGAATGTGTAAGCACACACGTAACACTCGAACACTAATTCGTGCGTGCACACACATGCTTTCTTTCTTTCATAAAGAATGATGATTAATCAATTTGTAACAATAAATATAATTTAAAAATGTACTTTTAAAAAGCATAATTCTGAATTTTAAAAGTCCCAATACGGTGAATTTTTAAATAGTTATAGATCTTTCTTAAAACAAAAAGGCAGTTTTGTCAGAGATTCATGACTTTATTTTGCTTCGGTAGAGAAGTTACAAATTTTTCGGATGAATGTTTTGTATAGAGTACGAAAGTATGAAGAACTTTGCACTAAATCGAAAGGAGTTAAAAGTGATAAATAATCGTTATTATTAGTCTGCTGAAACTTCCAGTTTCATTTTAAGAACCATAAGAAGCAATAAATATATTGGTTGGAAGTTATAACCTTGACAAATCACATTTTATTTCGATCATATTTGGTATTGAGGTTAGGACTAGAGTTAAATTATGAGAGTCCAGATCTAAATATTTAATTCTAAATTAGTATTGAAAATGATTACTCAGTCTTATTATGTTTTAGTAAAATAAAAGTTCATATTTAAACTAAAAATATTAAAAAAAATGTGTGTAATAATTGTAAGACGCAAAAATACTGTTCTGATTGGTTTGTGGTCTATGTCACTACATGTGTAGATATATCATGTATGTTTGCACTTATAAGCAATGACGTTAACCGTACATGCCCACAAAGATAATATAGAATTAATGATGTGGGCACGTTTTGTTATCTATAGTATACAAATTAATCATTGAGTTTCGTATTAAAATTTTGTATTCTTAGCATTTTCAGTAGCAAAGAAATTCATCATAGGGAAGGCGTGTCTTGTATCTAATCTTTATACAGAGTAACATATATTTAAGCATATAATGGTACTATTACGTAATATTATGACAATGTTTTTTTTTATGTCGGAGATAGTACCTAGTAGTTACAATGAAATTCAGATTATAATATGTGTCGTCACGTAGGTTCACGCACTAGATTTCTAATTGGACTATTTACAAGATGTAACTGTTTTTTTTTTTCGAACTGACTACGCTATTGACCCTGCAAGGTGTTAACAACTTCACCGGACTACTAAGGCGAGCGCTTGCGGCACTCGGCCGATTTTATTTGGGTAACTAACTCAAGGGTGCACGGCACATCTCGGCCTGGGCTGCTGCTCGACACGTACAATTCGCGACCTATCTGAGCTGACCTAAGCTAACTATTCATACATATATGAGTTGTTGGAGCATATATGTGTACCAAGCATACATACCTCAACAACTCCTATATATATTTCGTATCGGATAATTTTCCAAACTACACACATCAAAAAAGTCTAAGCAACATGCGTAATATTACAAATTTTACCATTTATATTAATTAATTTCTAAGTATTTACTCAAACAAAGTGCGTAGGTAAGTAAACTTTTTTGTTATTGAAGACATACTGGCTGGTTGTAAGAAAAAAATTTGATTATGTTTTGTTTTTTCATAAAATTCAAATGACTGCGAATTTGTTTGAATTTAAGTGCGTTTTAATTGCTACGTTTAGTCTTGAATTTATAAGTTTACCAACCATTTAAATAAAGTTAGCGACAAAATTGAATTGTTAGATATTCTTTACGCCATGAAGCGACGTCATTTGATGGCAGATGAAATGCAAAGAGCTGTAGAGATGGTGCAAGCGGGAAGTAATCAATCTCAGGTATCTCGACATTTTGGCATTCATAGAAGTGTTATTTGTCGTCTTTGGCAGCGCTACAATAATACAGGAGAACCCGCTAAACAGCATCTAGGCCGTAAAAGGAGTACAACCACTCGGCAAGACCGGTACATACAACTGACTGCAAGACGCCAGCCGATGTTAACCGCTCGAGAGATAAGTTTGAGGCTACAAATTTCAAGTGGTGTTGATGTAAATCTTCAAACTGTGCGAAATCGACTGCATGAGTACGGCCTACGAGCTCGACGCCTAATCAGGTGCCCACCGATACGTCACGGGAATCGCGCTCGTCGATATGAATGGTGTAGAGAACGCATAACATGGACCCAGGAACAATGGGATAAAATTATGTTTTCCGATGAGTCGCGATTAGGGTTTAAGCCTGATACAAGAAGGGTGCGATTGTATCGTCGGCCCGGAAATACTGAAAGACTCAGGTGCGTTCAGGAAGTTCATCCATACAGCGGCTCAACAGTTATGTTATGGGCGGGTATTATGAAGAACAGGCGAACTGAGCTCGTTTTTGTAAATGGAAACATGAATGCTGAAAATTACATTGAGAATATTCTCAGACTTTATGTCCTCCCATTTGCACAAACCTTTGGTTCCGATTTTAGGTTAATGTATGACAATGCGCGTTCACATATAGCTCGGAGAACCAGGAGAACAGCTGAAGGATTTGCTACAATTTCATTGGGAGCGAATACCACAAGATGACATAAACAGTCTCATTAATTCAATGAATAATCGTTGCCGACAAGTTCTGAATAGCAGAGGAGACCATACTTTGTATTAAATTGTTCTATTCTTTCACAATAAATACATTTTCTTTAGAAATTTCATTTTGTAAAAAAAAAAGTTTAGTTTCTTATGTATCTTAGTTTCTACAGTATATTTTAATATTGTTCATTTCTGTTATTAAAAGAACTTATAAAGACAACAGCTGTTATTTTTACATCATAGAACCCTAAAGATATTATTTTAAAAATAAAATACAACGTTATAATGTGAAGAACCATCCTAAAATTTAAATTAGTACATGTTGCTTAGACTTTTTTGATGAGTGTATTTCAGTTCGATAAGGGAAAGAAACAACCCTTCCACTTTCATGTGTAGGCGTGTATGCGTACATGTGCGTGGGGGTGATATGTGTACTGTTGTTGCAGTGATGTAACATTTTGTGTCACTGTATCGCGCGAGCAGCGCACTCAAGGGCTCGACGCCGAGGGAACGGACCTGGGCTTGAGCCGCTGCCGAGGGGGGCCTAATCTGGTTTAAGATGCAACTGGTAATATATAATATATATATATATATATATATATATATATATATATATAATATAATATAATATATAATATATATATATAATATATAATATAATATATATATATAATATATATATATATATAATATATATATATAATGATTATACTACGTATTAAGAATTATTTTGTGTACAATTTTAGTATCTCGTCAATTATCTTTGTGATTTATTCCGTAGATAAGGGCAAAAATGTTAGTAATACTTTAGAGTCCTTTAGACAATTGTAATCGCTCATTTGCAATGCAGGCAGACGCGAGACGGTTCTAAGGATACTTATAAAGGGTTTTTTGCCCTTTTTGTTTTATTTTAATATATTATAGCTTTTAGCATTTGATCACATTCTCATCGGATGTTAAACCACGATATGGCTTAAGATCCTAAAAACGCAAAACCTTAAGCGGGCTGGCTCTTCATTGTATTGCCTGGCAGATTTCAATTTCAGTGTTGTAACTACCTAGGCCGTCCTACAAAAAGCTCTATCACCAATATAATTTATATGGTCATGGTTACTTGCAATGCGCTTCATTTTTCATGTCCAAGCTCAAAATTTTGCGGTACATCTTTATGGCGAAATAAGGCTCATTTATTTTGACCTCAATGTTGGTTGACTCAAACATGAGTTTTAAAAAGAAGGATTTCAATCGTGTTCTATCATATGTCTACTGGATGTATACTTCATGGAAACGACGAATAACATTTGCAGTATTAGAAAAGTTAAAAGAGAAAACTAGTCCCTCCGAGAAGTTATCCGAAGTGAAAATTATTACTTCATAAGTCATAATTACTTTCGACATAATATTTAAAATATTTGTCAGGATTTTGAATAGAGTTTACTTATTTCCTGTGAAGTCATCGTTGCAGGCAATCTCCGCAACGAAATACTAAATTATTCATGTTAACGATTTAAATTATCTATCCAAGATCTGACCTAAGTAGGTTTAACTTACTAGGTAATAAGAAGATTATTACAACTGATAGAATTAAGAACAGTGTATGTTAAATAATGTTCAAACAATCACATTGTTCGAAATCGTATGGTTGCTTAGAATAACATATGAAACATGGATGATTTATTATTAAACAATACCTATTTTTTTAATTGTCTTAAACTATATCGTCTTCTACAGGAAAATAGGTAGTTGTTAGGTGGTAGAGCGACGCTGAAGCTATTACTGGCTTCAGCAGGAATGGATCGGCGCGCTCGGGGTAGTACCACCTTCTTACAGAAAACCGACGTGAAGTAACAGTGCTAGCTTGTTGCGTTTCGTTCGGTCAGTGAGAGCGTCAGAGAACCACCTTCCCTCCCCCTTCCTCCCTCCACCCTTCCTCCTACACCCAAACACAGGCTGTCAACGCACTTACAACTCCCCTGGTGTTGCTAGTGTCTATGGACGGCGGTGATCACTTAACAGCAGGTGACTCGCATGTTCGTTTGCCTCCTATGACATAATAAAAACCTGTTTTATATCGTTATTAATTACATCGTTTTCCACAGGAAAATACTATTCTTGCGAGACTTTCAAGTTTTGGCTTAAAATAAATGCTTCGATTTCTGAAAAATGTTTTATAGGATTATAAAATTCTAAAATTTTTGAATTGTCCTTTTAAATACTTTAAATCCTACTACTTTAAATCCTGACTACGACACTGGCTTCTAGCCAAATTATAGATTTCTTCTCTTATTAGTTTAATGTAATAAAAGAGTATTAACGTACCCAGTTCCCAAACTTCACTATATACTTTCGAACAGTGGCGTCTGTGAGACGAGTCGCTTTGTCTCAGAAGTCAAAAGCACGACGTTGAATTACAGCTTGGAATTATCCAAACCCTAACTGCCATTGCATAGTTAATTTTTTTGTATCCACAACCTTGCCTTATTTAAGCTTCTATCGTGTAATAATCGTGGCATATTGTGTAATATAATTTTGGTTGTTATGCATAAATGAAGTGGGTGATTAATAATAACATTGAATCCACCCAATGGTGGATTTACAGTCTTGGCTGCCAAAGGCCCCAGGTCATGTAGTAAGTACAAGCCATCCCTTTCTCAGCACCTATCATGTTGAGTACATAATGAATTTACTTGTTTGACAACTTTTTAAGGACTTTTGTTATACGATGCTGTGCAGTGTGGTCTACCATAATGTGCGCGAGCTGTTATAATATTTACGTACTTTGAGTTATTTCTTGTTATCATCAGTGAATT
>JACEII010000005.1:1477867-1507853 GCA_014332785.1 Antheraea mylitta | reverse complement strand
CAATAATAATCTTCACTTCTTATTAAGGCTACTAGATAATACAAGAAATAGGAAAATAACTTATTCAACAATCCTTAGATACTTTGAGTAATATATGATCATGATTAGTAATTATGTTTATCTTTCTTTTATATAATTATTAATTCAAATTATCGATTTTGTTTAAAAGTATCTTAATTTAAACAGAAATTGTATAAATGGCGACATATTTTCCTTGCCACGAACATATGTATATTTTTCCCGAATATTATCTCTCTTCTTAAGTCTACAACTCTCTAAGTTACGGCAATGATTCTCAGACAGGTCTAAATTAACCCCGATATTTTTGATTTTGTTGTTTTGGTTTAGATACATGTAATTTGTGTGTTTTTCTTCCCCGATTTTCACAAGATTCTTTTTCTTCCACGTTGATGTATATTTAAACTAGAAAGTTCTTTTAAGCAATATTGAAGAACTATATTAAAGTTTTATACTTTGCACAGTTTATATCTAATTCATGATTTAATATTATCTATACGTAGTAAATTACAAGTAATGTGGATAGAATACGTAAGGATTGAAATAAAAAGTTAAGTATTTTCCTATACTTACATCTTAATTAATGCCAATGTACCGAAAACCGTGCGACGGCTATTGTTTAGGTACCCGTAGTTCGGTGAAGCTGTTAAGAACTTGCTGGATCCATAGCGTAGCCAGTTCGAGAAAAAAAAGGCTATTGTTTATTTGGAACGCTTCATATAACAGTTCGAAACAAAATACCTATATTTGCAATCTTCACAACTGGCTGGTTTTACATAGTACATTATCTTGCATAGTTTTTACTCAGTTTTTGAAGTCATAATGTAAAATCTCTTACAATTTTCTCTACCTTTGCTGATTTACACTCGCTTCTAGGTATAGACATAAATGCCTATAGTGATGAGTCACTATTTTCTGGTAGCAAACTCAAGAGGATTTCTAAATACGCCATTTATAAGGTAACGGCAACATAAATCTGAAGGTGAAATTGTTCTCGCAATCATTAAAAATAAATAAAGAGCAAGTATAACTACGTGGGTCTTATAATTCATTTACTAAGATTATATTTTTAAAAATGTAGCTGCTTTTTGTTTTCTAAGTAGGTAATATAACATAAGGCTGTACGTTGGTTCAGCCTTTACGTAGCACATCTTATAAATTTGCGTCTGATGTTATGGATTATTAAAACTAAGACCGTTTTATTATTGCCGATGAATACTGTGTACTTATAATTATTATTGAATGTTCAGGTATATTCGAATCGGATATTTCAGAAACCCCATGAGTCAAGCAAAGAAATACATGAAAATAAAAGTTTTTTGTTTTTTATTTAATTTCTTTATTAATAATTAGTAATTTGAAACCAAAATTCAAGACTACATTTAATCCTTATTGTTTTCTCGATCTGTAACTGACCCTTTATATATTTAACCATAAAATAGTATGACATTTCGTTCTTGGGGAAGATAAGTTTCAAGTTTTAGATTGGACAACCCTGGGTGATTTCCTCGGCATAAAAGAATGTGATACAAAGCCATCAATTTATTTAGTAACAGTCACTATCCCGTCTTGTCCTTCATATTAGTGGAAAAATGAATATTATCTAATTTTGAATTAAATCAGTGTCATAATTAGTCAGTTAGTTACTTATGCAGTTTCTCTAATTCATGCGACACGTGACTCGATGCCGTTCCTTTCATAGATGTTCCTTTGATATTAAAGTGACTTCTGAAGTTTTTGGCGGGATCTTAGGCTGTCATGTAGTGGATTTTATAAAATATAAATTCATAATTCACAATCTTGTGTTACTTGACTCTATATTTTGTAAACTTGGTGGTATTTTACGGGATATAGTTAGTTTATTGTGCATAAGTGAAGTAAATGGAAAATAATACCACGGAGCATGAAATTCTGAGATGCCACAAAAACTGCCTGGAAGGTTCTAACAAGGGATCCACCATCTTGTTAGAATGTTGAAATGGTCATACGACGCTTGCAATATTATTGTACTATAATGTCCATTGAAACAAAACATTGACACTGGCAAGTGCTTCTGCGGAGCCAAAACAAGAAAAAGAAGAATTGATTTCTGTGGTTTTTGTTTGACATATGAAGCTATCTTAGAAAAACGCAAAAACCCCGTATGGTAAAAAAAATATGACATGGGGTTTCTGAAATACCCGATTCATTTACTCTAACAAATGAACTAAAATGTAACTGTCAATACTAAGTACAAGAAGTAAATCATAGTAGAATTATAACGTCGCACGTGAAAGCACGTTTCGTGAATTGCAGTTGCCAATTTCTCTGATCAGTTATACGTAAGTTAAGTAATAATTCTTGACATTTACGCTAAAACAATTTATGTCTACACTCTACAGCAGCGTAAATTTATTTGAAGCCGTATGAGTTGTTAGGAAACAGGCGAGAATACGCACATATGTATATTTTAGGTATACTTATATAACACTATCCAATATAAAATTATTTTTATTAAACCATTTCACTTTATACAGCAAATATTGTTGACAAACGAATTTATCGTATGAAGAACTTTCCAGTGGATTTTATTAGTATTTGATAGAAACAGCATTTGCAGTACATTTTTATAATTTCTGATTAAGTTTTTTTTCCGCAATTTGATGTTAAGTGAATGAAAATATGTATTCTTTCGATACAACAAGATTAGTTTTGAAGCAAAAAAGGTAAGGAAATTGTAACGTTATACCTTATTTTTGTCACGTATAAAATGTCATTTTTCGATTGGATAAAACAACAATTTATTTAGACAGCATTTCACTATCGATCATCATCTATCCAATATTGATCTGTATATTGCGTGGTTTTATTTCATTAATTAACCACATAAAGCTATAAAAAACTTTTTAACAAAAAATTAAACCGCCGAAAAACTGAAAAGCAAAAAATAATAATAAACCTTTTACTTTATTCATCTTAATAACTAAGTTCTTAAACTAATGTAAGTATACCTAATTAATTTTAATGAGACCAACTTCGGAGTATCCAATAAAAAAAGATTTTTTCAAATCGGACTATACTGTAAAAAGTTATGCGTGCTCATACATAAAAAAAATACGCGACGAATTGAGAACCTCCTGCGTTTTTTTCGTCGGTTAAAAATTAAGGCAAATTAAATTTTACGTTTGTAAATTTCGATTAGAACCCTGAACCTCTGTAGTCAAGAGATTCTTCGGTTTCTCTGCATTCTATCTGCCTATTCAGACTTTTAATTTAGAAGTCCTAGACCAAGTAAAACTTCAAATGTAAAACCTAATAAAAAAAATAGTTAACTATATTATTATACCCGAAATATATTTTTTCTCTCCCAAGTGCATGTCTTTTTTCTGCGGAAACATTATGTTCTATTTCGGATGATTTATGAATACAACAGCTGTGGTATCAATTTGTAGACATATCTAATTGTTCTTTGTCTTCATGCAAATTAAAACAGAAGGCATGTTTTGAAGCATGACCCGTTAATACTTTTTTACCTATTTATTATGCAAGCTATTTACACGGTTTTAACACACACCCCAATAAGTAATGCTCGTATGGATCACGTGTATTATATGAGATGTAATGTCTGGTTTATAAAAATAAAATGTCATTTTCTACCTCATGCAATATTTTTAGTGCCTGTTTGAACCTAGGAATCAAGTGTATTATCACAAAATTTTTGATTTCAAACTTTTTATGATCCACTTGCCTTTTAATATTATCGCACTAAGACACATTTTTACAAATGAGTCACTTCATTACATATGGTATTTTTTTTAACGCAGATTCATATTGCAGACAAAATTAAGCTCAGGGAGAAGCAAAAATAGGATAGAAATATAAAATACATCAGAACAGTAAAATTTAATTATTTTGTTAACAAGTATATAACATCCAAATTCCGCGTTTCCGTTTAAATTAGAATATGAATAAACGTTCAAAATGGCACGTTACTTGGCGACAAATTCAGAATGTCGTGACATAACATTACATTAAATGCGTATTGCTACATTCTGGTTATATACATTTACATAATCTTTTTGTTTATACATCACTAAATGCTACATAAACCACTTTTTAGGCTATGAAGATTTTAGACAACTTGTTCTATACATTTAATTATTTTTTTCAAGCAAAGCTTCTTTACATACTTTTGTATGGGATCTAGACGTAACTAAGAAAACGTGAAACCTTACAAATGGAAGTTGTAACGTATCTCATGCGAGTAAGCCACACAAAGTGCACCCGATTAGGCCTCCCACGGCAGTGGCTCAAGCCTAGGTTCGATTCCTCGGTAGGGAGCCCTTGAGTGCGTTGCTTGCGCGATGCGGTGACACACAAATATACATCACCGCTACAACACTACACGATCACCCCCACACACGTGCATGCCTACACGCTTACACATGAAAGTGGAAGGGTTTACTTCTTTTTCCCTTATCGAACTGAAAAACTCAATTTTCCGATAATAAATATATGGAGGAGTTGTTGAGGCGTGTATGCTTGGTACACATATACGGTTCAACAACTCATACTTATATGAATAGTTAGCTAGGTTAGCTAAGATAGGTCGCGATTTTGCATGCAACAGGCAACAGCCAAGCCGAGGTGTGCCATGCACCCTTGAGCTGGTTGCCAAAATAAAATCGGCTGAGTGCCTTAAGCGCTCGCCTTAGTAGTCCGGTGAAGCTGTTAAGACCTTGCTGGGTCAATAGCGTAGCCATTTCGAAAAAAAAAGCCACACAAAGTACTAGAGACGGAAGGATTTCATTTTTTGTCCTTATTTTAATTGTAGTAATATGTTTATTTTAATGTATTGCTATAAAGTCCAAAATAACAATTTACTACCATAATTACGTTAAATTATATGAGTGTGTTATTGATTTTAATACACAGAGGCAACCCAATAAGCTTTGATTCTATGAATATATTACAATAATATGGAGTTCATATTAATAACTGGAATTTTCAATTATATAAATAATATCTTATTTTAATTTTATCGGTTTATGTGTTAAAATTATTGAATTATAATATATTAAGCGATAACTGTTTAAATGCTACAAGAAGAAAGACACAAATGCAAAATTGTATAACATATAATAAAAAATTAGTAATAATAATTTGCCAAAAATACTACTAAAAATTGTTACTACAACATACTTGACTCCTAATGAGCTACAAGTGCTTAATGAGTTTTGCTTTAAAAGCAACGATACTTTACACTAATTAACCTATTGTTGCAAAATATCTAAATTACTATTATAAAAAGAAAAAAAATAGATTTTTTGGTTGTAATGAAGAAACTCAAAGATAACTTATTAGATTTTTAAAATTCTTTAACCTATAGAAAGCTTATATTAGTACGTAGCACGAACTATATTTTAATTTTTAAACGCAACAATAATGCGACCGACACTGCGTCTAAATTTACTGCACAATATGTTTTAAAAATACCCTGTTTATAATTTAAATAACAAGAACCAACACTAACAAGATTATAGTAATGCATGTAAACATGACAAGCATAATAGTAGGACCAAACAGTAAACTAATGCATAGTATCAGCAATCATTTAAGAATTTGGAATGGAGTAGAAAAAAAATACGGTTGTTGAGAAACCGATTAATTAATTCTATCCCCTATGAAGGCACTGTGATATTATCATGAAACACGACATTAAAAATATTTTTTCTAATAATCGAAAAGTGTATATAATAATAAAAAATAAGTACATAGTAAGTAACAATATGTATTATATTATGGGCATAGTACATAATTGAATAACAAAATATTACAAGAGATTCATTTTATTTAATAAGTTATCTAAAGGCAATGTTAGAACATTCTAGAGCATTCTTCTCTTTAGTTCCTGTATGTATCATTGTACATCGTTTTATTATCTATTACAAGAAAATCACTATTTCAGCTTCTTACTTATAAGTGTTTTGATTTGCGGTAGATAAAGTGAAAATGTATAACAAATATTCGATATAAGCAAACGCAACAAGTATTCGTACCTCATAATAATCTATATTTTCATACAAACAGCAGAATATTGCGTAGCATTGTAATAAGTACATATCGACTTATAGCAGTGTCACAGATTATCTATAAGTATACGCTACTTCAGGCAGAGTATAAATATAAAGAATTTTCTAAGTACAGTCCGCGTCAAACTTTTTGTCCGCTCTGAAGATAGTTACATAAAACACAAGTTTACGTATAAATACGTATTATATTATACGTATACAACAAGAAAAAATATAAAAATAAATAAATGTCAATTTTAGATTCCTATAATAATATTTTAAAGTTGTTTTATATTAAACGCTTGACCATATAACGCGCAAGACTAAATTTACGGCTATATTCAGAACTGCCAAAAAGGTTGACGAGTACTGGAATGTGTCTAAATAATATCATTGTCTTGATTAGCGTTTAATATTTATTTCAATATCAAATACTTTTGTCTTGTGGTTATATAAGATATGGCGAACATTCAGCGAGCGCGGTGCATTTAAAAGATAACCTTTTAAAAGCAAGTATTCAATACGTATTTAACTTTTTTGTAATAACACTGATATTGTTTTATTTTTAAACACAGTTAAAGTACAATATTATGTCCTTATGATACCATATTTCATAAATGTTTTAGAGTCACAAAGAATATACACTGAGACGTAGTTTCTTATAAGAATAGGCTTAGAGTTAACCATACATTTTATAGGCTCTAAAAAAATTCTGGGTGCAAAATTATTAACTATTTGTTTTTAAAACATAAAAAATTACATTGTACTTAAATATAAAAATGCATACGTCTATAAGTTTCTATTTAAAATAGACTTACTTAACATAAAAGCTAACTATTACATGGTAAACAAGATTGGAAGATATCGTAGTACTGATAATTCAGACTTCATACATTTTATATAGCAATTATAATTTTCTATATCGCCAATGCGTAGGACAAAAGTTTTAATACATTAATATTCCTTGTTGATTAAGAAAGGCACTTTTCTGTAATCAGGTAAAGTATTAAAATATAGATATGTTATCTATATCGCAGCCTTATATAATAACTTTATTATATCTTTTCGACGTGAAGATATCTGATAATAATATTTCCAAAAATATAGTAAATATAAATGTATAAGCTATAAAAATTTATTACTTTGCTAAGGAATCTCGGGATAGGGCAGACATTTTTATATCAAAAGTATAAATACGACAAAGCAGAGCATTAAAAGTGATTACACTGTATGTTTTAGAACAGTGCAATCAAAAAGTAATGGCGGCTAACGGTAAACTTAAATACATCGATTCGATTTACAGTGATTGTTGTCATGTCGTACAAGTCTTCCAAAACATGACAAAGCAAAAGAGAGTTTTGCAAACTTTTGGGTACAGACACCCTAACACCTTAATGGAGTACTGGGTATACAATAGTTGATTTTAGAAACATTATATCGGTGTTTGCGATCTATTTCGAAACCACTGTTGTGTTGCTCCACCCTACATTTAATTTTTTAACAAATTCATATGAGTAACTAAGTACTAAGTACACTCTAGTATATCTTAAATATTACAGCTGGGATTAAAAATTATATACGTATAATTATTAGTAAAAATATTGACGATATAATTTACCAGATGTTATGTTTGACAAGAAATGTCAGCTAGCTTTTTGGGACGGAAAAAATAAGTACTGACCCTTATTTAGCTTTCACATGAATATGAGAAATGTTATACATAGGTAAATTTAAAATTATAAATATTTTAACTCTGGTTACAGGTTAATTTTTACTCTCGCCATTTGGTCTTCATCTTTTTCGTACACAACTTTTTGACTTGTATACAATTTTTCTTGTATAGCAGCAAAAGACTGACCTTTAGTCTCAGGTAGAAACAATATTATAAATATTACACCGGTAATAGATAATACCCCAAATCCCCAAAATACTACGTAATAACCTAAATTATCTGCAACTACTTGATACAACTTTGTTACTGCAAACGTCATTAACGCTACAAATATCTGAATAGCACATGTAGCTTTAGATTTAATATTAGTGGGGAATATCTCTGAAGTTATAGCAAAAGGCACTGTGGCTAAGCCTATGGTATAAGAAAATATAAATATTGGTATCACAACAATAGGAATGAACTTTAAACTTACGACGTATTCACTATTTTCATGTTTCATGAAAAAATACGCACCTATAATAATATTGGCTAGGCCAACACCGCAAGAGGAAACTAATAATAACGGTTTTCTTCCTAATCTATCGACTAGTTGTGATGATATTGCAGATGTCAACAGCTGTACCGCCCCGAACAGAATACAAGATTCCTTAGCACCCAAACCGCTTTCTGCAGCACCGAATATCTGCTGGGCGTACGATATAATCGCAGTACTACCACAGAACTGTTGTGTAAAATATATTCCCATTAAAATAATAAGGCCTCGTTTATTTCCACCAACAGTAATCAAATCTTTCCACCTACTCTTCTCTTTCATATTTTCTGTTACTAAATTAGTCATGCTTTCTAATTCTTCTCGGACGTATCCTTTGCCGCGGAGTTTTTTTAATGACACCTCTGCTTCATCTTTTTGTCCAGATTTGATATAGTAGTACGGTGATTCAGGCATGGTACTAAATGTTACTACGAATAGGATTGGTATAGCAATATTGAAGCTGGCGAGACCCAACATCGATACATATGGCCCGATGCAATACTGTGATAGTATCCCAAACTGAAATGTACAAAATAATATCATTAAAATTTGAATAAGCTCTCAGAAAATCACCAAGTTTAGCAAAATCGATGACAAAGAATAAATTAAGTTACTGAAAATTATTCCAAATGTTAATAGATCATTTGTAAGAATTGATGTATGTACCAATATAATTAATTAAATATGTAATTTATTGCCACAACGTGTTTTCTTTATTTTACGATTTTGAAGTTTATCGTTATAAGGAAGAGTTTAACTTTTTTTTTAATTGTCAAACTGTTGATTGATAAGTTCTAGTCGAGGCCACGTGTTTTTTTCTTATTTCACTACACGCGCACGAGTTGAGTGTTAATGTTGCTTGTGTGAATATATATTTACTTATATGTAACTCTGTTGCTTGTTGGAACAGTTTAAATACGTGTAGACGGAAGAATTTTATGACGGTTCAGTTGATAAAACTTGTCAGATACGACAAGACCTCCGATAAGTAACAAAATTCATATTATTCGTCCATTTTGACAGTTTCTACGTGTATACGTTAGTATATTTATTATAAAGAAATCTTTATTACTCATACACAACGACGGGTCTGCATGTAAACCCAAAAAAGTTAGTAGTCTTAATGTGTATGTATAAACTATGACAAAGTATACTCGTATATGTTTTGAAGACAAATTCATAATACAATTTTGCTATTTTTATAGTTTGTACGTAAAATTAAATGAATTGTACATATAGCTAATTGAATATATTTTGTATCAATTACTATATAATACCTGGCCGACCGAGCCTAGCTCGGTTCTTTAAAAAACATTTTTAAATTAAAATTAACTGTTAGGTTTGCATCACAAAATTAGCATTAAAAAAAGAAAAAAAAAAGATATTTCTTTTGCTGTCACTCGGATTCGAACTGGGATTAGACCGATTTTCGAAGAAGCCGATTTTCATCTGAGCTATTTTTGTTTTGACAGCGGCGACAAAATGTACCTTTATATTCTAGCTATATTTTTTCATTGCCTGAAAACTCAGATAAAAAAGTTTCCTATGAATGAAATCTAGCTAGATCGATTTATCGTCTCCGAAACCACTTACATAATAAGGTGCACGGAAATCTAAGCACTGATAACTACAAAAAAAGTTAAAACCGGCAGTTGACATGTCAGCATATCTATCAGCAGCGACGGTATATAACTTTTTAGTAAGGCAGGACCACAAAAGCTTGTGACCACCCAAGGTTCGTGACGGTTTTCAATAAACAATGTGTTGTTTTTTTTGTTTATCACTAATAAATGCATTTAAATAGCACACAAATATTTTTACTGAAATTCGTGAATGAAAAGTTTCAGAGAATAATGTAGATGCCAGCCCGAACGTCAGTGAGGTGTAGCAATGAGTTCGCTAGAGCGATTTTTCTACTTAGATATTATATGATTAAACAGTTGTATAATAAAACAGAACATAACTTAATTGTACTTCCAAATGACAATTTCGTAAACTACATTAATATATTTGGTTCTACGATCTAACAAGTCTTCGTGTTGGTCTCAATAGAAATAAAAAAATAACCAGGTTCAATTACACACTAATACTTAAAATGTTTTGATAAGTTAACTGACCTTCGACATCACTGTGATAAGGGTTGCCATGGCTCCTCTGACTTCATCGGAGGCAATTTCCCCGAGGTACATCGGTGCAGCTGTGTACGCAATGCCGTATCCAAGGCCAGAAATGAGACGAGACGCATAGATCGTCGAAACGTTCCCTGCAAGCATGACCAATATCCATCCAATGATGTACGGCACCGAAGCAAGAAGTAGTGTTTTCTTTCTGCCAATTCTGTCGGCTAGATATGACGCAGGTATGGGGCTGGCAGCTGGAAAATGATAACATCAAAATTAGTTTTATATACTGCTTCGAGGATCTAAACTTACGTTAAAAATAAATAATTTTGTTTCATTATAATTATGTTAATTAATTTTCAAGTCATAGTTGAATATTAATTACTTCCTAGTAACTGATCTGAACAAGTCTCACTACAATATAATTACGTAAATTGTTATGATGTGGTCGTTATAGATGTTAGAATAGAATGAGTTCAGTTTATAAAATGGTCTGAAATTTACTAAACACTGATAACATAAATTAATAACAGCAAATATTTTTTCATGACACTTTCTCGGATATATTAAAAAAATCGTTTACATTTGATATATAAGGAATTTAGAGAGCAGATAACAAGAACATAAGTATAAAGTGAAGTCGAATACCAAATTAGTTAAAATGATTCGAAAAACAACAATAAAATAATTGCGCATAATACCATTCATAAAAGATAACTCAAGTTTACATTTTCCGCTGACTACACAGAGATAAGATGCATTTAAAAATAATTGGTATTGGAAACATGTGCAGTAGTTTAGCGACGATGAAATCATTCGAATTTAAATATCTCTTCAATTAAAATGTCATTCTTAACAAACGTTAATTAAGCTATTAAAAGCGTAATCCAGCACAAAAACATTTAGCAATAACCGTGTCTGTAACTTCGTACGTTAAGCTATTTTTTGTTAACATAGTCTATATATATATATTATATATGTATTTAACGTGTATTGTATCATGTTTGACATGGTCAATGTCTTCGCGCAACACGCAATGTCTGGAATTCGACTAATGAAGCGTAATCTTCGATATTACTATTAACTGTACTAAGCTAAGCAGACTCTTATGGTGTTATTACAAAAAAGTTAAATACGTATTAAATACTTGCTTTAAAAAGGTTACATTTTAAATGCACCACGCTCACTGAATGTTCGCCATCTTGCTCTTTTGTCTTGCTTTGGTTAGGTTAGGTTAGACTTGCGAAAAAAGGATAACGCTAACTTGCCTCGCGGCGAGCGCGGTGCATTTAGTACGAAACCTTTTTAAAGCAAGTATTTAATACGTATTTAACTTTTTTGTAATAACATCGAAGTTTAGATTAAAATATCATCTTTTTCGCAAGTCGATCTGGATGAAATAAGATATTTGCCGTTTGCTCACGGGAGCATAAGTTACCAAGGCTATACAGATATTACAAAGAGTTATTTTAATAACACAGATATTGCTTCTTAATATGATTCTAAATACCTTTAAGAATATATCGCATAATTTACTTATGTCAGTTGTAGCTTCATACAATTTTAACTAAACAGGCCAGTAGACGGCATAGAAATTTGTAAATAAATGCATTAAAGTAAAAAATACAACGTGCATGCTTATACCTAATGAAATGAATGTTCATTCTTCAATGAAAATTGTTAACATGTAGTGCAAACATGCCAAGGGCAGTATGATAAATAACAAATAGGTAGAGTAGTTAAACACTTCCGGTAATATTATCCAGTCATCAACGTTATTAAGTCGACTCACGTAAATTAAATAGATTAGTACATAGTGTTAAAAATAGATAAAAACTATAGACTATCGTCTCAAATAGTATACAATTAATTATTACGAACTCAAGACATTAAACTTGCAGATTATGCAAGTCATAGTAAAGTCAAAGGAACTGTATTCGTAGTTGTTTTTTTTTTCGAACCGACTATGCTATTGACTTAGCAAGGTCTTAACAGCTTCACCGGACTACTAAGGCGAACGCTTAAGCCACTCAGCCGATTTTATTTGACAATTAGCTCACGGGCACAACTCGGCTTGGGCTGTTGCCTGCTGATACGTGCAATTCGCGACCTATCTGACCTGATCTAAGCTAAGCTACATATTCATACTTATATGAGTTGCTGGAACATATATATGTATCATGCCTACCTACCTCAACAACTCTTATATATATTTCGTATCGGAAAATTTTTCTTAACTATGTCAGTTTGATAAGGGAAAGAAACAAAATCCTTCCACTTTCATGTGTAAGCGTGTTATGTGTGCACTTGTGCGGAGGTGATATGTGTATTGTTGTTGCAGTGATGTAAGACTTTGTGTCACTGTATCGCGCGAGGAGCGCACTCAAGGGCTCCACGCCGAGAGAACGAACCTAGGCTTGAGTCGCTGCCGAGGGGGCCTAATCTCGTAGTTGCTTTTAATGATAGATCTATCTTGTCTTGAATACGCGTCGAGATGGGACATTTTACACCCACATCTGGATACTGATAACTGAGGACACTTAAAGACAAATTCCATTTACATTATCTGTATACTGTGAATTAACATGTTTTTAAACTCTTTGGTTATCATTCTACTAAATACGCCTTCATTTGTACTTCTTTTTAAATTTCGATACATCGAATAAGGTTTCTTCTTTCGTGTATTATAACTATAGAAATTATGTCAGCGTCTATATTATAAAGGTATTTTATGATTATATATGAAAATAAGCAGATGCTTAATAAATAACCATCTCATGTTGTAGAGTAAAGGCACAGTACACATAACAGACAGTATGGAAACTACCTTTACTGTTCGTAGTTTGTGTACTGTCTCTCATATTTATACTCTGGTAGAGGTGGTCAAACTAGCGCCCACGGGCACAAGTGAGTCTAAGGTTGGTCTGTAATGCGCCCGCTGCAATATTTTCAATATATTAATGTCAAAATTCCATTTCTGAAAATGTATGACGTAGGTTTGATTTCTACCTAAAAAGAAATGACAATGCGCGATGCATCCACCGCTTTGTAAAAATTTATCATTGCGCACTTGCTTTGAAAAGGTTAGCCACCACTGTAATAAAACCTTTAAGCCAGTGTTTCCCAACGTGGGGCCCACGACGCACAGGGGGTAATTTGATAGTTAAGGGGGGCAATTTAAAAATGGACTTTAACCCTTTCGCTTTGGGTTATTTAAATGCAATGCTAGATATCGATGACAAATTTAACAAAAAAGACAAATAAAAAAAAATGCTGTAATTATTATGAGGTATAATTTCGTTCGACGTTACCAAAATATCAACTGGCTAATTAGAGTCGTCAAGTCAAGTAAGATTTTCATTATATGTTTTGAAATTTTACTTATGATGTTTAGATAACAATTTCATAGTGATCTCTTCCTAAAACTTATCATTTATATTTCTTAAGGGAACAAAACCATTTTTAAATATTAAAAATTATGTGGCCCACACATAAAATTTTTAGAAATGTTAAGGTGGGGCATGGTCTAAAAACGGTTGGGAAACACTGCTATAAGCTGTTTAGCCTTTAACTGTACATTGGATAGTTAAATTATAATAAATACAAAGTATGCAGTGTATTGTTACTAAATAAAGTAATTTATTGATAATTATACCTGTTATCTTATTTTTAGGTCTCCTATAAAAATATTGCGTGACTCGAAATAAATAGAAAATTCGCAAAATTCAAATACTCCTATATACTATATTACCGCTGCATTTTAATCCTTCTTATTTATTTGATTACTAGAAATATTAGTAATTGTAAAGTTTTAAAAAATAATATGACGCTATAAATAACTAAAGCAAGGACGAATCAGATATTCCTATAGCCAAAAAACAAACTATTGTAGTTATAAGTACATATATTATACTAATAGAAAAATAGTTTACAAGTGGAAAATTGCATTTAATTAAACTAAGATAAAATTCATAGTGTACTTTGCTTACGCATTGGCCACTAAACCGATATGTTATCGATTAGTATAATAAATAATTTGATAATTTAAAAATATACCGTGTATATTAATACTTATATTCCAATTTATACAATTTAGTATGCTATCTGTCTCAGCAAATTCTAAGATCAAATTATGATGTTAACATGAATTGCAGTATGAAGTAACACGTGTGTTGCAGGCTTATAGGCAATAAAAAGCAAGAGCAAGTACGTTTTTTAATGGAATTTTTATTGTTATCGCATAACGAAGGGAATACAAATAAAAATATGTGGCAAGTAAACTAACTGCCTCCTTGAAAACTATTGAACCAATTTGAACATAATCCATTTTTATATTTGATGTATGACCATTCTATAGGAATTACGACATGAAGTTGTACAGGATACAAACATACATAATATTATTTATTATATTTGTGGTATGTATGAAAGGGTAGCAATGTTAATATCACAGAAAAAGAAAATTAAAGTTATCTCAGTTTTACTTGACATAAGAGAGGTATTTCCCACAGAATATTGATATCATATTAATGTTAACCGATTGTGGGCATTATCTGCATTATAACGTTATAATATAATCCTTACTAATATTATAAATACGAATGTGAGTTTCTTTGTGACGCTTTCACGCCCTAATTAGGTACTCAACTGAACATCATGCATATTACATAAGTAGGTACACGTTTTCAGGGTTACAGAAAAGATGTTTCATTCCCAAGCCGCTAACAAAAGTAAGTCCTATATATAGTATTGAATAATGTGAATTACCCGAGCAGAGTATCATGATGGAAGCGATCCATGAGCTCTGGTCTGCTGATGTTTGTATTGGGGAATCGGGAGCTAGCAGTATGGGTAATGTCGGTGATGTCCATCCGACTGTCGTTCCAGCCGCCGCCGTGATCAAGGTAGCTGAAATAAAAAAATTACAAATTTAAACATTTGCTGAAACAAAAGCAAGATTTACAGCTTGGAATTAGGGTATAACGAAAGCTGATATTAAGACTGATATTGGCAATACTAGTTAATTTGTTAAGTTTAGAAATATTATTGTAAGTATTGGTTGTGTAAGTTTAATTTCCGTAACATATTGTTAGGTTCTTATCGCTGGTTCGCATTGCAAATGTACAGAGTATTTCTTAATAGCCCCTTACTTTCTAGTGTTGTTCAAACTTTTTTTACTTTTCCTTGCTACTTGACTGCATAGAAGAGTAATTGTATTGCATTTATATATGCTAATTTTTTTAGTAAACACTGTAGCCTAAAAAAATATCCTGATGGATTTTTAAATGCCACTAGATTACGCTAAATTTTGATATAACGTCCACAAATAATAAAGGTTTACCAGACGCATCTTTTGCCCTTATTAAGAGTTTTACTTGTATTAAGAATCCTAGAAACTGTTAAGATATATTGAAGTATGAAGTTGTGTATATTGTATTGTAATTTCGGACATTGTTTTATAAACTTATAATCTATATAAGCGTGTTTACTTCTGATGTATAATAAAATATTTTAATATTTTGGATATACAACGAAAACGTTTATTTTTATTTTATTTTAGTTTATTATTATTATTTTCAAAAAAATATATCTTCGATGTTTCTATACACCCTTTTATTAGTTTGCCTCAACGTGTGTACAAAGGCAATTAAGTTAGCTAAATATGTTCTATATATGTTTATTAATATATAATCGAAGGTGAGTACATATTAAAAGTGCTGACGAGTTAGTTTTTAAGTAGATTCATATTAAACCAATTTATCTATATTAACGTCCCCGCCAAACTTTTTGACCGCTCCGAATGTATTTATGTAGAACACAAAGTTATTTATAAATTCGTATTATATTACACATTAAATAGACGTTTGAATTCGTGAAGTACACGTGTCTATCTCATGAATTCTTATATGTACAAATATCTAGTTTAGTTTAGCTTAGAGTCTAAGCCCTAGACAAATTCTAATTATAAAAGTCGTTTCCGAATACTTTTACTTTTAAGTTCTATGCAATAAGTTACGCTTACAAAATGGCGAGTGATGACAATACAAAATACTACTAAATACAAAGTCATACTTTTAATCTATTTTGATTACCATACATTCTAATGAAGTTTTCATTTTAAATTATGTGCAATGAAAAATTATTACGAATAATCAGAAAAAAATGTCAAAACTGTAAAATTGAAATGTATATTTTGCAGTTTTTTAAAAAACATATCTTAGTACGTATGTAATACTTATTAATATGCCCGTCAAGGCAGTATTTTAAAGTTTCGATTTCGTGTTGCGTTAGGTTAAGAAATAATAGATATTTTTATACGTCAGCAAAAGAATACGAGTTGGCATATCTGTATACTCGTATTAATAGGAGAAAACAAAACAAAACAAAGAAAGTTTTCTTCGTCTGTTTCCCAATCTAATTTTCTTTGATTTTTCAGTAGTTATTAACGAACTTTAGGGTTGTTAATTGAAAAAAAATTTGAAACAGTTCATTTTTTCCATATCATCGATGAGTCAGTGCCTATACTTATACATCATACTTCACGATTCTTACGATTACTCATCCTACATGTGCCCTATTTATCAACAAAGCCTGAATAATATTGAAACTTAAAAGAGTAATGAATTATGGTCGAAATTCAATGAACGGACGATCACTATATAATATTAATATACTCGAAAAGAGAATATTGCGCAATCATCAAAAATTTATAGGTTGGTATTATCTACTTATACTAAAATGATCTATACTAATATTACAAAGAGGTAAAGTTTGTGAATTTGTGACGATGTGAGTTTGTGACGTTGTAGGTAATCTCAGGAACTCCTGGTCCGATTTGAAAAATTCTTTTAGCGTAATACAGTTTAGTACAGTTTGTAATATTTATCGAGGAGGGTTATTGGTTATATATCATCACACCAAGACCAATAGGAGCGGATCACCAATAAAAAATGTTTCAAAATCGGCATATTTTTTCCTCTTGAAAGCTTCTGCTGCGTGTTAGCGTTAGCCCAAAGTAAATATTACCACGCAGACGAAGTCGCAGGCAGGGGCTAGTTGATTGAAAATATTCTCACGTTAGGTACAGTATCCTAGTTGTTATACTTGATCTGCAAATATGATGACTATCAATATATTTGCTGTAACGGTTAAGTATACTTATATATTAGTGGCGATTGTTGAATTTCACTGTCCTACGCCGAGTCATAAACAACATGATAAGAATACTCAATAGGTGTAGTAGTTCACAAATCGCTTAAACCAGGGCTTCCTAAGGAATCAGTATCGTTTTCGAGGAGTTGACATTAACAAAAACTGATTTTGAGGGTCGAGGAGGTCTAAAAATAGGGGTTGACCCCCCTTACTTAACACAAGTTCTAATTTGAAACTGTCAAGATACTGTAGAAGTTGCGTTACGTGTATCAACTTGTTATAAGAATGATTAATATTTTAGTAGGAAGTCTCATTGTTATACTTTTAAACTCAACAAGTCGATAAGCGTGCACTAGTTCTTATAAGATGAGAAACTTTGCAAGTGAATAAGCGTGAACAAGTTCGTACAAGATAATGTGTACGAGCGTACAAGTCTTTCAATGACGTTTTGTCTTGCTTTGTATCTTGTATCATGTACGCGAGGGTTTTATTTTTTTTCCCTTAGCGAACTGAAATAGTTTAGAAAATTATCCGACATAAAATATATATAAGAGTTATTGAGGTACTATCCTTGGTACACATATATGTTTCAATAACTCATATAAGTATAGATATGTAGCTTAGCTTAGGTTAGCTCAGAACCTAGAGGAGGTGGGTCGGGGGCCCCATCTTCCCATTGCACAGGTCCGGCGGACAAGAAGGAGACGGCCGGTATGTGTCCTTACGAGACGAAGGCCCGGCGGCGACACTTCTGCTGCTGGGCCACACCGCTGTGCCGGCACGATGAAGTCTATAGAGATCTCGTGCCGCCACAACCATAGCGGAAGACGAACACCGTGGGGTTTTAGTCTGTGGGAGTCGGACATAACCCACCCTCTCCCCGGGAGGGTGGGTATCCATAAGGGATTACCCTACGTAAAAAAAAGGTTAGCTCAGTTAGGTCGTGAATTGAATGAACTGGGCAACACCACAAGCCGAGGTGTGCCGTGCACCCTTGAGTGAGTTGTCTAAATGAAATTTGCTGAGTGTCTTAAGCTCTTAATAGTTCGGTAAGACTGTTAATGCCTTGCTGGGAAAATAGCGTAGTCAGTTCGAAAAAAAAGGTCAAAGGTATTAGTTAATTTTGAAAAATGGGTATCTTGCCCAAAGTATATGGGAATCTCTTAATTAAAGGAGCAGAGTAGCGAGTTTTATTATGCATTTCGTGGTCATCATAAGTTCAAGTGAGCTACTACTCTTTTAATGATAATTTATCTGTTTTTAAACGCACAAGTGTAAACATAATACATATAATAAAAATTATAGCGATATGTGGTGAAACAGCAATTCTCGTAAAAGATTGGAAGATAATTTTTTATCTATTCCCATGTGACTCAGTGTTCTCGTTTAAAATAATCGAATACATATCACAGGTGCCTGAGTGTTGGGAGTTTATTTTTAAGTATTCGTGTGAATTATTATGATATGTTGTCATATCTTACTGTATATTTCTGGGTATTTATTTACTGTACGGGCTTTTAGTTTTGTCTTTTTCCTTACATTTTATTTTATTTTAAGAGATGAGTTTTGTTGGTACCATGTGTTTATTTCTTATTTCACATTGAAAATATTAGGACCTACTGTATAATGGATACATATAACTACGAATAGTACAGTCCGACAGAAACATGAGTTTTTTCCGAAACAAGAACGCAATTTTTAACTTTTACCACAAAATATGCTCGAGGTCTCCTCGCATTAAATTATGTTATTTTTATAACTAAGACAATCTCTAAAAATATGAATATTATAAAGTTTCAAAAATGAATCATATCTGTGCTTTTTCCTTTTCCTTCATAAAGGCAATTGTTAGTACGATGAATAGATAAACGCCGTTCTCTTAATTTTACTTTAAAAAAATATTTTTTAAAGTTCGCTCAATCTTGTGGTGTATCATCAATTATATTACACGTAAAAGGTGTAGGTAGATATATTATAAATACTCCCTGAGCAGCATTTAAACTTGGCTAGTAGAAATAATATTCGTCCAATAGGACAGGCGAAGGAATTAATCCATACTGCCAATTCTGAAGTTGTCAATATATGTGATTCTTGTATATTCTGTAATGAGTTTTATTTTATGTTCAAGTTAAAATAAAGGCATACTCGCTAAATCTATATTATATTAAGTAAATTTTTAAGAATCTTTTTTCTATCGGATTTCTATTCTGTCGGACATATACGTAATACGTTGCTATCGCAAACTTTTTTAAGGTCTAATTTGTGCTGCTAATCTAAAAGGTTAGTAGTAATAATATTCGTCCGTCAATACAGGCGAAGGAATTAATCCATACTGCCAATTCTGAAGAAGTTGTTAATACGGATATTTCTTATATATTCTTTAGTCTTTTTTCTTCTAAGTCCAAGTCAATGTAAAGGCTAAGTGCCAAATCTTCTATATAATATTTCTGACATTTTTTTATGTTCTTAATCTTCGAATAACCATTAAAAAAAGTGTTTTCATATGTCCATTTATTGTCAGGACATCAGGATGAGTCAGGAGATCGATTTCAAGTAAAGTATCGCGCGGTTATTTCAACGTTACACCAAAATGGTGGTCCTCTTGTTACAAGTTTCCTGGCAATTTTTGTGGCATCATAGAATTCATGGTCCGGGGCATTATTTCTCTTTCACTTCACTTACGCACAATAAACTAACCATATTACATAAAACACTACCAACTTTACACAATATAGAGTCAAGTAATACAAGATTATGAATAAAATATAAAATCCACTACATGACAGACTGAAATTTATGTTAATTTCAAGATGGTCAGGTAGTTCACGACATATTATAAGAATTTTGCCGACTGCACTTACATTTATTGTGTTTCATTATTAAAAATATACATTTATCAAAATAAAAGGTCTATAGCACTGAGGAATAGTATCCTTTATTAAGTGAAAGTATTTTCAAAATCGAATTAGTAGTACTGGAAATTATTCCGAACATCTAAACTCCAAACTCTACATCTTTAGTATGGATCTTCTTAGTATGGATTAGTTTTATTATATCTTTCTTTACCTACTTTCGATGAACTTCCACCTCTTTATTACATTTAATTATATATCACGTTACAAATAATGTCATCCATCTTCAGCCATGTAATAAATAAAATAAAGAAAGATGTCATGTCCGTTTAATTATTTTTTGTTGTTATAAATAAGGGAAGTTGCAAAGAATCATACATTTATCTCCTTTACGCCGCTGATAATAAAAACATGACGTTTTACTTCCATATTTTATCTATCATAGTGTGACATAATAATACTACTTTACGAATGTATGCGTTATTGAACCATTTGTATTACATATCATGGGAACCATAGATTACATGTTTTCGAGCGACCTTCATGGCCGTTTTCTACAGTTATGACATAACATGAATAAGAAAAAAATTATAGGAGCCATTCACATATGGGGCGTTCCACGACAAACGTAACGGTTTCAAATATTTTTTAATTTTGTCAATGTTTATTATCCCTCAAAATAGTCTTTGTCATTTTTTGTACTACAAATTCAAAAGATATATATTTTTTTGTTTTTTGGACAGAACATTTTTTAAAACGGTCCAAATTTGATAATTTTCTTTTATTGTTTTTATTTACATGGGCTTTATGAAAATAATTATAAATATATCGAATTTATTTACTAAGATTTTTGAACTTTAAAGTTTAAATCGATATTTTTTATGAACGTACCCTTCGATTTCTTTCATTTTGACTTTCTATCCTTTGATCAGTTTTAAGCCAGGTCTGGGTTTTCTCTAGTTACTATATATTTACGATCTTTGGAAATTCGAATTTCATCAATGTTTATATCGGTTGATTTCAAATTTTTAAAAATCCATATTAATTAGCAGTTTGATAAATCCCATTACCCGACCATGCTTAAAAGTTGAAGAATGGATAGAAGTTTAACATAAAAAAATACAATTAAAATGCTAAAAATGCTTACATAAAATACAATTAAAATGTTTTAAATGGTAAAAAAAGAGTTATTTAATTAAGGATAACAAGTGTCACTTTAAAATAATCTGTATTCAATGCCTTTAATTTTGGATCAATATTCGAAAAAATGAATTCCATGTTTGAAAACATATAAACGTATGGTAAAATCTATAAAAACCAGCATTTCTCAACATGCTTCTAATTCTATAAAAATTCCCAATTGAGTTGAGATGCCTCACAGCCTGTAGGATTCCCCAAAAGTTGGTAACACTAGATTAAACTTAATAAGCGGCATATGCGAGAGAATTCGTCTGCAACATTACTCGACAGAGTCCCATAAGAAATTAGTTTTGGCATTGCTACGGGTTGAAATCTAAATTTCTCGAAACTGAAACTTCGGTCGGTTAATATTTTAATAGACATAAGTAGTTAAAAATATTCTTATATTTCACTAGCGGACACGGTGAACATTATGTCTCTCTGATAGTAAAGAAAACCGTAACAAATTATACACCTAAACATTTCTTAATAATCAATTTATCTACTTGTGAAACCGACTGAAAGTCCGTTCAGTGGTTTTTGAGTTTATCATGAACAAACAGACAGACAGACGTAGCAGAGGACTTTCTTTTATAAGATGTAGTGATATTTCAACATTTATAAAAAATCAATCCCGTTCTGTAAAATACTGAATAAAAATTTGGAAACTACATTATTGAAAATTGACTTATGAATTAATAATTTCATTCTGAATAAATTTGCTATTTATACAAACCTAATGCTAAGAACTAGTCATTGTCAACATAGTAAAGAGTTAATCTTTATAAAGTATATGTGAACAGACAATAAGAAAGGAAATAAAGAGCTTCAGCTTGAATAAACGTGCGAACATAAACATTTATACAATAAACAAACGATCAGGTATTTAGATATCAGTATGTTTGTTTTTCATAAATATAACATCACACGATCTTTTCAAAACACTTTAAAGGATTTATGGTAGAAGTTATTTTGATTTAAGAACAATCATCTATCTAATCTATCTATATATTAATACGTCAAGCAAAAACTTTGTACCCCTTTTTAAACGAACTGCGTAAACGGGTGAACTTGAAATTTGGCATAGTTAAAGTTTCCTTTGAAATCAATTGGTCAAATAGTAGGTTAATTTTATAATAATGTAATATGTAAATTTATAATATATATATACATTAATAATTAATTGATATACAATGTATCTTTAGTATATTTATTGAACCACCGAAATAATTATCAATTAATTCTCCTTGGTTTTATTGGATGTCAAAATTTCTTAATATGCATATAAAAGTGTTGGAGTGTGATATGTACTTTATACTTGAATTTTGTTTGCTTAAACCATTTTAGTTACAACCAAAGACTACGTCGCACGTAATAGTGACCTACATTACTGTCTGAAGCCTAAAGCAAATAAATGAAAAAAGTAACTGATAACCCAACAAGAACCATATCACTGTAATCATTCTAGGTTAAGAAAATATTATATAATTTTTTAAATATGTCTAACAAATGTATTTGTTTAGTTGAGTTTAGTACACCAAAAAAAAACATTTAAAATATAGTACAGTAATATTTGTTTTTAATAAAAATAATAAATACGAGGAATGCTCTAGTTCAATAACAATATCCGTTTACGTTTTTATTGATAAATATATTTGAGAATGTCTCTTCGTTTCTTTTGTAGGTGGTAGAGCCACGTTGAAGCTATTATTGGTTTCAGTACGTATGGGTCGGCTCGCCCGGAGTAGTACCACCCTCTCAGAAAAAACCGATGTGAAGCAACAGTGCTTGCGTTGACCAAAATCCAATACCGCCCCTTTCCCCTCCCCCAAAACACAGGCTGGCAACGCACTTGCAGCCCCCCTGGTGTTTCTAGTGTCTATGGACAGCGGTAATCACTTAACTTCAGGTGACTCGCCAGTATGTTTGCATGGAAAAAAAAGCTTACCTACACACGTTCGTTAAAAATTCTATAATTAGAAATGCTGACTACATTTTTTAATAATATGACTGGGCAGTAATAAAAAGTGTAGGTATCAAGAACTCATTTTCTCGACAAGATCAACCATCTACATTAAGTACAGAGCAACAAGAAAATTATAATGCTTCTAATGAATTAACTAACACGTTCTAGAGATACAATATAGATTTCTTTGGATTCTATTTCGATTAATTTTTTTATTAACAAATTTTGCTTTTACTAATTTTTGAATACCATTGCCACAGTATAAATATAAGAGACAGTACGGAAACTACAAACAAATGCTTAAAAACGGCACACTCACACAACATGCGTATTGACGAGAGATTTTGAAAATAATTCTAAGGATAGCACCGCCTAAACCACTTAGGGATCTCATCGATACGCATGTTTGTGTAAGTGTGCCGGTGCGAGCGTTTATAGGTAGTTTCCATACTGTCTATTATGTGTAGGTGCCATTGGCAAGTGAAAACTAATTCACAAGTTACGTTGGAGCTGTGAACGGAGTAATAATACATGAGCCGAGGGAGCGATTCGACGCGCCTCGTCGGTAGAAACAAACATCAGAAACAAAATTGCTTATACGTAACAAAAAACTTATATTATTTTATCTCTTAGTAATCAAAATAGATGACACTGAGATTAATTAATTGTTATCATTAATAAGCCTGTGATTTGAAGAAACATAATAGAGCGGCCAAATATAAATAAACGTCCTGGACTTCTCAGGGATATTAGATACCTGTATCTGTGGTAAGTAGTATCCACTCTTTGAAATAATTATTTTTAGATGTTCATATTTAGTTTCACATTCCCAACTTATCAATGTTCAGTTATATAATAACGACTGATAAATATTAAGTAATAGCTTAAGGTACACCGTATACAGATTATACGCCGTGACTATTTAAAGAGTGGCAACCTTCAATCGTGTGATAGTTCATGGTCACATCGAATACATAAAATAGTAATATCAAAACAAATACTAATAAAAAACAGAGAGAACCTAAGTTGAATATTGAAGTAAATAAACCTAGAACGGTCAATAAACTCTTTTGTATATTCAAAATTCGAAAAATTATCCTTTGTTAACTGGTTGACTTCACTTTCACTTCACTTTACTACACCCGACGGTCATTGACACTGCTTTAACATCGGATTTATAGATAATTAGTTCGAATACAAAGCACCATTATCGCCCGATCAGTTTGCTAGACACTCTAGGTAAACTTTATGAGCGGCTCCTTCTGAACCGTCTCCAGGTTTCAATTAACGACCTTAGTCTGATACCGCCTGAGCAGTTTGGATTTCGCGCCAAACATTCTTGTCCCGATCAAGTACTCCGCCTCACGGAGTACATCTTTTCTAATTTCAATAAAGATCCGCATCCTGAGCCGGATCCGCCCGTGAAAAACACTAATCCGAAACGTACAATAGCTGTCTTTTTCGATGTCGCCAAGGCCTTCGATAAGGTCTGGCACAAAGGGCTCATATACAAGTTAAATTAAGCCGGTATACCCGATAGGTTAGTTCACATCATCCGTGATTATCTCGCCGATAGAACCTTCCGTTTTAGAGTAGACGGCGAACTCTCATCGCCCCGTCCGATTCGTTCAGGTGTGCCACAAGGCTCAATACTCGCGCCCACCCTCGTCAACCTGTTCATCAGTGACCTACCTGAGCTCCCGGGAATCGAGGTAGGTTGTTATGCTGATGATACAGTCATCTACGCCTCTGGCTGGCGGCCGAGTGTTCTCAGAGATCGCATCGAAGAAGCCGTTAGCACACTCGGTGATTGGTTTCTTCGATGGCGTATAGGTATTAACCCCGATAAGAGTGCCGCGATACTTTTCGATCCTAGATATCGCGATAACAAGTTAAAGCCCATAAGGCTATACAAAACCGAGATACCTTGGACCACCGAGGTCAAGTATCTCGGCGTCACATTAGACAATCATTTAACGTTTGAGTCTCATATTAAGAGAGTGCGAGACAAAGCCGCTATGGTCTTGGGTTGCCTCCATTATTTACTCTGTCAGAAGAGCAAACTGTCCCTCAGACATAAGCTCACAATATATAAAGTCTGTATTCGTCCGATTATGACTTATAGTTGCCCGGTCTTCGCCCACGCGAATAATCTCGATAAGCTTCAGGTTTTGCAGACCCGGGTTCTGCGTAAAATCACCGGTGCTCCTTGGTTCGTCCGGAAAGCGGATCTCCACAGGGACCTGGAGATGCCGTCCATCTGGACGTATATAAAATCACTTACAAGTAGTTATTTCGAGCGAGCCACGATTCATGCCAGTCCGTAAGTGGTATCCGCCACAAAATATGAACCCGTACCCAACGCTGGGTGATATAGAAGACGTCCGCGACATATTTTTACCGATCCTCCCGACGATATCACGTCAGCGTACGATCAGCACCGGCCTATCCCTCGTAACAGAGCGTGCTCACGTCCACGCCCGCGTAACCACAGATCGCGCCGCCGCGGTCTGGGGGTTAACTTCACTCCCGCACACCCGATTAGGCATCCCACGGCAGCGGCTCAAGCCTAGGTTCGATCCCTCGGTAGGGAGCCCTTGAGTGCGTTGCTTGTGCGATACGGTGGCACACCCATACATCACTGCTACAACACTACACGATCACCTCCACACACGTGCACGCCTACACGCTACACATCTTGGTGGAAGGGTTAGTTTTATTTTAATTTTTTTCCCTTATCAAACTGAAAAAACTCTCAATTTTTCCGATAAAAATACATGGAGGAGTTGTTGTGGCGAATATGCTTGGTACACATATACGTTTCAATAACTCAAACATATATGAATAGTTAGCTAGGTTAGCTAAGATAGGTCGCGTTTTTTGCATGCAACGGGCTACAGCCAAGCCGAGGTGTACCGTGCACCCTTGAGCTGGTTGCCAATATAAAATCGGCTGAGTGCCTTAAGCGCTCGCCTTAGTAGTCCGCTGTTAAGACCTTGCTAGGTCAATAGCGTAGTCAGTTCGAGAAAAAAAAAATATAAAGCACCTATTTTTTATTGTTTTACAACAAGTATCAAGTACTAGTACCCTGTAAAAATATTGCAAACGAGTAGCCAGTCACCCAGTATAATGTGATTATTAATGTTGTTATACAAAACTAAATATAATAAATCGATAAAATGAATGATGTTAGTGTATGTAAAAGTAGATTTACAATAAACAATTAAAGATTAAAAAGGTTTGTAAATAAAGGCAATCCATATACGAACATATATTTTTGTAGATAATTTTAAATACCAATGAAATTATTGGGAGATTTTTATTTCGTTATTCACACGGTTTCGAACTTAGTGGCATTTAAACTTAGTGCGTAGTTTTGTAAAAAGGAATAATGATGTTGTACAACATTTTTATATCAGGGTGTCCGAATCAGATTTTTCGGGAGAGCGAAAAAATATCGTGTTCCAATCAACACGGAGCGTATGGTTACGTTATGTATATACATACTGTGTATTACTGAAGTAGCCGACGTCGACGCGACGACGCGACGCGACGGCTACCTAAGCATTTTTTCTGTTATAAAACCCGAGTCCTCGGGTCACAGCGATAGCCCTTAATGAAGCGATGTGACAGGAACGTCAGCTTTTTTGAGGGGAGAAACGATTATCTATCCTCGTTTACTGACAACGCTAATAGCTCTATGTTAACGATGACAGGCATGACACGCTTATTTTTTATTATAAATAACAACTGAGTATCCGGCGCGGTAGTGATAACATGCATTAATTCGATGTATGACGCAGTCGTTGGAAAGTACAGGCTGATCTGTAGGTACTCTTATACGAGTATTGAGTGGAAACCCCTATTTAATATAACATTAACATATGTATTGATAAACAACATTTAAGGTTTGATGCTTCTTCACACGTCGGTAGTAAAAGTCACACGTTTAAATGTCAATAAGTTATCACATGACATGATTATTATTATATCACCATTTACAGACAATTCCGTTAGGAAATACATTTTCTCTATAGTTCCAAAAACAAAATTACTATTGAGTATACACATGTTTGTAATATATATTGATCGTTAATATTGAAGTCGATTGTTGTGTTAAAAATTAAATAAAATTGTGTTATTGCACTTTACTATTTATTTACATTTTTATCGATATAATAGAGTTCAGTTAGGGAATTCTTACATAATTATATTAGATTTTTTTATTTTTTTTTTATTTTACTTTATTTAAAGGGGCTTTTATTCCACCGAACATACCAGCCCCATTGTTCCCCAATCTTACTAGCTCTATCATGAGAGTCGCTGATGAGATATTATTACCAGATCATACAGCTTCCTAGCGTCACCCGAACAGGTTTCAGCCAAGATGCTTTGACAAATACCTATGTTCTGGCAACTACTTTTTATACTACTCATCAACGACTCTCTTTCGATACGGTTCAGAGATATTCAAATCAATATCACTATCACTATATATTATAAAACAAAAGCAGTCTTCTACCACATCTGTCTGTTCGCGATAAACTCAACAATTACTGAACGGATTTTCATGCGGTTTTCACCAGTAGATAAAGTGATACATGAAGAAGCATTAGGTACATAATTTGTTAAGATTTTTTGTTATTATCAGGGCGGAACAGTGACCGACGTACCCGATAGTATTGATATATAAATAGTATTTTCACAAGCGATTTAAAATAAAATGTATTCCCTGTTGTTATAATCTAAAATATAAAACTTCTAATAATACAAGTGTATTTCTAAAGGATTGTATGGTTAGCATGGTGCATATCACGAGGAGAGATGAAAGTCTGTAGTATGCAACATAAAAAAGTTTTGGATGCTTCATAATTAAAAACGTGAGTAGATGAAGGTGGTATGTAACAATTTGTCTATTTTTTCATTTTATGATCTAAAAGTGTTAAATATTTGAATTAACATAGTAAACAAGACTTTTTGTGATTTAAAATGAAAAATAAGTTTTAATATAAAAAAAAAAATCACATGACGTAAGTAAGTAAAGAACGACACGACAAGCAATGACATTCTTAACATACAGCCAAGTACATAAAATGTAATCTAATCGAATACCTTTAAACGAGCAATTCTTGAATATTTTTATATATTCAGGAGCTCGGAAACGACGTGAGCGATTTCTGTGAGACTTAGTATGTAGATGGTTTCGGGAACGATAAGTCGATCCAGCTAGAGTTTACTTATGGCAACCATTTTTTTCTGAGTTTTCAGACAATGAAAAACTATAGCTAGAATATAAAGGTAAACTTCACCACCGCTGTCAAAAAAAAGCTCACTTAGATGGGTATCGGCTGCTTCGAAAATCCATCTTATCCAATTGACATCAAAAGAGATATCTTTTATTAATATTTTGTTTTTGGTAACAAAAAAATTCTAATTTTGTGAGACAGCCTAACAGTTTATTATGATTTTAAAATGTTTTTTAAAGAACCGAGTTAGGCTCGGTCGTCCATGTACTATTATATTATTTATGTACGTATTCCGTTCTTACAAGATTAGCACAAATAGAAATTAAAATAAAGCAAAGTATCCAAGTTATAAATATAACATAATCAAAAGTGTAACCAAGGTTTGGAGCGCATTTGTGACATATCACCTGTCTTTAATTGTTACTGGATTAAATGCCATTAATAAAACGATGAATATTAAGGAAATGCTTAAAGCCATGTTCAGGGTCATTTTATATTTTTCTGTCTGTAATTGATTATATTCAGTCAATGTCATACATACCTTGAATTTCGATTTTTGGTTATACTTGGCAACAAAGAAATATACTGGATGCACAAATAAATTTGCATCACTACTAGACTTTTTGCTAAAATATGCGAGACTGTGCTTAATATGCAATCGCATACAATCAGGTCTCTCATAAAAAGATTTTTTTTATTTATTGTTTTATAAGCACTTTAGATTATTTTCACCGTTCCAAATGTGGACGCGAGGAATACAAATTAACGTATACATATTATATCTTCTATCTATTACTATAATAAAACTGTAACAAGTCGAAATCTGTACCTTAAATATTTTTTGAAAATTTTAATCAGGGTAGACTATGTTATCGACATAGAAGCCAAAAATAATCTTTTTACAATTTTTGTCTGTCTGTCTTTCTGTCTGTCTGTCTGTCTGTCCCTATGAACACGCATCACTCTGAAACTACTGAACCAATCTTGACAAAACTTGACATAGTGATAACTAATACTACGAGATTACATCAAATATACTTTTTGTCCCATAAAACGCAAAGGGTTCTCCAGGATAAAGGATTAAAGCCTAGAACCTAAACCCATATTACTCTGAAAGTACTAAACCAATTTTAACGAAACTTAATACAATAATAACTGATATTACAAGGCTACATCCAGGATACTTTTCGTCCCAT
>JACEII010000005.1:1448351-1472867 GCA_014332785.1 Antheraea mylitta | reverse complement strand
AATATACTTTTTGTCCCATAACACGCAAAGGGTTCTCCAGGATAAAGTATTAAAGCCTAGAACCTAAACCCGTATTACTCTGAAAGTACTAAACCAATTTTAACGAAACTTAACACAGTAATAACTGATATTACAAGGCTACATCCAGGATACTTTTCGTCCCATAAAACGCAAGCGGTTCTTCAGGATAACGAAAAACAAAAATTTGTAGTTAACGTAACTAGACTTTTTTGCGACACCTTAGTACAAGAGCCGGCAACGTTGAAAGAACAAGAATTTTAGAATACCTGGTTCTTTAATATATCAATATATATTTTTTTGTATCACAGGAGGCAAATGAACAGGTGGGTCACGTCATGTTAAGTGACCACCACCTCTATAGACACTAGCAACACCAGGAGTGTCGCAAGTGCGTTGCCAACCTGTATATTGGGGGAGGGAAGGGAAGGCAAAGGAGGAAAGGAGAAGAGAAGTGGGCCTCCGACGCTCTCACTGACCAAACGAAACACTACAATGCAAGCGCTGTTAATTCACGTCGATTTTCTGTGAGAGGGTGGTATTTAATTAATTTTGATTAATGAATAGGTTTACGAACATTTTTTTTTCAGTAACATTTAAACGCAATTAAAAGCATGAATGTATCATAGTCAGACACATTTCTTTATAAACAATCATATATATATATATACCTGCTGATATATTTTATAAAAAAAAAAAAATAATTTTAAACCAATATTTTTTTCCATAACAAACAACAAATTTCATTTTATTAAACATTATTGATATTAAGATTTCACCATATACCATGAAACAACGATAAACGTAAAGGTATGTACGTATGACTTGGGATTGACACCATTTTAAATATATGCGTTGTCGACCATCAGGCTATACGAACCGAAATAGCTTGGGCCGGCGAGGTGAAATATCTTGGCTTCACTTTAGATAAACACTTAAATTTCGATTCACACACAGATAGAGTGTGAAATAAAGCCGCTATAGTCTTGGGTCGTCTCTATCATTTGCTTGGTCATAAGAGTAAAATGTCCCCCAGACATAAACTCACTTTATATAAAACTTGCATCCGTCCGATTATGACGTACAGTTGTTCGGTTTTTGCACATACGCAAAATTGTATTCAAAAGTTACAGGTTCTCCAGAACCGAGCCCAACGTAAAATAACCGGTGCCCCATGGTACGTCCGGAATAAGAATCTCCACAGGGACCTGGAGATGCCTTCTGTCTGGGCGTATATAAAATCACTCACACGTAGTTATTTCGAAAAAACCGCGAATCATCCCAGACCTTTAGTGGTATCCGCCACGAACTATGAACCCGTACCCAACGCTGCGCAGTATAGAAGACGACCGCGACACATTCTTACCGACTCTCCTGATTCAATCACGTCAGCGAAAGATCAGGAGCAGCCTGTCTCTTCAAACAAAGCGTGTTCACGTCCACGCCCGCATGATCACTATCACGCCACCATGGTCTGGGGGTAAATTTCGCTCCCGCACACCAGATTAGGCCCCGCTCGGCAATGGCTCAAGCCTAGGTCCGTTCCCTCGGCGGGGAGCCCTTGAGTACGCTGCTCACGTGATACAGTGACACAAAACTTTACATCACTGCTACAACATCACATACATCACCTATACACACGTGCACGCCTACACGCTTACATGCTGTTTTTCTTTTTCAGAAAAATAAACATACAACAAAGAGTTCTACCCTTATTTTTCCCTATCCTATCCTATATAGTTTGGAGAATTTTTTCCAACACAAAATACATATAGGAGTTGTTGAAGCACGCATGCTTGGTACACATGCATGTTTTAATAACTTATATACGTATATCTAGATAGCTTATCTTAGGTTAGATCAGATAGGTTGCGATTTTTGCACAAAACAGGCGACAGCCTAAGCCGAGGTGTACCGTGCACCCTTGAGTTGGTCGCCCAAACATCCCAAGTCAGTTGAGTGCCTTCAGCGCTCGACTCAATAGTTCGGTGAAGCTGTAAAAACCTTACTAGGTCAACAGCGTATACAATTCGAAAAAAAAATGCGTCGATAACACACGCTGCCACAATTATCGCTATCTTTATCGTGCAGCCAGTACTGCACTAAACTATAGCTATAGCTATATTCTATACACATTATTTTTTAGCAATAAATCCGTCTAAATATTGAGTTATAACTGAATTAGTGTATATTAGTGTATTCTAACATGGGGTAAGATTACTTTTATTTTTATTTCCAAAAAATAGCATCAAGCACATTATTGTCAATACCAAAAATGTCTTTCAGTAATAATTCCATTTTAATAATGTTTCTAAGTTAGTGGAAAAAAACATCCTAAAATTATTTAAAAATCAATATTTTTGTCTGTGAAGGTACGATATGCACAAATAAACGCAACTCTTACCGGCAGCCAGGTAGGCCGTTGTTAGGATGAATATAATGTATAAAACTGGCTTGATTGATTCTTTCCGGTATGGCCTCTGCCTATATAGGTAATTTCGCCAATATCAAGTGTGACAAATACACGTTATGTATTTAATGCCAAATATTCAGTATAACAACGTAGAATAATCTACAATAGAAACATATCAACATGGATAAATTATCAAGAAGTGATAGGCACTATGTTGTGAATGGTACAGAGATTTATAAAAATGTATTAGAAATATATTTGAAATACGTTTTCGAAACAGTTTATAACTCTTAGACTATAGTTTCAAGCAAGTGACATTTGACGGTTCGGCGCGATGTTTGACGCTTCGATACGGTGTTCATTTATTTTTCTTTAATATAATGGAGTATAAAAAGGTTTTAACACAAGTTGAAGATGGTTATGATAAAGTAAGCGGTAGAGATGTTTATTTAGTTTTCTGTAGGTTAATTTTTATCTTAATTGAACCTGGTAGATGATTTTTATTTCTTGGAATGACTACGCTATTGACAGAGTAAGGTCTTAACAGCTTTACCGGACTACAAACAACGGGGTGGTAGATGATGCTACGAACGAGTTAGTACCCGGCTTATTTAAAATAAAAATTACATGTAATCTGGGTATATGTTTCAGTGAATCCGTGGATAGTTTGGATTTTTGGAAACGGTAGTTGTGGCTGCAACTGGATACCAGTTTTATTCATTTTTTTTGCGTTTAAAAATACAATTGAAACCAGTGATAACCAATTTGGTGCAGACGAAGTTGCACGGGTCAGCTAGTTATAAATAAACGCCAATTTTAGATTTATATAATAATATTTTAGCCTTGTATTAAACTCTTGACTATATTATAAGTCAGTCTGAACTTAAGACTATCTTCAGAGCGGCCAAAAAGATCGAGGAGAATTGCACGTATTCTATCTCTGTATTTTTCAAGCTCATATTACAATAGCTCATAAGATTTATCTTATAACTTTATACTAATTATACTGTAATTAGTACGAGTTTTCAATACGATTATATGCAACAAAGTTGTCTTCCGATGTATCTAGCACGTATTTTAATTTTAATATTCACACACAAACCACCACAAAGCAAAGTTGTGTTTCTCAAATCAGATATGGTCACTCCAATGCCTACTCTCGACAGAAGCCCCGGGTTGCCTCCCGCGTTCGACAGCATAGATAAAGCAGAATGCCTTGCCGCAAGCTTAGAAAAACAGTGCTCGCCAAACACTGATAACACTCACCTTTTCCATAACGGATTAATCGAATCAGCTGCGGAGCATGTACTTGCGTCTCCTCCGGCGGATACCCTAAACACGATCATTTTCGATGAAGTTGCAGGCGCAATCAGGCGTCTCAAGCCTAGGAAGTCCCCAGGTCCCGATGGGATCAGGAACGAGGTTCTGAAACTCCATCCTGATCGCATCGTAGCTCTATGGTCTGCGTCTTCAATGCGGCCATGTCCCAGGGTCACTTTCCGGCCGTCTGGAAAAAGGCCATAGTGATAGGTGTTCACAAGCCCGGCAAGAAAGCTACGCTTCCCGTTAGCTATCGCCCCATTAGTCTGTTAGATACCTTAGGAAAACTTTACGAGCGGCTCCTTCTGAACCGTCTCCAGTTCTCGATTATAAATTTAAAATTAATACCACCTGAGCAGTTCGGATTTCGTGCCGAACACTCTTGCACGAATCAAGTACACTGCCTCACGGAGTACATTTTCTCTAAATTTAACGCCGATCCGAAACGCAAACCGAAACGCACAATTGCAGTCTTCTTCGATGTCGCCAAGGCCTTCGATAAGGTCTAGCACGGAGGGCTCATCCATAAATTATGTAAATCTCGCGTACTCGATAGGTTAATTCATATTATTCGCGATTATCTCACTGATAAGATATTCCGCTTCAGAGTGGATGGTGAACTATCGCTGCCCCACCCGATACGCTCAGGTGTGCCACAGGGCTCCATACTCGCGCCCACGCTCTTCAATCTGTTCATCAGTGACCTACCTCGATCTCGGGGGGTCGAGGTAGGTTGTTACGCTGACGATACCGTTATTTACACTTTCGGCTGGCGGTCGGACTATCTTAGGAAGCGCATCGAAAAAGCCGTTCATACTCTCGGTGAATGGTTTCGTCGATGGAACATAGAAGTTAATCCCGATAAGAGTGCCGCAATACTATTCGATCCCACGAAACGCGCTAATAAATTTGAGCCCATCAGGCTATACGGAATCGATATCCTTTGGGTCGAAGAGGTCAAATATCTCGGTGTTACATTAGATAAACATTTAAAGTTCAGTTCACATATAGACAGAGTGCGAAACAAAGCCGCTATGGTCTTGGGTCGCCTCCATCCGGTGCTTTGTAGTATGAGTAAGATGTCCCTCAGACACAAGCTCACTTTGTATAAGACGTGCATCCGTCCCGTGATGACATATAGCTGCCCCGATTTTGCGCATATGTCCAAAGATAACTTTCATAAGCTGCAGGTTCTCCAAAATCGTGTTTTACGTAAAGTGACCGGTGCTCCGTGGTACATTCGGAGAGTCGATCTCCACAGAGACCTAGAGATCCCTTCTATCTGGGCGTACGTAAAATCACTTACGATTAGTTATTTTGAAAAAGCCGCAAATCATCCCAATCCGTTAGTGGTATCCGCCACAAACTATGAACCCGTACCTAACGCTGCGCGTTATAAAAGAAGTCCGCGATGCATTTTTACCGACCCTCCTGGTTTAATCACGTCAGCGAACGATCAGTACCAGCCTGTCCCTCGAAACAGAGCGTGCTCACACCCACGCCCGCGTAACCACAGATCACGCCGCCGTGGTCTGGGGGTTAATTTCGCTCCCGCACATCCGATTAGGCCTCCCACGGCAGTGGCTCAAGCCTAGGTTCGATCCCTCGGTAGGGAGCCCTTGAGTGCGTTGCTTGCGCGATACGGTGACACACAAATATACATCACTGCTACAACACTACACTATCACCCCCACACACGTGCACGCCTACACGCTTACACATGAAAGTGGAAGGGTTTACTTTTTTCCCTTATCGAACTGAAAAACTCTCAATTTTCCGATAATAAATATATGGAGGAGCTGTTGAGGCGTGTATGCTTGGTACATATATACGTTTTAACAACTCATACATATATGAATAGTTAGCTAGGTTAGCTAAGATACATCGCGATTTTGCATGCAACAGGCAACAGCCAAGCCGAGGTGTGCCGTGCGCCCTTGAGCTGGTTGCCAAAATAAAATCGGCTGAGTGCCTTAAGCGCTCGCCTTAGTAGTCCGGTGAAGCTGTTAAGACCTTGCTGGGTCAATAGCGTAGACATTTCGGAAAAAAAAACCAAAGTTGTGATGGCCGAATGGCTAAAATGTAACTTGTACCCTTGAATTATCCACATCTTCCACACATTCACTTAAATGCAATCTAATTATAACAATATCGACTGAAGGCAATGGGACATCATAGAAGCAACGCGGAATGGTATGGGTCTACCTACATATGTGGTCCGTGCCTAAATCGTCTTCGTCGTTGTTCTTAGATTGTACTATCCTTACCATCAAGTATAATACCGTTAGTTTGCAGTGCTACTATAAAACAAACTTTTCTAAATTCCCTCCCTAAATTTTCACCCTCAGATAGTGTAGGAATTGAGCTTTTTAATACTTTATAGGTTTGACTACAATCTCACCAATGTAAAATGACGTTGTGGTCCATAATGGTATACATGTTAGACCTAAGGGAAGACTGCCTCGTAAGTGCGATTCCGGGGACGGACCTGTAGGTGCTTGGCGGCAGATTTTATTCTCGAGGATGATAGCTAGCCAGGTTGGCTTAGAAAAAGTTTTTATAGCATGGAATAGTTTCATAATGACACTGTAACACATGTTGATTGACACGGTGACTAAACAAGCTAAACATACTACAATTAGTTGGGGCTCATTTGGGTTCGGTCTCTCGCTTAGTATCTCACGCTCGTGTACATACGAAGCCGTCGCACGCGCTGTGTATACATTCACGCGCCAACATATTTACATAAAAGGAAGAAAGTGGAGAAGAAGACTCTGCCACGATGTGGACCATGTGAATACCAATCTCTTCTATCCTACAATCACGATGTCGTTTACATTTGTGAGGTAACCATCCCAACATCGCTTCTTTGTGACATTCTCTCGCATCATATATTTCATAATGCAATACACTACTCTTCACCACACCACTTGTCATAGCTTTAACATCCTCTAAGAAGCTTTTACCCAGTTAGAATTTACAATGTGACGTAATCTGTTTTTATTATTTATTACACATCACAACTATAGCGCATTGTTTAGAGTAAATAATATTTATATTTACTTCTGTATTAACAGTCACCTGTGTTTACTTATAAAGAAATAATAACACTATAATAAAATATCAAGGTATCCAACATTTGTACAGTTGTACGTACGGGGTGAGTTGGGTACATGTGGCTTTTGAATGATTTATCCGAGGTCAACGATCTTCGAAACCTTGAAAGGTCCTCCTGAAGGGACTGCCACCTACCAGAGAGATGTCGGAAAGTGCTAAGGCACATTTCCTTGGTTCCAAAAATAAGATGAGGGGATACTAGTGAATTTTATTTCGGGCAGTCGGTCCTAGCCACCGGCTGTTTGTTTGCAAGGCAGATATTTATAGGTTAAATAAAAAATTCAAAGTAGTTAGGTATCTATACTTAATATTATAAAGAGGTAAAGTTTGTGAATTTGTGACGTTTTGAGTTTGTGACGTTGTAGGGGGTAATCTCAGGAACTACTGGTCCGATTTGGAAAATTCTTTCAGTTTTATATAGGATATCATTTATCGAGGAAGGTTGTAGGCTATATATCATTACGCTAAGATGGAGCGGAGGAGCGAAGCATCAATGAAGAATGTTTCGAATTCGGGTCTTTTTTCTTTTGAGAGCTTCCGCTGCGTATTAATGTAAGCCCAAAGTAACTATTCCACGCGGAAAAAGTCGCGGGCAGAAGCAGGTCGTCTATATTTACCATTCTAATTATTATTTCGTCTGAAGAAACTATATCTCACTCTATATCTTTTGTTTCTCTTAACTTTGATTTCCTTAAAATTTAATTTCCTCCAAATGTTAAGGGGTAATACGCGCCACTGTCAATTAAGTCAATTCGTAATCCAGGTTTTAGGTATCCATGAGACATGCCTTGCCTAGTTTGGAGCCATAGTAAACGTTGATATTTTGTAAAGGATTTTAATAATAAAAATAATTGTATTTGTATTAATGGATGCTGAATATATGAAATAGATATAATGGTAAGTAGAGTTCAAAAATGAACTTAAAAGTCCTTTGACCGTATGACGTCGCGACAACGTCGTGGCATGATAAATATCAGTAAGATAGGTTTTCCTGCTATGTATCTAAAATATAAAGCGATATTTTAACGACATCATACCAGTAGTGAATAAGTAAGTGCTTTACCTTCAGTTACATGGCAAACCTGTTCTGTTATTGTAGGCAAACATATATATAAAAATAATTTTCGCATTGAATCGTAATCATCCAAGATTTTAAATATTAACACTAACTATAATAAAGGTTTGTATATAAAAAATATGAACCAAAAGATAAAATAAAATAAATTAATTGGTGACTTATTTAAAACTTTAATATTTTAACCCATATTAAAGATTTCGAAATTTTAGTAATTGTTAGGATCTTAAAGTAAGTATATACCTACAGTAAGAGCCTTTTTCAGTTTCAATTAACTTCTCACTAAGAGACTAGTTTAAGCGCGAAGTATGAACGAAAAAATGTGTCTTTGTACGATCCGATTCAAATCCAGTTGTAGAATTTAAAATATATTTAATAATGATATGTCTCTTCTTATAGTTAAAAGTAGTTCTAATAATTATTAAAAAATAATGATCGTGTTATACAATGTATAACACAGGCATAAAATATCTACTTTGTCTTCTTGAACATCACTTGGTTCTGTAGTATCATATTGAAATGTTCCTATTTTTTTCTCGAACTGACTACACTATTAAACTAGCAAGGTCTTAACAGCTCATGGGACTACAAAATATTCCTACATTAGTTTTATTACATGTTTCCGACATCCTCCGCAACAAATGTTTCGATATCTCATGGAAAATCTGCTTCACCGTTTCATTCAATATGTAAAATTATGGGTAATTGCCACCATTTTCTAACAATAGCAATAATATGGTCCTAAATGTAATTTTAATAAATAACTGTCTCCATGTTTCATAGGTAATTAACAAAACCTTCCAAAGAGGTCCCTAAAATGCTATGTAAAAGGAGTGAGAAATGATTTACGAAAAGTTTTATGCTCTAAGCTTATGTAACTAGTATGAAAAACCCATACATAATAGAACATATTTGAGTAAATACAATATCTATTAAAGACTTCAAAAACTGTACTAATCAACGAACTCACTCGATATTACTGTGACATTACGATGATCATATCTTTTTATTATTATAGTACCTGGGCGACCGAGCCTAGCTCGGTTCTTTAAAAAACATTTTCAAATTAAAATAAACTGTTAGGTTTGCCTTATATTATATTATTATATTATTATATTATATATATATATATTATTATATTGCCGGATTCGAACTGGGGATACACGGATTTTCGAAGCAACCGATTTCCATCTGAGCTGTTTTTGTTTTGACAACCACGGCGAAATTTACCTTTATATTCTAGCTATATTTTTTCATTGCCTGAAAACTTAGTTAAAAAAAGTTTTCTATGAATAAAATCTAGCTAGATCGATTTATCGTCCTCGAAACTACTTACATACTATCACGGATATAGATGACGCCGTTTCCGAGATCCTGAATATATACAAATACAAAAATATACAAGAATTGCTCGTTTATTATTATTATATTAAGCTATATACATTTGTATTTTTATTATATAACAAATATATTGACAATAAATTGAATGTGATTTAATATTTATAATGAAATTACTAGTAAAATTATATTTCTAAGTTAAAGATGGGAATTTATATGAAAGTAAAAATCTATTGACATTAATTGATCAGGTATTAGCATGACGCTGATCACAAAATAGTACATCATTCACTAAGTGTAATGACCTCATACTGTTCCATTCTCATGATAAATAAATCCTCTTTGCGCTATACTCATAACATATGACACGATAAATTAACAATACGTATATTTTTATGAATAATTGATGCCTTTGCGTATGAATGACCGCATGTATAACTAGCAATAAACATTAATACAAAGTTGCAGTATGTTCACCCTTAGAGCCTTATATTTTCTTGATTCCGATTGTTAAATTTTATTAAGTTAAAATTATATTAATTTATTCATAAATAATATTATTTTATTTTATTTTGACTACATATTAAAATGCCTATAGTAATAATAAACAACTTATACATTTAAAAATCAGGAACTTGTAAATGTTTTCATTTTTATTGGTTTAAAATTTAACTACAACTTTTAATTTTAATAACGGGGGTGTGGGCGTTTATCACTGCGTTCTGGGAGAATTTCCAACTTCCAAAATGTCGTCTGTGTAGTTTTTTAAGTTTCTTACCTAATAACTTAGTTACATACTATATATAATTTGGATCTGTAAGTAGATTGGTTTATAAGGGGATTGACATATCTAAAATAATAAAAGGCTAAACAAATTAGAGAAAACAATCCTTTCAGTTGTCATCGGTTCATTTTCATTTAAACTTAAGTATGTATGTTATTTGCATATATATAATTCGACAGCTCCTCTACATAACAATGCCATTTGACAAGGTTTACAATAAGTTCAAATTAAATCCTAAAAATTGAATTGAAATGTCAGTGATGTTATTTCAGTTTTAAATAATATATGTATCAACTGAACTGACGATCACGAAAAATCTAGTCCTTAAATAATATTAACACTGTAAAATGTGTATAAACAAACTGGAGGCATACATTTACATGGTTCTATTGTTTTAGAAATAATGTTCGTCGAAAGGCTTGTATTGTTAACGGTAAAATAGCTGATTATATTTAATTCATTGTAAGCGGTTTACTTTAATCCCACAATTAATAACAAATCGTTTCGATACTAATTTTATCAATTCATTATGCGTGTTATAAGCGTTGATTAAAAATTCTCGTGCAATAACTTAAAATTTATACATCGTCACTTGAATTTCCTGTGAAGGAAGAAAGGAAGAAGAACAATGGATAAAAAAATATAAATATATAAAATAATAAAAAAGAAATAGAAATGTATATACAAATAAACAATATATTGAGATTGAAAATTATTAAAACTATCGATTTTCTGAGTCTCCTCGTGTAGCATATTCTTGCACTGTTATAGCCCTAGCAATGTAATCAATATTGTTTTCGCAGAAAAGCGTACAATTGTGTTTATGAAAATAACAACACACCTTTATGACGTGCTGACTGTGAAATAGAAAAGTGATTAGAATACAATGGAGTGTGCCTCGACTGTGGAATACAACCTCTATTATACACATAATATACCTAATAAAATAATAATAATAATGTTTATCAATAAACCTCATTACTATTTTAAAAAAAAGTAATAGAAATTTATATAAATAATTGCGTTATCGATGTAGAAAACAAATTCTAATTATTTCTAGAATATTATGAATAACTGGTTAGTGTGACTTTAATGTTTTGCATATTAATCTATGTTTAAATGCCAAATTCTTAAAGCAGCTTGATAAAAACAAAAACATATCTAGATAAACAAAATGACATTTATATAATACCAGTTCTGTGATAAAATGATAAAAATGTATACAACTTCCACGTGTAATTTCATTAGAATACGTTTAGTCGTTTAACTTGGTTGAAGGACAAAAAATGAAGCAAACGTATAATTTTTCCATTTACGATATGCTAGTGGGGCGCCCTGGTTTCGCTCGGGTTTAATGTTCCTACTAATATGGCGTCTTGAATATTCAAGTGACTTCGATGGACGATCCGTTCCCATTTTTTGGCGCTATGACCTTGACTGGCCATCCAAGTCTAAGAGCGTGTCGTCATCAAAGCAACTTTATTTCGTTACGCATAATTTTAAATCCATAAAAAAAAATTTAGGATTTTTTTTTGTATAATTTATGGGCGAGTGTTTCACCACAGCCTCATCTCATGTTGGATGACGAAGTGGTCTAAGATGGGAAACACTCTTGGTATTATTACAAAAAAGTTTAATACATATTAAATATTTGCTTTAAAAAGGTTACGTACTAAATGCACCGCTCTCGCCCGAAGCAAGTTCGCGTTATCCTTTTTTCGCAAGTCTAACCTAACCTAACCAAAGCGAGACAAAAGAGCAAGATGGCGAACATGTAATCAAGCTTTATCAATACAAATCGTACAAAAAAGAAATCAAAACGTACTGAATATTGTTTGTAATTTATGGCTTCGTTCGTTATGTGAAACTCAAGATTACTTAAACATTTTTTGTTATATTAGATTTTATTCTAATTCTTAGGTCCTTACGTCCAAAATTAAAACGGAAATTTATATGTCTCGAACAGATTTGTAAATTCACTCAAGTAGTAAACAAATAACGAACATTTAAGTTGTATCGACAATTTATTTTTGTTATTGTATCCATATAATATTATTTTCTTCTTAATTGAACTAAAGTTTAGACTATAAACAGTCTAGTCGATATCTTTGTTATGCCTATAATTTTTAATGGTATATAATCATACACGCAACAGAGAGATGATGTTATTCCCTTGACTATATAGGTATGTAGATATAAATATGGACATTTTTACGATTAAATTGAAGTAATCCCTGAAAGTATCAATTTTTATAACAAATATTCGAGGCAATCATAAGGACTGCCGATAGAAGTGAAAACTCAAAACATTGAAATAACAGTGTTGTTTTTTGAATTTTTAAATGAATCATATATATTAATTTAAATTTCATAATTTGTACAATTAAATTATTAAAATTAAATGGTTTTCAAATCTATTAGCACTCGGAACAATTATATACATTTTACAATTTATTAATCAATCAAACATATTATGGGCTGCATAATCTCAATACAAAACATCAATAGTAGACGTACACAGGCGTCGCTAGTCTGAAACAAGCCACACAAGCGCAATACGGTCGGTCACGCTTTATTAGCATGGCATGACTCGAAACCATAACTTTATCTCTTGTAGCTATGATCGTATTGATAATCTAAATAATACCATAAATGCGACTGTGAGTTTGTTCATAACGTATTCGTCGTTAAATAGTTATGGATACGAAGTAATTAATACTAATGAATCGTCATGAAGTTTTTCACATACTTTGTCAGAGATACAAAAAAAAGATATGGGATACCTTTCGTTCAGAAAAAGGTACCATTCCTGCAGAATAAAAAAAAAACAAAAACATATATTTATGTATACGTCATATAACCACTTAGTATATCAATAAGTAATGCATTTTAAATTATGCTTGGATTCGCTAACGTACATAGATTTGAAAATCCACAAAACATATGATAAAAGATTCTTAAAATTTGCTCAAAAATTGAAACATATTTAGTATCAGAAAAAAGTAATTCATATCTAGGGAAATGTGTATTTCATTACTTGATCTTTGTTTTTAATTATGAATCATAATTTCATTGTTTCCTTCGTATTAATCACTTTTCCAAACAACATGCCGCTAAACAATCAGTCGGCTGAAGCAATACTAGCAACTGACGGTTTTTACGAAATATGATATTGTCACATAACTGTATATTCGTCCAAGATTGGATAGGTTACAAATATGTATGATGCAATATGTCTGTAACTCGAAAGAAATTCTGTATATGCCTAGTCAAATTATGATGCATAAACGGCATATACGTACTAATATTATAAAGTGGTAAAGTTTGTGACAATGTAGGGGGTAATCTCAGAAACTACTGGTCCGATTTGAATAATTCTGTTAGTGTTATATAGCTAATTTATCGCGGAAGGTTATGGGCTATATATCATCAGACTAAAACCAATAGGAGCGGAGTACCAATGAAAAGTGATTAAAAATAGATTTTTTTTTTCATCTTCAGAGCTTCCGCTGCGTATTAGCGTTAGCCCAAAGTATTATTCTATGCGAACGAAGTCGCGGCCAGAGGCTAGTATTTTATATGGTTGGATGGAGCAAAGAAAAGTAGAGGATACGGTAATGTGGCTACCAATGAACATCGATCCTCTGGATTAAATATATATAGACTTATCTGTAAGTTAAACACTTATTGTAAGTAATTAAATACCTAAGTGAGCAGAGTAAATATAGTCGTATCTGAGATTTTTAAAATCTTGTTCTATAACATCTTACCGTCATGGCTATGGACAAAGGACGATATTATACAATCATTTATGCACATTATTTTGAAGGCCATATTATCATGCAATAGTATGAAAGGTTATTATTGTATAATTTGATATTATATTACATATGTTTTTATTTTAAAATAGAGTTAAATATCAAGTATAATGTAATTCAAAATTGTTATTTAATATACAAAGTAGTTGGATTTTAAATTTCATGGGATTCTTTGTTTTTTTTTTTTCTACAATAAAAGCCACTGAATAATGTTACTAGTCAGTGGCAGTTAAAGGAAAAATACTGAAACAGATTTTGAAGATCTCTATTACACATGAACTTGCGTCCAAACGTGTGAGGATTCTAATGAGCGGATACTAAGATATTTAGACGGCTTGCTAGCTTTAGCTGTGACTATTGAAACATTTTTGCTTATAACCTTGTAATATGATACAATCACCGTAATAAGATCTTCCTAAAACTTAAATAAACATTAGCTTTGTTGAAGTTGATCGACGTACCTATAACTATACGTATAAAATAACATATTTATAGATACATTTATTCATTTACTAGTGGGCGCCCAGTGGTCGACATTCGACCATAGTTAATTGATTTTTAAAGTTTAAACTTTATTAGAGTTCTTTTGTCAAAGGGTATACTTTTATAATCAAAGGTTTTCATCATGGCTACTCAGTTATTTGCCATTTGCCATGATCTTTATTATATAATCATTTAAAAAAATCTATGTGTAAATGAAAATTGAAATTAATTATAAATTTGGAACAAATACCATGTGGTAAAGCTCAAATTTTAACCAAATATTACTTTACGAAAATAAAGAAATTTATCGCAACCCATGACACAATTTTCAGTTAGTTTTACACTTTTACAATTAAATGTAGTCTGTTCATTATGGGAAATAGTGATATGCCCAGTATCATCGTTTGAAAAAGTAATGTATGCACAATACAATCAAATGGTGAATCCAAGACAAAGACGTTTTTTATACTATCATTAGCTTTTGAAAATAAATTCTTTTTTGTTGATACATGAGGTTGAATTGCAACGTTGTAACCGCGGAGGTCTAAATCATGGATTATTTTTATGAACAAAACCCTTATTTTGATTATACAAAGTATTATTTGGCTCATTATTTTATTAATTCATTATTTGAAATGTGTTCACCATAAAAAATAATAAATACTACAATAATAGTTATATTTTATAATATAATTGTTGAATTTAGGATGAAAAATGGTAATTAGAACGTAAGAGTTAAAAAATACATACAGTCGAGCATAGCAACCTCCTCCTTTCACAACCTTTTTTGAACTTCGTAATTATTGACGACTGTCAAAACGTCTTTCTTATTTACATGTGTGTATATGTTGTGTAAAATTCAAGCAGTAGTGTGAATAGTGCATATTTTAATTAATTTAATGTACTTCTAATGCATTTTATATAAAATAAACAGCTTTCTGCACTTCTCCCCCATATAAACTTTAACTATGCCAAATTTCAAGTTCACCCGTTGACGGTATGTAGGTTAAAAAGGGGTACAATTTTTTTGCTACACCTATTAATATATAGATTCTAGAATACCCAAAAGTCGCTAGTGACATGAATTTCAATTAGAAGAACATGAACCTCTGTTTAGAAATAATACGGATTTTAGAATAGTTAATCAATATAAATGATGAAAGTATATATATAGCAAGTATATATATACTATGTAGCAGATTTCTATGACAATAATATTTGCAAAGAAAATACATATAAAATCTGTATTAAGATATTTGAATGGTATAATGTATAATGTCACTTAATATAAAGCAACGATGCCGCGTTGAGATCTAGGGTGACAACACGTAAAGCCCAAAGCGAGACTAATTCTAAGTGTACCTACGTGTACGTTCTTATCTACACACGTGTCTCGTTAGTTACACATAGAACTAGGGTTTAGGACTGGCAAGAGTTAAGGTTGTTGTTAGCCTGTCGAGTATTAGAAACGACTCTATTATCAGACTGTGGTTGAATGACGAAATTTTACATCACTCTTAAATTCAGCAGCTTCTATAGCTCAGGATCATTGTTGAATTTAAAAATAGGTCGATCAAAGCACTATCCAAACATGTTATAATAAAATAAAGAAAGAAAATTTCCCGCGTCTACGCACGTGTTTTCTATGCAATAATTAATTTCGACTAATTTATATTTATATATATATAAAAGAATAAATCACTAATTAATAGAGGAAAAATTACGGATTTTTTTTAATAAAATTTCACCCTTTTTCAACCTTTTAGGCGTCGAATTTCAAAAAATAATTCTTTAGGGCTTACCCAGTGTGTAAAAGGAACCTGTTCACGAATATACACGGTCTTAGCCCCAGTCGCCTGTACCGTCCATATGTCAATCAGTAAGCCAGTTATTCTTTTTGAATATATATTAATAATTGATGTGCAATTACTTATAACATCTATATCATCATATCCAAATATCATCATATCATCTATCTATATCATCATATCCAAATAATAGGAAAAACTAAACTAAAAACAGATTGTGTAAAAGATGAAATTATTGTTATTTTAGCTTATAGCAAAGGCAAAACGGTAACAAAGTTTGTCTTTTAGACGTTTACGAGGTATAAGTATAAAGTCCAGTTCTTTTATTTATAAACAAAAGTACAGGTCGATAGAGCTCGCGCAAAGCAGCAGGATACGTGTTGGCCTATTCCTGTTTACAGTTTATGGTTGGAATCAAACACTGACATACGAGATAATCCGATATTAAGACATTTGTCGTGTTCGGGCTGATAAGAGGTAGCTGCAGACTGCGTTGTAATTTTGTTTTTCTCGAACTGACTACGTTATTAACCCAGCAAGGTCTGAACAGCATCATCAGACTACTAAGGCGAGCTCTTAAGGCACTAGGCCAATTTTATTTGACAACTAGCTCAAGTGTGCACGGCACACCTCCGCTTGGGCTGTTGCCTGATACAAACCATTCGCGTCCTATCTGAACTAACCTAAGCTATTAAGCTCATACATATATGAGTTGTTGAAACATATGTATACCAAGCATACATATCTCAACAGCTCTTGTATATATTTCGTTTCGGATAATTCTTTAAGCTATCTTAGTCCGGTAAGAGAATAAGCTGTGTTGCACAGATTTAGTGTTTGCTATGTGTATTTGGTAAGTAAAAATAAACGTATGTGTATTTATGGTTTCCTAATGTGTCTTTGATTTCGTTTCATAGACGGCTTTCTCGTGTGAATTTTTTTAAACTTATATTAATGTTTCAATTCTTGTAGTTTCTATTGTAATTTAGTAGTTGTACGTCTAAAATTAGAACATTTTAATAGGTTAGAAATAAATAGAACGCACAACCATAATTTTGACTGTGCCATTAAACCTCTTATAAATATAAAAATCTAATATTTATTAAAATTTATTAACCGTATTTATTTGATATGAGAGACAAATGAATGAAACAAATGGAAAATCCTCGGTTAAGTTAATAAAAACATAAAAAAATATACAAATTCAGAATACAAACACATAGTTATTTAATTTTTATTTTTGTATTTCTAAACTCGATGTTTACATTTATAGATAACGGATTTTATATAAAGTAGATCAATAAAAAGATAAGAAAATAATATAAAACGAAAAAATATGTTTTATGAAATTTATATTTACCTATAACATTAATCATATAAGATTAAATATCATGAGTGCATACTGGTTGTGATGCTTATTAGTTAACCCTAGTTTAATAAGAAACGTGTCTCATGGGATGGAGTATAAAGCTAATAACTATAACATACATTATATACATATAAAATATATATCCATTTCAATATCTCTGCATTAAACATGTTGCTCAAATCTCTAGAGAGTCAGAAACCAAATGTGTAGTTAGTAAATTACATTTTACCTTGATAAGTTAAAATATATTCAATTAATTAGACAAAACTCATTACACACATTGTAGTTTTATTTGGTATAGTTTATACAAAAAGTGTTAGACAAAACGAAATACATTTGCATATAACTAGGTATATTAGTTTTAAAATAATAATTCACTAAAATAAATTTCTATATAAGTTACATACCTATTCTAATTATATAAGTACATATTTATTATCATGACCAGCTAATTTAAAAAAAAAACAAACAAAAAACAAGGCACAAGATGTATAGGCGGTCGCTGAAGCGCGATGTTATGTTTAGGTACTAATTCTTAATTTTTTACATTAAAAAATTTACAAAATAATAATGAAATAGTATAGACAACGAAGATTTACTCTAAAAATACATGTTATCTTGATATTCTGTTAATTGAGTTAAGCAAACGCGTAAACGGTTTGTATCGCATCGAGCGTAGTGTTGCCTACTACCGGCAGGTCAAAATCTACATATAACACGTAAACACTACTATATTAAACAATTTATTTTTAATGCGATTACGCTTAAATATAAGTAAAAAATATTTAAAACTCACCACTGAGTGCGGCAACGTATTCTCTCCATTTGCGATTGTTGTTCATTGTAGTAAAGACAACCTTTTGGCATCAACATTTATATTCTGTGACGGAGAGATCAGTGTATGTGTGTGCACTGTGTCTTATAGCGTAATGTACTGGAAACAAACGGTTATTCGGCATGGCACGCTCTGTAGTCTAATATTAGGACGCCACGTGCTATCCGCGTTTCGCTGTAAGCGTGAATGGTAAATTGAGCGAGTCTAAGCAGACAATAATGTTCCCGTTTTGTTGATGGTTTCAGCTGTCAGTGTGGTGTTAGTATAGTATGGAACGAGTAGCACAGTGACAGCGGGCAACGGGGAGCCGCGCCGGCCGCGTCGCGTGGTTCTGTGACCGCCGATCGGCGACTCGTCTATGCTTCACTCGCAAGTCTCGACACAACACTATACATTGCCCGAGATAATGTGCTGTTATTTGGTTTATCAACACTGGTGTGGGACCGATATGTGTGATAACGTTATTGACGCTTTGTATGAACTTCAGACGGTTTAATGTACTTGCCGCTTCTTTATTTATTGGAATAAATTTACGTGTATAATCTAATGTATATTTTAAGTCTAAATATTGTGCAATGTGGAGATTATATGGTTGACCTTGGTGCTTATTATAAAACATTGCATTTACTATATCTGACAGCTCAACAGTGAGTGCGTTCAAGTTACTAATTATGATTAAATTTTATTTTCAATGATAATAACATTGTAAATATATTTTGAATGCAGCTGTAAACGTATTTTGATATTAAGGACCGTATTAAACTGTATTACTATGTAATCGTGAGCGTCAAAATTAATTATATTATATTGATATCTAATTCAATTACATTTTAGTTGTACTGCATATCATTCGATTTGGATTTTTGGGAATTGTTCTTGCTATTATGAGTGTTTGTAAGTTGTGTGTAGACCTATATAGTCTATAGTTACATAGCCATAGTATATAGCATTACCGTTGGTAAGAAGACTATAAATGTAAATCAAAACCTGTTATTAGATGCTACCCATTTTTTTATGTGTCTTTAATTTATGTTCGTTTTCTTGTAATCCGCTTCTTAGATACGCTGTGTCGAGGCTGTATTAAGCAAGCAGAAGTTGTGGTGAAACGTTTCCTTCATCAACCTTTTCTATGAAAAGAAAAATGTTTATCAATGATTCGTAAAAATTAGTTTTCCTTTTAGACTACGTACTAAAGGATTCGCCAGAACTAAGATACAAAATTCGAGAAAAATAATTTTACCAGCCACGCAGATTGTCGGTGTTATTACAAAAAAGTTAAATATGTCTTGAATACTCGCTTTAAAAAGGTTACGTTTTAAATGCACCGCGCTCGCTGAATTTTCGCCATCTTGCTCTTTTGTCTCAATTTGGTTAGGTTAGACTTAGACTTGCAAAAAAAGATATCGCGAACTTGCCTCGGGCGAGCGCGATGCATTTAGTACGAAACCTTTTTAAAGCAAGTACTTAATACGTAGGTATTTAACCTTCTTGTAATAACACCTTATGAGTTTTAGTGTTTTATTACATTCTCATCTGATGTTAAATGACATTGTGGTTATACGATGGTAAACACACCAAACCTAGTGGGGACGGGCTCTTCAGTGTAGTTGATGGAACACATTATCAGGTACTTGTCGACAGATTTTTAACTTGATGGTGGTAGCTAGTCAATAGGTCTAAAAAGTCATACCACCATGTTTCTCAGTGTGACTCAGTCGAAGCTACGTCCATCGACGCGGTGTCCGAACACGTAAAAATTACGCACGACTATTTTTCGGTTAAATGACCAGTTAGCATGAATACTTTTTGGATTAGCTAGTACAGAATCATGGATTATATGAAATGAAATACAATAGCTTTCTAAGACAATCTATACTAATAATAATAATGATCAATAATAAAGAATTTATACTAATATTATAAAGAAGTAAAGTTTGTGAGTTTGTGACGTTGTAGGGGGCTCTGGAACTATTTGTCCGATTTGAAAAATTGTTTCAGTGTTATATAGTTCATTTATCGAGGAAGGTTATAGGCTACCTATACATCAGAATGAAAGAATGTTTAAAATCAATCGTTTTTTCCTCTTGAGAGCTTCCGCTGCGTGTTAGCGTCAGTCGAAAGTAACTATTCCACGTGAACGAAGTCGCGGGCAGAGGCTAGTATAACAATAAAATTCAAAGATCACTTTGTTTTTACGAATCTAGTACAGTTTATCAAAGTAAAATACCAATAATTATTAGTAGTCCGGTGAAGCTGTTAAGACCTTGCTAGGTCAATAGCGTAGTCAGTACGAGAAAAAAAAACAATAATTATTGTGGACACAGGTAATACCTAACGATATGTATTATTATTGTATTATATATAACCTGTTTTAATGTTTTATTTCATTTATTGACTAAAACGCGTGATATCGTGTATTCGAAAAGTTTATGCAATAAAACCAAATTAAAATTTGTAATAAAATTCGATTGGCTGCACGTGCTGCATATAAAATTTAATTTATTGTTGTAAATATTTTACTTAGCATATTTACAGTTAGTTACAGTTGTAGTAAATTAAAAGAGAAACTATTTTGATTGTTTTTCGATTAATTTGTTTACTCACACGAAAGTAATAAATTTTGTTCCTTTCATCGTAGTCATTTTTATTTAGGCCTTCGTTCTGATAATAGGAAATTTTAACTTGTTCGTTAACTCTTCGGTTTCATTATTATTTATACTAAAGAGTAGATTAAAGAGCTACAATTTTTTTCTCGAACTGACTACGCTATTGACCTAACAAGGTCTTAACAGCTTCACCGGACTACTTATTTTTTTCTCGAACTGACTACGGAAGAGCTAGTCGTGTTATTAGTTTTTGCTAACAACAATAGATGTCACGGTACAGAAAACAGGAGAAATCTTAAAAGATGGCGCTTTAGTACCAAAATTTTCTAATGTACCTTTTAAAATTTAAGTTACCACAAGTTTCATTAAGAATTACGAATAACGTATTGAAGTAATTATAGGTTTAATTTTTCACCATAGAAGATCTAAAATTGAGAGTAGTTTTCAGTGCACAAACGTTTAAAAGGTGATGTCAAATTAAATGTATTAGCTAATTAATATGTTGTCAATAAATCGTCTGTACACATTCAAAGCAGCACTATAAGAAAAATATCGATATTTTTGATTATTTAATGAGCCTCATTAATAGTATTTCGCTAAATTTAATTATCATTTTGATGATAAAAATTTTTATTTATTATTCTTTGTTTATTAAATACGAATGATATATAGAATAGTTTATTTAAAGTTTTATAGTTGATCTAATGCTACTGTTAAAGCGTGAAACATACATTATATAATATAATATATTGCAGTAACTAGGAGCAATTTGCTTAGTAAAAATCTTCAACGTCATGTTTTGAAAGATAATGCTAAGCTATTATCTAAAACTAGCCTCTGCCAGATGATATGTAACTATCTACGATAAATGAGCTTTATAACACTAAAATAATTTTTCAAGCCGGATTTTTCAAGTTTTAATAAGTAGAGGAAATTAATATTACAAATAATATTTTGAAGCGAATTGTTTATAAAGACGACATGATCTTGGATTCATCTGACCTTTTAACGCTTGATCGACTTTGGATACTAATTATGTTTGTGTTCGGTTTTGGTTTTTTTTTTCATTCTAAGGAAAAGGCAAAGGCTATTTAATCCATGCAACCGAATCAGACGTCATTTTATAATGTGTTTTAATTTGAAAGGTAAATCCATTTCTTTAGTATTATTGATACAAACCCAAAGACATGTCTGTAAATTTTGCCATATTGTTATCAAAACTAATAATAATGTCAGTAGCTGTTCTAATACGTATAAAGCTTTTTTTTATATTATAGGAGGCAAACGAACAGGTCGATCACCTGATGTTAAGTGATCACTGCCGTCCATAGATACTTGCAACACCAGGGGTGTCGCAAATGCGTTGCCAGCCTGTGTTGGTACGAAATGGGGGAGTGAGAAGTGAAAAAAAGGGAAGGGAGATGGAGGGAGGTAGGACTCCGGCGCTCTCACTGACCGAACGAAACGCCACAATGCAAGCACTGTTACTTCGCGTAGGTTTTCTGTGAGAGAGCGGTACTATCCCAAGCACGCCGACCCATTCATGCTGAAACCAGTTATAGTTTCTGCCACCTACAAAATGTGTTTTAATTTCAAAGGTAAATCCATCTTACAAAGAACAAAGATACAAAAGCCGAAGACATGTCTGAAAATCTTTCCATGTCCGTAATACTTTTATCAAAACTAAAGATATTATCAGTAGTTGTTGTAATAAATATGAAACTAATTTCCTCATTAGAATCCAGTAAGACTTGTTTATGATCATAATCATTCTGGTATAAGTTACGATAATTTATTAAACACAAACAGCGACACACGTATAGTAGTTATTCAATATATTTATTAATTTTCCATTTTATCACCGATATAAATTGTAATAACAGATAAAAACCTTATAGCGTGAATTTATCCAATGATACCCGATTCTCGTTCAACCAGTCATATTACGGTTCACCCTGATTTTTAAATTGAACAACGATCTAAGGATATGTTTTTAAATAAGTCGTTTACAGGAAATTAATTGTGGTATGTTTGTCATGAGTATTAAATGTACTGAGAAGGTCGTATGTTCAATTATAATATTAAAGTTAATAATATTCAGAGAAGTATAAATATGTATATTGCAATTTACATGTATTCTATCTGTTTAATAAGGTCTTCTTGTGATATAAATAAATGTAACCATAAATATATAATAAATACATTTTTATTATTTTGATCAAATTTAACGTCATTTAATTCATGTCGCAGTATTTTTGCAAATCAGGCAGATTTTTATCTTTCAATCGCACTAAACAATCTAGTCCGATACGAAATATATATAAGAGTTGTTGAGGTATTTATGTTTGGTACACATAAATTATCCAACAACTCATATAAGTATGAACAGCTAGCTTAGGTCAGCTCAGATAAGTCGCGAATTGCACGTACAACCCAAGCCGAGGTGTGCCGTGCACCTTTGAGCTAGTTGTCAAATAAAACCGGCTGAGTGCCCCAAGCGCTCGCCTTAGTAGTTCGGTGAGGCGTTAAGACCTTGCTGAGTCAATAGCGTAGTAAGTCCGAGAAAAAAATCAATCGCACTAAACAATCTTGTTTAACACAATTTGTATTACTTGTGAAATACATTGTTTTATGTGATGGCCAAGTCAATCAATTTTATTAACCGACTTCGAAAAAGGAGGAGGTTCTATGTTCGGTCGTATGTATTTTTTTTTTTTATGTATGTTAATCGATATCTCCGTCAGTTGTGAACCGATTTTAATGATTCTTTTTTTGTTTGATTCGGCTATACTCCAAGGTGGTCCCATATAAATTTGAATAAAATATTCAACCCCTAAGGGGGTTAAATATCGTTTATTTGATTTTCACCCAGTTCGTGTCTACGTATTTTCGTGTACTTGAAACCGATTTCAACAATTTTATTTGAAATTTGATAACTGGGAATGGTGTTTTTGAAATTAAAAAAAAATCCAACCATAAGGGTTGAAAATAAAGGGATGAATAAAGCTTATATGAATAAATGAACTTCCCCATAAGCTAATTTTAATGAAAACTTGGAACAACCTGTTGTAATGATAAGAATATCATTTAATCAATCCTGAGTTGATCATGAAAATGAAGAATGGAACTCCTCAACGGCTTACAGCAGCTATCTTGTGTTTGGGTACATAAGACTCGTTTGACGAGGACTTACATGTGGGGTTATGACTGTTGAGGCAATTTCCGTGAAACGGACATTAGGAAAGATGAGGTTCTGAAATTCGTTCACAATTAACCTAATTTGACCAGTTGGATCTAGTACGGTGTAATATCATGTTTGTTTGTCAAGTTATGAAGTTATTTTATAATTAATTAGAACCAGATAAATATATTTATATACACTAAAAATGGAAAAATAAAAATTTTTACAAAAAAAAATTGAACCGACTTCGATATCAAAACCCATACGGTACTGAAAAGCGAAAAATAAATACATTATTAATTCAACCAAATAAAATAAAATATGAATATTTGCGCTACCTAATAATATATT
>JACEII010000005.1:1389122-1428351 GCA_014332785.1 Antheraea mylitta | reverse complement strand
TAAGCGCTCGTCTTAGTAGTCCGGTAACTTATATACGTATATAAGTTATTGAAACATGCATGTGTACCAAGCATGCGTGCCTCAACAACTTCTATATGTATTTTGTGTAGGAAAAAATCCTCTAAACTATGTAGGATAGGATAACGAAAAATAAGGGTAGAACTCTTGTGTCACTGTATCGCGTGAGCAGCGTACTCAAGAGCTCCACGCCCAGGGAACAGATCTAGGCTTGAGCCGTTGCCGAGAAGAGCCTAATTTGGTGTACGGGAGCGAAATTTAGTCCCAGACCACGGCGGCGTGATCTGCGGTTATGCGGGCGTGGGCGAGAACACGCTCTGTTTGAAGAGACAGGCTGGTATTGATCGTTCGCTGACGTGATTGAATCAGGAGGGTCGGTAAAAATGTGTCGCGGTCGTTTTCTATACTGCGCAGCGTTGGGTACGGGTTCATCGTTCGCGGCGGATACCACTAACGGGCTGGGATGATTCGCGGCTTTTTCGAAATAACTACCTGTAAGTGATTTTATATACGCTCAGACAGAAAGCATCTCCAGGTCCTGTGGAGATCCTTATTCCGGACGTACCATGGGGCACCGGTGATTTTACGTAGGGCTCAGTTCTGGAGAACCTGCAACTTTTGAATACGATTTTGCGCATGTGCAAAGACCGAACAACTGTACGTCATAATCGGACGGATGCAAGTTTTGTATAAAGTGAGTTTGTCTGGGGGATATTTTACTCTTATGACAAAGCAAATGATAGAAACGACCTAAGACCATATGGCTTTGTTTCGCACTTTTTCTGTGTGTGAATCGAAATTTAAGTGTTTATCTAAAGTAACACCAAGATATTTCACCTCGCCGGCCCAAGGTATTTCGGCTTTGTATAGCCTGATGGTCGACGACGCATATATTTGAGATGGCGTCAATCCCAAGTCATACGTTTACGTTTATCGTTGTACATGGTGGTCAATAATGTTTAATAAAATGAAATTGGTTCTTTGCTATGAAAAAAAATAATTGATTTGAAATTTATTATTGGAACGAAGTTCCTTACGACAGGCTTGGAGGAGATAGAGATTTTGCTGCGCGACCGAACTGAAAAAAATGTGATAGTAAAACTGTAACGAAAAGTGCATGGAATAAAACAGTTAAATGAGACGTGCGCAGGCGCGACAGTCGTATACATAAGCGAGTAGTGTATAATATCTTTCTCTTTCTCCTTTTTTGTAATTATTTCTATTTCTATGTAATTTTATGTTGTCAAACAAAAATAAAGAGACATATTTTGTTATTTTAATTGATAATTTGAATTACGATTACATAAAATTGAGCACGATTTTTTTTTCCAAATAGTGTCGATTCTACATTAGCCGAAAGAACTTCGTTCCTACCTGGTGTCCCACGACACCACATTCTTTTTTTTATTTATAAAATATATCAGCGGGTATATATATGATTGTTTATAAAAAATGTGTCTGAATGTTTAATTGCGTTTAAAAGTTACTGAAAAAAATGTTCGTAAACTTATTATTGATTAATCATAAATCAAAATGCCTATTAAAAATACAACGTTAACCCGCTACCAAGTGTCCTAAATTCTGTCTATTGATATATTGATAATTTCTGTAGGTGGTAGAGCCACGCTGAAGCTATTACTGGTTTCAGCATGAATGGGTCGGCTCGTTTGGGCTAATACTGCCAGAATACTTACAGAAAACCGACGTCAAATGACAATGCTTGCATTGTAATGTTTCGTTCGGTCAGTGAGAGTGCCGGAGGTTCCCTTACACTCCCCCATATACAGGTTGGAAACGCACTTACAAATCCCCTGGTGTTGCTAGTGTCTATAGACGGTGGTGGTCACTAAACATCACGTGACCCACCTGTTCGTTTGCCTCTTATGATATAAAAAAAAATATATTAATGTATTAAAGAACCAGGTATTCTAAAATTCTTGTTCTTTTAACGTTGCCGGCTCTTGTACTAAGGTGTCGCAAAAAAGTCTAGTTACGTTATCTGCAAATTTTTGTTTTTCGTTATTCTGGAGAACTCATTGCGTTTTATGGGACAAAGAGTATCCTGGATGTAGTCTTCTAATATTAGTTATCACCGTGTCAAATTTCGTTAAAATTGGTTCAGTACTTTCAGAGAAATTCGGGTTTATATTCTAGACTTTAATCCTTTATCCTGGAGAACCCTTTGCGTTTTATGAGACAAAAAGTATATTTGATGTAATCTCGTAATATTAGTTATCACTATGTCAAGTTTCATCAAGATTGGTTCAGTACTTTCAGAGTGATGCGTGTGCATAGGGACAGACAGACAGACAGACAAAAATTGTAAAAAGATTATTTTTGGCTTCTATATCGATAACATAGTCTACCCTGATTAAAATTTTCATAAAATATTTAATGTACAAATTTCGACTTGTTACAGTTTTATTATAGTATAGATAGATGGTATAGTATAGATATATAGTATAGTATAGGTATAGATGGTATGGTATAGATGGATAGTAAAAGATAAACCAGATCGAGTTTCTTGCCGGTTCTTCTCGATAACTGGGTTGTTTCCGAACCGGTGGTAGTTTTTGACGTTCATAAGTGCCTTATTAGGGCCTAAACTGAATAAAGTATTTTTGATTTTGATTTTGAATGATTCGATTATAACAGGTATTTCAGCAAGACCCGCTATATAATTATACTTATTGTTTAGGCTAACTTATCGGTTATCTTGGGTGTTTTATTACTTGTTTTTGACGAATGAACATCTTAAAATGTTATACTGTTCTCCAGAGAAATAAGGGAGCGCCAGACGTTTTTTTTCAAAATTGAGCTCTATACACAATATATACAAATTCTTTGTTACAAAAATATAACGAATGAATCATCAATAGTGGAAACTAAAAACAATGGGTCCCAAACTGGGACCTAGCTAATCTAATTAATGAATTTAAAACATTCTTATAAAATTGAACAGATAGCGAACACTTACAGAAATTTATTTAGTATTATGCTAAGATATTTACTAAAGAACAAATTTGTGATAATATTGCCCACAATTAATAACTGACTATAAGCTGTAATTATAGTATAAGCGTAGTTCATTTATTGAATAAATATTTGCTTTTCCCAGGCGTGTAATTCTTATTTTTCTGCATAGGTCTAACCGCTTAGCGTAAAGTTAGTTTGAATCTCGGTAAACTTGGAGGAAACAATTTGTTTATTTAACCTTATTCGCAAAGCGCTTCTGAGCTTGGATTTTGGTTTGTTAAATTTGTTGGAAATCTCTCAAGTTAGTTTACGCTATATAAGAAGAACACTCATGAAAGGAGTACTATGAAAAGTGTCATTTAGTTTTGCATGTTTTTGTGTCAAACCTAATGACCAATTGTTAAGAGTTTATTATTATCGCATTACAAAGTAATTTGTAGGTGGTAGAGCCACGCTGAATTACTGGCTTCAACGCTTCAACATGAATGGGTCGGCTCGCCCGGAGTGGTACCACCATCTTACAGAAAACCGACGTGAAGTAACAGTTCTTGCATTGTTGCGTTTCGTTCGGTCAGTGAGAGCGTCGGAGACTCGTCTCTCCCATTTTTCCTCCACCTCCACTTCCTACTCCCTCTTCCCTATTACCCCCTCCCCCAAACACAGGCTGGCTGGTGTTGCAAGTGTCTATGGGCAGGATGATTACTTAACAACAGGTGTCCCACCTGTTCGTTTGCCACCTATGATAAAAAAAATACTAAACGATTATACAATACTATACGCGCAGAAAGGCAGATCTTTATCATATGATTTATATATAAATTGCCTTACTCGTTGCTAAATGGAAAAATACCGAAGTTTTTTAATAAGATAATATCTGTTGCTGTCTGTGATTAGATAAATTAATATTAAAAAGGTTAAGATACAAAAAATACGTTCTCCGAAACGAAGATCCAATAAAAGCAAAATATTGTATGTCGTTATCTAATAATAGGTACCCATATAAATGCTATTAATTATTTATAAATTATAAGATATATTGTGTTTTCGTGTTTATGTGCTTATTCTCAGCTTATGCTACTTATGCTCCAGCTTTATAATGTAACAAGATACTATTAGAATCAGTAAATAAGTATCTATTAATAAGAAGTACCAATATCGAATTACATAAAAACTTTTTGCTAAACAAAAGGTAACCTGTTGGCCTTGAATCAGAGCTTCTTATTCGAAACTGGTTCATATTATCATGAACATAAAAGTTTCAATTAATATTGTTACATCTTTTAACAAATTGTTTTACGAAATTATTCAGAGATTAGGCTGAATGGGTCTAAAAGTTCATAGATTAATATCGTGCCGAACTGCTTTCTGTCACTATGTTTAACTGTTTTTTGCCTATATTTAGATTATAGTCACTCGATACTGGTAAAGATATTATTACACAATATTTGCTCATCGTTAGAAAAAAAACGATAGATTTTCTAAATTTAATAATGATGTATGAAAAAACATAAATAATTTTAAATATATAATGATATAAAAACTATATGTAACGTTACATATTATTCTATAGATATGTAATTGTGTCATTGAAATAATCACATAAATATTTATATCATATATATATATATATATATATTTCATATATATTTTAAATTTTGGGAATAAATAAATTATTGCGGTCATAGACAAAACTTCGAGATGTTGACACAGTGTATAGGTACATAAATATAATATAATATACATAAATATAATATGTTAAATAAATTAATAACATAGCATCCACCATTTTGAAATTGAAATCTTAATTCGGAAACAGAAGTGTTATAGATATTTACGGGCATATTGAAGATCTGTGTAGTTCTGGTTGTGATAAAATGATTCGTATGTTTACTATTTATTACAAGAATATGTATATTTACTTGTAAAAGTATCCACAACGTGGCATATTTCAGCTTTTTTTTTTTAATTTTATTTAGTTTAAAGGGACTTTTATTCCACCGAACATACCAGCCCCATTGTTCCCCAATCTTACTAGCTCTATCATGAGAGTCGCTGATGAGATACCATTACCAGATCATACAGCTTCCTAGCGTCACCCGAACAGGGTTCAGCCAAGATGCTATGACAAATACCTATGTTCTGGCAACTACTTTTTATACTACTCATCAACGACTCTCTTTCGATACGGTTCTTAGCACACTCCATCATCAAGTGATGCACATCCTCAATTTTTCTGCATACATCGCAATTGGGAGATTCAGCTTTCCTCATTAGGTATGCAAAACTTCTTGATGGATAGTGCCCCGAACGGAGTCTTAAAGCTACCTTAACATATTGTCGGTTTAGGTTACATTCATTAAACCACGGTATATGAAAAGGCTGACGCATATTTCAGTTCTATTTTGATTTTGTTTACGAATTGTACACCGTGAAAAAATCGGCCTGGAATAAAATCATCAGGATTCATATGCATAATACTTTTAAAATGTCTCGGAAAAAAAATTAGAACACTGAAAATATTATACGGGCTTCAACGGATTTTCATTAAATAACTTACCATTTACCTTATATATTTACTCGCCATTATTCCGCGATACGTTAATATTAATATGGTAATTTAGTAAATAATACATATGGAATTACAATTGATTTCAAAATACAGGAGATACTGTTGGTTGAATATAATTAGTCTTTCTATAGTGCACAATTGTGATTGGTCGATACAGTACAACGTCATGTTAGTAAGTACAGGCAGATTTCATTTATCACAGGGATTCCAATCTAAAGCCTGTCTGGGAACATAATTAGAATCTCTGTGTAATACGTGGCGAATCTAAATCCCTATTTCGATAATATGTCGAAGGCTTATTTTGATATCTAAGGTAAATTTGATATTTTCACATATTATGTAATATATTTTCCTTAGGTTGTTATGAAGTAACTTTTGTGATTTATATATGATGTGAACATTTATATCCAGTTATATATATTTCATACATTTCTTCGCATTTCAAATGCAGTAAAGCGAAGACGTTTAGCAATCTACTTTATTCTTATGTACTCGACGTATTTGTGATGCTTTTCTGCTGAGTTTTTAGAGTAAAGAGATCGCAAAGCCACAAAGCTGTTCACATGGGATGCATTACAATTTATTTTCCTCTCTCGCATCTAACCCGTACTTGTTACGGTCCGTTAGATATTGTTAAACGATAAATCTTTTTCAAAATATTGTGATTTTTTGATACTAAGACCATAATATATTTTTGAAATACTAGTGAATATTTTGCATTATAACAGTAATAAATATTCATAATCTTTTTTTTATATTATGTTATTTTAAGTTGATACCAATGATACCATAGACACTAGCAACACCAGTCGCAAGTGCGTTTCCAGGTTGACAATACAGGTCTAATACCTATATGGGCAATGGGGGAAAAGAGAGAGAAGAGTGGAGAGGGGATACAGGGGAGGTGGGCCTCCGGCGCTCTCACTGACCGAACAAAATGCAACAATACAAGTACTGTTACTTTTTGTCGGTTTTCTGCGAAAGGTTGGTACTACCCCGAGCGGGCCGACTCATTCATGTTGAAACCAATAATAGCTTCAGCGTGGCCCTACCTAGTAAAAGTAATCTATTTCTAGTTTTTTTCCATGGCAACGTCTGCGTGATTTCGATGTATTGCCTTTCTCCATAACTAAAGATAGATTTATATCAAATTTAATTAAGCATTTCATACCTACATATATATCAAAAAGATGCGGGTATAACAATAATACTCTATGCGCCAATTAAATTAACTCAAAGGAATTCTGTTTAATCAATTTCCAATAACTAATTATAATATAGTCGCTCGATATTGATTGATACGTCTATTGAAATTCATTGAATTGTGTTAATCTTCCTTAAGGCGGCATTCTATCTGGTACGTACAGCGTTTGATTGAGTTTAATTTGCTATTACAAAGACTTCATACAAAGGAAACACTCTCTGTGTAAATTATATTAGTTTGTATAGGTAATAATGAAATTACAATAAATATAGCAACCGTCTGCGAATTTGGCCATATTAAATTACAGTATAAAACGTAATAACTATAAAATATGCTCTTGTTCGAATCTATCGAGAGATATATCTACATTTAAGTCCATTTATAAAAATTATTATTACAATTCAGATAATTATTCATTTTTATCTTATCGGTAGGTAGTAGTAGTAGTACTGGTTTCAACATGAATGGGTCGGCTCGCTCGAGGTAGTACCCCACGAACCACAGAAACACCGACGTGAAGTAACAGTGCTCGCATTGTTGCGTTTCTTTCGGTCAGTGAGAGCGACGAAGGCCCATCTCTCCCCTCACCATTCCCTACCTCCCCCTTTCCCCACTAACACAGGCGGGCAACGCACTTGCGACTCCTCTGGTGTTGCTGGTGTCAATCGACGGTAATATTTCTTACATAAATACGCGATGGGAAAACGGTAAAGAACATCTCCCTCCCCTATTTCTCAGACGATTTTCTTCATTCTTCTTATATCTTGTAATTATTGACGACCCTTAGTGTTATCAATAAAAAAAATAGAAAAAGTTTTTTCGCTATGGTGGAAGTTCGATCATTAGACTAGCAGTCATATTTATAAATCTGCAGTTCTGTCTATCTGTCTGTCGAATTTATGAATTACTAGCCCTTGCCCGTGACTACGTCCGCGTAGAATTTACTTTAGTTTAACGCTAACACGCAGCGGAAACTTAGCGTGATGATATATAGCTTATAATCTTCCTCGACAAATGAGCTATATAATACTGAAAGAAATTTTCAAATTGGACCAGTAGTTTTTGAGATTACCCCCGACAACGTCACAAACTTTACCTCTTTATAATATTAGTATAGATAAAGGTCACGTTGATCACGTCTCTAATGCTTTTTTCTATCTGCCTGTTTGTATGTCGTGATTTAAGTGAAAAACAGTTTGACCGATTTCTATTAAATTCTTTACATGGAAAGTATGCCTCAATTGAGGGATTGTTAAAAAAAATTTTTTTTATGTTTTATCTCGAGTGGTCTTGGCGAAAATTTGTACTGGTAAAGTAAATGTCATACAAAAATTTGTAGTCTATAAAGATATCAGCAATACTTCCTGGTCTCGTAAGAATTAATGCTAAAAATGTAACTTTTGTTTCATTTTGAAGTGACTTTGAAAACATTTTGTAAACAGGAAGAAAATAAATGTACTATTATGATATTAACAGAGTATAAGTATCGTTGTAAATCCAAATGGTTTTTAATTTTATTTATTCTTAACGGATTTTCCTGAAAGTTTGTATTTGCATTGTACTTGTAATATAGCAGCTGGTAGAATATATAAATAATCAGCATTTAAACACCAATTAATAAGATAACTAGCGACCCGCCGCAGCTTCGCACGGATGCTATGTAGATATTCATTTTAATGAAATACTGTTAATAGCAGTTTTGATCTACATGACATGTACAACGCATGTAATGTATTTAATTGTATAAGGAATAATACCGTATTGTATAAAATAGTTTGGTAAATAACATATAATTATTTTTGTAAAAAGATAAAAATGATTACTGTTGGTTATCCTTGAAAGATAAATATATACCATCACGGACTTTTTATCGCTCTTTTTAATATAGACAATTATGTATTTTGTAGTACATTAATTTAATCTATCTCGTAAGGCTTAGCCAGCATTTGCGATCTAATCGCACAAAAATATGTTTTTTACGACATCACATTAGAAATCTTTCAATTTTTCGGCTTTTCTGAAAAATAATATGTATTCATTATACATATAAACCTTGCTCTTGAATCACTCTATGTGTTGTTAAAAACTGTATTGACTTCCGTTAAAATGTTTAAAAGATCTAAGGGAACAGGAGGAAACAATAATTTGTTTTTGAATTTATTTCTTCATATTTATTGAATGTACGTTTATTCAAACCGGTTACTTATACCCACAAATTACTAAACCTTGTCGAGAAGTGAATCTTTTGTTCATTACGATTTTATCCCTACTATAAAGAGCACGGGTATTCCTTTGTGCACATCCTAGGAATAACGTGGTTCGAAAAATAAAGGATCAGGAAGCGATCCTTTGACGTGACATTTAATTTTGCACAAGTCTGTGTTCGGTGTACAGAGGAATGCACATACGGAAACAGCATTCGAGCATCGAGACTAGTAATACGTTGTACATAATAACGAGTTCACTTTGAACATAAATCAATTGACTACTTTATTAAGCACGCTTTAAATGCGCGACTATTGTTTGAACAGATTTTATACTATGAAATAGTATGTGAATTATGGTTCGTGCAAATAATTTCCAATAGTGAAAATAGGAAACAGTTGACTAATCAAATAACAATTTCGTTAAATTCGAATATGGAGATGAATTTCAAAATTTATTGTTCTAATAGATAGAATACTAACATAAGCAGTAAAAAACTCACTGTAGTGTCATAGGCCTCTTTCCGAAGCAAAGTATGGGCATAATCACGACCCAAGTTCAGGCATGACCTATTGACGATTTCAAACTCCGAGAAATCTAGTCCTATATTTTCACACTTGTTGTGGCACTATAAGAATACTTCTCAGGTTCATGTTTCCTTAAGATAGTTTTTTTCAGCGTGAACCTATAATCTCAGCCAAGTTAAGTGTAGTGAATTTCGAAAAAATCATCGTAATTTGTCGCAGTTTGAACCTGCCGACAAACGTAATAAATGTGTGTGTGATAAATTTGCCATAGTACGATTCAGTTTTAGGTTATCGCATTTTGGAATCATTGTATATTCAGTAACCAGGAGGTCAGAGTGAAAAAAATATATAGATTACTCTCGATAGTCCGCGTCGTTTTTGGATTGCACCATCAAGATACCGAGTCTTTATTTCGCCAGTCCTGTTACTGTCCAGTTACTGAAGTTTTTTTTTACCTCAGAATATACCAAATATTGTGGATTGTAGTGTAAGGCTAGAGAATTATGATGAATAGAGACCTATAACTTGATGGTAAGAAAAAAATGAACTGTTTCCAATTTTTTTTTACAGATACCACTAAATCTCACCTGTATAATCAAGACGCCATCAAAAACAAAACTTGTAAACGAAACCAAGTCTCGCAATTCAGTTCTTTTACCGTAAAAAGTTGTGAGATCCATGTAATACCAAGTCGGTTACCCTATTAAGTCTCTACTTAAGGGACCTTCTGTATTAAGTTTTTACGTAATTAAGTAACCTAACAACATCTTATAGTGATCATATCATGATGTAACCTTAACACGATGGTAGATCTTTTATTAGACTATTTTATTAAATTTATTGTGTTTATCATCTTTGGCCAAATTGCCATTCATCATCAGATAAGATTGTGGTAATACAGTATAAAAAACTATGTATAAAAGAACTTTTGACACACCAATTTTTTTTTTGTTATTATGATATTTGTCACATGATATAAATTTTGTGAGATTTTTTTTTTCATGTCATAGGAGGCAAACGAACAGGTGGACCCACCTGATGTTATGTGATCACCACCGTCCAACTTGCCTTGCAACACTAGGGGAGTCGCAAGTTCGTTGCCAGCCCGTGTTTGAGAGAGGGGGCATTAGGAAAGGGGGGGTAGAGGAGGGGGGAGAGGAGGGGAGAGGAGGTGGTCTTCCGGTGATCTCACTGACCGAACGAAATACAACAATGCAAGCACTGTTACTTCACGTCAGTTTTCTGTGAGTGGGTGGTAGTACCCCGGACGAGTCGACCCATTCATGCTGAAACCAGTTATAACTTCAGCTTGGCTCTAGCACCTATTCATGGTTTTTGGTTGTTTAATGGTGTTTTATTGTATGAACATGAATGATAATAATAAAATTAAAATTCCTAGTAATTTCAAATTAAGAAACGTTATTGTGGTGTCGTATTACGTGATTTTTAAATATAGTAGATGCGGATAATTTATAAATTACTTGATATATCAAGCGGAATACTTATGCGATACGGAAATTGCATTGCGCTTTATCCTTGATATGGCCGAGCATTGAATAGTAAGTATTTAAATCTTATTTTACCTAAGTGAAATTGGCTACGTATTTTGTTTTATTATATTTATTGTTTATTTTCCGAAAAAAAAAGATATAATTTAAGGCGTATTTAAAAAAATGTCTCAATATTTGAATCAAAACAATTACTTAATCTAAAGTAATTAACATCAGGTGACAGGGCTGTGTAATCAATTGCGAAACCGAATATTGCTGTGTACTAATGAATACCACTTAAAAAATGTTTCCATACTTCTTTTATAGTTGTATGCTTTACACAGCATTTTTTATTTTCTTTTTTGTTACAGATATAATTTAACACAAATATGGACTATATAGGAAAATAAGAATGAACACAAAACATATACGTTCACTTCTTTTATATGCCATTAGTTCAAAAGGACTTTTACTAATTATTTTTAAACCAGAAATATTGTTTACAATTTAGGCCCTGAAAAAAGGCTTACGAATGTGAAAACTACCACAGTTTTAAAAAACAAGCCGTCATCGAAAAGTACATATATTGTAGATATTCTTAAAAGATACATTACATATACAACAGTTTCTAAAGGATGAAAAGAGAGGTTGCCATTTCTAGATATCACTATCGTTCAATTACCGTTTCATCTTATAATAGTCTTTTGACTTCAAATCCTGTTTGATATGGTGTTTAAACATATGCGGCAACTCAGTACTTTGGGACTTCCATGTAAAACATAACGACCTAAAAAAATGTTACTAGGCTTATTAAGCCTGAAACGTACGGTTGTCAATTTGTTGTTGTGTCTGGTATCCAAATCATTAATTACCTTACTAAATCGGGCTTAAAAAAATTTTAATAATATTATTAAGAATTTATTGGGAGGGCAGAGTTAGATACTTGAAATTTCATTTTTAACCGTCTGTTTTTGTTATACAAATATGATATCTGGCACAACTACTATCCCTCATCCCACACAGCAAAATGCCATAATATAATATATTAATTGAGCTGTAGATGTATACTTCGCTACTAGATTTACACAGCAGTGAAAATATCGGTTGACTGATGAATCTTGTGAAATGCAAATGAGACAGAAATTAACCTTCCCATTAATTTTTGTATGGGAGGACGCCATTATAATTTAGTAGTCTTACCTAAGATCATAGTAATACCAGTCTACTATATTCTCTTCGATCTAGATTCTACTATCATTATAAATATTAAGGAATGCAAATCTTATATAGTCAGTTTCATTTACATTTTTTAGCAATAAATTATGTAATGCATATAAGTCAAAAATTTAAAAATGATTCCAAAGCCGTCATATTATTCTTTTCACTTTAAGTATAAGTGAATATATGTTATTACGTGACCGAAAATGTTAAACGTACACGATATATAAAATATTAAAATAACGGATGGCAAATGCAATTTATATGCACGTTCGCTATCGGGATTCGTTCATAAATAAAACAAATAACAGGAACGTTGAGCTTACATACCATACTGTTGCAATCAGTGAATATGGCTTTAGAGTTTCGTTAGTTTTTGCATACGATAAAATATGAATCATATATTTCATACTTATTATTCCAAGATCATCTCTTGAAATCTGATGACGATGTTTATGAGGACGCGCACTATGTAAGGTAAATAAATTGCTTACGTTATTAATTTTTAAAGCGCCATGGGAGAGAAATGAAAGTATATAATATCCAGGAAGTAATTTATGATACTAAAGTAGATAAAATTTACTATATGGATATATCTGTTCTGAAAGTTTTTTTAAAGAATATTGTTGTGTACAAGAGACGTAAGGTATTCCTTACATTTTAGTTGCAACTTGTTTGGATAAGGGAATAAAGTTTACGCTTCATTTCGTCGAAACGATGTACAGGAGAAATGGTTTGGAAATGAAAACCTTACGTCAAACGTAGAAATAAAATTTGGGGCAAATGCTATGAGACTGATGTTAGTAGTAACAGATTATGTTGATCTATACGATACTATAAAAATAATAAACAAATGCAATACGCATGTAAGCGTATAAATTTAGGACGGCTGAATCTATTTGGCTAATTCTTTTCTATAGTATTCCCAAGGCTTGTATAAAGTAAAATACATAAAAATTCTACCGGAAACGCGAAAATTTTGAGTTAAAATATGTCCGTGTAAAATTGAGTGAGTGTAACAGAAGACAAGATATAGGTTATCAAAAATATTGACAGATACTTTCAATTGCTATTTAATTCACTACGTGATCATTTGTTAAAACGAAGATTTGGTTCAATTTTTTGTTTGTACAACAGTGCGAAGCTGCGTTGCGCTGTTAGTGCGTTATATATATAAATTGTGTCAATAAATTATTGGTTAAATTTAAATTTCATAATTACTATGTCTTGAAATAGTGTTTACGTTCAATATATATATATATATCCATATTATATACAGCTCTCGTTCGAAGTAAATTAGAATCACCGTCTCTCATTTCGAACCCACGTGAGAGTCGATAAGTATTGCCTTTTATTGGAGAAAATACAAAGGACTTTCTTGCGGTTTCTCTACAAAAAAATACGATTACTACCCGTTCTTATACCCAACAAAAATTTTACTGGGTATGAAAGGTTTCAATTCGCTTGTAGGTGTAAATTTGTATAATCATAGGTGCTATGCTTATAAGAGGTAACTCTGGTTGCCTAGAATCTGTGTTTAGATTATGTCGATTTTATCTGCCACCATAACTTCACCGTGGTTAAAATTTCATATGTTGTTCTTTAAACAGTTTTTGAAAATTGTGATGGAGATATAATGCAATTGCGAGAAATAACAATAAATCCTACAAGTTATTGTACACGTATAGTTATTATTGCTTACAAAGTGAATGTCAAAGATCTAAAAATCAACTCTTTCATGAGGTCACCGACGTTTTCTTTTTATTTAAGTAGTATGTAATTTATTTGTGAATGCTTAATATTCTAAATTATACAATGTTAAGTCGATCGAGTATTTTGAAAAATGCAGAATATATACTATAACACGAACAACCTCACATTAATAATTCAAATTTTGCGATAGAAATGATCAAAGAAACATAAAAAGAGAAATACCTAGACAGGAAGACAATATTTGAACAATTCATCTGGCAACATTATTTTTCTGTTTGACATTAGTAAATGTTAATGTAATCGACGAAATTAGTTGGTTGAGTCGTTAACATGTCATATAGTAACAAGCAAGCAAACAAACAAACTCACGAACGAAGCCGCGGGCAGAGGCTAGTCATATATAAATTACCTCTGTACGTGTGTACGTCACTGAGCTCCTCCTAAACGGCGGGACCGATTTTGATGAAAATTTTTGTGCGTGTTTTAGTGGAGCCAAGAATGGTTTAGATTCACAATTAGACTAGGTCGGTGGCACTGCGGTTGTGTTTTAGTTTTTTTTTTCATTATCAAGGCAGGACATGGTCCGCCCGGCCCGCTAGTATAACTATATTATGTAAATGTGAAACTCAAGCTAATTAATCCTATTTTATAATATTAAATCATTATAGTACCAGATTAGGCTCTTGGTAGCGGCTCAAGCCTAGGTTCGTTCCCTAGGTGTGGAGTCCTTGAGTGCGCTGCTCGCACGATACAGTGACACAAAATCATACATCACTGCGACAACATTACACATATCATCTCCACACACGTGCACGCATACACGCTTACACATGAAAGTGTAAGGGTTTTATTTTTTTTCCAATATCGAAATGAAATAATTTCTCCCTGGTAGGGTGGGTATTCATAAGGGATTTCCCCACGTAAAAAAAAGATAGGTCGCGCATTGCACATATCCGGCAACAGCCTAAGACGAGGTGTGCCGTGCACCCTTGAGCTAGTTGTCAAATAAAATCGGCTGAGTGTCGCAAGCGCTCGGCTTAGTAGTTGAAGCTGTTAAGACCTTGCTAGGTCAATAGCGTATTCAGACCGAGAAAAAAAATCATTATAGACTATCTAAATTAGTATATTAGCCTTTCCAACGGCTTCACTCGTATATTTTACCTGGAGAAAAGTTCTTAATTTCAGAACTAAAGTTACTTTGTAACCTCTTTGAGAACGTGTATGAAAAATTACATGATTATTGATTGAGTAGTTAATATTATTATTTAGTTAATATATTGTTGAAGTAAAAAGATTGGCATTAAATCCACAATAATAATTCAAACGAATCTTTCAAATTTTAGTATAAGCTAAAATTTTAACATACTTGGTATTATGAAAAGTTACGATACATCTGTTTTACAGTATACCAGGGGATGTATGTTATATAGAGTAAGGGTTTGTGAACTGCAAATCTATTGGAAGTGAGAGGCAAACGCGCAAAGCGACTCCAATGGAGTTTTGCTCAAACGAAGTTACTTGGCGAAAGAGACAGCTCTTAGAGACGCTACTTGAATTTACACTGACAATTCGATTTAGATCGCTTCAAAGCTATTTCTAGAACGAGTTAGTAAGGAATGCGAACAAAAGTTATTTCTCTAGTGTATACGTAGAGTGTAGGATGACTTCAAATTTTTATGTTTGATGTAAGTAAATACATCAAATATATAAAACTTGCAAAGGGTGTGTGTATTTATGTACGCGCGTTAGAAGTTATACTTCTTTGGCGTAACAAGATATAAATCTTTAAAATTTTATCTTTCGCCTTATTCTACGTTTGTAGAAAAAACGACACTAACAATAGAAAAAAGGTTATTGAATACATTGAAAGTTTTAATACATAGAAATACAAACAACAAATAGAAAGAAACAAAATGTTGACTGTAGCTAACTTCAGGGTATCGATTTTTCGTGACGGTGTGCGCGCGCATCGTAATAACTTCAGGATGTCAGTTTTTCGTAACGGTGTGTGCACACACAGTAAAAAATTCCACTTATTATTTTTCTCTAACGCGCCAAAAGAAGTATAACTTCAATGAAATCCACCCTGTAATAATAATGCAATAAGTTATTGCATACTGATTAATTTCACATCAGCATATAATATTATAAAAGGACTACATTTTTTTAACACAAAGGATTTGCAATTTACACATAGCCTGCGTTATGACACAGTACTCGATTATTCCCGAATATGGAGCGATTCAGCTACATATTCAAAAACTTTTACGCTCCACTTACAAGGGTGTCTCTTTTTTTATCGAAGCACGACATATTGACTGCACTATGCCTGATGTTAAGCATAGTATAATCCAAAAATATAGGCAACCACCGAGAGACAGATTATCCATCGCCGGTCGCCGCTGCCATGCCGTCCATAAGGACGAAAGTCACCCGGTACTGGATATGCACAGGCTGATCCCGAAACGCGACGCGCAGAAGCGAGTCAGTATGACGGGCTTTTTCGCCATATGCAGGGTGGTTGCGACCCAGTCGGGCTGTAAAACCCTACCACCCCGCTTTCGCCATTGCCTCGTTCGTTATTCAGCAGGGTGCACCGCTATGCAGGTTGGCTTGGGTTTCTCTTTTTCGTTACAAAGAAAATACAATAAAGCGGTTAGTTAGCTACTAGTTAATTACTTTTAATTCTACTCAACATTAACTCGATCGGAACATTCGTCACCGTTACATACTTTATATATTTATAGTCATATTTCTTTAGTTACAGCCGTGGATAATCAAAATACTGTTATGTGTCAAAAGAAATTTATTTGTATTCGCAAAAACATATGTGGAACACACACACTCACAATGATAATGTTATGCGAAAAAACACACAGACGCCGTACATGCCTTTTAAACTGATCTGTGTTTGTAAGCCTCTTGTAAATTTCTTCTTTTGGTTTCTTTTCGTATTCGCTTCAATATGCAAAATAGAGCTGTTTTCGGTAGTATAAAGGGAGGAAATCTCTAGAAAGCCATTACAATTAAATTATGATATCGAATAAATTTTTAAGAAAAGTTGAATATTCGAGACCCGTCTTTTTAGAATATGTTTTTTGTTCACAAAAATCACAGTGATGAGGTTAAAAAGTGAACATATTTTCCAACGCATCGATGAACCAACATGTTGCACCATCTTTTACCACGAGTTTGTTGGTGAAATCTAGAGAAAACGCTAAAATATTCCAGGTATTTCTTCAGTTTTCATAATTAATCTACAGATCGTTATAGTTTGTTGGCTGATAACCGCTAACAAGATAGATTAGAATTGGATTTTTGGAATTTGGATCGTTACTGTTCAGAAATGTAGAGTTGTTATCATTCTAATTCATTCTTCCTTTATCCTTCCTGCATGTTTTAACTTATAATTCATTCTAATCCTCTCATTGTCGAATTGCAAATACATTTAGATTAAGATAATTAAGTAAGTGATAATAGTGTTCATAAAAATATTATTTTATTCTTATCAACTGAGAAAAAATAAAAATGTCGTAAATATTACGCCCATATCTTTATATTAGAGACATATTTACTGCAAGAAATATTGTTATTTATGGTTTCTGATTATAAATATGACGTAATTATCACGCGAGGTGCATTGTCAAACAGTGTGATAGACTGAATAAAATAAATAAAAATTTTTACAAAAAAAAATTGAACCGACTTCGATATCAAAACTCATACGGCACTGAAAAGCGAAAAATAAATACATTATTAATTCAACCAAATAAAATAAAATATGAATATTTGCGCTACCTAATAATATATTTGAAATCGGTGCCAACCATATTTCATATCATCTACATACAACGTTTAGGTCCACTCTCGCGTCTATTTGTATAGTGTAATATACTTTTTTATACCTACAACAAATTAGAAATTTAGGTTGGCACCGACTTCCAATATATTATTAGGTAGCGCAAATATTCATATTTTATTTTATTTGGTTTAATTAATAATGTATTTATTTTTCGCTTTTCAGTGCCGTATGAGTTTTGATATCGAAGTCGGTTCAATTTTTTTTTTGTAAAAATTTTTATTTTTCCATTTTTAGTGTATATAAATATATTTATCTGGTTCTAATTAATTATAAAATAAGTTCATAACTTGACAAACAAACATGATATTACACCGTACTAGATCCATCTACTCAAATTAGGTTGATTGTGAACGAATTTCAGAACCTCATCTTTCCTAATGTCCGTTTCACGGAAATTGCCTCAACAGTCATAACCCCACATGTAAGTCCTCGTCAAACGAGTCTTATGTACCCAAACACAAGATAGCTGCTGTAAGCCGTTGAGGAGTTCCATTCTTCATTTTCATGATCAACTCAGGATTGATTAAATGATATTCTTATCATTACAACAGGTTGTTCCAAGTTTTCATTAAAATTAGCTTATGGGGAAGTTCATTTATTCATATAAGCTTTATTCATCCCTTTATTTTCAACCCTTATGATTGGATTTTTTTTTTAATTTCAAGAACACCATTCCCAGTTATCAAATTTCAAATAAAATTGTTGAAATCGGTTTCAAGTACACGAAAATACGTAGACACGAACTGGGTGAAAATCAAATAAACGATATTTAACCCCCTTAGGGGTTGAATATTTTATTCAAATTTATATGGGACCACCTTGGAGTATAGCCGAATCAAACAAAAAAAGAATCATTAAAATCGGTTCACAATTGACGGAGATATCGATTAACATACATAAAAAAAAAAAAAATACATACACCCGAACATATAACCTCCTCCTTTTTCGAAGTCGGTTAAAAAATATGAATGAATCACTGTATGAAAGTAGCAACTGACTGTGTCACGGCGATAAATTTTAAATAAATGTGTTGTTGATATAATATTTAAAATACTATACTGTGCGGTTTGATGGTAATATATATTTTAACCATCTTTTGCTCGTGGTTTCGCTCGCGTTAATGTAGATTTAATATATCCCTCGGATATTTTCTTTTTCATATGAAAGGTGGGTCATTTTCTTTTTCTATCCACCCGAAACGCATTTAGAAAATGTTATAGTGATTGGAAGAGTAGTTAAGGCGTGAAAGCGTAACATACAAGCTCATTTTTCCTTTTGTAATATTAGAAAGAATGTTAGGATTTTCAAAATTGTTACTGCCAACGGCCTCAACCAACCTTTGTGGACAAAGAAATGTCTCAATACATTTGTTTTAGTTTTGGGTGATACTCAAAAACACTTCTTGTGTGAATATGATCCATTGAAGCCTACACGAAACTGACTTCTGGGAACGCGCACGAAGTACAAAGCTCTCAACTAAAACAGTCCTGCAGCTCTTAAATGCTAAGGACTAGGCAGGGAGCTTTAGTAATATGGGGCAATCATAGTAGATCAAAATTGGTCGCAGTGATTAAGTACTAACACGTGTATAGCCCCTTTTTTAGAATACAACAGAATGGCTCACACATAAGAACATGTTCATTGGAATTAAACTGAATTAAAGTTTATTTATTTTCCTGACTTAATAATCCCAGGATAAGAAGCTTAGATGATATCTAAAGGTTATTTATTTAACATAGTAGCATAGTTATTTAGCGACCCTTATAGATGACATCTATTTAAGTTTTTCGATTTTGGGAGTGTTAAACAAAATCATAAACTTTCAAGTGAACGACAATCTTGGAATCATTCTTAATTATTAGGTACTTCATTTGTTTATGCAAATCTATTTTTATTTTATACAATATTAGTTCTTTTACAAGCATTTTACTGATTTCTAAATTACCACTAGAACGTAAATAAATACGACTAAAAGGCAACACTAATATGCAATTCTGAACTATCGAAGCTTAAAGTATTATGTTGCACAATGTCTATACCATAAGTTTGTTAATTTTACAAAGTGCTTACTTAGCCTGTAATAAACTTTAACAATCCACGAGTGTAAAACTTTATAATTTTGACTGGACCCTCCTTTAATCTTGAAAATAAGTGAAAGAACTAAGTTTGAAATCATCATTCACATATGATAAATCCATTATTCATTCAATATTGATCTCCTTGTAATATTAATTACTAAATATATTCATTATAAAAAAACTTTTATAGCATGTAATTTTTATCTCATTCTGTTAAGTGAATAATTTTCAACCTAGCTCTTCCAAATATGCAAGGAAATGGATAAGATACTGTATTTAGATATTTTGTTTTGTAAGCTTACTTATTAATTATTGAAATTAATTATATATTATGTGTTTTTTTTAAAGATGTTTTCGTATTAGATTTATGAACAAATACTCACTTTCATATAAAAGTAGCTTCTACTCCCGGCTTCACTAGCGTTAATGAACATTTGTCTTATCCTTTGGGAGCAGTACTATCTTTTTTTCTATCATATGTTCCTTTGACAACTTGTATGCAAAATTTCATAAAGAACGATTCAGTAGTTACGGCGTGAAAACGTGACAACCAATAAACAAACACACATTCGCACCTACAATAAATTAGTAAAATTAATTCAGTTTTCCAGCAGGGACTGTGGTAGAGCCACGCTGATGCTATATCAGGTTTCAGCCTGAATGGGTCGGCTCGTCCGGGGTACTACCATACCACTCTCTCACAGAAACACCGACGTGAAGTAACAGTAACATTGTTGCGTTTCGTTCGGTTAGTGAGAGCGCCGGAGGCTCACCTTTCTCCCTCTCCCTTCCCTCTCTTCCCCTTGCTCCTCCCCCATTCCACACCAACACAGGCTAGCAACGCACTTGCGACTCCTCTGTTGTTGCTGGTTCTATGAACGGTGGTGATCACTTAACATCAGGTGACCCGCCTGTTCGTTTGCCTCCTATGACATAAGAATAAGAAGAAAGGGAATTTTACAAATAAATATGAAAATCTGTTTTAAATTAATGATGTACTTAAAAATGCAAAACTTTATTAATATAACGTAGGCAATGTAAACTTAGTTTAAATCAGATGAACAATAGTTTATCATATAATTTAAGAATGAGAGGATTTAGTTATCAGCTGAGTTATAAACTCCACAAACTCACAGTGAAACAACAACGCCACCTGTCTGCAAACTGCTTTAAACAGTTCTGAATAATTCGCATTGTCATGATATCGTATCGAAGTTCTTGACTTTAGTATGTCAAGGTTTATACAATGTACAAAAGATAATCAACCATAATTTCAGTAAAATTGGTAATAAGATTAAGCGAATAAGAGTTTTTATAATAAGAAAATTAGGATAATGTGTATTGTAAAGGTGTAATATAATCATTCGTATATGTTCTTATTATTGAATAGCCTTTGCTCGCGACTTCGCTAGTGTTAATATAATTCTTGAAAATAAAATGTACTCACGTAATGTAATTTTGTAGAATCTCAAGAGAGTTCTTAAAATCGGTTAGTTATTTCTTGAGTCTATTCATTATAAACTAAAGAAACGAATAATTTCTACTTATAATAGTTTAAGTCGAATTGACATCGGAAAAGTTTTTGGCTTTTGTATCAAAAAAATTAATTCCATTTGAGATGTTCTTTGTCGTTAATACTCTTATAGATTCAGATAAATAGCAAAAATAATAGAACGTTGTTTTTTTTTTGCCGCGTCAATCGACTACCTATATATCCCTATATATAGATTTCTTCTGTACGTGTGTATGTCACTGAACTCCTCCAAAACGGTTGAACCGATTTTGATGAAATTTTGTGTGCGTGTTCTAGTGGGTCCGAGAATGGTTCAGATTCAAAGTTGGATTTTAGGATTTTTAGTTATTATCAAAGCAGGACAACGTCCGCCGGGAGCGCTAGTATTCTTATATAAATAAAAATCGATTATCGATTGTATGTAAGCACATAATTTAAGAGCGGCTGCACCTAATTAGATAGTTCTTTTTTTGTTGTGTTTGTATCAAAAGAAACGTTTGAAAAATCATACGGAAAAGTGAAATATTCGGAATTAAGCCGTACGCAAATGTTTAAAAATATTGACATATTGACTTTTTTTTTCGAACTGACTACGCTATTGAACTAGATCTTAACATCTTCACCGGATTACAACGGACATATTGACGTTCAATCGTTAATTCATATCATTATATTTTGGTAGGTTGTAGAGCCACGATGAAGCTATTACTGCTGTCAGCATAAATGGGTCGACTCACTCAGTGTAGTACCACCCTACCCATAGAAAATCGACGATAATTAACGATGCTTGCATTGTTGCGTTTCGTTCGGTCAGTGAGAACGCCGGAGGACCATCTCCCCTCCCCTCGCTCCTTCCTTCTTCCCTCCCCTTCCCCCAAAAACAGGCTGGCAAAGCACTTGCGATTCCCCTGGTGTTGCAAGTGTCTATGGACGGCGATGATCACTTAACATCAGGCGTCCTGTGTATTCGTTTACCTCGTATGATATAAAAAAAAACGTAGTCGTCATGTAAAGGGAAGGCTTTTGCCCATTTTTTTCCGTAGTACACCCGTACGAAATTCTAGTTGTTTGATAAAAAGGATACCTTAATATCGTCTCCGCCAACGGAGGACTGGCAGGAGGAGGCGGCGATTTGCCCAACTCCTCCTGTCACCGTAGCCGGACCTGATGAGTCAGGGGGCCCATCTCCTCATTGCACAGGTGCGGTGGACGAAGGGCACCTGGTGTGTACCCAGTCTGCCTCTCTATGGGTAGGAGCCCGGCGGCCACCTTCCGTCGGATGGACCGTTGGGACGGCTATACAAGGTTGCTTAGCTTGAACGATCCCTTGCCGCCCCAACAACACGGTCTGTCGGTACACCGTGGGGTTTTAGTCCATACGAGTCGGAAAGAACCCACCTTCTCCTCCGGGAGGGTGGGTATCCATAAGGGACTTCCCCAAGTATAAAAAAGGTAGGTCGTGAATTGCATGTATCAGGCAACAGCCCAAGCAGAGGTGTGCCGTGCACCCTTGAGCCAGTTGTCTAATAAAATCGGCTGAGTGCCTTAAGCGCTCGCCTTAGTTGTCCGGTGAAGTTGTTAAGACCTTGACAGGTCAATAGCGTAGTCAGATCGAAAAAAAAATTGCGTACACAATTACGGTGTATTTTATTTACTGCAAAAATAATTTCACATTATATAACATTTTATCAAATATTGACTTATATTTGAATTCAAACCAACATAAATAATCGTCAACTATACTGAAACCAAAGATTCTTAAATATTAACTCTATTCAGTAACTACCAACGTAAGCAACTGGCAGCCCATTCGATTCGGGTCTTTTATCCCTAAAATCCTTACTGCGTATTATTAGTACAAATAATAAATAGGAATCCAGGTACACGTTTCTATTGAGACAAAATTCTATTGTTCATGTGATCAGATAATTCAGACTAAACCAATTTTAGTAACCTGTCATAAATTTTACCTTTTGTAAGCCGCTATAATGGTAGCTGTTTTGTCAGATAAGTTTACTGGTTGTGGTATTATAGATTAATCATGTAAATATCTTAGTACTGGACAAAGCCGTCTTAGAAATTATGAATTTACCATTACTATCTAGTTTAAAAATAAAGATTAGCCGCTTAAAGACGATCGTGTGCATTAATTGGACAATAAAATTACCAACTCATAGACCTAAAGCTGGTATAACCTATAGATTGCTATAATTAAGATTGATACCTATTTCATCTTACTTCTAGTTGTAATTATCCTCAGGTTTGTAAAGTAGAAAATAATATTTTTCGTAGGCAAGGTATAGTTTCGATGTAATACTCAATTAGGCTGATAACTGTAGTATTTTATTTACTAGCTAACCAAATGGCAAACGCTGTCTTGGTCTGAAAATAATAAAAATCTTCAAATCATATCGCGGCGACATCTCCTGGTACTAATTATGAATATAAACCATTCAGGGACTAACTAAAATGGACACAAAAATTATAAATTAAATTATAATGAGTTTTATTATGCATTCATAAGCTCCTTACATTAATACTTCTATTTAATTTGTTATTTTCGAATTCTCTTTAGACGTTCCGAATATTGTTCTATATATCAGAGTTTGAGTCGGTGAAATGTCATTGTACAATAAAGGTCTGCCGTTGTCTGTGCGTCACTCAAAAATTACTGGATAGATTTCGATCTATCCTTCTTTAGAATTACTTCTTAGACACATGGTCTAAAATAAGAATTACCATGATAGTTTGATATTATATAAAGTTATTTAAGTTTAAAAAACTAATGTTTTCATAAGCACTACGTGTTCAGCGATGTGTGTTTTCTTGCTTTAGAGAAATGTTTTTTTCTCTGTACATAAAATATGTGGTAAGGATAATACACAACGCAGACAAAGTCCGGGTATTAGTTAGTAAAAAATATTTCCAAAAAAGAATAAGAAAGGATAAACGGTCAGATTTGGTCCAGTACTACCATCTAAGCCTAGCGTTTAGTTCGCGTCTTAGCTATTAAGCTTGCCAGTAGTTTGTTAAAGTCAAACTGTACTAATGGATAATGGAATGGAAATGAGAAAAGCGTAGGGACCAGGCGATTATTCCTCCAAGATCCGATAATGCCCTCATTTTTCTTCTATAATCCTGAAAAACTGATGCAACCCGGGCATTACGTGAATGGCTACAAAAACGATTCCACTCACTAATATAAATAAAACCTTTCGGATTCCGGTTTTAAATCCAATTCTTAAAGCTGGGGCAATTTGTTAGGATAAATTGGTTATAGGTTCCAACGTTGAAATAAAGAACGGCTGCTGAATGTTTTGTGTTGTCGTGAGAAATGGGATTGTTGTTTTCCTTTGTTTTATATTTATTTTGTAGTAGTCATGTTTACGCATTTTATTTTTATTAAATGCAAACTAAGGTATTCTTTAATTTTATAATAGAACGCCCAAATAATATAAATATATCAAAGGGTTTCTTTATTGTAAAAACGCTGAGTGATATGTTTTAGGTCATGCACTGGTAGATCTTTTAATGTGCTAGTGTACAAACTAATAGGCAATGAAACTATTTTTTTTCGAACGGACTACGCTATTGGTCTTGCAAGGCCTTTACAGCTTCACTGGACTACTAAGGCGAGCGCTTAGGGCACTCAACCTATTTTGTTTGGATAACTAGCACAAGGGTGCACGGGACACCTCAGCTTGAGCTGTTACCGAAAGAACAATGAAACTAATGTAATTAAGCAATGTATGGATACATCATTCTTAAAGTTTTATGACAGGTAGTCAGGGTACGGTAAGGTTCTGCATAAAATGAAACGTATTTTAAAACGGGCTGATTTGATTGTTAGCCTTTACTGCCCACTAAAGCATACCAATCTACCTATTTTACTACTACTCTTCTTATCTTTACACACGCACTACTAATATTATTGTTGCCGATATTTTTTTAATAAGTGATGAAAGATTGCGAACCTAATGATCTCCAATAGTCTATAATCTTATCCTTATCACAACTAGTGAATATGTTTGGTATATCTAAGCGTCGATCATCTTTGGATCGCTACAAGAGAGTTCATTTGACTTAAACGGTATTTCGCATTTCAGTTTCTGTTAAGGACTAGAAACGTATAAACCAGTAGAAAAGGAATCTAGGTAATAGGCACATTAACATAAAATGGCATTCATTCATATTTGATTCTTAAGTTATGGTTACACCTTCTCTATGCACATTGAAATGAAACTTTGAGTATGAAATTTGTGACTAATCGTAATGCTTGTAATTCTGATTTCCTGCCATCAAAATACACACTGATATGCATATCGAAATATACCTGATCACAAAGTACCTTGCTTCGATTCCTACATACTTTTTATATATCCAGTACTTAAACAGTTTCTTAATACAAAATAAAAAATGGAAAAAAATAAAAAGTTAAAAAGTTTGTATCTAAAGCAGTTCAAGCAATCCTTAAAAATATAATTTAAAAGTTACACGCAAAACACAGCTTTGTTATATTCTGAGAGATATTTTGATGGCATACATGACTGAACAGCTCAAAGCATAACTCTGATATATATGTATGGCTGTATACAATTGCTTATTGTAATCAAGATGTATTAGCATAGAGCAGCGGGAACAGACAAAGGTTCATCAGCTACGCCTAGATACGTAATTTGAAACATGTATACGTATAACTATAGATGTAGTTTTGAATAGCTGTTGTTAATATAAGGGCGTATTGGACGTATACAAACTATTACTTTGTGTATAATTATGACTTTTATTCCTTGGTGATAGAAGTTGTGCAATTTGGTTGGAAATACCATTGCCACATTTATTTCTACTACAAAACAGAAATGCTCATATGGTTTTATTCTGGCCAAAGAGTTTGATCAGAAATACATACGAGTACCATAACAACATATAAAATGGCTTGAAAGATATAACTGCCAAGAATTTCATCTATGTTGATATTGTTGGCTGTAGTACTTGGAATTAGTTTATTGACTAGCGTACTAGATATGTATAGTTAAGATTTTGACAACCCTGTTCATAATTTAATTCTTATAAGAGGCACTGTCACTTGTGTAACTATATAGGGCTTATTTATTTTCCTATAAATAAACATGGTTTGTGAAAATCTAATAGTGACGTTATAGTTTTTTAATGAATTCTATCCTGAGCTACGTGAATAATTGAAAAATTAATAGCCAACTTTATGAGGAGTTTTTGGCGGAATTTTAGTCTGTCACGTAGTAGATTTTATATTTTATTCACAATCTTGTGTTATTTGACTCTATATTTTGTAAATGTGGTGGTGTTTTAGGTAAAATAGTTTATTGCACATAAGTGAAGTGAATGGAAAATAATACCACGGAGCATGAAATTCTGAGATGCCACAAAAATTCCCTGGAAGGTTCTAATAAAGGATCCGCCATCTTGTTAGAATATTGACTCACACGACGCTTAAAATTGAAGTGATTGCACGACGCTTGTAATATTATTTACGACAATGATGGCTAAAAAAAGTAATAAAAAGACTGTGACCATAAAATATCATCATATAAATTAGTTAAAAATATATATTATTTAAAGAATCGCGAAGATATACACAAAATAAAAATATAGTTTTTAATAGATGTAGATTATAGTCGATAACAAATGAACAATTGATAATACAAGTACTTATTCGCTGATATAGTTATTTTTAGATGCTTGTCATTTTTTTTTTTTCGAACTGACTACGCTACTGACCTATCAAGGTTTTAACAGCTTCACCCGACTATTGCTTGTCATTGCTTGGAAGTCGCTTTATAGTTAGTACTAACTAACCTGTGCAACTTCGTCTGCACCATAGTGGTTATCACTGTATCTTCACTTGGTTATCAATTGTATTTTTAAACGCGAAAATTTAATAAAACAGATACCCGATTGCAGCCACAACTACCGTTTCCAATTGTGAATTTAAACAATCCACGGACTCGTTCAAACATATACCCCGATTATATGTGATTTTTTTTAAATATAAGCCTAGAACCCATTCGTAGCATCATCTACCAGTCTCAATTAAGATAAAAACTAACCTACATAAAACTGAATAAATATCTCTACCACTTTATCATAACTATCTTCAACTTGTATTAAAACCTTTTTTTGGAGTGTAAGGGGTGTCGAGTAACATCTTAAAACTTGAGACACCCAAGCCAACCTCACCTGCACGTGGTGCACCCTGCTGATCAACGAACGAGGCAATGGCGATAGCGGGGTGGTAGGGTTTTACAGCCCGACTGGGTCGCAACCACCATGTACATGGCGAAAAAGCCCGTCATAGTGACTCGCTTCTGCGCGTCGCCTTTCGGGATCAGCCTGTGCATATCCAGTACCGGGTGACTTTCGTCATTATTGCCGGCATGACAGCGGCGAGCAGCGATGGATAATCTGTCTCTCGGTGGTCGCCACTGTTTTTGGATTTTACTATGCTTACCATCAGGCATAGTGCAGTCACTTTGTCGTGCTTCAATAAAAAAAAAAATACTCCATTGCATTGAAGAAAATTATATGAACACCGTGCTGAAGCGTCAAACATCGCGTCGAAGCGTCAACAGTCACTTGCTTGTAACTATTGTCTGAGAGTAAGAAACTATTGCGAAAACAAATTTTAAATATATTACCAATATATTCTTATAAATAATTTCTATACTACTAACAAGATAGTGCCTATCATCTTTTGGTAATTTATCCTTGTTGATATGTTTCTATTGTAGATTATTCTACGTTGTAACACTGCATAATTGGCATTAAATTTGTAACGTGCATTTGTCACACTTGATATTGGCGATATTGCCTACATAGGCAGAGGTCATACCGGAAAGAATCCATCAAGCCAGCTGTATATGTTATATTCATCCGAACTACATCCCACCTACCTGGCTGCCGGTAAACGTTGCGTTTATTTGTGCATATCGTACCTTTACAGACAAAAATATTGATTTTTAAATAATTTTAGAATTTTTTTTAACTAACTTTGAAACTTTATTAAAATGGAATTATTATTGAAAGACATTATTATTGACAATAATGTGCTTGATGATATTTTTTGGAAGTAAAAATAAAAGTAATTTTAAACCATGTTGAAATAGCAGTAATTTTATCATAACTATATTTAGATATAAATAAGTACAAATTTCATCTTTCAGACTAATTCAGTTATTCACTCAATATTTGGACCGATTTATTGCTATAAAAATAATAACTTAGCTATAGTTTAGTGCAGTACTGGCTGCACGATAAAGATAGCGATAATTGTGGCAGCGTATGTTATCGACGCATATATTTAAGATTGTATGAATCCCAAGTCATACGTTTACGTTTATCGTTGTTTCATTGTATATGGTGAAATCTTAATATCATTAATGTTTAATAAAATGAAATTTGATCTTTGCCATGGAAAAAATAATTAGTTTGAAATTAATTATTTTTATTTATAAAATATTTTAACGGGCATATGATTGTTTATAAAAAAATGTGTCTGACGATTCATGTTTTTAAATGCGTTTAAAAGTTACTGAAAAGAAACCTAAACTTACTTATAAATCAAAATTAATTAAATCAAAATGCACATTAAAAATACAACGTTAACCGGCTACCAGGTGTTCTAAACTCTGTCTATTGATATATTGATAGTTTGTGTAGGTGGTAGAGCCACGCTGAAACTATTACTGTTTTCATGAAATGGTCAGCTTATTCGGGCTAATACCATTCTCTCACAGAAAAACGGCGTGAAATAACATTGCTTGCATTGTAGTGTTTCGTTCGGTCAGTAAGAGCGCTGGAGGCCTACCTCTCTTCCCCTTTCCTCCACTCCCTTCCCTTACCCTCCGCCTCCACCATATACAGGTTGGCAACGCACTTGCGACACCCCTGGAGTTGCTAGTATCTATAGACGGTGGTGGTCACTTACCATCACGTGACCCACCTGTTTGTTTGCTTCCTATGATACAAAAAAATATATATTGATATATTAAAAAACCAGCTATTCTAAAATTCTTGTTCTTCCAACGTTGCCGGCTCTTGTACTAAGGTGTCGCAAAACAGTCTAGTTACATTAACTAAAAATTTTTGTTTTTCGTTATCCTGGAGAACCCCTTGCGTTTTATGGGACAAAAAGTATCCTGGATATAGCCTTGTAATGTCAGTTATCACTGTGTTAAGTTTCGTTAAAATTGGTTCAGTAGTTTCAGAGTGATACGTGTTCATAGGGACAGAGACAGACAGACAGACAGACAGACAGAAAGACAGACAGACAGACAAAAATTGTAAAAAGATTATTTTTGGCTTCTATATCGATAACATAGTCTACCCTGATTAAAATTTTCAAAAAATATTTAATGTACAGATTTCGACTTATTACAGTTTTATTATAGTATAGATAAAAGAAATGTTTTATATCATAGGAGGCAAACGAATAGGTGGGTCACCTGAAGTCAAGTAATCACCACCGTTCTTTGACACCATCAGCACCAGAGGAGTCGCAAGTGCGTTGGTAGCATGTGTAGCTGGGGAAAGGGGAATGGGGAGAGGAGGGGCAAAGGGAGAGAGGGAGGTGGGCCTCCGGCGCTCTCACTGACTGAACGAAACGCAACAATGCAAGCAGTGTTACTTCACGTCGGTGTTTCTATTACATTATATTGTTATAATAATTGGATCATAACTTTGCAACTATTGTAGGTACGTGAGTTCCAAATAAATAATTATTACTGTATGCTACTAATACTTTATGTTATTTCAAAGTTTTTTTTTTTATTTAATAGTAATATGCGCACGACTTCTCAACGAAGATTCTCTAGACAGTTTATAGTTGATTTGTGACTAATCTACTGCTGTTTAAATAGATAGGGCACATACCTTGTGTTTTACAAACGTAAATTACTTTAAATGTAAGTTTTTATATTCCTTGTGTAATATAGTAATTTCGCAGATTGTGAGCAGTGAAAATGAAACGACTGAATGATACAAATGTTACATACCTTTTAATATAGATAGATGATTGAAATCATGTTAATCTATTAAATTTAATATCACAATGTTTTTTAGTTATGAGATCATAATACAGTAGAAGCAACCTTGGACATTTTCGGACTTGCTTATTTTATCTAAAAAAAATGAAAAACAAATTTGAAAAACAGCACAGTCGACGAGAAAGCCTGGCAAAAATCTCAATTTATTTTGTCTCATTGTTATTACCACTACTACATTTTATATTAGCTTTTGATCGCAGCTTTGCTAGCTTTAATGTAGATTTGACTGTCCTAAGGTACAGTAAGTACCCTTTTCTGTATAAAAGATACTCTATATCTTTTTTGTATACATTTCATGTTCATAATTTCAAAAGGTTAGATAATTTTGTAGGTGGTAGGGCCACGCTAAAGCGATTACTGGTTTCCACTCGAATAGGTTGGCTCGCCCAGGGTAGTGCGACCTGACCCACAGAAACACCGACGTTCTTTTTTAACCGACGAAAAAAACGGAGGAGGTTCTCAATTCGTCGCGTATATTTTTTTATATCAACAAGTAGAACACCTGATGTTAAGTGATCACCACCGTCTGTAGACACTAGCAACACCAGGGGAGTCGCAAGTGTGTTGTCAGCCAGTGTTTAGGGGTAGGGGTGATAGCGAGTAGCAAAGGAGAGGGGTGGAAGGGGGAGAGGAGAGGGGAGGTAGGCCTTCAGCGTTCTCACTGACCGAACTAAACGTAACGAATGGAAGCACTATTACTTCACTTTGTACACGGTAGAGCCACGCTGAAGCTACTACTGGTTTCAACATGAATGGGTCGGCTCACTCGGGGTAGTAGCACTCGGCCCACAGAAACACTGACGTCAAGTAACAGCATTCGATACGTTTGGTACGGTGAGTGAGAGCGCAGGAGGCCCACCTCTCCTCTCCTCTCCCCCTGCCTCCCTCTCACTCTTCCCCCTCATCCTTACCCCCTTCCCCTAAACACAGGCTGGCAACACACTTGTGACTCCCCTAGTATTGCTAGTCACTTTTGGACAAGCGACATATGAAGAGATGCAATATAGAGCCCTCTTGTTGGTAAAGTTTGGCAGCACAACGGCCAGAATGGTGAAGGATGGTAAACAGCCAAGTACGCGAGTTCGAGGCTCAGCGTAGAGCTGACTTTGATGCCAAATGCGACCAGTTAAAGGCTCGTTCTCCTGCTGCCATAACATATCATTTTGAGAACGGCGTAATCACGTGTCCTCAATGTTCACGAAGTTTCGCCGCGAAGATAGCCTACATAAGCCATCTTCGAGCACACCAGCGCCATTAATAAGTTTAGGGGTCAAAGTTGTCGCCATGGCCGAAACCGGTCGGACTAATCATCATCATCATTAGTGTTCCTAGTGTCTATGGACAGCGGCGATCACTTAACATTAGGTGACCTGCCTGTTCGTTTGTCCCCTATGATATAAAAAAAAAAATAGTTTAGGCGTGAAAGCGTAACAAACAAACAAATTGACATTTCTATTCACGGTGTTGGTTACGATTAGAATACTCTTATTAGAACTAAACAAGTTATTGATATTAAAGGTGTTTTCAACAGATACACGGAGATGCCGAAAGAGATGGTTAGTACTAATTATTCACAGTATTCATATATTCACGTTTAGGGAGAATTCATTACTTACACGAGTGTATAAAAAAGACGCGATATATATGTTGAATATTCATTAGTAATTTTATTAGTTTTTTATATATTAGTAAGATCTTGGACTTAATGAACAGTAGAATATCCATAATTCTTGATGGATAAAAAACATATTTTAAATATTCAAATGAACATTTGGCGTCGTGTAGTCGATATAATTCTAGTTAGCCTCTCGACAATATTCTCCTCGATATACGCTATCCATACGCGATGTATTGAGTGCTACAAACGCTCACTATTCATTTTGTTTTTCAGGCAACCAGTTTACCACCACCTGATTACATACAAAGCATAGACATAGTAGGTGCTTTCATTGTGATATAAAATATACATATAGATTCATAATGAATATAGAAACAATCAAGTATATAAATTTTAAAATTGACATTTACACTTACAAAGAAAACAACATAGAAACAACGTGTGACGGAAAACATCGTAATGAAGAAATTGTTAAGTGGGAGATCTTTTTTAACCCCGCCTATAGTAAGTTGCCATTTCTAATTTGTCTTCAAACACAAATAAGTGAGTGCCGGCAGTTGTGTTTGAGGGCCAGTCTCCTTTTAGGCACAGTATACATATAAGAGAGTACGGAAACTACCTATAAACGCTCGTACCTGCACACTCTCACAAACATGCGCATCGACGAGAACCCTAAGCCATAGTATAAATATGAGAGACAGTACGAAAACCAAACTTCGCATCGACGAAACCTCTAAGCGGTTTTCGCGGTGCTGTCCATAGAATACCTTTTAAAACCTCTCGTTGATGCGCATGTTTTTATGAGTGTGCCGATCTCGAGCGTTTGTAGGTTGTTTCCGTTCTGTCTCTCATATTTATATTGTGCTTTCAGGTTTTACGTGCTTAAAATCTCAAACCACATTTTTATTTAACATAAAGTGAGAGTGTCAACAATTGAAATCTATGAAACTAAAAAAAAGACAGTTAGTGAAGTAATAAAATACATAGTCTCATTTTGCATAAATATATATTTACATAGTATATTCTTTATTTTACGGTCGAAATAATGAATGAACAAAGTAATTTGTCCATAGAAAGGTGCTTGGGTAGCAGCCGCGGCTGCGGTCAGCCTAATGGCCGACACAAGCGTTTCGCTTCAATGTACCACCGCAAGCCAATTTATGTTTTGTCCATAAAATAAATTGCTGTGAATGATTTTCATTACAACAAATTTATTTACCATTCTTGTATATTTTTATTATATATTTATTGCCGAATATTTAATAGAACATATATGCAAACAAAATATATTAATGTTCATAGATGGTTTTTTTTATATTGTTTAATTGTTATGAGTTTATTTCTTCAATATAAATTATGTAAATTTCACTTCATTTTTATGATTACATGCGAAAATACACAATGTTTTTTTTAATTCAATATGTCAGTAGTTTTAAACCGACGAACAAAAATGAATGAAGCAACAATTTGGTGATCACAGGAACACATAATAAAAGCCGGTGTAAAAATCTCCAGAAATTATATTTTAGACAAATATAAAAAAAACACGGTCGAGTAACGAGTGGGAAACTTGAGGCACGTTATTAAAACTCTCATCTCGTTGAGTACTCAGTTAATTTTGAACCCTCAATAATTTTATTGTGTATATTTTAATCAGATGATCTGCATTTTTTTAACAAATATATTTCATTTTAATAAGTTTGAATTTCTTATTTATATTTATTATTAGTAGCGGTAAAATTTTTGATAGTACCCTTAATATTAGGATTTGTTATAAAAAATAGTTATTATAGAATTTACAGAGGCAAATTATCCTGATTAGTAATAAAAGCAAGTCTTAATTGAAACATTAATATTATTATGCAAAATGTATAAGAAATGCCTGCTTAAAGAGAAGAACTAATTCAAGAAGAACAATTAAAAGTCAAATGAATATTCACTTAACTAAAGTCGGAGAATGATAATAATTGCTCTTGGAAATGCTTGAAGCAAAACTCGTTAAAATCTAGTACTCTTGCCGCTGCCAGGCGGATTCAGTTCAGATGGCAAATGGCGAATAAGCGAGGCAAATCAAATCGATGGGGTTTTACTAAAAGCCGCTCCGGCTCTCAACGTATACATCAAGCGAACGTAAGCTTGTTTAGCTGTGTAAAAGCCTGTATATGATGTACAAGCCCAAATCGAGTTACCGTTTGCGTCCGAACCAACTATACAAACATCTAAACCTAATCCTCTTAGAATATATTACAAGAATCTGTTGTGCAATCCTATTATATGCGAACACTGTAAATCAAATCTTTCTATTTTAATCCCAGTGTAAGAAATACCTCATGGGGACTCATCAACATTTATTTCATAATACGTATTATCTTCAACTATACATCTTATTAATGTTTTTGATATTTTATTATTCGCTTTGAGTTCTACTAATGTACCTCTATTTTCACGTTATAGCGCTATTCAATTAAGTCTTATGATATATATATGTAGGTACCTATGTAATTCGTTGTGTACAACTTTAAAACTACACATAAATAATTACTCTTTTATAAAAATTGTGAAAAGTTGTAACGCCTTAACGAAAGGATGTACAATTCTTCTTGATAGAATGTGGTAGTTCATGCTCACATCTAACATACATAATAATAATATCAAAAGAAATACTAATAAACAACAAAGAGTACATTACTTAAAGTTTGTTCTAACACTTTTAAAAGTATGGGAACGGTACTTTTAAAAGTAAAAAATCAGACCTAGCCTCAATTAACAACTTTATAGGAGCCCTTTTCGAGGATAATCGTTACATAACTGCTGATCTTGGGAACGCAACACGGTCGAGCAATGGGAACCAGGGCAAGAACCGAGGTACAGGAGGTGGCCTGACTGCAGGACAGAGCGTAATTAATTTTTTATACCCGTTCATTTTTGCGTAAATTGGCTGATGTTGAGTGTATATCAGTTTTGTGTTTCTCGATAATTAGGTCAAATCATCATTTTTTTTATTGATTTAGAATGAGAATCCACTAATAGTTATCCTGTAAAAATATTGCTGACGACTAAACAATGACTCGCGTCGGTATAAATATTTTATTGCCTTATGTTTCCATTCTTTTATGTTAAATAAAAGCTTTTGATAAAGAGATTAAATATTTGACGAAAGAAAAATAAGCAAAGTATTTGAACTTGAAATTTCAACTTTAATACACTAATTAACGGGATTATTGGATTCTTTACTTTAAAGGTAATTGAGAAATCCGTCTTACCATTCTCCTTCTTTGGTTTTTATAAAATCTTAAACTTTCATTTCCAGTATATTTTCTATGTAGTAGAATGTTGATTTTTATTTTTATTTTATTAATTATTAAAAGAAGTTGTTTACAAACTATTTCTTCAAATATAATTTTAACTTTTGCTTCCTTGTTTGTAGAAGTTGTGCAAGACTCGGAATCATTACTGCCTTATTAATTTCTACTGTAAAACAGGAATGCTTTTGCGGTTTTATTGTGGTTCAAAATACGGTAATATAGTCGAACACAAAGGCTGTTTCAAATCTGTACTCAAATATAAAGTCTTATGACCTTTATAAAACCAAAAAATGGATTACTTACAATAGTAATGGTTAGCTTCACATATGAATATTATCTTATAAATCTCTTTTAAAGCTCTGTTGATAGATTAGAAATCCTATCTTGAATACAGAATGCATGCGGTAGAACTCCTCGTGGGTGGTAAAATTTTTATATACAGGAAAAATACTTTTCGGGTTGTATCGAGTTTGTAGAACATGCAAAGCAAGAAGGATATTTTTTATGTTTGTTATTTAATTACCACATATGTTGCGCCTATTTCAGATTATTTAATTGTGGTTTTCTTGACTATATTATGATCTTTTCAGCGTCTTCAAAAAAATAACTTTGAAAACATTGTCTTCATCTAATACCTTTAAACGAGCAATTCTTGTATATTTGTATATATTCAGGATCTCGGAAACGGCGTCATCTATTTCCGTGAAACTTAGTTTGTAGGTAGTTTCGGGGACGATAAATCGATCTTGCTAGATTTTATTCATAGAATATTTTTTTAAACTGAGATTGCAATTAATGAAAAAATATAACTGGAATATGAAGGTAAATTTCGCCGCCGCTGTCAAAACAAAATTAACTCAAATGGAAATCCGTGTAACCCCAGTTCGAATCCGAGTGACAGCAGAAGATATATTTTTTATATTTTTTTTTTGTTAAAATGTTTGTTAATTTTATAAGGCAAACCTAACAGTTTATTTTAATTTTAAAATGTTTTTAAAGAAACGAGCTAGGTTCGGTCGCCCAGGTACTGTTGTTTAAATATTGTGTTACGTGTTCTTATTAATAATTAGCTGTGCCCGCAACTCCGTTCACGTGGAACTTAATGTAAAAAACCAGTGACTAATAAAATCATCTGAATATATTATCTACTTTTAAGTTAGTTGCCTCAATAAAATCGGCTGAGTGCCTTAAGCACTCGCCTTAGTAGTCCGGTGAAGCTGTTAAGACTTTGCTATGGCAAAATTGGAACTCAATTCGAGAAAAAAAAGAACCAAAGAAAACAATTAAAATTGAAACAGGTCAAAAAGAAAGTCTTGAGTATGGAATTTTTTACGTTAGCATTTTTTTAACGTAAGTACTGAATGCGTATGTCACTTTTTGTAATAACACGGTTTATGTTAAAAATGTTCATACCTGTAATGTAGGCCACATGTTTTTTCACCTAAAATATTTCAATATATTATTTTGATATAATAACGATCGATATCTTACTATAAAATATATTCTGTTCCAACAAAAATATACAACAAAATAGATGTTCTACCTGGGTAGCCACGATAGCTCACACGGTCTTATTGTAGAAGCTGGAATTATAATGACCAACAGAATTAAAAAGGCCAAAATACACGGTGCATTGTGAGTGGCCACAAGTATATTCTAACGAGACGAGTATTCGGCAGCAAAGTATGAAGATAGATAATAATATAGTTATTACACGACAACGTTTTTAGATTTATATTCTAATTTTAAACAAAATTCATTATACAATATCTACCTACTTCGATAATTTCGATGTTCGGTTGTCATTGAATATAGTTGTGATGCATCTCCCAACAAGGAGTTGATTTAAATGTAAACGAAAATAAAACATCTTTACAAATTAGTAGGACTGAAATCCATTTTCACCCCTTTATTGTAAATATGATATAGCGATTCTACAAAGGACATTTTGGAAGGCCCTGTCTTTACTCAACTGAAAGAGGATTGTGTTTTGAGAGGTGTCTTGCGTTTTAAACGGAACCATATTTCAAAAGCCCCTTTAGGATCTCAGCTCTGAAGAACGCAAGGTAAATGACTTAGGGTCTAATAATAAAATCTTAACAATATGTCAACGTATTTTAATTTGGTTTTCCATTACAGATTATGTTTGTTATGCTAACATTTGTTCCAATTTATCTTGAAAAAGCTGTGATCAAGATCAAAATTTATTTATTTCTCATATTATTATGTGCATAATAAAATTTACGCTAATATATATAGCAGTGTTTCTCAAACTTTTATAGGCCATGCACCACCGTAACATTTCTAAAATTTGTATGCCCCTCGCCATACATCATTTTTAACCTTTCCATATTATTTTGTTCCCTTAAGAAATATAAATGATAAGTTTTAGAAACAAATCAATATGCACTTGTTATCATCGTACACATCGTAAGTGAAACTTCCAAACATATAATGAAAACCTTACTTGACGACTCTAATTACTCAGGTGTTATTTTGGTAACGTCAAACGAAATTATACATAATAATAATTTACAGCATTTTTTTTTATTTGCCTTCTTTGTTAAATTTGTCACCTATATATAACATTACATTTAAATAACCCAAAGCGAAAGGCTTAAATAATAATAATAATAATTTAATGTTCAAAGTCAATGTATACATAATTTACAGTTATATTGTATCTGCACTGGTTATAAACCGTATCGCAGATATCACAATTTCATATATTGAGAAGTAAGACAAACAGTGACTTAAACATGTAATAAATAAAAACTTAGTTTGACTAAATAAACATCTCACATATTTATTATTGTGTAACACAGTATTCCAAGAGAGCCAAGGGTGTTTTATGATAGTAGTATATATATATGTATATTATAGTGTTCCATGATGCATTGTTTTTAAATTAAAAATTTATAAATTTTAGCTATTGAAATTATTTACAATTTGTATTGTGGTATTAGTAGTTTTTCTGTATTTGATTAATTTCTGAAGTTAACCATTTGTAAGTGAGTTTTTTAATAGTATGACTGTTGAATTGATTAATCCCTAGTGTATTGTTTGCTTTATTATAGAGCAATCCTCCCAGGAAGCCTTCAAAACGACAAGCATACAAAGTATATTATTTTTAGGTACTTTTATTATTTCCTCGACCCTTCTAGAATCTGTGGATTGTATGTTTGTCGTTCCAACATGTTGACGGAGAATAATTGTTGAATAAAAAGTTGTCTGACTGTTAAAACTTGACATTCTTGGTAAAGATTCTCTGTGGGGTTTCTATGCGGTCGGAAAAACATTACTTTCAGTATGGCTTTTTGAGCCCTTTCTAGAGGTAGCAAAATGGATTTACTTGCTGCCCCCAACACGGGATGCAATAAAGAAGAAGTGACTGGCATAAAGAGAAGTATATCATTTTAACAATGTTATTGTCTGCTACCCGTCTAATACGTTTAAAAATTGGTATAAGCCTACGCACGCGATGTACTAATGACGAAATATGATATTGAAAATTTAGTTTATAGTCTATAACGATACCCAAATATTTGATGTTTTTAACTTCATCTAAATTAGGACAATTACAATAGTCAGTTAATGTATTCGGACACGATGGCGAGTGTACAATTAATCTCAGATCATCCAAGCTTGAATCAGATTTATTTTGAATAATAAAAGTGAATTTTGTTTTATTTGCATTCAGCTTGAGTTGATTTGTATGTAGCCAAGCACTTACAGAATTAAAACCTATTTGAGCACTTAGAAATGTCTCTCTCCAACTATGACCTTGAAATAATAGTATAGTGTCATCAGCAAAAGTAATAATATTCCCGTTTTCTATTTGTAACTGACACAA
>JACEII010000005.1:1303034-1389112 GCA_014332785.1 Antheraea mylitta | reverse complement strand
GAAACTGTATCAAAAGCCTTTGCAAGATCGAGAAAGATACCAAGAGATTTAAATCCCTTGTCAAGGTGTTTAGAAATGAAGTCGCAAAATTTCGTAACAGCATCAACCGTTGATCGACCTCTACGAAAACCATACTGATTATCTGATAGTAATCCGGAGCATTCCAAGAATTTGACCAACCGGTTGTTGATAATTTTCTCTAATATTTTGGAAAATATAGGCAAAAGGGAAATAGGACGATAATTATTTATTACTGATTTGTCTCCATCTTTGTGAACTGGAATAATTATAGATCTCTTGAATGACTTTGGGAATTTTCCACTTGTTATGGAAATGTTGCAATATTGTGTTATTGCTGGAATTAGTATATCTTTATTTAATTTAACTACCTTAGTTGATATCCCATCTCATTCCATAGCACATTCAGTGCGAAGTGAATTAATGATTGAAAATACTTCAAAATTATCTGTTTCTAGCAATACAAATGAACCACTTAATGCAGAGCCTAAATCCGATTTATGTGGAGGATTACAATTTATTGTTTTGGCTAAATTTCAACCTATATTTGCAAAGAATACGTTTGCTTGATTAACGGCATAAGCTTTATCTGTACAAGTTTTTAATAGTTCAGTTGAAAGTTTATTTTTTGTTTTAAAATTGTTTATATTATTTATACATTGCCAAGTTTTCTTTATTGTTACTGCACTTGGTTTTTCTAGTTGAGTTTTATCATATTCAATTTTTAGTTTTTTAAACAAATTGCCACAAAAATTCCTGTATCTTAAGTATGTTAATTTCAAAATATCATTATACGGGTACTTTTTTACTTTTAAGTGCATTTTATCTCTATTCTTAATACACCTAAGGAGCCCAGGGGTCATCCATGGTTTTAAGATACGGTTTCGACATGAAATGCGTTGTACTATTGTATTACATTTTATAATTTCGGATAAAGCTGTTACTAGAAAATCCACCGCTTTGTTAGGGCAAGTAAGAGTGTAAAAAGTGCTTAAATCAAAGTTCTGTAGATTCTTGTATATTCCTGCATAGTCAACCTTTGATATAAATAAGGGAGATTTACGCTTATTATTTATATGCTTTACCGATATCACAAGCGAGTTGTGATCTGTAATGCTACTGTTTACCACAAGTGTGATACTAGTCAAATTACTTGTAATCAAGATGTGGTCTAAGTAATTGTCTAATCTTGTTGGAAGAGTATGACTTGGGTATAAACCAAAAGACGAAATCAAATCCAAATAATCACTAGCCCGTGAATCATTCGTATCATCTTTAATATCAATATTAATATCACCTGTGATAATTATAGTTTTTTCGTCTTTTAAAGATTCTAATAAACATTCTAATGATTTTAAAAATATATCCAAGTTACGAAAGGATGGTGGCCTGTATATCGAAATAAGAAAAATATTGTTATCAAATACTGTTACTAGACAGTTCGCTTCTTCAAACGTTGGTTCAAAAGTATTATGAGATAATGCATTAGAGATATATACTACCACACCGTCGTTTTGGTTGAGAATAGTCTTTGTTGTTACTGGAGTATATTTATTAAGAAATGGGGGATAAACATTTGAGGAAAGCCAGCATTCTGTTAGAAATAGAACATCTGGAGTTAGCTGAGTAGAATTTAATGTAACGTAAAGATCATCAAAATTGTGCCCTATGCTTCTTATGTTTTGAGAGAAAATAACTAAGTTATTGTCAATGTTATTGATATATTTTGTGCAATCTTGAGGAAGGCACATATATGGTGTAAGAATACTTAAATCGTCGAGATCACTAGTAAATTCATTAATTTCATGTAACATTATTAATATTTAATTTGAGAAGTCAAATAAATCTTAGTAGTGGTAGAGCCAAGCTGAAGCTATTATTGTTTTCAGCACTAATGCGTCGGCTCGTCCGGGGAAGCACCACCCTCTCACAGAAAACCGACGTGAAGTAACAGTGCTTCATTGTTGTGTTTCGTTCGGTCAGTGAGAGAGCCGGAGACCCACATACCTTCCCCTTCCTCCTTCCCTTCCTGCCCCCCCCACCCTCCTCCCCAACACAGGCTGGCAACGCACTTGCAACTCCCCTGGTGTTGCCGCACTTGCAACTCCCCTGGTGTTGCAAGTGTTTATGGACGGTGGTGATGACTTAACATCAGGTGACCCATCAGTTCGTTTGCCTCCTATGACATAAAAAAAAAAAGTAGTTGATCATTGATGTTCCTATTATATGCTAATATATAACAATAAGTATATAATCTTACCTGTTTGCTATTTGCATTGAAAATGATATCTATCGCCAAATTTTGACTTAGCTTTAATATATACATGAGTTGCTGACTTACCCAATTTGAAAGACCGTTTTGAAACTTAGCAAGTATTATGAAGAAAAATAGTAAATGGTAGCTATAATATGTCAGTACTTTTATATAAATCAAAACACTATGTTTAATGAATATAATAACTTAGTATATGTTGTGTTTGTAAGATCAAAAATGAAAGGTGTGAAACTGTGTGAGTTTGAATCTGTAAAAACATGGAGGAAGTCGTGTCGAGTCCATTTTTAACCCTTTAATGCATGTTTTTTTTATTTAATTATGAAATAGGTATTTCAGTATAGGTTTTGAGTCACAGATGGAGGGAAAAATAATTTAAAAATCTTGGTATCAATAAAAACTATATTTTTGTAAAAAAAATGTATTGTAGCCATTTGGTTACACTATGCATCTAGGTAGATGATGAAAAATCTTATGCAGAAATGCAGCAAAATAGTTTCGTTCTTTGGTGTGACAAAGGGCCACCTGACACTTGGTACATTTCGTCCGTGAAAACCCCTTGCAACCCGGCAACTTGCACCTATTTTTGGTATTACACCATTTTTCGTTATGTTCCACCCCGTCCACCTTCACAATGCTTATGTCAAATTACCCGCATTTTTTTTTTCTTTAGACCCTCTTACATGTTTTTTGATATTAGCTATGATATAAAAATACGTTCTGAAACACTTGTCACAGCTGTCACATTTTAAAATGACAAAAATTGGTTTGTAGACTTTTGGCAACAATATGCATTTAAGGGTTAAATTGCCCCCCTTAACCATCAAATTGCCCCCCTGTGGGGCATGGGCGGTGGGCCCCATGTTCGGAAACACTGATATATAGGCTTATTGGTAATTCGACGTTTCCCATTAGGAAGTGATAGGGTTGACTATTTGTGTCAATTTTAACACCTATATGCATTAATGCATAAATGAAGCAAAAATGAAACGTCTTCGAGTTATCATGTTTTTTAGCTTTTTTCAAAATAAGTCAAAAATGTATCATTTTAAATCTCATTTTTTCTTCTGATATATAAAAACGAGTAAACAGTAATTATCGATCCAAATTTTCAATGCAAGATGAAAAACGATATTATTATACGAAACTTGGCTTTCATAACATTAATCAAAACAATAACCAATGTAAATAAAGCATAACACAAATGTAAAGTAAAATTTACGAAAAATTTTTGACAAATGAAATGTTTGACATCTCCGTAGACGTGTTTAGGCTACGAGACATTTCATTTTTCGAAAATATTTCGTAAATTTTATTTTACATTTTTTTTCATGTTTACATCACTTAAGTACTTACAAGAATATTTTTGACGGTTATTTGATTTCAATTTTCATTTCCTCAACTGCTGATAGGGAATTTAGTAATAATATTAAAACGATCATAAAGTAATACACACAAATTCAGGACAAAACAGAAAAAAAAACAAATAACGTCATACAAAGTAATCAATTGGGGAGTACAAGAGGCATAACCAATGGAAAACGCAAGTATATAATGCAAATTCCTAAATTACCTACCAGAAATACCGAATTAATCTCGATTGAGTCACAGTCGAGCAACGTTAATATTCTTTGATTCACTTTATAAATATTAATTCAGTTTTTAAAATTCACAAGTTGCGTATTCCGAATGGGGGAATAGATGGTAAATAAATAATTTTAGTTCAAATTAGATTGAATCGAATAATGAGAATATCTTTATTGAATGCCGATTTGATATGTTTGTTTAAATGTGCTTCTATATTTTTTATAAAATGAAATTAATCCCTAGTTTATATATAATTTTCTTTTTCTTTTCTAACTCACCAGCGGCTATATGATCATACAGTCTCAGGCTTTTTAACTTTTTGTACTTCGATATATTTAAATAAGACTTCTTTCTTTTCGGCAAGTGTATTCCAAAATTGAAACTAAAGGTAAAACAATACTTTGCTTGATTGTGAAATTATATAATAGTCAATACAACACGAATTACCACATATAAGATATACTAGCTTCTATCCACGACTTCGTCCGCGTGGAATAGTTACTTTGGGCTATCGCTAACTTTTACTTACGACTTCGTGTACGTAGAAAGTGAAAATATTTTTAAATAATAATTATTAATAGTAATTCTTTATTGGTGCCCTTCTCCTATTGGTTTTAGTGTAATTATTATATATAAGGTTATAACCTTCCTTGATTAATGAGCTAGTAAGAAATTTTTAAATAAGACCAGTAGTTCTTAAGATTAGCATGTTTAAGCTAACAGATTCTTCAACTTTAATATTAAGTATACCTAGAGTATGTATAGATAAAAGGTAATGATAAAAAAATTCAAATGTCATGTGGTATGCCATATTCTTGTAAAATATGTTGGTTATAAAGTGATCATAATACTGTTTACCACTCCTGAGCCATAATAATTTGGGCGTGCTTTAGCATTTTTTTTTCTCGAACTGACTACGCTATTGACTTAGCAAGCAAGGTCTTAACAACTTCACCGGACTACTCTTTAGCATGAAAGTGTTTTGGAGTACAAATGTATAGAATTCTAACAAACAACTAGAGGTGGAATTCGTATTTTTTAGTCAAACCACTTTCCATGTAATGGTACAAGGTAATAATAGCATACAATTTAAAACATACATCATAATTTAAAATATTGTAAGAATAAATATGATAAAGCTATATTTTTATTGTACATTATAACCCATTTAGATTAGCCTAGATCTTAGAAACATGCGAACGTAAACAATCTCTGAAAAGATTAATGACTTAGTTCTGGAAACTAATCCTAACTTCACTGCGCAAGCATTCAAGTCAATTGCAAGTTTTAATGGATATTTCCTATGCGCATTCAAAGTGGCTGAGACGATACATTGCCTCTACAATGTAAAGTGGCATCTACGAGTATACATTATTGCTATTAAATATAATATGACGTTTGTATAGATGTTTTACCACTCTTGCGGATATTACACACTGAAATCTAATAATGATTACGCTATTAGGATATTTATACCTACACAATGAAATTTACATTAACACCAAGAACGTTCTGATGAACTGATAATTTTCATGAAGCGTTATATGGGCATTGTCAGTAGTACAGAAAAGAATATAGGGTACCTTACACCCGGAAAAAAAGTGCGATTCCAGAAATCTACATTAACGCGAGTGAAACTTGGTATAAAAGCTAAAAGTTCAATATTTAGGCATTAGGGAATGCTTGTAAAAGTAGAAGCATAAAATAAATAAAGGATATGTTGATAGTTGGAAAGGTTAACTTTCAATAAGAACGTCAAAGTTATTCTAACGCCTAGTTAAAATAGCACGCAGAGTACCTCTTCAAAGTGCTCTTTTGTTGGAAATGGGAGTTATTCATAGCGTTTACAGAGGACTAACGCATCCACGGGTTCTGCGGAAATGTAAAATGAAAAGTTGAAGTGCGCCCGGGGAAGCGGAGAGCGCAAGCGCGCGAGGAAGGAAACTGTCCTTATCTCCGAATTTATGATGAGTCTTTCCTACATATCCATTTAATAATGCATTCTGTAAAACAGGCGTCGTTGTTAAAATATATACCTATACCATGAATAAATATTGAATTAAAACTAAATCGAAATAATTACTTTAACACAATAATATTAGTATAATTCAATTATTATCACCAAATTTCATGCATTCAATATTAATTCATTTTTTATAGGCTGTTTGATTTTTTCAATTACTAATAATTAAAATAATGTGACAATTATGATTTCGTTGTCGGTTATTCAAATTGAATGTCGAACGTATAAAAGAGGTATCATAAAAAAACAAAAAAAAACGCTATTGAAAAAAGTTGAGAATTTATGCTCACAGATTGGAGCTACGGTATGTTTCAAAGACAACTTCGGAATTCTCGTGAATTTATAATTGTACTCGATAGTAATGTCGGATGTCGATGAAGAGAAGTTCGTGAGAAAATGTAACACCACATAGGAAATGTTCTTATAGTATCACCATGTGCGAAGAATCAGAAGTATAGATTTCCCGGTATTGGAAATCGTCAAAATATCATAGGCTAGCGTGGTGATTCAAGGCATATTGCTTGTGGCAAGCTTATGTTCAAAAAAGGATTTCAGTCTGGCGTTATTATTATCACAAAAACTTGTGATGTAAATAAAAGTCAATTCTAAGTAATTTTAGAAGGTTGTTAGTAGTACCTTAGAAATTCACAATGATTCTCATGTGTTATTAAATATAAGGAATCTATGGTTATCTAATGGAGGTTGACTCTTCCGACACTAGCGTGCAAGTCAACAACGATCTGAGGACGCTTCGGGAGCAGCTGAAACACGTGTAATGGATTGTGGTCGTTACACGTTTGATCAGCATTATATTTTAATTAGCTTCAGCCCGAGACTTCCTCCGTTAGTCTGGGCTAACGCTAACATGCAGCGCAAGCTCTCAAAAGGAAACATTTTGAAACATTCTTCATTCGTGTTCCGTTCCTACTGGTCTTAGCGTGACAATATAGCAAATAGCCTCTGTCGATAAATGAGTTATCTAACAGTGCAAGAATGTTTCAACTCGGACTAGTAGTTCCTGAGATTAGCGCATTCAACCGAACAAACAAGTTGGCTGCAGCTCCAAAGCTCCAGCTTTATAATATTAGTGTAGATAAATTTTAACATTACAGCTACCAACACTGTTGAATGGTTTTATATCGCGGTAGGACAACCTTTTCTTATAAGTATTAAATTCAACAGTTTTATGTATATCTCGAGGGAATAAAATCAATGATTTATGTTTCAGTCAGACGTGGTAGCAACAAATCATTTCCGAAGGGAGTATGAAGTAATATCAATGAACTACTAATTTAGCATATATTGCTTCAAAAATTGTTTAATGCCTCTGTTAATTTATGTTATGCATTTAGAGGTTATCAACCCATAGTATGAGTTACAATTTTAATCCACTATAGATATCGTTATATTTGCAAGTATATTCAATTTTATTTCATAGATTAGAATTACATTACGATTAACCCGGATACTACTTGAGTGCGTTAGACATTTTGTTTTTCTATCTCCAGGGTCCTCTTTATGTGTTTGCAGATGAGAAAACCTCGGTTCAATCCATGTTCAATCAATTTGCATGTGTCCTATATCGGTGAACTTCAACGGTGAACTTACGAAGGGCTACCCTTTTTATACCCGAGTTATGTGATTGAGCTCATTGGTATTCCTCTCGGCGAGGCGCTTTTAAAGTTTATACTTCATAAAGGAAACGCACGCGGTACAAATAGCGTGAAGGTTATTTTCTAATGCAATAACTTTTTTTTTGTTTCGAGTTAAATGGACTACCTAGGACAAAGGAAAGTTTTCTGAATGAATGTCGCGTAATAAATTTATAAAAATACTTCTTCGTCTTGTCGTGAAGTATGGCGTATATGACAGTATATGACAGTGAGTCAAAGATGAAAAGAAGTTCGCACGAAAAATCTTTGAAGTTTAGTTGAGCTATATTTTTTTTTTCAATTATTATACCATAATATTATGTATCAAAATTCTTTGCAAGTTTGCTTATTGTGCCTTCCTCCCATTTAAACATAAATGTTTAAATATTAGTACCTGGACGACCGAGCCCAGCTCGGTTATTTTTAAATTAAAATAAACTGTTAGGTTTGCCTCGCACAATTAGCATTTTTCATCAATAAAATATATAAAAAATGTATCTATCTCTCGTATACACATAATAATAAAATCATTTATTTTATTAAAACAAATTGTTAGGTTTGTCTTACAAAATTATCATTAAAAAATATATGTATATAAACTCGGATTAGAACTGTGGTTACACGGATTTTCGAAGCAACCAAATTTACTGTCATAGTCTAGCTATAATTTTTATTGCCAGAAATCTCAGTTAAAAAAAGTTTTCTACGAATAAAATCTAGCTAGATACTAAGACATACATACCTACATACTAAGTTTCACGGAAATAGATGACGCCGTTTCCGAGATCCTGAATATATACAAATATAAAAAGTATACAAGAACTGCTCGGTTAAAGGTATTACATAGATAGATAATTTTGTTTGTGCCCGAAAGGGTACAAAATTAGTAGATATGAGAATCGTAAAGTATTACGAATAGAAACTTATAAAGTATTCGATTCGTCAATGCTGTGGATTAACAACGAACTGCTTCTAATTTGGTTTTAGTGATAACACTAAAGTTAATTAACTGTTACTAAACAAAATACAAACAAAATCAGTTGACAACTTACATAATCGTTTTCTCTTTTCCGGTTTATGTACAGATTTCCTAATTTGTCGATATTTCAATATATATAAATGCTCGTGTCGTATTAAGCAGATGTGTGAGAATTGTCTACTGTCTTAAAGAGCAAGTATTAGGAAATAATGCGTTCTCATCTTACCGCAGAAAGCAAAGCGACCTACAAGAACTTTCTGAGAATACTGCTCCGTATTTCACAGTTGTACATACATGAGATTACCATGCATGAGGTATTTACAAAGAGTGTTGATAACAGGTATTCCTGTATGTTGTATAAATTCAGATTTGCACGATAAATAGGTTTGAATGACTGGAATCAGTCTATATTAAGAATTAGGATATATGTAAAAAATATAACTATTCATATTACGATCATCATAATATTTTCAATAACTGTATAAATATGAACATGATTCTTAATTAAGATTCGAAAGAAATTGAATTTTACGTAATGTTCGAGTTTAGTAAGCTTCAACGGATAAGAAATTCCTTTTTACGAAAATAATACGAATAAGCGTAAAAAGTATTACATAGTAATGCGATGCTTACAATTTAACGACCGAAAGATCGAGAAAATATAGTTCTCTGTATTTTTCCCCTTTGTTTTACAGTTACGGTAATAGGTGAATTCGGTGAATTCAGGGATTAGAAATGCCTGTAGTTAATACATTGCGAGCCTCGGGGCATAGTTCGGAGTCCGGTGCGGTGGACCGTCTTTTTGTTGCTCTACAGACTACAAAGCTGCAAGCTCGGTAAAGTTACAATAAATACAAGTAAATAAAACTTGTACCTAACCTGTTGAAAATTGTAATTTAGGTAGTCCATACAATTAGTTATAAGTTTGATATCAAATAAGTATGGAAGAAAGTTGTATATTACAATACGCAGTCATTTTATGAGTTTCTTCTTTTTTCGCGTTACAAAGTATAATTTGGAATTTTTGATGATGGAAAATCGATTATTGTTTAGGTTACATTAAATTATAGTAATTAAATTATAAATATATATATATATATGTATTTATTTGTATTATTATTAATTTATACATATATGTACATATATATAAAGCAGAAAAAATATTTTTCTATATATACCATAGGAAGCAAACGAACAGGTGGGTCACCTGTTGTTAAGTGATGACCACCATCCAAAGACACCAGCAACACCATAAGAGTAGCAAGTGCGTTCCCAGCCTGTGTTGGTGGGGAAGAGGAAGCGACGGAAGAGCGAGAGAGAGGGAAGAGCGAGGGGGAGGTGGGCCTCCAGCGCTCTCACTGACCGAACGAAATGCAACAGTGCACTGTTACTTCACGTTGGTTTTTTGTGAGAGGGTGGTACTACGCCGGGCGAGCCGACCATTTTATCCTGAAACCAGTTATGTCTTCAGCTTGGCTCAACCATCTACAATAACTACACTATCGTTGATACACAGTCAAAAATTTTGACTGATTATTTTTCTAGATAATTTTAATATGTAGTTATCCATGAATCAACCCACTGCCTATAAAGTAAAATAGTACCAAAATATTTTCGACTTGTTCCGCGGAGAGCAAGTAGGTACTCACTCGTCCAGACTTTATAGGAAAAGTCTTCCTTTACGCTGGCTAGTGAAATATTTAACTTGTTACAAACCACAGGAGAAGCTACTGAAAAGAATCAATAAGTGATAACATTAAATGTAGACGCTGGTTTCCAGAGACTTAATTCTAAAATACAGGAAAAAATGTGCTATTTATTGAAATATTCGTAGTTCTTAAGAAATTACTTATTGAAATATTTCTCATCTATCAATTATTGTACCTATAATATTTTAATTCATAAGGCATATCCTGTTTTTATTCTTATATTTTACTCTGTTAAAAGCCGTTTCCCGCGTTACTACATTCTACGGTGCATTAGCGACTTTAAATTTTCAGACATTTGCAGTTCTATAATTTTTTTCAGCATATAACATGTAGTAACATAATTACTTAACCATTAAAATTTCCTCTTAATATTTTCTTTCACTGTCAATATTAATAATTAAATGCACTTAAGAAAATAGAAACAACTTTCATAGAATTTATTGCATTGGTGAAGAAAATTTAAGATGGAAGTTAGTTTGGCACTTTAACTTGGAATCGTTTGGTCGTTATCACGTCACCCTGCGGATAGAAACGGGTACCTGACAGTGACCAAACAATTCCAAGCGGAAGTGCAAAGTAACGTTCACCCAAATTTTTAAAAGTTATTTGTTCATTCATAATCAATTGTGGCTTCATCCGTTTCATTACCTTATTCTATCTATGCGTTTTAATTGGGGAAGCAAGTACTATATAAATATAATATAGATTGTAAAAATATATATTAAATACTAAGAAAGATCAACTAACAACATTGAACTAGTAACGAGAAAGAAAAAGATCTACTGAATTAAAATAAATACTGAGAGAATATAAGGGTATATTGTACTAGCTTTTGCCCAGGTTTTACTCGCGTTAATGCAGATTTGGCCTATTCCTCGTAGATAGTACTTTACTCTAGAAGAAAGGTATTCTATGCCTAGTTTTCTGTACTTCTGACAAGCCCAAGCATGATGATTTTCGGTTGAGAAGTTAATTGGTGAAAGTATACAAATGATAAAACACATTCACTTTTAATAGTTAGGATGTTGGAATTTATCTATATAGTCCAATAATTACTTCAGTATCAAAATCGATACGACTATAATTGTAAAGATATTATTTTATAATTTAGCGTAGCCAGTTCTCTGCCCTTAGTTAGCGTAACAGTGAAATTCAATTTCAGTAGGTAATTGCTTTGAACGAGACTCTTAATAATCAATACTAGAGGTAATAAGTTTATGAAACCGCCAGCTACATTACTGAGTTACCGATTTCGTTTTTACCTCGTAGAGGTAAATTGTTAATAAATTCCCCTTTGGATTACGTTTTTCATAGAACAGATACATTTCTCAAGAACTATGTAATTATCAATTTATAATACGTAAAAAAATCATACAACGTTATGGTAGAGCCACGCTGAAGCTTATTATTGGTTTCAACATGAATAGTTCGGCTCGTTCGGGTTAGTACCACCCTCTCACAGAAAACTGACGTGAAGTAACAGTGCTTGCATTGTTACTTTCGCTCGGTCAGTGAGAGCGCAAGAGACCCTCCCCTCTTACCCCTTCCTTCCTTCCCCACTCGCTCCCTCAGCACCCAAATACAGGCTGGCAACGCACTCGCGACTCCCCTGGTGTTGCTAGTGTCTATGGACACCGGTGATCAAGGTAAAAAAGTCATATAACATCATATAAGTTATATCATTGTGGTCCAACACTATAACCTATAAAGATAAAAAAAACTATTTTTTTATATCTTCGTCTGTGTATTGATAACATATCTCTAAAATTAGGATAAAATTTTGTGTCGAATGCGTTAGGATAGATATTTGCAATTTTTCCTTCTTCCATTCTAAAATTTGGAATGTTACATTTATTTATTTTAAAAATACGCATCACATCGTCATATTGAAAATCTAATATAAGGATTATGTAAAGAAAGTTCGTTCGATTGGAAATAGAGTGACTCTCAAAGACGATGTCGCATGTTTGACGCTCTTTCAAATATTTGCTTTCAGGATTAAATCAGATGGAAAACGTGTAGTCGCCTAAATAATTTGTGCATAGAAAGAGTGCTGTTGTGTTAACATTTCAATATATTATGTTCAGAATATCGTATTATTATAGTTTTTTGTCTCACAAATACATCTATATGTTTATACGAGTATTTGTTTATTTTTTAAAGAAGTGTATCTAATATTTGGCTATGCCAAAAAATATTTAAATAGTTGATTGCTTCTATACACATTTTGTAAATTATTTTAATCAATATATTTAGTAGGCACCGAGGCTCACTCTATACAATTAATGAAAAATGTTTTAGGGTATTGTAAATTTTAAGTTACTTTTTAAATCTGTCAAATGTACGTTTTTTTAACTTTATTTTTGGTAATCAATCTTTCTGATTATTACTGCCATTGTCGCGAAGTCATTAATGTTACAAGCGTTGTACGATCATTTCAACACTAAACGTCGTGTGAATCAATATTCTAACAAGATGGAGGATGCCTTGTTTAGAACCTTCTAGGGAGTTTTTGTGGCATCTCAGAATTTCATGCTCAGAAGTATTATTTTCCATTCACTTTACTTGTGCACTATAAACTAACTATATAACGTACAACACCACCAAATTTACAAAATATAGAGTCAAATAATACAAGATTATGAATAAAATATAAAATCCACATAAGATCCCGCAAAAAACTCCCAAATGTACGTTTTATTTTTAGTTTTCCATTTTGTGTAATGAATGATGTCAAAGGAAAATCATATGTTGCGAAAACCAATGAATCACCAAATTCGAAACACGCAGCACACATGCCTGAATTTGAAATAATTTTGAATTTGGAATTCCTAACTAAACGTTAGACATTTGATTTCAAAGTGGCCAGTTCGACAAAATGGCAATTTCATAAAGGACCTAATATAATCAGGTCTTTGCATCGGGGATAAATACTTACTTTCAGAAACGAGTTTACTGTGTTAGATATTTTAGCATAATGTGATATATAATAGGATGCATGTATCCTATACTAACAGGAAGTGTATGAAGGATGTTAATATTTAATGATATATTAATAAAACCTCACCCCGATCCACATGGCCCAACCCCACTAATATTACCGTTTTCTCATTTCGTGTATTTCCTGACCTACACTTTGTAGCGTAATTACTTCCTTTTATATTATTCGGAACCTGATGTCAAATAGTGTATGACGTGCCAAAATAGAGAGATAGTGAATACAAATGTAAACGTAATGAAATCTGTTTGGTAGTTCTACTGTATTTAAACAAACAAACAATAAGAGAAATGTTATCTTGAGCAAATATTTTACGTTATAAAAATTGAATATCTAGTTTACCTATAAAAAAGTAGTAATAATCAACAAAATATTAGGAAACAGATAAAAATATAGTATTGCAACTCTGGAAAAATTTGGCTTAATTCCTCTGAAACTGATCTAACCTCTTTGAACAAATTTAGATTAAACAAATTTCCTTAAGTAGAAACTTAGTTAGGAGATTCTACATTGAAAGGGTTTACTTTTCAACTTCTAGCGTCCTAACTTAGGGAGTTGGACGATACGATTTTGTATAAAATATTTAGTTTATATAGTGACATGTACATGCCAGTTTTGAATATTTATTTAATATTCTGTGATTAGGACATTTGTATGAACAAACGTCTTGTGAATCACTATATTTTCATAAAGTTTCGTCTTATATCTGGTAACGTACAACATATTTCAGTTTTGTAAGGAAAATTTAAAGTTACAACAATAATGAAAATTCTATTTAAACTAGAAAACATTAAAACGGAATTGCATTAACTCTATTCACCATCAAAATTCATTAAAACTAAATTACTTTTCAAGCTGTTTATAGTAATGGAATTTGTTAAGCATACAATTTTTTTTGTAGGCATTTTTATGCTACAGGGCAGCAAACAGAATGATGATGCCAATGTCTATTTAATGGTAAATAGTTACCGTTGCTTATGGACAACTGCAATATCACTTTTGCATTGTCGACCTTGAAGAGGCGTGTTTCCAATGCCCTTTAGAAAAGCCCCGTGTCATAACCCTGTAACTTTTCGCCTGTGCCGGTGACCACTTCTGTGACTTATATAATGTTATAGTGCATTTGAAAATAAAAATACCTTTTTTAGTATAATAAATAAAATTCAGTACGTATATTATGTAGACAGATAGCTTTAGAATATTCTTTTCTTCTTTATATACTTGTATTTGTTTGTTATTTGTATTGATATTTGTATCAGTGAATAAATATTAAGTTAGTTGATGAATTGTATAATATCAATATAAATAAATACAACAAATTCTAACATAAAGTTGTTGTTTGTTATTGCCTATCGATAAAAGCTGGAGTACCTCGAATCAATTTAATTTTAAAAAAGGCTACCTTACGATTGCCTCTCGTCTAATTTCCCTAGAGTGCGAAGTTACATAGACCTGACGGGTTTCTTATAAGTTACGCCTAAATGGAGGATAATTTTTACACACTCGTACAATTTACTTTTTTGATTGTTTTAAATCACATATTTTAAGATTGCAAAGTGTATAGAAACGTTAGTTACGGAAATACGATCGATACACCAATTTAAATAAAAAAATTAAGTTGTAGCATTTGACCGCAGTCTTACTGATGTGAATATCCTATTGTGCTCTATTTTGGGAAGCTCAACAAAACTCGACTGTCGTGCAAGGCGTCTATTACCGAAAAGGAATGAAGATAAGCAACTTACGCTTAAATATTACTTTATCTCTATATACCTACACATGTTACACTTACCTGATGTTATATATTGAATAGCTGTGGGAACAAATATACAGATGCAGCAGACTTTCAACTTGAGGAAGATAGCTCGCTAGACTTGCTTAGAAAAAGCTCTACAACTTTGCTATAGTTTCAACACGATATTTTGATGGAGAGATACTACTTATTTGCAAGGATTCGAACCTACGTCATTCAACGCAGTATATGAGCATGTTAACCACTGAACCATCACCACCATCATCGCTTTTTTTTTTATTGAGAGTCGATTTTATATCGCCCCTCACCGGACTGTCCTCTACCGCGGGTAAGCAGAGACCTTTTTATGCTAAGTAGTTTATTTATTTATCCTTTCTTTCTCTGTTTTAACCTTTTATTAGTTTTCTCTTCAATATCCTTTTCTTTTATGTTTATCGATTTCCACGCTTATCTTTTATATTTTTATTATTTTCTTTGTCTCTAATATACATGTCTGTCCTTACAACACTTGTAGCTCTCTATTTCTTAATAGAAGTTCCAAACTGTCACCTTACTATCTTTGTATTTTTCTATTTTCCTGACGCATGAACCTCTAGATTTAGATTTATTAGTTTTGTTATGCTTCATCACATTCACTCGCAGACATTACATCAATTGATATTCTAAGTTTATTGTTTTGTTTATACTACTGTTGGTTCTATCTATTTTATCCTTTTACTGTTACACATTCCCGTTGGCTCGTAACGCTTTAGGCTATCTATTACTTAATAGTAGTTTCAAGCTATTACCTCTTGCTATATTTTCTTTATGTTCTATTTTCCTATAGGTTGACTTCCTAATTTAGTTTATTTTTATATTGTCTAAAGTTTATCACATACTTTCATGCATTTTCTTCAGTTAATACTTTAAGTTGTTTTTAGTTTAAATTTAGCTTTATGTTGTATTTAATTTTCTATGTAGTTCTCAAAGAAAGGGGTGTCGCTTTTAGTAGTTCTGTTCACCTGTTACTTTGGGATCGATCGATGACTTGGCGTAGTCCGGTGAAGCTGTTAAGACCTTGCTGGGTCAATAGCGTAGACATTTCGAAAAAAAAAAAATCGATGACTTGGTTTTGAGTTTAATTTTTGTTATAGATATTGTCCTAGTTCTAGTTTTTATTTTTAGTTTAGCTTTAGTTTTAGTTTAAATTTAGTTTACCATCATCGCTTTAAGCACCTCATACTATATAAATAATATATTTTCCGATTCTCTTTCTTGTCTTGCCGTTATCTCCTGTAAGCCTCCACAGATTAATATATTTACATAAAATCCTTTATTTATTGTCAAGAAAAAAACAATAGCCTGTGTCAAGTAGCACAAACAAATAAAATATTACTACAACATGCCTTTGTTAATGAGAATATGATACTTCGAATATTCACTGATTTACTTACGTTGTAATATGGACTTGTGAGAATGACTTTACGTTACATAATAATAAAGTTCATTCTAATAACGGCATCAAACGTCGGTATATGAGAATATATCGCTCGCCATCCTCTTTATGCAGGTTAATAAACACCACGATAAATATTATTGTACAGAAAACTTGACATACATATAATGTTTTACCGTGTCTTGTGTGTATTTAAGTTAACATACAAAGTAAAAAAAAGTATGTTACCTATAAGTTTGGACATAAATATAGTATCTTATTATTTGGTATATTTAAATGTTTTCATGTAAGTATATAGATCACCTCAATTTAGTTAGTATAGTTTATGTATAGGATACGAACACACGAAATAATTGGAGAGACTTCCATTTTTTTAAATCAATTATTATTGACATGAAATGGTGTACTGTGGTGAGTGATAATACTAATTCTCAAGAATTGCTATTATCATTTTTTATTGTTATAAAGTAACTAAAATACAATTTATGACGTATTACATCTATATAGTTTGATTAAAGCTGTGTAATATTTTTATCTGTTTTTTTTTTCATATTTCAGATTTACATATACACATACACATACACATTTATTAGTAGATCGGAACTGTTCAAAGCATTTTCATATATGTTAGGATATAAACATTTGATAGCAATTAAGTAGGTATTATGTTATGATTCTAATATGAATTTACGAAAGAAAATTTGGAATCTGTTTCAAATCAGAATGACTATTTTTAATATTATATATGTTGAACAACTGTAAACATTACTTATTAAAATGTGTTTAAGTACAATGAATAAATCAAGGCTTCAAATACTATAACTGCATACTACAAAAAGCAATGTCACTCTGAGTATCTATTGCTATTAAGTTCTTGCAATTTTTAAACATTTTCCTTATTCACAAAATATATGACTGCTTTATTCTTATACATAAATTGTAATCCTAAGATTACACTATGAAATGAATTAAGCTTTACAGTAAATATATCTATTTGAGTTATAGACAATGATTAAGTTATTGTTTATGCAAAAAGAGGTTTATGTCAACAAGAATGTGGTGTTCAAATTAGTTCTTTAAATACATTTATTAGGGAACTCTAAAACTAAAGCATAATTTAAATAATTGTCTTTCGGATATGCAATAAAATAGTCAATTTTAGAAAACATATAATAATTAATCTTCACTAATTATATAAAAGTCGCACAGGTAATGGTTCCACAATTAAAAATTGTTTTATTATTTTAAGAAGTGATAACATTAAAAGACATTGACGTAACATTATACGTCGTAATATAATTCAATAGTGTAGTATTGAAAAAAAGACGGTTTCAAAGACTATGTGGCTCAGTATACAACAGCTCGGTAGAAAATGTTACGAGTTTCAGCTTTTATTAACTGCGTATTTTAAACAATGTTATTGAAAAAAATTCTGTTCAGTGTGGTACTTAACTAGTGAAATGGATCTTTAAATGTGGTTGTAGGCCGGAAGGTATGCCGTTGGCACTTGTCAGGTCAGATTTAGGCAGCCATTAAATGCGATGTTAATAACCTGCCGCTGTCGGTTACTATGCTTCTTGGCTTTTCATTACGTGAGATCTTTGCTCGTAGAAAATATTTAACAGTGGACTCTATAAAGAAATGAACGAGAATCATATTATATCTAGCCACTAATATTAATATTTTTTAAATAATTAATTAATCGATTTAAATATAGATAAAATCTTCAACATATAAAAATACCAAAAATAAACACATTAGAGACAATTAATTTTAATAACAGAATCCGAAAATAGGTTAAATTTATTCAGTTCGTTGTTTTGTACTGGTCATGCAGAACTATAACATAAACCACAGTTAATTCAGTTGTGTGGGTTGATCGAGTTATTGGAATATATTAATTATTAATTGTACAAACCAAAAACCAACTAGTGCCGGCTGCAGCAATGAATAAATACTAGTAGGATGAGTATACACTGGATATTATAGTATACATTGTTCGTATTTATCTTGCGTTCTATGAAATTCATCACGAACCATCTGTTTCCGAACCTTTTAATATATATCACTATTTTTTCTTGTTGGTTTAGCCACTAAAAATACTTATTCAACCACATAAGATTGTTCAAACCAAACAAAAATTACATTCACAAATATTTGAATATAAACACTAGGATATAATAATTTATGTAATTGTAAATTCGAGAGAAAAATATATACGAGTTGATTACAAAATTTCGTAGTCCGGGTTTAAAAATATTTGAAAGTCTTTGAAAAATTATAGAATCTGTGTCAAACTGAACTGTGTATTTTTTTTTTTCTCGAACTGACTACGCTATTGGCCTTAATTTTTTGGCTTTTGCAGCTTCACCGGACTACAAACAGTGTACTTATTATTACCCTGTGTTTTTATCTAGCAAGGTTATGCGATACGCTTGCGGTATTGTATCAATTGTTGTAGGTAGCAAACATGAGGCATTACAACTTACTCTAAAAATACTCCTTTATTACTTAACATCAAAATATTATACCAGATAATAAAGATAAAATATTATAATAACAGATTGATATTGCACCGGTGAAACAACTCGACCACCACGACTGACTTATTTTAGACTAGATATTACTTGCGACATAAATTTTAGACAAAAACTAGGGTTCCGCGTATGTATATCTACTAAATTAAAGAAGTACGGTGTTAATACAAAAAAGTTAAATACACATTGAATACTTGCATCAAAAAGGTTACGTTAAATAAAACGCGCTAGCTGAATGTTCGCCATCTTGTTCTTTTGTCTCGCTTTGTTTAGATTAGGTTAGACATGCAAAAAAAGGATAATGCGAACTTGCCTTTTTTAAAAATCTTTTTAAAGCAAGTATTTAACTTTTTTGTGATAACACCGGTAGTGTTCAGATGTTGAGCGGGTCCTACGCGCCTATTTACAATTAACAAAATCTTTTTGCCAAACTTCACACGATTGAAGTTGTGGGTAACAGAAAATTATACACATCTATGTTATTGGCAACTAAATTAAGAACTAAACAATTATTGAAACAAGCATATGGAAGTTTCTAATAATGTTATCCAATACTAAATTCTCGCTACAGCTAGCACTTTCAGAACTCTGTTTAAGTTTACGAACCTTTGTATGGTTAAAATCGACAATTATCTAGTCACACAACGTGTACAGTAATTGCAGTGCGCCATGCCTTTGTTGAATCTGATTCGTTGAAAATTCTACTGCAAATAAACGTCGAGAAAATTATTTGCTTGCTTTTAAAATGTGTACATGTAGTTTCAACTACGCCGTATTCGCTTTGTTTAGCCTTTTAAAAGGAATAAAATAAAAATATGTGATGGCATTTGTGTTTCTTTACGTTGTACATGCAAATTATATTTGTTTTAAAGCTTCTAATACGATTTAATTGTAAATATAAATATTATTTATGAACGTTTATATTTTGCTGCGTCAACTGTAAACTCTAAGTATATTACAAAATACTATATTTAAAATTTTCCTTCATAGTAGTGGGCGTAGTGGACGTTGTCCCGCCCTAAATATTTTTCGTGAATCACTCTACATACTGATAAAACCGTATCAGTTTGTTCGCGAACAGACAGATAGACAGACGTGGCAGAAGACTTTGTTTTATACTATGTAATAATATAACTTTAATAATTATCCTCATATTATATAGCGATTGAAAATCGCTTTATATAGTTTCCTTATTTTATAACTTAACAAAAACAGGTCATATTATAGTATGATATAGATTATGTTGACATGTAATGGTTGGGTTATTTAAAAGGTATCCTTTTTATAAATCAATATTAGTATATTTAAATAAAGGTAGCTAAATTATTTTTAAGAGAGGTTTTAAAATAAAGGTATTAAAGTTGAATGTACACTAAAATTTACTAAAATAACATAGTTGAAGTATGCACAAGATTACAAATTTACTATTACTATATGTATTTAATTTTCTAATATTTGCAAATTCTTATTCATAAAATATCTGTTACATTTTTAACACAGGCGGCATTTACACTACAAATTCTGTCACGAAATATTAAATAATTGAGATTTAATCCAACCTTGTGTAAACAAATGCAAAAGTTAATATATTTCTGTATTTTTAATGATAACATTTAATTGTAAATAATGTTAAACAAAAATAGCAGAACATCAAAAGTTTTAATCATGAGAATAAACATAAAAGAGTAATTCTAAAAATAATGTTGTTGTTTTAAAGGGAATGAAAGGATTAGTAGCTTTTATACTTTTATATTTATGTCTGTGTAATTGTGTATAAATTAAATGAATTAACATACTTATTATCCCTTTTTTGAAGGGATCATGGTCGAGTTACTGTAGCGTGTTTGGATAAGATGTCGGAGGTAATTCTGTGATTAACTAAGGTTCCAGTATAAACAAACATTATTTTATTAACATACAGTAAAATGTTTAAACATATAAAATATTTTTTTAATAACTTAGCTTTAATAATCAATTGATTTTAAAATTTGTGATCAACTTCATAATTGTCATTCACACTAAGGGAGGAACCAAAATTTCTAATTAATAGTGTGTTGTGGGGACTTGACTTTCATTTACTATTCGTTTAATTTATTCTATGTTCACTCATACATTTACTGTCTATCGTTATTTATCAATGTCGAATTGAATGTATCTATGTATTGAAAGATTCGGTTAAATAAGTCTCTCTTTTTTGGAACAAACATAAAAGTAAAAAGTTACATTTTCACTGTATTGTTTTATAACCTTCTTTGCAACATATAGTCCCACATATGAACAGGAATTTGTACAGACACAAAATGAAGAAATCGTTGTATTTGAATATTATATTTAATAATTTCTACTTTTTTTAACTTTATCTTGGCACCAATCTTTCAGATTATTACTGCCATTGTCGTGTTGTTAATAATATTACAAACGTCGTGTTATTATTACAATATCCTAACAAGATGGTGGCTCCCTTGTTAGAACCTTTCAAGGAGTTTCTGTGGCATCTCAGAATTTCATGCTCCGTGGTATTATTTTCCATTCACTTCACTTATGCACAATAAACTAACTATATTACGTAAAACACCACCAAATTTACAAAATATAGAGTTAAATAACACAAGATTATGAATAAAATATAAAATCCACTAGACGATAGATTAAAATTTACACTTGTTATTAAAAATGCAAACAATAGAGTTATATTAATTAATCATTTTTTTACAAGATGAATCAGTTGTCAGAGTTAGAGGAACTCTTATTTGGAGGTAATATGAGGAGCTTACCTCAAACTTATCACATAGAGTAGGTTTTCAAAAATTCTGCGTGACTTTAAAATGTGAATACAAGAGCCTAAAAACGAAGATATATACGTTATTATTATCATATATTTTACTCTTAAATAACTTTTTGTATTTGACAGATCTTTTGTGTTTGAATTATGAAGAAAACATAGATAGAAATAAAAAGATTATATGTTTCACTAATTTGATTATTCATCAACTCTTTAATTCAATTTTTTAAGGGCATTTATCCCAAAAAAATATATCAGCCACATCGTTTCCTATTCTTTCTAGGTTCATCAGGTGAGTCAATGATGAGATATCATTAAGAAATCATACAACATTAGTTTCACCCAAACAACAGCTTTAGTAATATTATTAATGCAAATGTATGTTTATTTGTTTGTTACGATTTAATGCATACAGTTTTTCATATGTGTTGTCATAGGTTCAGAAAAGTGTACATTTCACTAACAATGAAGTTCTGTTTCTCGTGGAATAGGTCAAATGTACATTAAAGCAAGTGAAATTGTGATCAAAAGCTAGTAAATTATAAATATATTTAATTTTATCACGAAAGATATTATCTGATTAGTTATATATGTAAACAGATCAGCGCCATATATAAAAAGGATGTAAAAAAAAATGATTAAAATGAGAGTGATGCATCTTTACTTAAAGTATACATAACCTATATTTTTGTGTTTTATGGGTTATTTTGAGTGGTGGTAGAGCCACGCTGATGTTATTATTAGTTTCAGCATGAATGGGTCGGCTCGCCCGGGGTATTTCTACCCGAACCACAGAAGACCGACGTGAAGTAACAGTACTTGCATTTAATGCAATAAGTTCAAGTGTTACGTCAAGCGAGTCTTAATTCATAAGGGCTATTACGGGGTAGATCAATATGTAAACGATGGCGACGTCTGGAAGTGAGGCCTCTCTCTGTGCATCCACCAAAAATGAATGTAACTTTATATGTTTACTATGTTGTAATTATATAAAAAAATGTATTATGAAAAGATAAACCAGATCGAGTTTCTTGCCAGTTCTTCTCGATGACTGGGTTATATTCCGAATCGGTGGTAGTTCTGACGTTCATAAGTGCTTTTTCAGGGCTTTAATTGAATAATGTTCTGTTTTGATTTGATTTGATTGTTGCGTTTCGTTCGGCCAGTAAGAGTGCCGGAGGCCCACCTCCCTTTAACCTTCTTGTTCACCTTCTCCTTCCCCCTCGCCCCTCCCCATAGATAGATTGGCAACACACTGTCGACTCCTCTGGCGTTGCTAGTGTCCATGGACGGCGGTGATCACTTAACATCAGTTGACCTACCTGTTCGTTTGTCTCCTATGGTATAAAAAATAATAATAAATGTATTCCGAAAGCCACACTTGAGAGGTAGTTCCCTCTAAGCTTAGCCTGTTACTCTCTTAGGAAATATCGTCACTTATCACCAGGTGTCCTTGTGGTCAAATGATAAAACCTTTAAACGATACTTTTTCTTTTTGTCAGTATATCGAATTATAATTTTAATAAACATGATTCGTATTAATTAATTTTGTAATTTCTAATGTACTAACGCATAATCTACAATATCTATACTAATATTATAAAAACGTAAAGTTCGTGAGTTTGTGACGTGACGTTGTAGGGGGTAATCTCAGGAAATACGAGTCCGTTTTGAAAAATCCTATCAAAGTTATGTAGCTCATTTGTCGAGGATGGTTATAGGTTATCGTCAAGCTAAGATCAATAGGAGCGGAGCACCAATGAAGAATGCTTAAAAATCGTTTTTTTCCTCTCAAGAGCTTTCGCTGCATGTTAGCGTTAGCCCAAAATATCGTTCCACGCAAACGAAGTCGTGGGCAGAGGCTAGTCAAATATATATGTATAATAATACATAAGTGGTCTATTTCCTGGCGCGAAGCCTACGCTGGCACCTATATTTACATATTAGCAGATAGTTACAATGGAATTAAGCTCTAATAGTCGTGTTGTCACGATATAACTTAATTGAACAATGAGCTTAACGACATATATTAAGAGCCAAATATATAGTATAATTGCTAATCATTGCAAATCTTGTGGTTGATAATATTTACGTGTATATACTATGTATTTATCAGTAACTTATATCGTCACGGGGTAACAATTAAAGCAAACTAAAAGCAAGGACGTCGAGTGTATCAAATCTTATACCTTTAAACGAGCTATTCTTGTATATTTTTATATATTCAGGATCTCGGAAACGGCGTCAGCGATTTCCGTAAAACTTAGTATGTTGGTAGTTTCGGGGACGATAAATCAATCTAGCTAGATTTCATTCATAGAAAACTTTTTAATCAAATTTTTCAGGCAATGAAAAAATATAGCTAGAATATAATGGTACATTTCGCCGCCGTTGTCAAAAGAAAAACAGCTCAGATGGAAATCGGCTGCTACGAAAATCCGTCTAACCCAGATTCCGAACCCGTCAGATTCGAACTGAGTGACAAAAGAGGAGATTTTTTTTATAAAAAATTTTGATTGTATGTGAGGCAAATCTAAAAGTTTTATTTTTAATTTAAAACTATTTAATGAATTACCTAAAGAATTACGAGATACTGAATCTTTAAATATATTCAAAATAAAACTGAAGTTGTTTCTGAAGGATAAATATTTTGATGTATTAACGCAAACTTGTAGTTTGAAGACGTCGAGTGTTTCTAATATGCATTTAATTAGGTAATAATCAACGTGCTTCTAGTTGTATTTACGTTTAGGAATCCCTTAAACTGACATAAACAAGCATCCCGGTTGACCGTAATAAAATTGTTAGGCAACAAATAATAGTGTGCCCGTTTTATAGGCCACATCGTAACTGCATTTTAATGGGGCCACATGTTCGTGAGAATACGCCTTATGTTTAAATTAGTTCTTGAGTCTTATTATTTACATATTATGATAGTGTATGAATTAGATAAGATATTCGCTTCTGTTCGTGGTTTCGAGTTTATATAGATTTGACTCCAGTCGAGGTATGTGCAAAATTTCAAGTTAATAAGTTTAGCAGTTAAGGCGTGAAGCCATAATAAGCAAATACACATTTACAACATTAGTATGTTATAATGTTATAGTTCTTTTTATATCATAGGAGGAAAACGAATAGACGGCTCACCTGCTGTTAAGTGATCATCGCCGTCCATAGACACTTGCAACATCAAGGTGGACGCAAGTGAGTTGCCAGCCTGTGTTTGAGAGAAAGAAGGGGGAGGGGAGATGGGCCTCTGGTGCTCTCACTGACCGAACGAAATGCATCAATGCAAGCACTGTTACTTCACGTCGGTGTTTCTGTTAGAGGGTGGTACGCGCGGGCGAGCCGACCCAATCATGCTGAAACCAGTAATAGCTTCAGCGTGGCTCCATCTCTTAAAAAGTTTCCGATTACATTGCGTTTTTCTTGTTCTGGATTTTGTCTTAAGACTTACATCTTATAGGTAATCTACTTAGTTAAATTGTGAAATACTGAGTAGCACACTAATAATTCTAAATCAAAACTCGCCATTATTCTTTATAAAAGTTACTTACAGAAAAGAATTACTTTACATAATTCGAATAGATGTGATGAAAATTAATTTTGTCATGTCTTCATCGGGATATCTATATTCTTGAAACTCACTAAAATTATGTATGAACATATTTATAATATTGTTTTTAATTTTAACGCAGAGGTGTGTGTACCTTTACAATAATTATTTGGAGTGGACCACTTTGCTGATTTATTTCGTCATATATTAGCATTGCTTGCGCCATTGTGTTCCAATATGAACGACGCTTCTAACAGCATATACGAAGTATCTCAAGTTATTGAAATTTAAATAAATGCACTTTTGCTCTTTTAAGTATGATAAAATTTGTTACAATAGAGTCTTATAATCACTAAGATTTAGAGCTTCTCCTGTGTTACAGTAACAGTACCGGGGCAACCGAGCCTAGATCAGTTCTTTAAAAAACATTTTTGAATTAAAATAAACTGTTGGGTTCGCCTCACAAAATTAGCATTTTGTCACACAAAAAAATATATTATAAAAGATATGTCTCTTATAGTATCAAAATTATTTATTTAATTAAAATTAATTATTTTTAAAATTAATTAATAAAAATAAAAATAATTTGCCTTAAAAAATTATCATGTTTTACAAAAAAAAAAGAAATTATATACACTTGCATTCGAACTGAGGTTACACGTATTTTCGAAGCAACCAAATTTCCACCTAAGCTATTTTTGTTTTGACAGCAGCGGCGAAATTTACCTTCATATTTTAGTTAAATTTTTTCATTGCCTGAAATTTCACTTAATAAAAGTTTTCTATGAATAAAATCTAGCTCGATCTATTTATCGTCCCCGAAACTGCCTACGTAATAAAGTTTGACGGAAATATATGACGCAGTTTCCGAGATCCTGAATATATACAAATATAAAAATATACAAGAATTACTCGTTTAAATGTATTAGAAAATACAAAAAATGCCGAGAAAGTCATTGCTAACAGAAGTGAAAACTCAAAACATTGAAATAAATGTGTTCTGTTTTGATTTTTTACATTAATTATAGTGTAAGTGACAATATTTAAATTTCAGAATTCGTTCACTGAAATTATTAACATTAGTGTGGTTTTCATATCTATTAACACTCGGAGCAATAACTATATACATTTTCGAAGACTATTAATTAATCAAGCGTATGATGAGCTGCAAATATCAATATTATATGGCCCCTATACTACGCGTCGTTAGTCTAACGCAAGCCGCGTAAGCGCAACACGGCTGCTCATGCTTACGTAGTATGTCATGACGCGATATTATACATTTATCTTTTGCCAAAAATGTAGTTCAACGCGCCTAAAGAACTTTTCACTCCAAAAACTAGATGACTTATCGAACTGTAATACTTTCGAAAAATGATCCGACACAAAATACATAATTTTTACGAGTATGCTTGGTACGCATATGTTTCAATAACTCATATAAGTATGAATATGTACCTTAGATTAGCTGAGATAGGTCCCGAATTACATGAATCACGCAACAGCCCAAGCCGAGGTGAGCCATGTAGGGTGCAAGCTAGTTGTCAAAATAAAATCGGCTTTAATGCACGCCTTAGTAGTCCGGTGAGGCTGTTAAGACCTTGCTAGGTCAATAGCGTGGTCAGATCGAATAAAAAGAGTAAAATATTATTGTTAACTTCGGAATCCTAATTTATTTACTTCACCTACAATAACAATACAATCAAAATTATAAGTTTAAACGATGTATTGTTTGTAATGTGATGTATCCGTATAATCTAAAAAAATCTCTGCATAAAGGAAAACTTTGGAATAATTCGCCACAACTTTTATTTGCGGGTTTTTTCCTAGAATTAGCGTGATAGTTTTATTAATAAAAAGCGTGCGTAGGCGTTTGTTTACGTCAGTACAATGTAACGAACTATGGGATAGTTCAAATGAAGTATTTGATATACTATTATAATAAATGTCTACACTCAAAGATAAAACTAAGTGCAACATCAGTTTGGAGTAGTTTTGACAAAAGTTTACTTTTTTTTTCTTGAACTGACTACGCTATTGCCCTAGCACGGTCTTAACAGCTTCACCGGCCTATTAAGGCGATCGTTTAGGGCACTCGGCCGATTCTATCTGACAACTAGCTCAAAGGTGCACGGCACACTTCGGCTTAACTGCACGGCACACCTCGGCTTAAAAGTTTACTAAAGAGGAACCCTATAACCAGAATGCTATGATGAAGACGACCTATAGCGGAGCATAAACGCTTCCTTTTATGCGTACACCATGTTTCATGTTTTTAAGGATACATGATTTTGAAATATTGGGATATACGAATCTACTAAAATTAATGAATTAAGTTAAAAATTATTCATAGCGAATAATACTATAATGATAACGATGTACAAGTTGGACATGGTTTATTTTTATCAATCGAAGCCCGGATGTCTGTCAGTTTAATGTGTCCGTTGGTTTTGGCATCGATATGTGTTAGGAATCTACACTAAATTACACCAAATTTGGAATCCGTTTAAACTTTATATGCGAAAGTAGCTTTGTCCGTCTGTTATCTTAACACAACTAAACATCTTAACCGATTGGAATAATATTTGGCATAGAGGACTACCTCTTTACTAAAACGTGTATAGGATATACCTTTACAATATTATAAAAAAATATAATCATCAAGGTGCGTGAGTATGAGCTAATTTTCTATAAAATCTTTTTTTTATTCCATTCATTTTATTATAACTGGCCATTATGTAGCTAGGTTTTTATTATGTTGTTATTAAGTCCTGTAATTGAACAAGGACAAAGTCGCCACTGGTTGCTAGAAAATAATGTCAATAGAACATTGTCGATATTTATAACGATACTAGTATTTTTACGCGGTTTCGCTCTCGTTAGTGTAGCGTTGATCTATCCTCGGGAACAGTACATTTTATTACCGCATGAAACCCACTCTATGTCTTTTGCTGAATCCCTGACAATTTGCATGATGTTCTGTTTAGTAGTTAAACTTAACACAACTTGACATTCGCATTTATAATCACTACATATAAAACGAGGTCCTCTGTCTGCCTGTTCGCGATAAACTCAAAAACTACCCAACGGACTTTCATGCGATTTTAACCAGTCGATAAAGTGACTTATGAGAAGGGTTTGGTATATAATTTGTCAATGTTTTTTTATTATCAGGGAGATATGATGTCCGTCGAGCCCACTAGTATTACTTAAGATTAGGATGACACTATTGACGATATTATAATATCGAAATCGGAAAATACTGGGTATCGAAGAATACATAACTTTAAAATTATTCATTAATTCAATTTAGATTACATTTTGAATTATGCAAGCCTCTTGATTTATACAAAATAGCCGTGAGACATTTATTTACCTGTCGTAGCCTCAAACGCAAAACCTCACACATAGTCCGGTGAATTTCTAAAGGCTTTGCAAGGCCAATAGCGTAGTTAGTTCGAAAAAAAAGGAGAAATTATTGTTTTTAGCTATAAACAACACATATATATATATTTTTCTTAGTTTTTTATTTACCATTATACATAATTTAACTAAAAATAAAAGCAGTTTACGAAAATTTACAGCCCTATTTGCATTATTAGATAACACTAAAATATCGTTAATATATAAACTTTCAATTTGTAGCTCACTATGCCTCTATGCTACAGGTAACACAAAAAGAACTCTGAATTTCTCAGTTTTCAAGTTGTCCATTAATATGCCATGATTTAGTTTTATAACTTATTGTCTCAAGTGGTCTTTGTTTGATAGGCTAATAAAATCGACATTTTATAATTTCTCATTAATTTCTTGAAAGTAACAAAAGATGTCTTATCAATAAAATACAAAATTATAGGTTAACTGTTGGCATAAAAAACCGTAATCGGCTGAGTGCCTTAATTAAGCACTTGCCTTAGTAGTCCGGTGAAGCTGTTAAGACCTTGCTAGATCAATAACGTAGTCAATTCGAGAAAAAAGCCGTTGTACTTTAGACAAAGTTCTTATTTGTTTAGAAATTAAATTAATATTCACATTCTAATCTGATTACGTACTTGAGAGATGAGGGAGACGTCAAAAAATGTGTATAAAAAGATCTTTTTGAAATCTATTTTGACGTTAGGTACCGGACGAGTGAACCCTATAATAATACTCTTTTGAAGCGGTGATTAACTGAGCTTCTTTATTGTACTCTTGTTATCTTCAACAAGTGTCTTCATTCTGCGGAGGGATGACATTGTTATTGCAGTATTGTAATCTCTGGAGTACATTTTTTTCTAAATGCTTTCGAAGTGGATTACGACAATTTTATTAGTTTATAGTTGGAATATTACTTTATATTGGATTGTAGGTTCACCTGGTTTCGATTAAATAATAAGAGCACTCTGTTTATATTACCAAATTTTGATTAATTTCATATCTAGAAACCGTCATGTGTTTTTTGTAAAATTTTGTGATATACTTTTTGTATTCAATTTTATATACGATAAATTATGCATTACTAATCTATTACATTTGCAAAAATTCTTACAAATTAATAGTGCCCGAGTAACAACAAATCGCTTGTAGTCATTTGAAAAAAAAGTTATCTGATATTTTTTTGCTTTTTTTAACGTGGACAAAATCCATTTACAAATACCCCCTAGCATAAACAGAGTATGTGAGACTCGTCAAGGATGTACCCTAAAACAATAATTACTAAAAACCTCCATGGTGGTTCTATAAAAAACCCTTCCTGTCGATAGCTTGAAACTGCTCGCGCATTACTTCCGCTCTTCGATGTGTGTAGCGCTGAAAACCTCTCGGAGCTTGTTCTGGGGTCAGAAGCCAGATTGTCTCGGACAAAATTCTATCCGATTTACATGTTGTGTTTTTTGATCATGCAATTTTTAATTGCATAATTCAAAAATGAATACATGTACGATTAGCTTAGAATAGTTTAGCTAGGTCAGATCGGGTTTTTCTTCGCTAACAGCCCAAGCCGAGGTGTATCGTACACCCTTGAGCATGTTACTTAAACAAAATTGGCTGAGTGCCTTAAGCGCTCGCCTTAGTAGTCCGGTAAAGCTGTGAAGGCCAGTAAGGTTGGCCTTAGCGTAGTCAGTTCGAAAAAAAATAATCTCGGACAAAAAATGACCACACATGTGTACAGAACACAGCGCACTCGTCAAGATACTGTACAGAAATGTGCAGATGACGGTTATTCCTACAAGACAAAAAAAAGTTGTCAATATGAGAATACAAACGAAGCATCCTTACCATTGGTGAACACTTTAATACTAAAGAGCCAAAATGGATTTAAATCGCTTAAATACATACAGCTTATATGGGTACATATAACTTGCATTCGTGAAAAATTGGAACTGGTCGTTGTATATACATAATGCTTTGCTTACAATCCTCGTCAATGTTTTTGGCCGCTCTGAATATAGAATATGTTATAATACTAAACATTAATACTAAACAAAACTACAATATTATTTTAGGAATCTAAAATTGGCATATATTTATCTTTAAATTGTCTGGATTATAATTATAAAAATGTTATATAATACGTATTTATATCTACATTTGCCTTCTTCGCAACTGTATTCTAAATGGTCACAAAAATTGGGGCGGACTATATTTAGAACTATTTTTCCCATAAACAAGAAAAGAAAACTTTATAAGATCTGTATTGGCTACTTATTACTGCATAAACTATCCTTAAACTATTCACACAGACGTAATTTATTAAAATGATTATAAAATAAATAGTTTTATTTACATAAATAACTTTTCACTTTGATAAGACGTGAAATCGTAACAAATAAACTAATTATTGCATTTATAATATATAGATTTTTACAATAATAAAATATAGATCACCTAGAATAGCTATCTACCTAGAATATAATTTGCAACATCAGTGGTATAATGTGTTGTTGATACAAAAGTTATCCACGCACACAAAATGCTTTCTTATAAAATATATTCCTCATAAAATATATGTACAACATTTTGTTATACTAGATGGCGCTATCAACGGAAAATATGAATAAAAACTTTAAAAAATTATTCCTTACAGCTGTGGTTTATAGCAGTATTTTTGTTTATAATTTTACAGAAAGTAATTCTTTTATTGAAATATCAAATTATCTTTAACTATTTTCTTTGTCTTTTATCAAACGAGAAGATAAATTAATAACTCTATAAATCCTCTTCAGTATTTAAAAATAAAACAAAATGCAGATTATATACCTAGTTTGAGCGATTGTCTTTTTATTTGTAAAGGTTTTTGGTAATTATTTCCTTTTTAAATAAATGGGTATTATTTGTTCTATTGATATTATAACGATACACGAAATGGGCCGCTATTGTGGAAAGTATGATTCGATAGATTGGTTATACCAAAGTTACTTGGTTACGCGGCTAGGGTATCTTATTTTAAGTTTCGTGCCGTGGTGGTACTTGATAGATGTGCGTATATTTGCCACGCCCCCTCGAAATCTTCCCACGGTTGTGACTATTTAAGATGCGCGCGCATTTTTACATCGGTGTAAAGGGGAGATCACAACGATTGATCTTTTCAACTCATTGCCATCGGACGGGTTAACATTCATACATAATATGAAATTAGACTAACAATGATTTCAGAATATATGTAGTTGGTTTATAACTTTTATAAATTTATTTTTTTACTCAAACTCGGTATTCTGAGATTAAGAAATAGTACCTGGGCGACCGAGCCCAGCTCGGTTCTTTAAAAAAACATTTTTAAATTAAAATAAACTGTTAGGTTTGCCTTATAAAATTAATATTTTTCTACAAAAAAATAAATAAATAAATAAACGAGTACATTCTCTTCTGCTGTCACTCTGATACGAACTGGGTTTATACGGATTTTCGAAACAACCGATTTCCATCTGAGCTATTTTTGTTTTGACAGCTTCGGCGAAATTTACCTTTATATTCTAGCTATATTTTTTTCATTGCCTGAAAACTCCATTAAAAAAGTTGTCTATGAATAAAATCTACCTAGATTGATTTATCGTGTCCAAAACTACCTACATACTAAGTTTCACGGAAATAGATGACGCCGTTTCAGAGATCCTGAATATATACAAATATAAAAATATACAAGAATTGCTCGTTTAAAGGTATTAGATTTATTTACAATGCTTTCTCGTACATAATACAGCATATAATATATCGATAAAAAGTCAGACTCTCCGAAGACGGGTGAGAAATATCGTTTTTTTTTCAATTTTTCATAGTTTATGGATACCATATCTATAGATGATGATTTCTTTTTTTCCTGGATAGTCAAACAGTCTGTACATCGGTAATAGATGCCTCAGCATGACTGTACAAGGCCCAAGGTCTTGCGGCAGGCCCAAAAAACGCTGGTTGGACGTGGTAAAGGCGGACTTAAGTGACAATAACCTCACACACAAGGATGCCGAAGACCGGGCAAAGTGGAGGAAGTCTATTAGGAAAACGGACCCTGGCACTAAGCCGGTAAAAGGCTAGGAAGAAGAAGAAGAAGAAGTCAAACAGTCTGTACAAAGAGAATTGCTGTAATTAGTGCTTAGAATTAAAAAAAAAAGGTAAAACTATATAAATAATTGTAATATTTAATATTTACTGATTTGCTGAATAATCTTTGTTACATTCCTTTGGTACTTTTTCTTTACTCTTGATTATAATGTCATTTCTTATATGGGATGTATTGTAACAAAATAATTTGCTTATAGACTTAGAATATTTTAGAAAATTTATTATTTTTTACTCTATATATTTTGTTAGCTAACACGTCCTACCTGTTTTTGCGCCTTTAATTATAATTGATACCTTGATTATTTTTAGCTAAATATAACTAAGCATTTTGCATATATAAAATATTGTGGTAAAGTACCTTACAAATTATTTACAATTACCATCAATATTTTGTTTGAAATATTGACTCATATATAAATAATTTAGATATCAAGCTACATAAAAAATTAAACAATATTAAAATTATATATTTAATATGATGTATGCTATCTTATGTTTAACATGAGCATATACTCGTACAGCTATGTATGGACAACATATTACATCTGAACATAGTCGTTTCACTGTACTAACAATGAATAAATCAGTAAGTATTATTGCAGAATGTTTTTGAAATGATATTTTTTCGCATAACAAACTGTGAAAACTGTGTCTATTTTAAATATTTATTTTCTTATTTGGAACACTTTTATAAAAAAATACCAGTTTTGCTTAATCTGGTTCCGAAAAAGTACTGAAAACTTGTTTCCAGATATCATTACTCTTTTATTGATCCGGCGAAATTACATAATTTTAGTAAATAATTAATGTGTGATCGTACCTTAACTATGGTTATAGTTCGCGTTCGCATAATGCGTTGGCAAAATCTCTAGCTAAAAATTGTAGCACAGCGCCACGATTCGGCCGCCGAAACTAACACTACGTCACGCGTGCGCCGTTTCTGCCATCTAGCGACGCCATTGAAACGAAACAGCCGCATCACCTGCCTCGCGCGACATTTGTCTATCGCGCTCACACCAGTGGCACGTAATAGTAACCAAAACGATCATCGCGGACATTCCACTGACCAAAATATTCTCTTTCAACAATAAAAACAGAGATATTGACTGCAAACAAGTATTAAAGAATAAAGTCAGTGACGTAATATAGACTTTTTATTTGATTGAACGTGTAGTGTTTGATAATAGTGATTTTGGCGAATACGAAAGTTTCTAAAGGACGGATGTTCCTTTTAATGGGCTGTCGTTCGACAGCCCTCGAAAAATTTGCCAGTATGTGGTGGTTTATATTCCTATGTGTTTTAAATGCCAAAACAATTGGAGTAGTAGCCACTAATAGCAGTGACAGTAAGTATATTTTTGTTCACTAGGTTATCTTGTAGTGCTATTATTAAAAATATTTCAAATGTTTTAATTGCTATCATGTTTACATTTATAAACTGCACATTTCTATAACATCATAATTTAATATATTCGGGCTCTTCTAAGCTATAACTCTTTGCTTTATATTTTTATCGTTGTTTTCAACATTTTAGAACATCTGACCACTTACTGATTACTTATATTGACAAAACTGGTTTCTTCGTACACACCTAGATATATATAATACGTTCACACGTGCTTCTTGTAATGTACTTGGATTGTTTATATTGTAATACGATAAATGAAAATCTGATTACCTTTACTGATAAGATATCTGTGGAAATATCACGCCACCTATAATAGTCGTATTCTTGATAAACTTGAGGTTATGCTGAATCAGAAAAAAATATTTAGGTACATTTATTTTTTAATTTTATGGTGACAATTTGTGGGGAACATAATTTATACCAATATTGCAAGAGAATGATATAAAACATTTATTTTAATTCAATTTAAAAATAACCATTTAAAATAATACGCAGTAATGAAAACCATATAATAATATATATTTATATATTTATGCGTCACGTACTTATATTTCTAATTTTAGTTCATAAACCTTGAAATGTGTTTGTAAATAACAAACAACATGAATGTATCTCTACAGTGAAATGACAAAATATCGAATCTCTCTTTATCGACTATCATATACTGATTTAATGGAACATGTAGGGTAAACAACTGTTTAGATACATATTATATAATACTACTCATTATATTACTCTGCTTGTGTGGTATATTCTCACCGTTCGCTCTAATGAAACCAAATCTCTGGCCCTTTACTAGGAAATGAGACATGCTAACAATTACGTCAGCGGTACATAACAGCAGCGTTCTCTGTTTTGCCGATGGATTAAATCTATTTATACCCATAGAATCATATTTGCTTAGTATATGGAAGTTACATTTTCCTTTATTTTATCAACATAAACTTTGTATCCATAGTTATGACTCTCCAAATAACGAGAACAGATGACAAAATTAAGATATCTATTTTTTTACTTTATTGTTATTTGGAAACCTCTTTTTCTCTCAAATTCCTTAAAACCTTCATGTGCCAACGTCGGTTTCGTGTCCTTCTTTTTCTACGACGGGTAGTTTATCTATTTGATACGAGTCGCGCCAATCCTATTTGTTCGTGTACTGGCTGGTTTCTTCGATCATACGCATTCCTATAATACCTGTATCTAGGGGGCGGTAGACTATGCCAAAAAATATCTATTTTTTTTTCATTCCTATACGGAAGTTATATCGTACCTAAAAAGAATTGTTCCAAATCGAACTGAATTGAATTACTAAGTTAAAGATGGTTTCTAAATTAAATAACACGGAAAAATAGAAAATATTTCTCCGGCTCCGTTTCACTTTATAACTCAAATATAAAAGTATATACAAAGAGCGAGGTATGGTTTTGCGGGGAATAAATGTATAGAATATTTTCTGAGACTTAAGTCCTAATTTCTCAACATCAGCTACTTCATTTTACGGCTTTTGTTTATTGGTGGATGGCAAAATTTAGTTCTGACGTCGCTATTCTGGAACCAATACCAGAGATGGAATAAGTTTGTTTCGGTCTTATATGGGTAATAATCTGAGCCAATTAAGTATAATGATGGAGCTAGTATTCCTGTACATACTTCAGTTTTTACGAAAATCTTTAGCATTTATTATTTCTCCCGTATGTGTAATTCAATTCAAGCTAACTTCCCTTCTAACCACCCCTTAGAAAACCCCAGAAGGGTCAATATGTATTGTTAATTATTTATTCTAAGCATTTAACTCAACGTATTCTCACCTATGAACATGGTATTCGTGATAATCTTTTCCATTCAGAACACTCCAAGTTTTAGTTTCTAATGTGATCTGTTAATATAATTCTACCTACATATGGAACGTACCATATATTTAATCGACAGCCTCAATTTGGTAACGCTTTGTGAAGGAATCTTCGTTAAATAAAAACGATATATACAATTTTCATCTATACTTCTATACTCCTATACTAATATTATAAAGAGGTAAAGTTTGTGAGTTTGTGGACGTTGTGATATTGTGACGTTGTAGGGGGTAATCTCGGGAACTGCTGGTCCGATTTGAATAATTCTTTCAGTTTTATATAGATCATTCATCGAGAATGGTTATAGGCTATATATCATCACGCTAAGACCAATAAGAGCGGAACGCAGATGAAAAATGTTTCAAAATCGGGATGTTTTTCCTTTTGAGAACTGCTGTGTGTTAGTGTTAGTGTATCTATTCCACGCGAACGAAGTCGCGGGCAAAGGCTAGTAACTTAATAAACACGTAGTTCGCATTGTTCATTCATGAATTATGTTCTAGTTTCAATTAAAAAAGATCACTGAAAAAAAGGTAGAACAATGACCTATTTTATATTTTATTAGCGGTAGCCGTTGACTATATTCTCGTGAAAATGGCTCCGTTGTTTAATGTGAAATACGTGCTTTATCTGGATTAATTTTAGACACTCTTTCATTATTTTTAATTGTTCTCTTATCATTGTTATTTAGCATGTATAGAACATTCTTATTTTTATCAGTGAAATTCTCGTTATTATATGTTAAACCTTTTTGGAGATTAGCTTGTACATGGAATAGAAATTTCAATTTTATTTGTATTTATGGACAGGAAATTAATAATCAGAATATACACTTATATATCTACATTACAGAGTAAGTATATGCATGTTTTATGTATCTTGATACACGATATATCCTGTTTAGGACAAGTAAAGGTTACTTTACTGGTATCAGCGTTAAGCTTACTTCGTACTTGTGTACTGTCGCCCTTCTCTCGGCATTATGATGCATATAATATTTAAAATTTGTCTTGTGTTTTTCCATATAATTTTTCTACATCGTCAAGTAATGTAAAAAAAAACCGTGATTAATAAAATCATCTGAATCTGTTAAGTCCGATTACTTATATACTTTTCTCTCATACTTAAGTCGCGTCGTCATTAAAATTACAATAACTAATGATAGAGTGAAGCGATTTTAGTAAACTAAGACTAAATGTTACTCGAGGATGGGGTTTTAGGGGTGTAAGGGGTGTCGAGTAACATCTTAAGACTTGAGACACCCAAGCCAACCTCACCTGCACGTGGTGCACCACGCTGATCAACGAAAGAGGCAATGGCGATAGCGGGGTGATAGGGTTTTACAGCCCGACTGGGTCGTAACCACCATGTATATGGCGAAAAAGCCCGTCATATTGACTCGCTTCTGCGCGTCGCGTTTCGGGATCAGCCTGTGCATATCCAGTGACTTTCCTCATTATGGCCGGCATGACAGCGGCGACCGGCGATGGACAATCTGTTTCTCGGTGGTTGTCGATGTTTTTGGATTGTACTATGCTTAAAAACAGGCATAGTGCAGTCACTTTGTCGTGCTTCAATAAAAAAAAAGGATATGCTTTATGACTTTTTTAAGATTTTATCGTGAATGCAATACTTTAGGAGTGATGCCATCAAACAAACAGATAGACAGTCATTTCTAAAAATGATTAAAAAGTATTTTATTACTCATTCCAGAAACCTGCGTCAATTTTTTTTACAAATATCTAAAAAGTATAGAGACCTGTTAGATTTACATTCTTATTATATGAATATATAATATTTCAAAAGTACTTGTATATCGATACGTGTCCACGTGGAGTTGACTTTGCGACGTTGTCTTTAAATTAGCTGTTTCCCCCTGGTGATAAGCACCAAGTTCTGGGTAAACACAGCTGTAAAAAAGGGGTTAATATTAATTTACTTTATCCACCGTGGGTCTTTCAACTTCTTTTGATATTTTGAATTCTGTTACGTTACATAAATACGCGTAGATAGATTATCTACAGGTTTTTTTAAAAACCCTAATCAGTTTACGTAAATCGTTTATTAGTTTCTATTGCATCTTCAGTTTGCAATCTGTAATATACAGGCAATCATTTGTTATTATATGCATTCATGCAGAAGGGATATCTGCCAAGTGCTCGAAATAGAGATACAAATATCCGAAACTAGTTGAGATATGTATATTCCACAAACTGTACAAAGTTCAGTTGTTGTGGCGAAAAGCCAATATACGTAGCAGATATATTTACAACTGTTTACTGTTTTTTTCTTCAAAGACCATTTAGAGTACGAAATGAATATTATTAACTTCATTCGTTATAATAATTTGAATAGATTATAAAGTGAAAGCGTTTATACAGATTCAATGTTGGTAGGCCATGAGGCAGCTGACGCGCCAACCATAAAAGTCCCGCTGATGAAAGAGCACAATTCCATTGTGATAGCTATAAAACGGGCTTTGTGTCTGAAGGAGGCGTCATTATGTAAAAAATGAAAAACGAATCGCACTTGTCACATTCAGCTCAATTTTATTTGAGGCGACATCGAATTTTTTGTGAATTTGTCAATTGATCCCCAGTATTCATACCCAATTGTTTTCCGGGTTCCATCAGTATTGAAGAAAATATTTTTTCTGACGATCTCTTTTGTGTTTGAAATGAATAAACACTTTTATTCTGTATTATAATGAAAACTATGAGTATTGCTCTGAACCACCTATCCTTACTGATCTATTATTATATTAGATCCTTACATACGAAATTGCCATTTTGTCGAACTGGCCACTTTGAACTCAAATATCTGACGTTTGATTATGACTTCCAAATTCAAATTTTTGTGTTTGGAATTTAGTGACTCATTTGTTTTTGCACTATTTGATTTTTCTTTAACATTGCTCTTCTAACAAAATGTATAACTTACATTATCGCGTTATTGTCGTTATAATGTCGCGTTTCGGGAAGTCTCTATTTTAATAAAATATATATATATATAAAGGAATAGGTGGGTCACCTAATAGGAAGTGATCATCGCCGTCCATAGACACTAGCATCACCAGGGGATCGCAAGTGCGTTGCCGGCCTTTTACAAAAGTGAAAACGCAGCTGCCGAGAGTGACTACTGCTGATTAACTGAATATTTTTTTATGTATGTCGTTGTTTTTCTATTCCACTATGCTGTGTTACATTTATAAAAAAAAAATCTTTATACGATTTTCAATTCATTATTTATTGTTAGAGATTTCTAAAAACAAAATCCTAAGGTGTGGCGTACAATATAGGTACATTTTATAATTTCTAAGGTACTCGTATTTTATTTATAAAAGGAAGAAGCTTTGTATTTTGTAGACTCTTTTACCTGATTTCTTTTGAGCGTTTATAAAAAAGATAACGGTAAGCAAAATAAAGGTTAATTCTCTATAGGGACATCAGGTGCAGGTTGCTTAGGTTTACGTACGGGATTGGATTTGCCTTTCAAATAATGAAGGAGAAAACTAAGCAAATTGTAAAGTATTATTTAGTTTCTGAACGATAGTTAGTTTCGTATATTCGGTATTTATATCATATTTATACTGATTGATCATCATTTGTTTATTTTATAAAAGTTACAAAAACTTGCAACTAATTTTACCTTCTTGATATCTATATTAATACATTTTACGCGTGCTTAGTATGAGATAATATCTGAATAATTTCATTTCGTTCATTGTTATTTCTATCTGTCTAATCAATATCGATATAACAGAGATTTTAAAGCTTACAATAGCCTAGGTCTCCCGTTGTATTATTGTTTGTCTAGTTCTATTTTCGTCGAGTTCTGTTCTTCATGTTTGCCCGTGAAGCTATTATTATAACGTCAATTAAATGTCTTTAATGGTTTTATCAACGATGGGAGACAAACAGCAAAACGTAATGTTTAGCACATCGTGTGTTTGTATTTAATACCAGCTGATAACCGCGACTTTGTTTATGTTGTACAAAAAAAAAATGCTAAAAACCAAAACATGCTTTATTTACAAAATTTATCTTTTTCGTTATCTGTTATTTTCTCTTTTCTGCACATGCGCACCACATCGTTTTTCCTACTTCTCTATGACAAGAAAACACACGTCATTGAACGCGTAATACTTATAATAAACGCTGTTGTTAAAAACTTTAACAATGTCATATTAATTGAAGAAATGGGTTATTTAAATAAGGACCAAGTATGTATGAACTAAAGCTATACGCTGATCTAAATATTTCCAGTACGCAATGCGCACACAACGGTAGACTTTTTTTTTTTTTTTAACGTGGGGAAATCCCTTATGGATACCCACCCTCTCGGGGGAGAGGATGAGTTATGTCCGACTCGCACGGACTAAAATCCCACGGTGTACCGACAGACCGTGATGTTGGGGCGGCAAGGGATCGTTCTACGCTATTTCCCTTGAATAGCCGCCCCAACGGTCCACCCGGCGGAATGTTGCCGCCGGGCTCCTACCTATAGAGAGGCAGCTGGGTACACGACAGCGACTTTAGGAGGCACAGGGCGTCCACTGTGGAACGTCCTGTCCGGAAGCCGAACTGCGCGTCCGACAAATTCGGCCCCACTCTCTCTAGGTGCTGGACGACTCGGGAAGAAACGACCCTCTCCAACACCTTCCCGACGTCGTCCAGCAGGACGAGGGGCCCATATCCGGACGCGCAGTCCGGAGGGCGGCCCGCCTTCGCTATGAGGTAGAGCCGCCCCAACTTCCAGAGCCTTGGAAACTGCCCGACCGCCAGACACCGGTCGAACAGCTCCCGAAGCCACCCCCCAAGATGGTCCAGCACAAGGCCAAGCACCCGGCCCGGGACCCCATCAGGGCCGGGCGCTCTCCTCCGGTTGAGGAGGCGTTCAACAGCCCTCCCCATCTCCCCCTCCGTGATTGGGGGAGGACTATCCACCACCTCCTCAACTTCCATCCGAGGCGGAGGCATGGGAGGAATCGAGAGCGGCGGAGGGTCGGGGAATAGCTCTCCCACGATCCTCGCCACCACCTCCGGCAGGAGGGACTCCGTCACCGGAGGCGCCCAGGATCGCAACTTATTGCGTACGATCCGATACGGGCGCCCCCAAGGATCCCCCTCCAGCGTCTGCAGCAGTTCCTCCCATGCCGCTTCCTTCGCCCGGCTGATGGCAGCCTGCAGGATCTTCCTGCGCTCCCTGTAGCTGCTATACAGCCGGGCCTCCTCCTCGGAGTCCCGGTGCCGCCGCCGGCGGCTGCGCGTGAACAGCCGCCGGGCCGCGGAGCAGGCCGCCCGGAGTTTGTCTGGGCGGTGTACATTCCGCGGCATCGACGCGTCGCAAACCTCCGTGAGGGCACCACGGAGGCGGGCTGCGGACGCGTCGACATCGTCCTGCAGGCGAGGCATGGCCCACGCCTGGACGATGGCTGCCTCTTCCGCTAGTTCGCGGTTGAGGCGGCTCACCGTCCAACAGGGGAACTTCGCGCCCCTCCAGGGGCGGGTGCCAATTGCAGCTTGGGAGGTGGAGACCTCGAACCTAATATATCGGTGGTCCGATAGGGTCTCCACCTCCTCAAGCACTCTCCACTCCCGCACACACAACGGTAGACCTTTAATCATTTTATTTATTTAGATTTAATCTCTAGTTAGTAAAAATCTGATAACGCGGATTATACTTCGTCGGAGTTGTTTCGAATAAAATGATTTTTTACTTGTTACTAAAAATATTAATATTGTTGAAATACCAGTAGCGTTATGTAAATCCCTAATTGGCGAGGTGCTTTAACACGGCTATTACCATAATTTACACTTGATTAAGTTTATCATTAAAGAGTAATTAGTTTTTAACAAGTAATTAAACAGTTTTTCCTTTTATAGTTTTATTTTATTTACAAGTCGGAGTTCTAAATATATACTAAATCGTGAATAATGTTCTGTTATAAACAGGAAAATACTCCACGTCGCTTATTTTTATTCTATTATAATGTAACAATTTTGATAAATACTATACATTTTTAATAATATATTACAGAATTCGTTTCGTTTCTTATCAAGGATTTTCGTCCTTTCAAATTATTTAATAAATAATAATAATATTTAATTTTAATATTTTTACAAAAACGGTGAAACTAGTAAACGAATTTTAATTATGTTTGGCCTACCTTAATTACGTAGTTGAATATAATAATTTTTCTTTTAGCAAATTAATATAGAATATCTAGTATTTATATATAGGTGCCAATATGTTATACACGTTATTTTAAATATATAATTAACTTCGCATTCAATTAGTGGCAATTAGGGGCAAAGTTATGTAATTAAGTTTGAAGGCGTGAAGAAATGTTGATTGTTTGGACGCCATGTCGATGGAAGCGATTTAGGTTCGAACCCTCGTGATGTTCTAGAAAGTTCAACAAAAGAAAACGTCGCGATGGAATATTAGCATGGCGGTAAAGCTTTTTCTATGTAGGGCTATGTAGGATTTCACTTTAGTGTAGGTAAAAAAGACTCTATTTGACGCAGTTCCTATCTTCCAGGGAGTACCCTTAGTCGCCAAGCCTAACATCAGTATCCTGGGTGTCGATATATCAAGCGACGTTCAATTTGGTGGTCATTTGGAAGGCAGAGCAAAACTAGCCTCAAAAAAATTAGGTGTTCTTAACAGAGCAGGACAGTATTTCACACCTGGTCATCGCCTTCAGCTTTATAAGGCGCAAGTCCGTCCACTTATGGAATATTGTTCCCACCTCTGGGCCGGAGCACCTCAATGTCACCTGCTTCCTCTTGACCGAATCTAACGTCGAGCGGCTGGAATCATCGCCAACCAGATGCTCTCCTCAAGGCTAGACACCCTGGCGCTTCGTAGGGACGTAGCGTCGCTTTGCGTCCTTTACAAGATCTACCACGGAGAATGCTCTGAAGAGCTGTTTGGACTGATACCTGCTGCTGAGTTTCGTTACAGAACGACTCGTCACGGACTGAAGTTCCATCAGTGTCATGTCGATGGTTGGAAGTCGTGCACCGTGCGATTCTCACGTTCGTTTTTTCCGCGTACTACAGTTCTCTGGACTGAACTCCCAGCGGCAGCGTTTTCGGACGAATACAATCTGCCATTTTTCAAGAAACGAGCCTACTCCTTTCTTAGAGGCTGGCAACGCATTTGTGATTCTTCTAGTTTCACAGGTGTCCATGGACGGCGGTGATCACTTATCATCAGATGACCCACATGTTCGTTTGCCGCCAATAGTATATAAAAAAAAGGTAATGAAATATTGTTCTATAATGAAATACGTCATATTTTTAATCACACAGAGGAAACATTTAATGCACAAACCGCACAGACAAAGTAAAATAATTTATAATACAATGGCGCCAACTAGCATTTAATTTTACATATAAGAAAATGTTACATTTATAATTCCACAGGCTTTCACCATAATATTGAAAATAAAAACACTTACCGTGTTATTACAAAAAGTTAAATACGTATTGAATACTTGCTTTATAAAAGTTTAGGTACACGTGTTAAATGCTCCGCGCTCGCCAAACGTTCGTTCATCTCGCTCTTTTTCACTTTATTTTTGGCAATCAATCTTTCATTACTACTTTTTTTTTACGTGGGGAATATGGATACCCACCCTCCCGGGGGAGAGGATGAGTTGTGTCCGGCTTGCACGGACTAAAACCCCACGGTGTACCGACAGACCGTAGTGTTGGGGCGGCAAGGGATCGTGCTAAGCTATTCCCCTTAGATAGCCTCCCCAACGGTCCGCCCGGCGGAAGATGGTCGCCGAGCTCCTACCTATAGAGAGGCAGCTGGGTACACACCAGCTGCCTCCCCTCGTCCGCCGGACCTGTGCAGTGAGGGGATCTGCCCCCGACTACATCCCCTCAGGTCCGGCTACGGTGGCAGAAGGAGTTCGGCAAAATGCCCCCTCCTCCTGCCGGTCCTCCGTTGGCGAAGACGGCCGCTGAGGGGTCCGCCTCGCGGGCCCTCTCCGCCGCCTCCTTTTGCGAGATGACTTCTTCGCAAAAGGAGGCCACTACTCGACACGCCTGCTCGCTGCCGAGCATAGACGAAACCACGCTCGGCAGCGACAAATCCTCCCCCACCACCGCCGTCAGAGTGCGAATGCCTATTATTACTGCCATTGTCGAGTAATCAATTATATTACAAGCGTCGTGTGAGTCAATATTCTAACAAGATAGTGGATCCTTTGTTAGAACCTTCCTGGGCGTTTTTCTGGCATCTCAGAATTTCATGCTCCGAGGTATTATTTTCCATTCACTTCACTTATGCACAATAAACTAACCATATTACGTAAAACACCACCAAATTTACAAAATATAGAGTCCAATAACACAAGATTATGGATAAAATATAAAATCCACTACATGACAGACTAAGATCCCGCCAAAAACTCCAAGATCTCGCTCTTTTATCTCTGTTTAGTTAGGTTAGGTTAGACTTAAAAAGATAACACGAGTTTGCCGCGGCAGCGGTTAGCGACCGCGGTGCATTTAATAAGTAACCAAACCTTTTAAAGCAAGTATTCAACACGTATTTAACTTTTTTGTAATAACACGGCTACAGTTTTATTTCGGCAGCTGCGCTGAAGAGCTAGTAATTCTCTAGGTTTAGCGTGTAACAATTGTAGACTACATTATTAGTTAAGATCAGAGGTCAAACACCAAAATGTACAAAGTCATACTTTATAAAAAAGTGTGACAGATGTTTATTAAATAATAAGACAAACATGCAAAGTGTTTATCTATGTTACTATTATGAAAAAAATAAAAAGTTGGTTTCTTTGTAAGAGGTAAATTGCGACATTACTTATCCAATCCTAAAAACTCAATGAAATCTACGTTTTTTCTTGATATATAGGCTATACTTTATTGTTATTTAATTTCATATTATAATTACTGTAAACGATGCCGCGGTTGATATTAAGGTAATAGTGATTAAATCAAAATATTTAAGAAAAACGTATGTATTTTTTGCATTTGTTATTGAATAAAAAAACAACTCTGTAATGACTTCAACAGCTTACTATAAACTAAAATACTATAAACAGAAAAAAATAATGCCTCTTTGAAGTTTTGCAGTAACAAAGAATGTATTAAATATAAACATTGCTAACACTGTAATTTATTATCATTCCTAAATCGTTAATTTGGGCAATACGTTTACGCTGTGACCCCGGAATTTTATATCCACATTTTTATGCGACTCGTAAAATAACCTTATATTACGATAATTAAATATTATAACTTCAATATATTTCGTAGATACTGAATTATTTTCGGAATTTGTATACTTTACTGATTTCTTCATAATTTTGTTTACTTTCTCTTATAGATATTAAAATCTTATCTTTCCTTAGTGTAGTATCTGTATTCCGGTAACACTGAGTTACTTGTCATTCTCTTTGTGCATTGTCATTTTATGATTGTAAACGAAGTGTATTTCAAATTGTATTACATTTTGGAATATGAAAGTAGAAAATACTACATAAAATTCCGCCTGATGCAAATTAAGCTCCATACGCTGAAGTATGTAATACCCGTGTATTTTAAAACAAATTCGGTGTAGTTATAAAAAAATTATACACCTAAGGAATAATTGCTTTAAAAAGGTGTCGTATTAAATGCACCCCGCTCGACCGAGGCAAGATCGCGTTATCCTTTTTCGCAAATCTAACTTAACCTAACCAAACCGAGACAAAAGTGCAAGATGGCGAACATTCAGCGACCTCGGTGCATCTAATACGAAACCTTTTTAAAGCAAGTGTTCAATATGTTTTTTTTTTTTGGAATAACACCGGAAGTATTTTATATGTATGATATTTTAGCCTGGCTCTTTATTTATTCTAGATAATGATGGTTTTGTAAACACTTCACATATATATTTAATGGATTTTAGTTTAATAAACCGCCGTCATTTATGTTAAAAATTCCTAATTATTTATTCTATTAATGAAGGTGAACAATTATTTATAAAGAAATATAAACAGAACCCATACAACAATAAAAACTTTTTTTGTGGTGGAATCGATAAAGAGCGGGTATTCCGTTAAAAGAAAATGATCCTTATTGGTGTTAAAAACTCGTCAGCATATTTTTATAACCGTGTTAAAAATGATAGAAAATGAAATACGGTTCAGTCTTGCAAGAAGAAAGATTGTAAAAGCTTTGTCACTTTACAGTAGCTCTTGAAGTATTCAATTTAAAAACAAATCTTGTGGCTTTGTTTCTCTCTGGGGTCGAATAACGTAGTATTGGAGCTTAGAAAATTATTCCTCGTTTACTTGACTGGAAAAGTGAATCATCAGCTATTACGTGGTTAGTATGAAAGAGAGAACACATCTCGGTTTAAGATCGCATGGCAAGTATGATGTATTCGAAATTAATTATTTGCCAAGGTGGTACACACATTGGTATATTACAGTGATTCCTAAACTTCAAAGGTAACGGAACACCAACCAACCTTTTATTTTATGGAACGCTATATCAAATAATTATAAATCAACAGTGAAATTTGTATAGGAACATTTTTAATGAAATGTCAAATATAATTGAAACAACAAACTTGGTGATAGAGCCATGCAGAAGCTATTATTACTATCTTCAGCATGAATGGGTCATCTCGCCCGAGGTTGTGCCACCCTCTCACAGAATGCCGACGTGAAGTAACAGTGATTGCATTGTTGCGTTTCGTTCGGTCAGTGAGATCACCGGAGGCCCACCTCTCCTCACCATCCCCCCTCCCCCCCCAAGCACAGGCTGGTAACGCACTTGCGACTACCCTGGTGTTGCTAGTGTTTTTGGACGGCGGTGATCACCTAACATCAGGTGACCCGCCTCATCATTTGCCTCCTATGATATAAAAAAAATACATTATTCTGAACTTAAGTTTTGATGTGAAGAATAAAATTGTTTTCCTATCTTATAAACAATTGTTTTATATTTAGGTATTATATGCAACAATTGTATGCATATATTTGGGGTAGCATACAATCTTTACCTGTTTTTGTTTTTAATATAAATATAAATTTGGAAGAAAACTGATGCCTGTTTTATGGAACCTATTTTGGGAATCCCTAGTATATGATACAGTAACTATAGTCGGTGTTATTACAAAAAAGTTAAATACGTATTAAATACTTGCTTTAAAAAGGTTTCGTATTAAATGCATCACGCTCGCCAGAGGCAAGTTCGCGTTATCCTTTTTCGCAAGCCTAACCTAACCTAACCAGAGCGAAACAAAAGAGCAAGATGGCGAAGATTCAGCGAGCGCGGTGCATTTAAAACGTAACCTTTTTAAAGTAAGTATTCAATACCTATGTAACTTTTTTGTAATGACACCGAGAACGTTAGATAAGTTCAACTCCAAAGAAAATGAAAATGAAAAGAAATACTACAAAGAAATGTAGCTATAATTCTTTAAATTATGAATAAATACTTTTTGTATATATTCAAAGAATGATACAAATTAAATAAAGTTTAATTATGAATCGTGTTAACTCTTTTATAACCTTAATACCTTAAATTATAATACAGAATGTGTGGTACTTACTAACAAACGAGAAACGACGGAACTTGAATAGGTGTAGTTATAATTTACTTAGTGTCTCCAAAATTAATAGCTAGCAAGTTGTACATACATTTTTTTTTTTTTTTTTTTTTTACATGGGGAAATCCCTTCGGATTCCCACCCTGGCCGGGCAGCTAGGGTGGGGTATGTCCGACTTGCACGGACTAAAACCCCATGGTGCCTCCTTACACCTGTTGGCCGGAGAGCAGGAACTGCCTACGGCACTACCTCTGCTCACCCGGCAGGTGTCGGCCCCTCATAAGAGGCCCCTTCTTCAGCCTGAGGGGTCAAGATGGAAGAACCCTCAGGGAGGGGCGGGTGTTAAACCCCCCCACGACGAACTGTGGGAGTCACACGGCACAATGCGACTCCACTGCGGGGCCTGCTATAGTGCTGGGCGACGGACGTGCCCGCGTCACGTCGCCCGCAGGCCCTTTACGGCGGCCTCAGATCGTCTCCGACCCGTCGCCGCCGTGTTCGTCGGCCGCGGGAGAGGAGCCTGGTGGTCTGCTCTCTTTCCCTCTCCGCCGCCTCCTTAGCGAGCATAACTGCCTCGCAAAATGAGGCAACGGAGTTCCACCCGGTCTCGCTCTCAACCATCTTAAAGACGACAGACGAGAGCGAGAGATCCGGGCCTATGGCCGCGACGAGCTCGCGACGTGGCACATCCCAGGCGGGACAAACCTCTAGCGTATGCTGCGCGTTGTCTGTAGCGCAGTCACAGTGATGGCACCCTGCAACTGGCTCCCGGCCTATGCGACACAGGTAACTCCCGAAGCAACCGTGCCCCGAGAGCACCTGCGTCAGCCGGAAGCTTAGGGTGCCACTCCGCCTGGTGAGCCGTTCGACCATGACCGGCCGAACGGCTTCGATAATTGCCACGCCCGAGCTCGGCCGCTCAAGTCGTCGTCGCCACTCGTCAACCACTAGGACCTGGTGGAGCTGTGACCTCAGTGCCTCGATTTCCCGAGGCACGAGTCGTTGTTCCCGCTCCAGCGCCTTCACGCGTAGTTGGTAAAGGGACGCGTGGGCTTTCGCTACCAGGTCCCAGGGTGGGGATCCGGCTAATAGGGAGGCCGCCTCGTATGAGATCGTGCGGTATCCACGTATGGCTCTGACGGCCATCGCCCTGTGCGATTTGCGCAGGTGGGCGATGCTGGTGGCCGTCAGGGCGTCAGCCCACACGGGGGCCCCGTACAGGGCCATTGACCGCACGATCCCTAGGTACAACTTTCGGCAGATGGAATTGGGCCCCCCCAAGTTGGGCATTAGACGGGCAAGCGCGCCCGCTGTGCCCATTAAACGGGGGGCCAGCTGCCGGAAGTGTTCCTCGAACGTCCATCGGCTGTCGAGTAGCAGGCCGAGGTATTTTAACCTCGACCCGACGCCGATGGACACGCCTCCCACGACGATCTGGGACCGTCTAGGTGGCGCGTTCCGAGGGCCATGAAAGACCAGGGACTCGGTCTTGTTGAGCGCCACCTGCAGTCCCAGCTGCCGGATCCTACTGACGACTTGAGCGACTCCTGCCGTAGCAAGGATCGCGGCCGCGCGGTGCGTCTTCCCCCGGGCTAACACTAATGTGTCATCAGCGTAGCAGGTAACACTGACGCCTCGGAGGAGCGCACCGCGCAACACCCAATCGTATCCGATGTTCCACAAAAGGGGGCCCAGGACTGACCCCTGTGGAACACCGGATACTACTTCTCGCCGACTTATCCTCCCTCCCTGACCCGGGAAGATTACGTACCTCTCGGATAGGTACGCCCCGACTATGCGGCGGAGGTAGCGAGGCACTCCATGGTATTGGAGTGCCTGCTCAATGCTGGCCCAGGGCAAGGTGTTAAAGGCGTTGACGATGTCTAGTGACACCGCCATAACAACCTCACCCCGGGCAACTGCTTTCTCCGCCAGGATCTTAACATGCATCACTGCATCGACGGTGGAGCGCCCCTGTCGGAAACCAAACTGGTTTTCCGACAGGTCCGGCCCAACTTCTGACAAGTGCCGGACGAGGCGGCCTGCGATGATTCGCTCGCAGAGCTTTGCCACCTCGTCCAACAGCACTATAGGCCGGTAAGCGGACGGGCTGTCCGCCGGACGCCCCTCCTTCTTCAACAGAACCAAACGGCCGGTTTTCCATATGTGTGGAAACCGGCCCTGCTGAAGAGATGCAGTGAAGATCCTTAGCAGTCGGGGTAAGTTGTACATACATTAGTTGTGCATATTAGTTTAGTTTCCACTTAAACTTGACTATGCATGGAAATGCTTGGTTTGTTTCAAATTTTGTGCAATAATAATTTGTCTGAAGACTAAAAATATAATATGTTAAATTTGAAGCATAGAATAATCGACAAATGATTTATAATTTTTATAGTTAATCTATAATACAAGAACACAGAATTTATAATGAATAGATTTAAGCTCTTCCTTTTTGCGTAGTACATTTATTTCGCTTTTAAACAATGTCGGTGTTATTGCAAACAATTTAAATACGTATTGAGTATTTGGTTCAAAAAGATAACGATTTAAATGCACCGCGGTCACTGAATGTTCGCCATCTTGCTCTTTTGTCTCGCTTTGTTTAGGTTAGGTTAGACTTGCGAAAAAAGGATAATGCGAACTTACCTCGGGCGAGCGCGGTGCATTAAGTACGAAACCTTTTTAAAGCAACTATTCAATGCGTATTTAACTTTTTTGTAATAACACCTATATGTTTAATGCGATGTGTTTACAGCCTTATATAGACTCACAGGGCAATGGTCTATGTAATTATTGAACTTGAAATTTAATATATTGTATAAAAATAACAATTACGGAAACAGCGAACAACCACACGCAACTTATTAAACAAACAAAAAAATTATTTATGTAGTATAATTAACTTTTTATATTTAATTTAGCACTATTGTTGAAGGCTTCTACAATCGTTTTCTTATTTATGTACTCGCGTTAGTGTCTCGAGATCGACGTATAAAACATAGTATATTCGATGACTGGTCAATTAAAATCCGTTGCCAAGTCCAATGCGACACTCGGCGCTGACCTCGCTTCTGCATTGGACTGTAGTCATTAAGGTCTCTTATTGCCTTCTATATACCCATGATACAAATATGGTACTTCTACATATGTACGACGTTTAGTACCAAAGCTCATTTATCGATCAGTATTCATATTCAAACCTAAATCCCGTTGCGTGGTGTTCCATTTTTTTTTAAATACGAATTACATATATGAATTTTCTTTACCCATCACTTAATCAGTGTTTATATCTATATTGGTATTATAACGAGGTAAAGTTTCTGAGTTTGTGACGTTATGAGTTTATAAATTTGTGACGCTGTAGGGGGTAATCTCAGGAACTACTTTCCGATTTTATAAATTCTTTCAGTTTTATATAGCCCATTTATCGAGAAATTTATCATTTATATATCATCACGCTAAAACCTATAGAAGCAGAGCACCAATGAAATATTTCAAAATCGGGATTTTTTCCTAACTATTACTACGCGGGTGAAGACGCGGGCAGAGTCTAGTACTTTATAGAATAACTATTGTGTTTGCGTACATGTAACGTACAATAAAATATCTTTTAGCAATTTTTTAGAAATAATGTTTTGAAGTATTATATTGTGCGTTTAATATTGTTTATATTAGGTACTAGCCTCTGCCCGGGACTTCGTTCGCGTGGCATAGATACACTAACACGCAGCAGTTCTCAAAAAGAAAAAACACCCCGATTTTGAAACATTGTTCATCTGTGCTCCGCTCCTATTGGTCTTAGCGATATGATATATAGCCTATAACCATTCTCGGTGAATGAGCTATATAACACTGAAAGAATTATTCAAATCGGACCAGTAGTTCCTGAAATTATCCCCTACAACGTCACAACATCACAAACTCACAAACTTTACCTCTTTATAATATTAGTATAGATATAGATTTAACTATGAAATTGCCGTTTTATATGAAAAAATTTAAAAGATTTTTTTAAATGTCTTTTATTTGTATTAATCGAAGTAATCATCCATGCAATCAATGCATCTTTTCCAACGCAGTGGCAGTTTATTGATGCCCTTCTTAAAGAAATCTACTGGACGGGAGGCAACAAATTCTTCAAAGGCATTTTGTACTGCCGCCTCTCGGGTATTGAATTTATTTCCCGCCAAGGAGTTAACCAAATTCTGGAAAAAGTACTGAAGAACGTCTGCTGTGAAGTATGAGGTCGCGCGTTGTCGTGCAGGAGCAGCGGAGACTAGCGATTGACCAATGCTGGTTAGAGATGTTCCAGATTCGCCATCATTGTGTTCAGTTCTTCACAGTACACATCTGCAGTAATGCTCACCCCGTTTGGTAAGAAGCTGTGATGAATCACACCGGCGCTAGACCACAAAACAGTGACCATCACTTTTCTAGGGGTAAGTTTTCGTTTAGGGCATTGTTTAGGTGCTGAACCAGGATCTAACCAACTTGCTGAGCGCTTGTTGCTATCAAACAGAATCCACTTTTCATCGCGATGTCATGTGGTGTTCCACAGGGGTCGGTTCTTGGTTCACTCCTGTCGAATATCGGATATGACTTGGTGCTGCATGGTGCCCTCCTGCCTGGGGCCTCTGTGACTTGTTACGCAGACGACACTCTCGTCACGGCCAGCGCCAGTAGTTTGAGAGATGCCGTCCGTCTAGCCACTTTAAGCGTGGCTCAGGTTGTACGGAGAATACGTTTGTTAGGGTTGGAAGTGAACCTCAATAAAACTGAGGCGATCTGTTTTCATGGCCCACGCAAGACGATCACAAGTGGTACTCACTTGACCATCGGTGGAGTACAGATACCAGTTGGCCATAAACTGAAGTATTTAGGTCTTATATTGGATAGCTGTTGGAATTTCAATAGACACTTCTGCCAACTGGCTCCGAGGGTTAAGCGAACTGCTTCGGCAGTAGCAAGCATTTTGCCCAACATCGGTAGTGCTAGTGTTGGATCCCGTTCTCTCTATTTAGGAGTGATTAGGTCTATGGCCTTATACGGAGCTCCAGTGTGGCATGAAACCCTGACTGCCAAGAGTTCTGTTGTCCTGCGTAGTCTACACAGGGTTATGGCTGTCAGGGTGATACGTGGGTATCGCACAGTTTCTTGCGAAGTGGCGTGCCTATTGGCGAGCTCCCCTCCTCGGGACCTATCGACACATGTGTACGCGGCCACGTATCAATGGCGCGTGGAGAGACTCCGGCGGGGTGAAACTATCCCGCCGCGAGAGCAGGAGGCTCACAAAGCTTACCTTCAAGGGGTCCTCTTGACTGTCTGGAGGGACAGGTTGGCTTCAACAGCGACTGGCCTTACTACAATTGCGGCCATCCGCCCTCTTTTAGCGGAATGGGTTGAGAGACCTCACGGCACGCTTACCTTTCGCCTGGTGTAGGTCCTTCCTGGGCACGCCTGCATCGGCAAGTACCTGCACAAGATTGCCGGAAGAGAGCCTACACCCAAGTGTCATCACTGTGATGAGTGTGAAGTCGAGACTTCCCAACATGTACTGGAAGAGTGCCCTGCATGGACAGCGGAGCGCAGTGAACTGACTGCGGCAGTAGGCGATCACCTGTCTCTGCCGGATGTGATTAACTTCATGCCCGGTGGACAGAGGGCATGGAACGCGGTTATCACCTTCTGTGAAACCGTCCTCTCACAGAAGGAGGACGCGGAAAGAGAGCGCGAGAGGGCTGCCGACGCTCCGGCTGTCCGCCGAAAGAGAATCGGCCGCAGAAGCCGAAGAGGTGGAGGCATCTCCCACCAGAGATCTCCCTAGGTAATCTCTAGGCGATAGATGCGGGGGCGTCTATTGCCGCAAAGGAGTACCCATGTACGAGAAGCACGACTTGTCGCAGCTTTGGTATATAGCAGGAGAGAGAGGAATGGCCTCTCTCTTGAGACGAGGGTCTCTGTCCCGTCCATCTGTGGAGGACCCAAGCGCGGGGCCAGGGGGTGGAGCATGCTAATCGTGAGACCACACCCTGGCTCACAATCGCGCAACGAGGTGGAGTGGTTTTTAGCTGGTAGGAGTCCGGCATAACCCTCGCGCTGTCCTCCGGCGGCACGGGGGTATCCGATGTAGGATTTTCCACTCCTAAATAAAAAAAAAGGTAACAATGCGGTTCAAAATTCCTTCATTTGTGTGTCTGTTGAGCAGTGCAAGGCACGTCTCGACGGGCACTTCGCGCTGGCGATCATTGATCAATATTGTTTTGACGCTAACGTCAAAAGCTGCTGCTAATTCCGCCGTAGATTCAGCTTCCACAATCGCCTTTAATTCGTCATTGTCAACCATAGTTTTCGGACGACCGCGAGGTTCATTTTTCAGGTCGAAATTTCCAGAACGGAAGCGAGCAAATCAATAACAGGTGGTGCGTTTTTTGTAGTGTTAGCTCCGTAAACGTCGTCGATGTTGCGTACCGCTTGTGCCGCATTGCTGCCACGACGGTACTCATATTCCATAATTACTCGAATTTTTAACGTATCCATGATGACAAAAAAGATTGAAATGCGATGAAAATGTAACACTAATCAATAAACAAATGACTGCTTTTGGAAAAAGTTTTTTTTTTTAATAAAATTAATTTGAAATTAGAACTCTTAGCCAAACAAAAATTATTTTGATTTGAAATGGCCAGTACTGCAGAATGGCAATTTCATATGTAAAGACCTATTATTATAAACAAATATGGGTAAATTTAATTTATATTGTTTCAATAACTGTCTCTTAAGTTCATGATCCAAATTTAAGGGAAATAATTTGGAAATAATTTTATTTTGCCTCTATTTAAAAACTTGCCGATACGCACAATTTAGTCTGTGTTGTTTATTATTCTAATAATATATTTTAATTAAATAGGACAATTATAAGCACTCTACCGATTGGTCTATTTCTATGCGACAAGAAAATATACATCGCTAAACGTGTAGTATTTATAAAATCGTAGTTTCTTAAAACAATAATAATGTTTTAATTAATGAAGGTATCGTGATAATTTTTTTTAGGGGTTAACGTCTGTTGATCGAGTGTCTAAGAATAAACTAAAAAAAATAGATCGCAATCTAGTGAATACTTTATTCGTGATGCGTTCACAACGGTAGACAAATCATCATTTTATTTATGTGTATAAGAAGATTCATTTATATTAATATTTATATTATATTATATTAATATAAAAATTATGCATAAAATTAGAAAGTTAATACCACATATTGTCTGCTCATGGTTACCGTAACTGTTAAGACATATATTACAGGTAAAATTAGCATTCATTTATTTGCACGAAATAAATTTTAAAGTTGTTTTGTTCATTACTTCAATATCAATAATTCTAAGGGTCGGACACAACACATGTTATTACGCTGGTATATTTAATCATGTATTAATAAGTTCATTGCAATATGTCTCTGAAAATATACCTAGGTTATAATAAAACATCAACCTATCTAACGAAGTGTAAAGTGTAATTATAGTACTATAGTAGTTTTTCTTAAATAGCTCTCTCTTTAGGTTATCGATCAACAAATTCAAGTATACTATTATTCCTGTTACTAATGAGGTAACTCACCTTGGTGATGTTTTCATTTGTACAGACGTTACTATGACGGATTCAATTACTATGTCATTGTTGTATAACAATTTTTGAAACATTATTAATGTTCAATTATATAACAGAAAAATATTGTAGTTTAATGAATTTCAATTGATTTCTAAATTTCTATTAAATTAAGTGTTGAGCTAACTCGCCTATTAGAACAAATTGAATGTTTTAACACTTCATAGCTGTATTACTCTATATAAATAAGACAATAAACTGCGACGCGTACTGTGACATATTTAGAATTATTGTGACATTGAAAACAATGGTTATAAGATATATGTATATGTGAATACATATTGCAATGATTGGTAAGAGAATGAGCGCTCATATTAATGGTACACGTATAGTATTGGAATATTGAACAGTGTTTGGTATAACATGTTTTATATATTCATACTTTGGTTCTCAAATAGAGCTATTTATTAAATACTAGCAGTGCCCGCGAACTTCGTTCCACCTAAATAAAGTATATCAAAATATATGTTTTTGTTTCATAAGAACCTTCTGACAATATCAAACACAACAACAAAAAATAGCGAAATCGGTTCAACTGTTCTCTAGATTTGCGCTTAGCAACACGTTCAGCGATTCATTTTTATATTATAGATTAACTAATTACGTAATGTAATCTTTAAATAAAAATGTTAAAATTATTTATTGTTATATTTTTTTGTTACACGACTGTCGTATTTTTTTTTGTTTTACATCAAAGAATGTTGAAGATATTATTAACCTACTATGAAAAAAATAGTAAACGAAAGAACATGAAACAATGCTTACGCAAATTATTATGTTAAGGCTTTATGGTAATTTATGTTTGTTAAAAAAAAAACATAAATCTACTCATATTATATTTTCATTTTATTGTCATTTTACATCAAAAGTGTTGCCGTAAGAAGGCATTAATACAATGACTGCGATAAGTGCGGTACTGATTTTGTCGTAAACGTTTAATTAATAACATCGACAGCAATAGACAGTCACTTTAAGTGGTCGTATTTTGAAGCGATGATAGATCCATTGGTATCTTGTCAATTGATTTATATGCATATCTTGCACTGAATCAGAGCTTGAGATAGGGAAAACAATAAAGAATATTCTAGATCAAACGCGCCATATCGTTACCTAACATCAAGTAAAATTTTCATAAAATCATAAGACTCTAGATGAAAGCACATTATACGCAGTCACATAACCCCAAAATCCAAAACCCATAATCGCAAAAACACAGGAATATAATGTTATCGATAATAAATAATAAAAGCTTATTCACTATTTATATATTGGCTACTGGTACGTAATATTTTGTGAAGTTTTATGAAATTTTAAACAATTCCACTCACGAGACCCGTATCTGACGGCCCAAGTTTGCGCATTAGCGAAACCGGAAAAGGGGGATAAAAAAGTTAACCGAAACTTCGTGTTGAAAAACACTAAAACTGGATCATAACTTCTGTAAACGCTTTGTTAAATATTGAAGTGAAATATAACGTTATTCGGGTAGAAGGACTTGTTACATTATTTGATGGTTTGTCAGAATATAGTATTTTGGCTCATGTTTTGCATCTTCAATATATAGTCTATAATCTAAAGAAAACTAAAATTCTTCTTACAGTGTATAACGAACGCGTAAGTCGGGTTTGGTGTTTTTTGAGTTATAAACATTATAACAGAATCGCAAACTAACAATGAGGTTTGATTTTACAACACTTAAGAAAGAACATCGTAATAGACGTTATGGGAATACAAAATTGCAATAAGAATAACTCTAATAATTAAGACTTTAGATAGGGTAGTCTTTGTTTGCGACTATCAATAACTGAATTATAATATTGTGAAAAAGAGAACAATGTAAAAAGTATAAAGCCTATTTAATGTCTTACTTAAGAAATGGTGAATTGAAATCCGTCTTCAACGGACGTAGTAAAATCGAAAGTAATGTTTTTGTATCAAACAGAAAATGCAGACGTTTCGAAAATGAGCAACTAACGAGAATAGTTAAACGGGTCTGTAATTTACATACAAATTGGCTTTCAGGGATAAACGGTCCATTTGTATTCAAACGCAGGATTCTAGCTCAGTGGCCGAGGAGTATTTATCCGGTTAAGGATTTAGATCGGCCACAGCATCATCTGCTTATCAATATAACTTACTTCTTCCTTCTCTTCTTACCCTTACTTTCATTTAAGACTGTTTATGTAGAATTTTGCGTAAACATCTTGCTATTAAATTCTGTAGATTTACATAAAGTTGACAAATAATTAGATACATTTTATTCACCTTTACGATTTTGTCTTACCATCTACTTGTAACTACATAAAACGTAATCGATTTTGTTATAATATCCCTACCTTAAATTGCATTCTGTTTTAATCTTACCACACAAACCCACTTTATTTAGGCTATATTGAACGCCTAGTAATTTTTCCTAAACATTGGCCTGCTAAAACAACGCTTTAAGTAGGAACATTAACTTTTCTAGCGACATTATCATTGACAATCAGACTGCGGTGCTACTTCTTAAAATGACTAATTTAGAGTAGATTCCAATAGAGTCCAGAGAAGCTGTCAAGGCTTCGGTAGGCCAGTAACTGAGCCAGTTCCAAAAAGAGAAGAGATTTCCAATATTTTGTTAGTACATGCTGTACCTTGAAGCAGCGGGCAACTAATCGATACATTAATAGGCCTATTCATTTGACCATCACAATTTTTTTTTATGCTGAAGATCAGCAAACAGGCAGACGGTCCATCTAATGGTAAATGATTACTGTTACTTATGGACAGGGGTATTGTTGTTGCGTTGCCAGCCTTGAAGACTGTGTTTCAATCCCTTTATAAAGAGACCCATACCATAATTCTGAGGAAATACTGTAGCGGGTAACCCGTTTCACAGCGTCGGATGTACGTACAATGAAGGTTCTGAAGAACCTTACAGTTGTGGCTGTTTTACTAGGTTTTAGAGTGTGTGGATGAGCTACCAGCCAGCGTTGAGAAGTACGAGTTTGGAACGTCGATGAGGGCAATGTGTGCTGTTTAAAAATTCATTAAAACTTAATATGTACATTCCTTATTATTACCTTATAATTCTGTATACAGTTATAAGCACTATGAATGTAATACAGTGTTATAATTAACTTATTAGACGGTAAATTTCCAGGAATGTGTTATTTTTATCTTGTTACGAGTTGTTTTCATCTAACCGTAAATTAGCCCATAATGAGTCGTATTATATTTCATGTTGCCTTTTGAATATTGCCGTTCCATTTATAAATTTTGCGTCGCAATATTATATTATTCCGTTGCCAATATTGTATAATTAAGTTGAAAGTTTTCTGTTTACACTATATGGTATGCGTTTCATTGAGTCTGCAATGAGTCCATTGAAGTTTAGTTTTAATAGTAAAGGTTTTGCTTTGATAATCTGTCAGTTACAAATCAATAACTTTTATTTTTGTTTTCTTTACGATGTTATCTTCTTTGAAAAAACATTTAAAAACATTTATGTTGTAAATATAATTCAAAACGTAGTGATTTTTCAGAAAAAAAAAAGAATTTTTGATGGATATTATGATTATTTTTGCTTAATGTGACTAAAATCGATTTTTCTCAAATACTTGTGTACAATATTTTTATATTAATGATTCTTCGACTAGCAAACTTGATATGTCGACGTTGTCCAGCCCCAGCTATTAATAAGCCCTGAAGATGGTAGGTGTATGATGGTGTAGGTGATGGATGGTTCTGTAGGTGGTAGAGTCACGCTGAAGCTTTTACTGGCTTATTATTATTTTATTACCAATGGGTCGACTCTTCCGAGGTAGTACCACCTTACCCACAGAAAAACAACGTGAACAATGTTTGCATTGTTGCGTTTTGTGCGGTCAGTGAGAGCGCCGGAGGCCTACCTCACCTCACCTTCCCCTTCTTCTCTTCCCTTCCTCCCCCCGGCCCCCTTCGCCAATACAGGCTGGAAACGCACTTGCGATTCCACTGGTGTTACAAGTTCCTAAGATGATGCTGTAGGTGATAGATGGTTCTGTAGATGGTAGAGTCACGCTGAAAGTATTATTGGCTTCAACATGAATGGGTCGGCTCGTCCGGGGTAGTACCACCTTACCCACAGAAAAACAAAGTGAAGTAACAATATTTGCATTGTTGCGCTTCGTTCGGTCAGTGAGAGCGGCGAAGGCCTACCTCACCTCACCTTTCCCTTCTTCTCTTCCCTTCCTCCCCCCACTCCCTTCGCCAACAGAGGCTGGCAACGCACTTGCGACTCTCCTGATGTTGCAAGTTTCTATGGACAGTAGTGATCATTTAACATCAGGTGACTCACCTGTTCGTTTGCCTCCTATGATATAAAAAAAGATAATTAAAAAATCGAGACAAAAATCATCAAAAAATTTATTTACATTAATTACATTCTTGTTTATGTGAATCTGACTATAAGTACGAACCATTCATATGTCTTCACATAACAATCATTATAATGAGTCAAGCACTTTAAGAGAAGAATTACGAATACACGTACACCATAATATTCTGTATAAAATTATAAACATTAATTGGTTTATCCCAATGAACTTCTATACAATACACCTGGGACCTAATATTCAGAAATCTTCGATAAGTTATTACGTACAGAGAACGCCTGTCTAACAATGTTTACATTGGATAAAAAGTCCGTGACATGATTGGACCATAGTAGAGGTGAATGACACGGTACTGTCGAGACGGGTGGCATGGACGACTGGTGAGGGGACGCAAAAATAGACTAAATTGAATGTAGTATTTATTCATGAAGTGTGGATTAGTTTTGAACAATATTATAAGTATAATTATGTACAAACCTTATAGTTTTACTATAAAGTAATGTATACTAATATTATAAAGAGGTAAAGTTTGTGAGTTTGTGATGTTCTGACGTTGTAGGGGGTAATCTCAGGAACTATTGGTCCGATTTAAAAAATTCTTTCAGTGATATATAGCTCATTTATTGAGAATGATTATAGGCTATATATATCATCAGTCTAAAACCAACAGGAGCGGAGGAGCAATGAGAAATGTTTAAAAATCAGGGTTTTTCCTCTTAAGAGCTTCCGCTGCGTGTTTGTGTTAGCCCAAAGTAACTACTCCACGCGAACAAGTCGCCGGTAGAGGCTAGTGTAAAGATAAATTTATATTTGTCTTTACGACGGATTCTATTTGTCATCAAATCTACCAATGAAAGACACACGTTAGAACTAATTTACACTCTTGGATTGACGTTTTCAGATTTTCACGTACGGAAAGTTTTCTATTACTACAAAATTAGAGTTCATATTGCAAGATTATTTTTATGCGACTATATCCTAAAATAATATTACTAAGCGATATAATGTGCGGATTAATAGGATCATTTGAAACCCAATAATTCAAAAATATAGTTATAATCTTATCCATGTACATAACAATGGATATTGATATATCGGAGACGTTTAAATTCTAAGACCTTTGAATGGATGAATGAAATGAACGAACGATCGATCGAATGAATGAGTCAAATCGTTAAATGAACGAACACTTCAATGAATTGTTATAACTCGCCACTTGTTTTTGGCGGGATCTTTGTCTGTCATATAGTGGATTTTATATTTTATTCAAAATCTTGTGTTATAGGACTCTATATTTTGTAAATTTTATGGTGTTTTACGTAATATAGTTAGTTTATTGTGCATAGGCTAACTCTTAACTCGCGACTTCGTTTACGTAGAACGTGAAAATATTTATAGACAACGTGTATGCATAAATTTAAATAGTATTTTGAGTAGTAAAGACAAAAGAGCGTAACAAAAAAACTCACTTTCGCATTTATAATATTGGTTAGAATTCCATAGTATTTTTACAAAATGAAAACCACGTATAATTGAGTTACTCGAGCAAATAGTCAAGAGTTTCCTTGACTTTGGTTTTAATTAAAATATTTTCTTGTTCAACGATGAGTCGGTAGCAGAAATGTAATCAGTAATAAGAAAGTTTCGTGGATGAGTACAACAAGAAAAGCGAGGCGAATCTCTGTAAAAATGTCAATTAAGAGAAGTGGTTTTGGTTATTTGCGTTTTAGGAATCCAGGGGATTATATTCTGAAAATATTTTAACATTCTTAGTACTGCTTACCTACTACGTTTAGATAATACAGAACAATGTAATTGAATATGATATTCTTATACCTTAGTTAATAACGTTGTTAAAGGCATAAACAATGTTCATTTGAATTAAGAAAACACATTTGGATTTTTTTATTGCTACCAATCTTCCAGATTATTACTGCCATTCTCGATTAGTTAATATTGTTACGTCTTTTGCGATAATTTCGATGCTCTAATAAGGTGGTGGCTCTCTTGTTAGAAGTTTCTAGAGAGTTTCTGTGGCATCAGAATTCATGTTCCGTGGTATTATTTTCCATCCACTTCACTTATATCAATAACCGAACTATGCTACTAATTTTACAAAATGCCACCAATATTACAAAATATAGAGTCAAATAACACAACAATTATAAATGAAATACAAAAGCCTACATGATAAGGTAAGATTAGTAGTCCGGTGAAACTGTTAAGACCTTGCTAAGTCAATAGCGTAGTCAGTTCGAGAAAAAAAAGTTATGATCCCATTAATAACTTTTGGATTATATTAATTTTATAAGTAATATTTTTTTTGCTTCAAAAGAAAAGCAAAACCGTGTATAAAAGTACTAACGAAAGTATCCAATTTCATTTTCTTATTTGCTTTTGTAATCAGATTTAAACATGTTCGAATATCAGACACTTTTACAATTGATTTTAATCGGAATGATAAGGGTTAGATCTATAAAATTTATTGAGGTTCCAACAATACCGCAAGTAAAGGTAGGTAGCATCCCTGATTCACACTTAAACTAATACGTGCCAATATGGCACAAGCTCACTGGAAATGAACTGACAGTTGAGACTCGGAGGGTAGATATTTACTTCGCAACTGTTATCTCAATACTACTTATGTAAATAGAAGTTTATATATTTCTAACAACACTTTTAAAATGAATGTTTATATTTCACTTGTAAGATAATATTCATATTTATACCAGCACTGTTATTTCACGTTGGTTTTCTGTGAGAGGGTGGTATTAGCCCGAACGAGCCGACCTATTCATGCTAAAATCAGCGTGGCTCTACCACCTACACAAATTGTCAATATATCAATAGACAGAATTTAGGACACCTGGTAGCCGGTTAACGAACGTTGTATTTTTAATGCGCATTTTGATTTATGATTAAGTTTAGGAACATTTTTTTTTTCAGTAATTTTTAAACGCAATTACAAACATGAATTTATCACAGTCAGACACATTTTTTTATAAACAATCATATGCCCGCTGATATATTTTATAAATAAAAAATTGGTTGCCTGTAAAGTCGGTATACGGGCGAAAGTTTTACGTGACAACGACTTTGAGTGGTAAAATAATTTTAATGTGAATATTCATTCGTATAGTAGTCTCTCTCGCTCTTAGGCGGGCTAACCATGCCCGAGTGGAAGGGACGCGTGCCTCTCACTCGCTCTCATTGTTAGCGCATAACGTGAGCGGAGCGTAACGCAGTTTCTTGAAGTGTCACCCGGCAAACCAATTTATAAGACGTTGTCACGTCAAAATCATAATTTTAAACCAATTATTTTTTCCTTAGCAAAGAACAAATTTCCTTTTATTAAACATTATTGATATTAAGATTTCACTATATGAAAATTCACAATAAACAACGATAAACGTAAACGTATGACTTGGGACTGACGCCTTCTTAAATATATGCGTTGATAACATACACTGCCGCAATTATCGCTATCTTTATCATGCAGCCAGTACTGCACTAAACTATAGCTATAGCTATATTCTACACATATTTTTTATAGCAATAAATCGGTCTAAATATTGAGTAAATAACTGAATTAGTCTGAGAGATTAAATTTGTACTTATTTATATCTAAATATAATAATAATAAAATTACTGCTATTCCAACATGGTTTAAGATTACTTTTATTTTTATTTCCAAAAAAGAGCATCAAGCACATTATTGTCAATATCAAAAATGTCTTTCAATAAAAATTCCATTTTAATAAAGTTTCAAAGTTAGTTAAAAAATATTCTAAAATTATTTAAAAATCAATATATTTATCTGTAAAGGTACGCTATGCACAAATAAACGCAACGTTTACCGGGAGCTTGATCGATTCTTTCCGGTACAGCCTCTGCCTATGTAGGCAATTTCGCCAATATCAATCATAGGTACTATGTTTTGAGTGGTACAGAGATTATTTATAAAAATATATTAAAATTCGTTTTCGAAATAGTTTCTAGCTCTTAGACAATAGTTACAAGCAAGTGACAGTTGACGCTTCGACGCGATGTTTGACGCTTCGAAGCGGTGTTGATATATTTTTCTTCAATACAATGGAGTATAAAAAGGTTTCATTACAAGTTGAAGATAGTTATGATAAAGTAAGTGGTAGAGATTTTTATTTAATTTTATGTAGGTTAATTTTTATCTTAATTGAACCTGGTAGATGATACTACGAACGGGTTCTAGGCTTATTTAAAAAAAATCACATATAATCTGGGTATATGTTTGAGTGAGTCCGTGGATAGTTTGGATTCACAATTGGAAACGGTAGTTGTGGCTGCAATCGGGTATCAGTTTTATTAAATTTTATCGAGTTTAAAAATACAATTGAAACCAGTGATAACCAATTTGGTGTAGACGAAGTTGCACGGGTCAGCTAGTATACAATATATACAATAATAATGTTATCGAAATTTAATGTTAAGAACATTAACTGCTATAAATGCTTAAATTACAATATTAATAATGGACATGCCTGTTTTCATTAATTCATACTACATTTATAACTAAGGTATGCTTACAATAGTTCTTTGTCTACTTATACTGAAATATTACAATAATATAGCATTCATTTATACGATTAGATAATGTTATTCTTGAATAAATGATTAACAACGTTTATACCAGCCTATTGAAGTAATCATGTTTCATCGAAGTATTTCAGTAAGTGTATGTACAATGTTGCATAATTCTTATTATAAAAGCATTAATGTATAATTCATAAATAATAAACAGAGTATACAGAATACTATAACATTTATCGTAACAAATATAACAAAGAAAACATGTTTGAGAACATTCCTACAACTGATGAATAAATCCCAAAGCGACACGCCTTACGAAAAAACCAACAATAGCCACTACAATAGAAGAAAATGGCCTATCAAAACTTAGTTTATAACTTAATCGGCCTATCAACAAATATAACGATAGAACATACATTTCCATAATAGTAAACAACCATTGCGAATTGCGACTCTATTATGTAACAGGCAAAAGGAGACGAAATGATAAGTATAATATACGAAACTACGTTCAATGAATTTGATTTATGGAACAATATTTTCAGGAATATAGAATTAATTCCTGTGTATTGAATATGAATATTGAGATTAAAAATATGATGGTATTTAACACATTTCAGCGCTGCAGTGTAAAGAATTTTCAAAATTAGATTGTTAGAAAGATACTAGCTTCTGCCCGCGCCTTCGTCCACATGGAATAGTTATTTTGGGCTAACACTTCTTAGGTGGTAGAGCCACGCTGAAGCTATTACTAACTTCAGCATGTATGGATCGGCTCGCCCGGGGTGATACCACCCTCTGACAGAAAACCGACGTGAAGTGGTAGTGCTTGCATTGTTGCGTTTCGTTCGGTCGGTGAGAGCGCCGGCAGGCCCATCTCTCCTCACCTTGACCCTCTACTCTTCCCTTCCCCCCTACCCCCAAAACAGGCTGGCAACGCACTTGCGACTCCCCTAGTGTTACAAGTGTCTATGGACGGTGGTGATTATTTAATATTGGGTGACCCACCTGTTCGGTTGCCTCCTATAATAAAAAAAAAACTTGAGAACTCGATGTTGAATCATTCTTCATTGGTGATCCGTTCCTATAGGTTTTAGCGTGATGATATATATCATCCTATAGCCTTCCTCAATAAATGAGTTATCTATATCTAACATTGAATTTTTCAAATCGAATTGGTAGTTCCTGAGATTAGCGCGTTCAACCAAACAAATAAACCCTCCAGCTTTATAATATCAATATAGATTTTAAGAGGTTTCTTTACCCTGACAAACTCTTCCAGGAGGCTTATAATTGAAATCTAGTTTATTAACCTGGGAATAGATTAAAGAAAGGCTACTCCAGTTTTACACTAAATTTCAGGTTTTTTCAACTTCAGTTCAAATTTTATGACCTAATTTACTTCATACAAAATGCTTATTATACGTTCATGGTTAAACATAACCGTGTTATTACAAAAAAGTTAAATACGTATTGAATACTTGCTTTACAATATTTTGGGTACCACGCTCTCCGGACGTTCGACACCTTGCTCTTTTATCTCTATTTGGTTAGGTTAAGTTAGACTTGCGAAAAAGGATAACACGAGCTTGCCGCGGCAGCGGTCGGTGAACACGGTGCATTTAATATGTAAGCACCCAAACTTTTTTAAAGCAAGTATTAAATACGTATTTAACATTTTGTAATAACGCCGTAACTGATTATACTAAATTTAACTAATGTTTGATCACCGAAAACTTTATACGAAATATTTCCTAATTACTCATCTATAAAGGGGAATTACCTGTTTAAAAAAGTAGTTTGAGCAATCTGTAAATCAAGTATTAAATAATAATTTTCATTTATTCTTTTTTATATTTTATAGATTTCGATTTAACTGCAATCTCAGATAATATTAAGTTAGGATGTGGCTTAAGATGATAATAGTGTAAGTCTAAAGAGATATGGCAATATAGATACAGCTACCGGAACACATAGGTGTTTGGGGTCAAATCTATCAATTTGAGGGTGCTAGCTAGACGTTAAAAAATCCCCTTGTTAAAATCTCAATAAAAAATAGATAAATTACATGTGTTAGCTACCCACCTCCGGTGCCGCTCGTGACTCGAGATACTAGCTCCAAATATTAGAGATACGCATTGATACTAGCGCCAAACACCAACAATTAAGAGAGACACATTAACACTAACGCCATTTTATTAAAGATACATAAATTAGAATTATATAGATTTCAATCGAGACATAAATAGGAATTGATATTGTTCATTTATTACTTGCATGATATTAGTTTTATGATAATAATAGTAATTGCTTTGACTTCCATAGTTTGACCTATAAAGGGCTAGATGTTCCCTACTCTACACACATAATTGTATGTCTAAACATATTTCAGATACATAAATAACAGTGATTTTATATAGAATTTATGTACGTAAATAATATTAATTTGTTCGTTAATTATCTTTGTGTTACTTAAAACATATAGCAGAATTATAAGTATATGGTAATTGCTTTGAGTTATATAGTTCGTCTTATAATTTATATAGTTCGGCCTATAAAAGGCAAGATGTCGGTGTTATCTACGCATTCCTTTGTGAATAGTACTGTAAGCCGTAACTCTGGACAAATAAAGAGTGAAAAGTAACTACTTGGTATTTATTGGCATCCTGACTGCATCGACTATGTCGTATACACCCGCTAACACATGGTTTATTAAAAAAAAATGTGAGTCGTCACGGGATTCCTAGCAGATGTAAAACATCGAAATTTGTAACATAGTAAACAACACTGTATACACTATAGGTATGCGAGCTCAGTGCAGCAAGACAGATTGCGCACAGTCGCTTGCGCATGGCATCGCATCGCTACGGCTCGCCACGCCAACAATCAGGTTTACCCTCGCCTATAGATGTTCATATCAAAAATAATTAATAAATTATATTTTCAACACAATACCTTTTCCGTCGAAAACTTAAAATTGTTTGTCTCTCTGTTTCGATCAACGTGGTGCACAAACACGCTAGACCAACGGTGTTATTACAAAAAAGTTAAATACGTATCAAATACTTGCTTTAAAAAGGTTTCGTACTAAATGCACCGTGCTCGCCAGAGGTTCGTGTTGTCATTTTTTCGCAAGTCTAACCTAACATACCCAAAGCCAGACAAAAGAGCAAGATGCGAACATACAGCGAGCGCGATGCATATAAAACGTAACCTTTTTAAAGCAAGTATTCAATACGTATTTAACTTTGTTGCAAGACCACCGCAAATATCGACGACAAAGCGTATTTTATTTGAAATAATAAATAGTAAGCAATAGGTAATTACCAACACGCTTTTTTAAATAATATATGTATCATTGATCGAGCTGTTTGATAGAGTGGGACATTAATTTAATTTAATTACTTTTGATAGAGTGCTGTTGTGCTAAAAGCGGTTGTGGCGGGTGACGCCACCACTCCACTCGACTGACGTCCAATCTGCGTAGAGGGCCCTTATATTGGTCTCATTGAGAACAAATCTACCGGCGTCCCGGGAATTGGCCCGGTAAAATTTGTAATTCATTTCACCGTCCCACTCTCACCTAACGATTATACTAGTAGTAAATATGTTGTAATGTATCCGAGGTAGAAATAACATAATGTAATTGTTCTCGTATTTGTTTCTTCTTAAATCATTCAACGGTGCTATAATATTCATTCGTCTATATATTCTTACATATTATTAATATTTAAAAAAATAGAATAATAGAGGTATGTGGTTGTACGCACATCACTGAAAAGCTATACATTTTTATATTTTTTTCAGTTTTACTTCCTCGACACTGCACGACAACTTCATTTAATATATAATTATTAGGGTTTTAAAAGACTACGACTTTTTGAAGCACTACACGTTCATCGATGTATGTTTTTTTCCTTGGAGAATTATGAAAGACGATGTGTTACTTCCTCTGTATATTACACATATATGTAATTTCAGGTTTCTTTTATTGTCAGTGCATTAAAAGATTTACTTTCATATAATTCAATTTCAAAAATGGTTTTTCTGATTTGTACGATTTTACTTTCTTTTTACCAATCTCAATGACTTAGAACATGTCCTTTTTAAAATAATAATATAAAAGGTTTTTAACATATCAAAATAATAAACGACATTGACGAAGTCGCGGGTAACAGTAAGCTATAAATAAAAATAGTTTAAATTATACGTATGGCATATTACTTAAACTACGAGTTAGAGATAAAGAAGACTGTACCTACAACAATTAAAAAAATATGTACATATCTAATTTCGAATTAATAGCGATGATGTGTTACTTATAACTTAAGTTATAAATATTGTTATGATAATCCATTCCGAATAATACCTTTATAGCAGTCAGACTAAGTTATTTATCGCAAATGTGAAACGCTGGATATGAAGGGGCGTGTTCATTTTACACACATCATTGTGTGCAGTTAACGACGTATTGCGGCTTATGTACCTACTGATAAATCAATTGCCTGCTATTGATTTATACTCCAGTTACTTGAGTAATAGGAGTCTCATTTATAACATCAACATAGCAAAGGACGCATAGAAGATATAACGCATAATTCTAAATTATTTTCCCATACAAAATTTACATTATAAGAAGGTTCAAATAAATCTTGTTTTTGTTTAAATGATATGTTAATAAAGATCTGTAGTTCTGATTACTGATACAAACGTCTACTACGAGGGCGATCACGAATATGAAGTATAAGATCTTTTTATTTGATATCCCGATATAACATAAAAATTGTTTGGTCCATCTTTGATTTTTTTACTCGGAAGCTTAGATCATTTATCAATTATTGAATTAGTATAAGCCAATTACAATGAAATTAATTTTTAATCACCGAACTTGTTATTAATTTGACAGTTTTAGAACAAAACAAAAAAAAATTAAAGTATATTTAATTCTTAATTTATTTTAATTAAGCGCTTTGAATATAATTTCGTAGAATACAAATGTGTATTATGTGTAAATGTGTATGTAAACAAAATGAAATTTGTTCTTTGCTAAGGAAAAAAATAATTGGTTTGAAATTATTATTTTTTATATATAAAATATATCAGCGGGCATATGATTGTTTATAAAAAAATGTGTCTGACTGTGATAAATTCATGTTTGTAATTGCGTTTAAAAGTTACTGAAAAAAAATGTTCCTAAACTTATTCATAAATCTAAATGCGCATTAAAAATACAACGTTGACTGGCTACCAGGTGTCTGAAATTCTGTATTGATAATTTGTGTAGGTGGTAGAGCCACGCTGATTTCAGCATGAATGGGTCGGCTCGTTCGGGCTAATACCACCCTCTCACAGAAAACCAACGTGAAACAACAGTGCTTGCATTATAGTGTTTCGTTCGGTCAGTGAGAGCGCCGGAAGCCCACCTCACTTCCCATTTCCTCCTTTCCCTTCCCTCACCCTCCGCCTCCCCAATATACAGGTTGGCAACGTACTTGCGACACTCCTGGTGTTGCTAGTGTCTATAGACGGTGCTGGTCACTTAACATCACGTGACCCACCTATTCGTTTGCCTCCTATGATACAAAAAAATATATATTGGTATATTAAAGAACCATCTATTCTAAAATTCTTGTTCTTCCAACATTGCTGGCTCTTGTACTAAGGTGTCGCAAAAAATTCTAGTTACGTAAACTACAAATTTTTGTTTTTCGTTATCCTGGAGAACCCCTTGCGTTTTATAGGATAAAAAGTAACCTGGATGTAGCTTTGTGATATTAGTTGATTATTTATTTTTATTTTTAACCGGCCGAGTGCCGCCGCCGCTCCAGCAATTCGCGGACCGAGCCCCGCAAAATGGGGCTCGAACCGCCAGCGCCCGTCCAAGGTGAGGCCCAAATACTTCATTTTGGCCCCCACCCTGATCCGGGCGCCTTCCACCATTATGTGGGCCCCAGGAGGTGGCCCCCGCCGATGCCCGTGGAATAACAGGGCCTCAGTCTTTTCAAGGGCCACCTTGAGGCCCAGCCTCCTTATGCGCCTGACCACGAGGGTTGTGGCCATCGTGGCCAGGCGCTCCACCTCCTTCCAATTCCCCCCCCCGGGCTACGACTAGGGTGTCATCCGCGTAACAGATTAGACGCGCTCCATATGGGAGCACGCCGCGGAGCACCCAGTCGTAGCCCATGTTCCACAGGAGCGGACCTAGCACCGACCCCTGTGGAACCCCCCGCCTTGTGGCCCGCCGAACCATCCGCCCGTCGCCGTCGACGTAGGCGACCTCCCTGTCCTCCAGGTACGCCTCCAACAGCTGCCGCAAGTACGGGGGCACTCCGAAATATCGGAGAGCCTCCCGTATGACACCGTGCGACAAACTGTGGAAGGCGTTGGCGATGTCTAAGGACACCGCCAAGACCTTCTCCCCTTGGGAGCTCGCCTCCGTCGACAGCGACTTTAGGAGGCACAAGGCGTCCACAGTGGAACGCCCTGTCCGGAAGCCAAACTGCGCGTCCGATAAATTTGGCCCCAATCCCTCCAGGTGCTGGACGACTCGGGAAGAGACGACCCTTTCCAGCACCTTCCCGACGTCGTCCAGCAGGACGAGGGGCCGATACCCGGATGCGCAGTCCGGAGGGCGGCCCTCCTTCGCCATAAGGCAGAGCCGCCCTTGCTTCCAGAGCTTCCGGAACTGCCTGACTACCAAACACCGGTCGAACAGCTCCCGAAGCCACCCCCCAAGATGGCCCAGTGCAAGACCGAGCACCCGGCCCGGGACCCCGTCAGGGCCGGGCGCTCTCCGCTGGTTGAGGAGGCGCTCGACAGCTCTACCCATCTCCTCTTCCGTAATTGGGGGAGGACTGTCAGGCAACTCCCCAACTTCCGCCCGAGGTGGAGGCATGGGAGGAGCCGGTAGCAGTGGAGGGTCGGGGAATAATTCTCCCACGACCCTCGCTACCACCTCCGGCTGGAAGGTCTCCGTCACCGGGGGCGCCCAGGATCATAACTTGTTGCGTACGAGCCGGTACGGGCGCCCCCAAGGATCCCCCTCCAGCGTTTGCAGCAGCTCTTCCCATGTCGCTTCCTTCGCCCGGCTGATGGCAGCCTGCAGGGTCTTCCTGCACTCCCTGTAACTGCCATACAGCCGGGCCTCCACCTCGGGGCCCCGGTGCCGCCGTCGGCGGCTGCGCCCGAACAGCCGCCGGGCCGCGGAGCAGGCCGCCCGGAGATCGGAGACCCTACTGTATCTCTCTGTCTGTCTGCTCACGATAAACTCAAAAAGTACTGAATGGATTTTCATGCGAGTTTCACCCGTAGATTAATTGATTCATGAGGAAGATTTACGTATATAATTTGTCAAGGAATTTTTTTGTCATCAAAGCGGGACAACGTCCGTCGGACCCGTTAGTTAATAATATTTCACTCGAGCCTCTTTTTAATTCTTAGGTATTTTATCTACTACTAATGATATAGTATTCATAGACATGTAACTGTTTGTGTTTATGTAAAAACACAAACAAAAGAAATATTCATGAAAATGATATTTTCAGTGAAATAGCGAGTCGAAATTCGACCATTATTTAAGTTTCAATATCATATTAAATTGCGAACCTAATTAAAATTTTATTTAATAACTCAGTAAAGTTACCCAGTAGATGCTAAATAAATAAAATACAAGAAAACGGCTGAGAACCAGGAAGATATTCTTAACTGTTTCTGTTTATATAAAGTTCCCTCAAGACGGAGTCGTTCTATCATCTGTGAGGATTTATCTTTACAAAAAATACATAAACGAACTTAAAGTTATAGTTACATTCTTTTGTTTGAAAATTGTGAATATAATTTCGTGAATAAAAATGATTTATTTACACATGCAAGATAATCAATTATAATCATAAACCTGAAATCGTTTTATCTGTTTATTTAGAAAGATGAACGAATAGATAAAACATTTTCAGAATTATTATATGATTTATAAGAGTAATTTATTAAAATTGAACCTTGTTGTACTTGAATACAGCGTGCGTTCTACTTAAAAATATAATAAATACGTTTTTTAATGGGAATATTGGTGCTTGAAGTGGAAATGTAATTAATTTTTAAATTTACAGGTGGCGTTTGCTCATTGAAACAGTTCCAGTGTGCAAACGGAAAATGCATATCGATTTCTTGGGTGTGCGAAGGGGACAACGATTGCGGTGATAATTCTGATGAAGACATCGAAGAATGCAAAGGTATATATAATAATATATAATAATGCAAATAAAGGAATAATTGTGTCTGCTTATCGATGAAGCAAGTGAACAGGCTACATACAGCTCGGTCGGTTTTAATTTCTGTTCCAAATGTTGCGAGCGTTGATTATTCTGGCAGATGTTAATATATTGAATATACATATTTATGTATTTTATGTTTACGTTACGAATCAGTAATACGGCTTCAATAATTATTATAGTGGTAACGTGAGCAAAACTGTTGATTAAATTAGATGAGTTACATATAAAATCAAGTTTAAAGTATCAAAACACCTGTTTGCAATATAACTGTAACATGACTATTCTTTAAGTAAACGATGTACCGTCATGCTAAGTACATGTTGGGTTAAACAGGAAGGACGGAGTGGTGTTTTTCTGTATTCATGAGAAACTGTTTTAATTCTTTTAGATATCTTAAACATTTACATAATTCTGCACCTGTTCTGATTTTGCCGTTTGTATTCTAATGGATAAGTTAGTCTCGTCGATCCTGGTTTCTCCCATCAGATTTACGATTTGTCTCAAAACTAATTACGAGTATTTCTATTTAGAGTTGATAATACACAGAATTACGATATTAACAGAAACGTTGAATTGTATAGCTTATAAACTTATAGATAATAATGTGTTTAATATTTACTCTATTTGTAACTTCAATAAGAAACATTAAGTTAGTACTACTTTTTTCCAAACACGTTATTTAATGCATCTTCTCATTCCTAATGTGATATGAAATTTATCCGTGACTCCACATGCGTCTCGAAAGGATCGAATTTCTATTATATTCTTACTTACATTTCTGTTATATCTAGAAGCTACACAGCCACATATTAAGATAGATAATAATATTGCCCTCTAGGCAACTGAATGTTCTTTTCTGGCCATTTTTAAATTTTTTTAATGAGGTCAGTTAACAGATTATGAATTCATAATTGATCGAAACTCCTACAATCAAATGTATTATATCTCTTTGTCATATATGTACCATTCCTTTGAAATGTGAACCGTCCTACTCACGTAAATGGTTACCGATTGATGTTATATTAATATTTATTGTGAGAAATGGTATTGGTTTCCTTACAGCCTGTTTCTAATTTTAGGTTAATAAAAGCTTTCAAGTTAATTAAGTTTCAAGCTCAGTTCAAATCTATGTAAATACTAGGTATAATTTGAATTGTACTAAAGTTATTGTTTATATTTGACAGATGTTTATCATCTATTAATTCATTTAGTTACTCAAAATATACAGCTATATGATTTTTTTAAGGAGGTAGAAATAATTAAATAAGGCAAACCACAAAACTGAATACTTTATTTTCATTAGAGTTGTATATGTGAATTTTTTTATACACCTTCCATATTCTTTGATTTGGCTTCGATCTTATATAAACCCCACACACGTTCTCTTCATAGTAATTGATTGCTATTTGTTTTCATTTATTGACGCAAGATGACTTGTCGCGTCTGACTGGCGCCCTGTTACCTCCATCCTAAAGCGCATGCGTAGACCCTTTTAACGATATATCAAAGATTAATAATATGCAGATATTATGAATACTGAAATCGGTATGTGATAGACATTGATGTATTAATGAAAATCCATTTTTAGAATTATATTTCATTTTTTTCGATTTGTATAACTATTTAGTTGAATGTAAATAAATACATAATTTTGCTCCTTATTCGTTTAAAGAAACACAAATATATAAAACACATGAATAGAGTTAAATATACTAGTCATATGCTGGTAAATTTGTGACTATTTTTTTTAATGATGCATTTTGTTATGTTATCAATATATTTTACGTACGTACAATTACCTTGAACTCCTAGTACTTAAAAAATCGTAGTTTCTTAAAACTTTAATAACCTTGTATTGTATGAGATGTTGTAATATTGTTCGAGATAAGGATTAGGTGTCTAAACAGTAAAACTAAGGTAAACTAAACGAAATATATTCAGTAGCTTTTTGCGTGATGCGCACTAGGGATGTGAGTTTAATGAAAAAAATCGATTAATTAGGAATCGATTTTTCTTTTTTTAAATAATAATCGATTTGTTAAAAATCGATTTTATTGAAAATAAAATCGATTTTTATAATATTTAAAAATAGACATGCTTTCCATATTCCTATAATAAACCTAAAGATTCAAAATAACAATTTATCAGATTAAGAATCACATAAAATTATACGTATCAAAATAACCAGTTCAAAACAAAATAAAAGTGAATGTTCCTTTAAACTTTCAAGGTAAAGAATATAGAAACTAAATACCATAGAAATTTTCAGTACTATTAAACATTATATCGTAATAAAAATGAAATGATAAACATCCTAACAAAATGACAACATTATTAATTCTAACTGTAAAATTCAAAACAATGAAGTTCTCTTTTAAATTTTCATATTAATTATAGTGTGACTGAGAAAATTAAAATTGAAGAATTTTTTTTATTGAATAATTTCAATAATAATTTATAGTTTTGTAAACTTATCGATGTCGAGTTTACCATAAGACATTTTTAGTAAACATGTTGTACTCGCATGACAGACCATTTTAGTTTTATTGAAAGTTTTAATTTTACAGAGAGCGGTATTTGGCTGTCATAAGAACCACAACAATCATTATAAGATAAAGTAACTCATGTTACTTGTAAGGCAGTGGGATGTTTTCATTCTATGTTCTTTTTAAATTTGTAGTTTCACTACAAAATTTTTCATTCTATCGAACAGGACATGCATATTACTGTGGTATTATTCTTTTTCGTTATAAAATACTTTCGCCAGCCGCTTTTAGGTGTTTTGCGACTAGAAAACATTTTAAATTTTTACAAACATATTATCTCACTATGCTCACTCTTCAATTGTAAATAATAATGAACTTATTTTGAGTTTTTTTCATCCGTCGTATAGATGTTTATAAAAATCTATTAAAATGCGTAATTTATATAATCGATTTTAAAAAAATCGATTAATATGAAAATAAACATCGACAATAAAAAATCGATTATAAGAAAATAAAAATCGATTTAATTAAAATTGATTATTTTTTAACATCCCTAATGCGCACACAGCGGCAAACTTCTATTATTACCTTGATATATATTACACACTTATGTTTTCTAAATTTATAATGTAACAGATTATCAAAAAAGAACAATCAAATCAAAGTCAATTCTGATGGGTACAATTTTTTTAAACCATTTATGTTGCTTTTATGTGCAAGTATTGCCATACATTTTTCTGCCGAAAGACAATGTTCTCGCTATTCTTATCTGGTACCAATGTAGTTGGAAACATATGCTCGTTCACGAGGCGTTTCAACTTAGTACTCATAACTGTGGTAGTATGTAGATGAATTACTTATTTGTTAACACAAGATTAACACTAGCCTTGGAACTTGACTTTAAAAATTAAAGTAGATACAATGACAGAAAGGAAGAAGTTGTAACATTTATCTTTCTACTGTGTGTATTTATTAATTACACCAAAATAGATTAACGGTTAATTTACTTAAGAAATAAAGTTTCTGTGGAAACGTTAACTAAATTGAAGTGAACGGCTTAAGTCGATGTCGGTAAAGTTGCACGCACAGTCAAAAGTTTCTGAAACGAAGGAGACTTCGCTGTCTTTTTGCAGTTTCCGTTCGTTCTCATTATCTTTATTCGTACACCGCAATTTGCGGATTCTCGAAACCATTCGTTCCAAGAAATCATTGTTCCTCGCTATCTTTAATCACGTTTGTACCTCTAACTGCAAATAGGTTTTTCTTTCTAAACCGTTTTACCTTCGTGGCTTTTGTGAGCATACACATTGTTAGAGTTTTTAAATATATATTGTTTATTTAAATATATCTGTTTTAAACTTTCATTCATTTCTTTTTTCAATTCAATCAATGTACATTGTAATAAAAGATCAATTCAATTGTTGAAGCGTTTGAATCAATATTATTATAATTAAAAAGCTGTTGATACATAATGTACTTGATATTTTGATAAAACAAATGGCGCGGTAACGCCTCATACGTAAAGTAATATTACAACGCGACACTATCGTAGACTAAATGGGGAAATAAGATGTCATATTCTCAGTATCGGTGGTGAAAAACTAATAGTTATATGTCGCTTAGATACGGGCGGATTAACGGAGCTAAAATATGCTAGTTAACCTAGTTTTAACAAGGCGCTGTCGAAGCCCTTATGACGTACCTACAGCTTTTTAGTTATAGTATCATTGGTTTACGGAGTTGCGATTCGTCAGCCACGCTGGACGCACGCATTGGTTTGTACGCGCCAGATGTTTATTTCTACAACGCAGTACTGTCGAGTGAGTCATCACTCGACACTATTGTGTTTTGGAACTGCGATTACTTCCAAGAAACGCACCTGTGTGTCTACCTTGTTCTATTGCTCTTTTGAAATTCGATTAGTTCCGTGAAACGCAGCTGTGCGAAGTGTAAACCTTTCTTGTTAGTTTTGTGCTACTTTTAGTTCGGTCTCCGGAGTCCGTTAAATTCAAAAGACACGCCCCCCTGCCCTCTGGCAGGGAGGTTTTTAATGTCTTCCCCTACCCCGCTCCCCTCCTCAGGCCCGGGTATGGCCTCTCATAGTGAGATTCGGCTTTCAGAAGCTGAACTCGCTAGGTTTTGCGGCTTCATTGGAAGCAACTGTACCTCCCTAATAGAGAACAACGACGCGTTTACGAAGAAGTATCGCGCCGAGCACTCTTTCGCGATGCCCGCTCCCTCGCTCCTAATTAGGATCGAGGAATCAAACGACTTCGAGCTGACGAATCGTCACTCCTTTAGTGACGATACGTCCGGCTCTGACTCCGACATGGAGCAGGATCCCCCCGCTGATGACGGCTTCACCGAAGTCACGCGACGTCGAAAACCGCGCAATAAGCGCGAAAATCCCTCTTCGTCCGAAAATGAAGGCGCTAAGCCTTCTAAACTCGCAAATGTCGACGGTGCGAAAGTGCCAACGGCGACTCTCGCACCCCCTAGACCAGTCTCACCCAAAGCTGCGACTCCCGCAGTCACGGGTAAGAAGCCCCGCCCTCCACCTCCTGTCACGATCCAGGACAGAGCGTCCTGGGTCGAAATCTCTAGTCTACTGCAAGCAGCAGGCATTCCTTTCACCTCTGCCATGAGTACCCTCGTGGGTATTCAGGTAAAGGTAGCTACCCCTACTATTCACCGCAAACTTACGCGTTTCCTGCGCAATAATAAGTTTGCTTTTTTCACCCATGCGCTCGAAGAAGAGCGTATGCTGCGTATTGTTATCCGCAGAGTCCCTTCGGAAATCCCAGTCGATGACATCTACGAAGACCTCAGGGAACAGAAGTTCCCTGTCAAAGAGGTGCACCGTATGCGCTCCCTGCGCACTAGAATGCCCTACGATATGGTGTTGGTCATTCTCGACCGCACCGGGAGGGTAAGAAAATATTTAATCTCTCGACCCTCTGCGGCCTCTCCGGTGTCACCGTAGAGACGCCGCGCAAAACGTCCGTACCCTCGCAGTGTCACAACTGCCAGGTGTACGGACACTCCGCACTTAATTGTTATCTGAAACCCAGGTGCGTTAAGTGTCTCGGCGACCATTCCACTAAGGAGTGTCCTCGCACAAAAGACTCGCCCGATCCTCCGAGTTGTGTCTTGTGCCGCGGCGTGGGCCATACTGCGAATTATCGCGGGTGTCCCCGCGCCCTGCGTACAAAACAGCCCCGCTACGCTAGGCAGGTCTCGCCGTCTAAGGCGCCCGTGGCGTCAACCCGTCCCCGACCTCCGCCTCTCAACTCTAGAGAGGCCTTCCCTAACTTGCCGAGCACATCTCGTGCACCGGTAGCACCCGCACCCGCGCCTAGCGTGTCCCTCCGCCCTGCACGGCCCCTCAGGCCCCGTAGGCCCCCAAGATCGCGCCCTTGTCTGCTCCTCGCCCTCAGGCGGCTAAGCCTTCACAGGCCGACCCCGCCCTCTCCTTCAAATTATCTAGTATGGACTGGTCAGCCCAGCTCTTAGTCTTCCACGAGATCTCGGAGATCTCCGCGTACGATTAAGTAGGAAACGATCCAAAACAGGGCCCTGTTCGTGCGATCGCGAAGTTTCCCGCTATCGCGGCTACCATTCAAAGGCTCGCGCGCACTGCCGTCTCGAAATAATAATAATTTTTCTCAATATAAGATAGAGTAAACTCCAGTGTTTATATCTATCTTCCCCTAAAATCGATAAACAATGTCGTTATATCTATTTTTAGATACCGGCTCCGGCGCCGTTCGTTTAATCTGTAAATTCGATCTTTTCAATTCACGTGGCCGGCCACGTTGCGGACTCCTCCTTCGTGCGTCACGAGGCAGGGCCCTCACGTTTTACTCCCGCACATACGTCGCGTCATCTCAGCAGCATCTTTGCTCGAGATTACCCGGGTGATCACAAAAATGTTGCTATCGCGATACAGTACACACCACACCGATTATACACACACACCGATTATACACACACACCGATTATACACACACACAGATATTCAGACATGCACCTTTACACAAACTGGTGGAAGGGTTTACTTTTTTTCCCTTATTCGAACTGAATCGAGTAGTTTAGTTTGTTTCTTTCCGATTTACATGTTGTGTTTTTGAATCATGCAATTTTAATTGTATGGTTCAAAAATGAATACATGTATAGCGTAGCATAGTTTAGCTAGGTCAGATCGGGTTATTTCCCGGTAACAGCCCAAGCCGAGGTGTGCCGTGCACCCTTGAGCATGTTACTTAAACAAAATCGGCTGAGTGTCTTAAGCGCTCGCCTTAGTAGTCCGGTGAAGCTGTGAAGGCCTAGTAAGGCCAATAGCGTAGTCAGTTCGAGAAAAAAAAAATCATTGGTTTGAACACAATATTACTTGATGTTAAGAGATAGTTTGATACATGTTGGTCATACAGTAAGTGTAAAGAGACAGGCTCGTTAAGTAACGCTACTAGAACCCTCGTATAGGAAACTAGTGACAGACTGTTTACCTTAAAGACGGTTATTAGTCAGCCGGTTAAAAGAAAAACCCTTATTACCATCCTAGTGGCATCATAATGTCTTACTGTATCACGACATCAGCACGGTATCCGAACAAACTACTAACCATCGTTGTTTCTAGAAAATTCTTGAAGTATTCACTAGTTAAATATCAGTACATTTTTACAAATCTAATAAATATATTTAAGAACATGAGTTGATACCGCTAGTGCATAGAATATATATGTACTGCATAACACAGAATAGGGATGAATCGGAGAAGATATAGTTAAATATATTTGTAACTCATGCGATATAGCATCGTTCCGTATTAATTTTTCGTTAGTCATCATTTGTCGCTTACTTTTCGCGTACCTATAAGTTATAACTGTAATAATCTATACCAATATATAAAGCTGAAGAGTTTGTTTGTTTGTTTGTTTGTTTGGTTGAACGCGATAATTTCAAGAACTACAGATCCGATTTAAAAGTTTATTTTAGTGTTAGATAGCTCATTTATCGAGGATGGCTCTAGGCTACATATCATCACGTTAAAACCAAAAGGAGCTGAGCACTAATGAAGAATGTCTCAAAATCGGGCTATTTTGGAAGCTTCCGCTGCGTGTTAATGTCAGTATTATATGCGTTGCCATGGTAACGCGATAACATTCTATTAAAAATATTTTCATGGTTTATTTTGTATTCCTATTAAAAAAGTTTATTCTACGTTAGTTTTGTTTTCGATTTTTAATTATACGTGTTACGTTTATATCGCAAACATTTCTTAAGTTTATTTTGTGTTGTTATTCAGAAAGTTTAGTAGTAATAATATTCGTCCAATAAGACAGTCGAAGGAATTAATCCATACAGCCAATTCTGAAGTTGTTAATATAATTAGTTTTCTTCTATGTCCAAGTTAATGTAAAGGTATAAGCGCCAAATCTTCTACATAATATAACGTAATTTTTTATCTTCTTAATCTTCAAGACCATAGAATTAATGCTTCGTGGTTTTATTTTTCATTCATTTCACTTATGCAAAATAAACGAACGATATTATATAATACGCAACCAATTTCTACACGATATAGAATCATGTAACACAATATTATGAAAAAAATATAAAATCCACTATATGACAGACTGAAATCCCGCCAAACACTCTTAAAAAACTCTATTCTACATTAGTTTTGTTGCCAATTTTTTATTTGTGATATATTACGTATTATAAAAGTAAAGTGAGTGTAATTTATATTAAAATAAATTATTTTTGGTGAATACAATCTGTGATGCTACAAAAATCAACATTTTTTTTAACTCTATCGATATGTCTGTTTTTTTATTTGTTCCGGGTAATCTCCGAAACGACTGGACCTATTTGAATGTTTTTTTTTTTCTTAGGAATGACTACGCTTAACAGCTTCACCGGACTACAAGTAATATTTAAACGGGAATTTTACGGGCAAATAAGTAACTAATTAGCTGTTTTATTTAATATTGTTCGATAATGTGTAGCTTCATATTTTCATTATTTTCTTATAGAGTGTGAGCACTGAGGGTGATATATAGTTTAAAATTCCAGTTATGTGGCTGATCATAGTTCCATCCCATTCGATACACTATTAGTATTCACATACATAATGTACACGTTACCTGTTACAGTAGATGATGTGCGTGTGATACAAATATTTTTGAAATAGTATTATTGTAATTTACACTAGATGTGTAATCAGAATTTTAAATTTATTTAATATATTTAAAAAAACGCGTGCGAAGCCGCGGGTAACAGCTAGTGTATGTATATTGCGTATAGAACTGTTTATTTATCCATCTCAGTTATTTCCCTGGAGTAATTTACTAGTGTATAAAACAAGCGAAAATAAAAGTAAATCGATCGTCGATGTTTCGTTGTTCATTTTTGTAATAGATTTAATATAACATTATGTGAATATATATTGAACCGACGTATTTGTATTAAAGCCACTTGCTATATAACTGTGTAATGGGAAAAAGAATCGAGGATGTAATCAGGACTGCCGGCAGAAGTGGAACCTCAAAACTATGTAATAATTGTTTTTTTTTTTTTATTATTTAGAAATGAATTATAGTCTAAATTATTTAAATATCGTATAACTTGTAAATTGAAATCATAAACATTAGTCTGGTTTTCACATGTATTGGTACTCTGATTCATAATTAGTACCTGGGTGACTGAGCCTAGCTCGGTTTTTTTTAAAACATTTTTAAATTAAAATAAACTGTTAGGTGTGCCTTACAAAATTATCATTTTCTACAAAAAAAAAATATATATACACTCGGATTGTAACTGGAGTTACACGGATTTTCGAAGCAACCAATTTCCATCTTAGCTTTTATTTTAACAGCGGCGTCGAAATTTACCTTCATATTCTAGCTAAATTTTTCATTGCCTGAAATCTCAGTAAAAAAAAGTTTTCTATGAATAAAATCTAGCCAGATAGATTTATCGTTCCCGAAACTACCTACTTACTAAGTTTCACGGGAATAGATGATGCCGTTTCCGAGATCCTGAATGTATATAAATATAAAAATATACAAGAATTGCTCGTTTAAAGGTATTAGATAGATAGATAGATATTTATATAGTTTATTAATCAATTAAACATATGATAAGCTGCACAAACTCAACACAACATATCAATATTACATGTACAGAGGCTGATATACTACGCGACCTTAGTCTTTTGCAAGCGTAATACGTCAGGAGCATGTTTAGGTCATCGGTGACGTGTCACGAGCACGTGGAGATAATCGGTGGCGTAAACCCATACGTTTTCTCTACCACCTTTTTTATTCAATCAACGCGGCCACCTTTTCATTTTAAAAATCAACGCCGAGAGAATTATTAACGTACCCCACCGATGGTTCTCACCTGTGCAATTGTGCTATAAATATATCACTACCTTAATTTTGAAATCTGGTCACGCACGAACCTCAATAGCCTCCGCACCGGAAAATTGTGCGTATAGGTAGACGTTTGTGAATAATAGCGAGCTCCGAGTTTCGAAGATATCTGCGTGAGAGACTAACTCTGACAGGCGTACGTGCAATTTTACGTGGTAATGTCTAGTATTTTTTTTTGTATTGTTCACAACCGTCGAATACGTAATGTAATACAATTACTACATTATACAGAGATTCAATAAATACGTACTATCGATAAGAGAAGTGAAATGAAGTGGTGTGGATACAAACTTCTTTGCATGGCATATTTATAGGTGGTAGAGCCACGCTGAAGCTATTACTGGTTTCAGTATAAATGGGTCGGCTCGCCCGGGGTAGTATCACCCTCTCACAGAAAACCGACGTGAAATATCAGTGCTTGTATTGTTGCATTTCGTTTGGTCAGTGAGAGTGCCAGAGATCCAACTCTCCCCCTTTTCCTTCCCTCCCTTCCCCTTCCCCGTCTCCAGTTCCCACCAACACAGGCTGAAAACGCACTTGCGACTGCCCTGGTGTTGCAAGTGGCTATGGACGGTGGTGATCACATAACATCAGGTGACCAACCTATTCGTTTGCTACCTATTATTTAAAAAAAAATGGATGACCTTTCTTTGCCAAAAGTTTTTTATTTTATTTCATAAGAGGCAAACGAACAAACGGGTCACCTGATGTTAAATAATCACCGCCGTCCATAGACGCTTGCAACACCAGCGGAGTCGTAATTGCGTTGCCAGCCTGTGTTTGGGGGGAAGGGGGAAGGTGGGCCTCCTGCGCTCTCACTGACCGAACGAAACGCAAAAAAGGAAGGACTGTTACTTCACGTCGGTTTTCTGTGGGTCGGGTGGTACTACCCCGAGCGAACCGCCCAATTCATGTTGAAACCAGTAAAAGCATAAGCGTGGCTCTACCACCTACGACTTAAGCAAGTCTTTTGTAAACTCCGAGATGGCAAAAAGTAAACTATAGCACAGTGGTCAGTATCTGCGTTATAAGGACGTGTTTAAACGGTATTTAAATGTTTGCAATGTTGATTATACGTGATGGAATGATCTGTCTTTAAAACGATCGGCTATACCATACTTAAAAGTTTTGTAAGGTTTGGAGAGAACCGATTGCATATAATTGACGAAAAATGCCAAGTGCCAATAGGTAGACCGAGGAGTTTTAACATGTATACATTAAATCAGAATGGTCAGACTCTGCTCTGTATGTGAATCTTCAATAGCATGGTTTGGGTCGCATTAGAGCTATGCTCAAGAGAAATGAAGTTTTGGTGACGCCGTCATCGAAATCGATGAGGAGGACTATAAAAGTATTATTATTTGGATTTTATTATATTTGATAATATATGGATCATTGTATATGTACATTTCATGTACATTTCTTCTATATCACCCCTCTCACAGATAACCGTCGTGAAATAACAGTGCTTGCATTGTTGTGTTTCGTTCGGTCAGTGAGAGAGCCGGAAGCCCACGTCCCTTTCTCTTTCCTGCTTTCCCTTTCCTTCCCCTCCCCCTTCTCCCATATACAGGCTGGCAACGCACTTGCGACGTCAGGTCGCTAGTGTCTATGGACGGTGGTGATCACTTAACATCACGTGACCCACCAATTCATTTGCCTCCTTAGATATAAAAAAAAATAATTAGCTTATGTGTCAATGCTCGTGTCAACAGTAGATGGATAATATTAACATGCTAGAAAATGCTTGGTAACAGTTTTTTTTCGAACTGACTATGCTATTGGTCTTGCAAGGCCATTACAGCTTCACTGGTCTACACTTGGTAACAGATTATCAATGTCAGTTTGGTATTTAACATATTAGGCGAGCATTAGAAAATACGATTCTGGTAATCATCCTGAAGATTCTTTATGATATCTTCTTTAAACGAAAGTACAGTCTGATTATAGGTTTTGAATTCATGTCCAACATCGCAGCCTTGGATCCATTATTGCTTTAAAGAATAAAATTTAATATTTATGATTGTTGTGTAGGTTTATTTACTCTTAAAAGAGCGCCCACATATTATTTTATTTTAAATAGTATTTTAGATATTAAAAACATTCGTTTACATAATGATTATATTGTATGTATCTTAATGTTAAACGTATCCATTTTAAGTATAATTAAATTTAGCGTGTGTATTTTATGCGTCATTAAATATTGTTTGCGGTTACGTCAACTTTATACAAAGTGACAACCCTTCTCGAGTATAGCGCCAATAGTCAAACAAATTCAGTTCTTAAACTGTACTAGATAAAAGCGTATTTTCCATAAAAATATATATTTAAATATATTGCCCGTTTCCTTCCAATAGGTTGGAATAAAATGAAGTATGAGTAACAAAGCAGAAGGTGGGTACTTTTGTTTATATGTTAGATACATTTAATAAAAGCTAGGAGAGGAGTACCAAGCTAGCTAGCTAGTACCAATGAAAGTATTGAGATATCTTCTAAAATAACAATATTAACTTTCGTGTATATGGATATTATATGATTTTACTCCGAAAGTTATTATATATCAGTAATATTGTACTAAAGTTTAATCTGGTGTGTTTTATTTTCGATGTTTGTACTACAATTCTTTTCAATATCCAATGTTAATAAAAATGTAGAAAGGATAATAAATATAAATAATGTAAAATTCTTAGAAACATAAAGCTTGTTATTTAGGATATTTACGTTCCATTGAAAATTGAATTCTGTTTGATCATTTCCCTAAATAATATCGTTTCTCAAATGTTTGGTAATTAGTGAGACCAGGTAAAATGAAAAATACTGCTACCGTCAAATATAACATTATCGTTTATATATGTTTATTAATCATATAAATTGGCTGAATATTTAAAAAAATAATGAGGAATGGAACTGATGGAATATTTTTTTACATCAAAGTAAGTGTAGAGGTACAAAGTATATTTTAAAATCAATAGCGTCCACCGGTAGGAAGACAATATTTTGCCAGTCGCTATTATCATGCCGATCTGCGTAAATGTCTATTCAGGTTACTCTTGAAGAACTCAATGTCATAAGAAGAATGGAACACACTTGCCTGGGGATTATTTAACAGGTTCACGGTATAATGTAAGATGTCGCGAACTTTTTGTAATTCGTGTTAAGATGAAACTTAGCGTAAAACTGTGGCCTCAATCCCCAACGGGCGTGTTTTGCTTATGCAAGGAAGAGGAATAAATTAAGTTGAATAACTCTTTAGAATACTCGCTGTGATACAAACAGTAGAGTACGCTAAGTGAGGCAATGTACCTGCGCAACTGAATCGGCTTGTTGGACTCAGTAACGTCTACATTACTCACGATGGAGACAACTTTTCTCTCGAACTTGTCCAAGGTCCCAAAAACGTACTTCTTATCCGTCCCAGAGATGCGAACACTATCCCATGTATGGCGAATTCGTATCCTGTAAATAATTTACAGGTGACCGATTCTAAAAAATCGCCATACAGGATACTGAGCCTCCGAGACGTAGATGATGCCGATAACTCTCCTGATGTAATTTCTGATGTCTGGTCGCTGCGAATATGTAGTTAGAATATTGAGACTGTTTTGAATTGCAAGCGACAC